>JAEBUO010000015.1:0-600000 GCA_023014395.1 Amanita rimosa | reverse complement strand
ACGAATTGATGAAATCACCATGCAGACACAGGAGTATAGCGCACAAATTTGGCTACTTGGATGAAGAATCAGGATCCCAGGAAGACCTCGTGTCTTTATAGAAGACATCCTCGACAACCTTCAGTATTTGTTTGATGAACAAAGAGAATTAATAGCAGACATAATCAGAAGAATCTGGAGATTTTTAGTCACCCCTACCACAGTACCAGGAATTCAGCATCTGAATTTGTTAACCAGGTTCATCTCAGAAGAACGGGAACTCCTTACTGACCCTGCAATCGAAGACCCACTAGATATAGAAAGTTCAGATTTGGACACGGAAATCAGCAATCTGGAATACGTATAAATTCTCCAAAATATGATCACCTAATGCCAGACTCACATCATACCAACATGTTCACCTTTTTTGCTCTCATCGCCTACTTCGTCACCCTGGCCCTCCTCTCCTGCGCACACTGGCGCATTAACGAGACTGTTGCCGCTCTCTCACCCTTCCTTGCCTTCCAAGACCTCCTGCTCGAGGTCTTTATTGAAAACAATACTATCATACAATACGAAGACAATGATCTTCATATCCACCCAGCCGACCTTCTTCCTCAAGTATACCCAGATGACCATCACCTTCCCCACTTTGCCCAGTTTGTAAAAAGGAACACCACGCTCACTGTTGTCACCGACGCCCTGGCCGCCGCCACATGCTCCATCACCAACCTTTCCTCCGCCACCAACAATCTTGCTGCCCTCACCCTCACTATCGACCCACATGAAATGACCTATGAGGAACGCGATTCCTTCCTTTGGAATGCACAAAATTTACATAGAGCTGCTGAAGCTCTCAAGTGGAAGGTAGAAACGTCGACAAAAGAACTAGACAATGCTGTCAAATGGGCCAAGTCTAGGACAGATCATGGTTGGACAACTTCTGGCTGGTAGAAGTCGGTGACTTCTCGCATACAAAGGGGGTAATGTTACAGTTCTCTTTTCCCTTTGTTAACAGACTACATTTACTTGTTACAAATCCATAGTTACGCTTGGATGTTATCTCCTTTCATAGCTACCTTCATCTTTCCTTTTCTAGATAGCTATGCTCTTTCCCCTTTAGTTTCTATTGTTCTCTTAACGTATATAAACCCCTCTCATGTACCGTAGTTCCTTAGTTCCAACTTAGTCGAATCTTATCCATAACTTGAACACTCTTTTGCTTGTCGCCTCAACCGCTCTCCTTGTTCTCTCTCTCTAGCCTTTGTTGTCATCAGACTTAGTGCCTAAAACCCTTGTCTAGTGATTGGGAACAGACCGAGACTCTGTTTGTCGCTGTAGACTTGGGCGCTGAACGACGTTGTGGACATTGACCATAACAGAAACACACTAAATATTCACTATAAATTCATTATCTTGCTCATATCTAATCCGTTAATCATTATCTAATCTTCAAATCAACAATTATATAATACTCTAAGAAGATATAGATTAGACGAGATAAGATAAGATAAGATAATAAGTGAAACAGATGAGTATTAAGTGAATACATTTACTATGTATCTTTTAACAAGCACCAGTTCTAAAAGTGACAACAAAGCAAAGGCTATAGTGGTGCAGGAGATAATTGAAAACCCACAGTTCTGGTACCACATAAAGAAGCAAGCATTGTAACATGATGTGTGGTTGTCTATCATTAATGATGCTTTTAAAGGATGTGTAGTCATCTTGAGCCACTTGCAATTGCCACTAATATCACTCAGGCATCTAATACTCAGCTCTATCATGTGCTGACAATGCTTGGAAACCTCTACTGCATTTATTCCAATCTTGATCCCATACATGATTCAGATGTACATGATGAGATTCTAGATAGTCTTGAGAGATGCTGGGCAGCAGCTAGTGTTGCCATCAGCTAGGCTAATAGCCATTAGCTGGTTTAGCTTAGCTGGTTTTTAGCCAAGCCATAGCCTATATTTGGCTAAGGCTATGATTGGCTAAGCTATGACCAAATAGCTGCTCCAAGCCAGCTATAGCCAGCTATAGTCAGTTTTCTCTACCCTCTCCCTTCCCTCAACATTCAATTGCACTCATTGTTGCCACTTGTCATCACCACCACCCATTGTCACCACCACCACCAGCCACCCACCATCACCATCACCACCCACCATCACTGCCACTCATTGCTGCCACCACCCATTGCCACCACCACCTGTCACTGCCACCCACCACTCACTGTCACCACCACCACCCATTGTTACAATTCTCTTTTTCCTTTGTTAAATGGACCGCATTTACTTGCTACAAACCCATAGTTACACATTGGACATTATCTCCTTTTATAGCTACCTTCATCTTTCCTTTCTCAGATAGCTATGCCTTTTCCCCTTTAGTTTCCATTGTTCTCTAAATGTATATAAACCCCTCCCATGTACCGTAGTTCTTTAGTTCCAACTTAGTTGAATCCTATCCACAACTTGAACACTCTTTTGCTTGTCACCTCAACCTCTCTCCTTGCTCTCTCTCTAGCCTTCGTCACCATCAGACTTAGTGCCTAGAACCCTTGTCCAGTGGCTGGGAACAGACCAAGACTCTGTTTGTTGCTGTAGACTTGGACGCTGAACAACATTGTGGACATCAACTTTGTAACATAAGTTGGAACTCAGGACCAGCTCAGGGTATCACCCCTAGCCGACACCATTGAGACCCGCAGCTCTCAGGAATGACCCCCGAATGGATCCATCACCTATAAGGGGAAATACTATCTTGGACAAAGAGAAGTTTTTCTCTACCAACAAATCTGGTATTTTGTTACAGAAGGATGGAAATGAAATGAACCAGTCCCAGACAGATATTTTTCAGGAGACTTCTACTCAGGAGCCTTTGAATTCGATTTACCCGATCAAATCTACCTAGACTGGGGTAGTGAAGTACAAGGAGAACTGCTCTACCTTGTCTGAGAACCAGAAAACGACTCAGGAAGGACTCTCTATAGAAGATTCTTTGGAGACAGTGACTGACACAGAATTACAGCTAGCCTTTTAGCAGAGTGGGAGGAAATACAATGAATTGAACAAGCCAAGCTTGAGGAAAATCCATTTGATACAGATTACTCAAAACAAGGACTGCCCCCATCTCCGAAACCAAGAACCCTGAGTAGAACTCCTACTCCAGAACTGAAACCGATTACCAGAACACCAGCCCCTGAACCACCAATCAACCCTGAACCACTGATTACTCCTGAACCAAGAATGGTGTCTGAAACCAATGCTAGCTCTAAAGGAGATATCAAACCACAGCCTATATGACCTTTTACAGGCAAATGAATTGAAGCAAGATTGTTTTTAGGACAGCTTGAGGACTACTTTACCCTCAATGAACAAAACTATGAAGGAAAAGATGAGAAGAAAGTTAGATATGCTCTCGCATGCATGGGACCAGAATTGGACAACTGGAAAACCATTATTCGAGGCGAATTGAATGACAACAGAGGCAGTACCACAGCCACGTTCAAATGGAGCAACTATGAAGCATTTGAAACACATTTCATCAATGACTGGGGAGAAGTTAATAGCACCCTTCGAGCCCTGAATAATCTATCCAAATTAAGAGTTGGAAATGGCGTTTCAGTCCCAGAATACATTAGGAAATTCCGAATGGACATAGGAACATCTGGTCTCACAGGAATACCTGCTCAGTTGCAGGCATTCATCAAAGGATTACCCTTAGAACTTGCTAGGACGATCTTACAGGACCAGAGGAAGATCAAAACGATGCAAGAAGCCTATGACAAGGCTGAGGATCACCATAACGCCTGGGACATGACAGGACAAGGAAACAGGAGAACCAATGATGGATCTGGAATGCATTTCAGTTGAAACAACAATTGATCTGGAACAATCAGAGCTATAAATACCACAACTCCTGGCTGATAGCCAATTGACAGATGATCAAAAAGAAGAATACCGAAAGACTGGCAAGTGTTTCAGATGTGGAACACAGGGACACATCTCCCGGAACTGCCTGAAACGCAATGATGCGTCTTCATCCAGGTCTTCTTACCAGAATAAGGCTGTCCATTCTGTCACAGAGGAACAACAGAAGGAAGAAGACAAACCAGCAAAGAAAATTAGAGCCATCTTTTCAGCAATGTCTACTGAAGAAAAGAATGCCCTCTTAAACAAATTCGAAAACGAGGGTTTTTAGTTAGGAAGCGTCACTTAGCGGTTGGCCCTTCCTTATTATTGAGATCTGAACAGTTAGCACTTGATTCTGTAATAGTATTATCCAACAATGACAAGTGCGTTTTGTTAACTATCAAATCGACTGATCTACCCACTGGAACATCTGCCCTAATTGATTGTGGAGCAGAAGGAAACTTTGTAGATGAAGGAGCAGTGAAAGAGCTCAGGAAAGAATGACTCAAGAAACCAATTAAAGTCAGAAGTGCAGATGGAATGGTAAATGCAAAAGGAATGATCATGCATCAGACCAAGATATGCTACATGATTGAAGGACAACAATTTATAAATCGGTTCTGGATCACTAAGCTAGGCAATCAACGGATGATCTTAGGAATACCTTGGTTAGAAGAGAATAACCCAATTATCAATTGGCGAGAAAAATCTCTGCAGATTGGAGATCCAGACACATTGCCAAAAGCAATCTGGCAACTGGCTCTCGACTCTCAGCAATGGGACAAAGATGACTATTGGATCTGAGTAAAAACATTGGCATCACAGGAACTAGAGCACAGGTTAAAGAAGGATGAACCATCTACCACCCTACTGTCAGAATATGAACACTGGTGCACCATCTTTGACAAGAAGGCATCAGAATGTTTCCCATCTAGTCAACCATGGGATCACACAAATAACATGAAGGAGGGTTTTGTCCTGAAAGCTAGTAAACTTTATCCTCTATCCATCAAAGAACAAGGACTGTTAGACAAATGGATTGATGAACAGCTCAAGAAAGGATATATTAAACCGTCTACATCACCACAGGCATTGCCATTCTTCTTTGTAGCAAAGAAGGAAAGTGGGACACTCCGACCCTGTCAAGATTACCAATATCTGAATGAATGGACTGTCAAAAATGCGTATCCCCTTCCCCTTGTTTCTGATCTTATGACTAAACTGCGAGGTGCCAAGTATTTTACCAAATTAGACCTTCGATGGGGATACAACAATGTTCACATCAAAAAGGGAGATGAATGGAAAGCAGCCTTTATTACCAATCAAGGGAGATGAATGGAAAGCAGCCTTTATTACCAATCAAGGGCTCTATGAACCAACAGTTATGTTCTTTGGATTATGCAATTCACTGTCAACCTTTCAAACTATGATGAATGAATACTTCAGAGACATGATCAACAAAGGATGGTTAATCATCTACATGGACAATATGCTAATCTGTGCAGAGACATTGGAACAACTGGAAGAGTGGACAAGACAAGTCTTACAACAGTTACAAGATAATGATCTATTCCTGAAACTAGAAAAGTGCAAGTTTGCCACACAGGAAGTTGAGTTCCTGGGAATGATCATCACTCCTGGATGAATCCAGATGGACCCAATAAAACTAGCAGGAATCACTGATTGGCCAGTCCCCACCATGGTCAAACAAGTCCAATCATTCCTCAGATTTGGAAACTTTTATTGACGCTTCATTGGGAATTTTGCTGCTATTGCTAAACCACTCACTGACCTCACTAAGAAAACTAAACCATTTGACTGGACTACCAAATGGAACGACACCTTTGAAATTCTAAAGAGACAATTTGCATCCATGCCAGTGTTATTGATGCCAGATCCAACTCGACCCTTTATCCTTCAGACTGACGCATCAAACAAGGCAATAGGAGCAGTCCTGAAACAGGGAGATGAGACAGGATCTCTACACCCCTGTGGATTTATTTCACATGCATTAACACAAACAGAGCAGAATTACCAGATCTATGATTGAGAACTCTTGGCAATCATTAAGGGATTGATGACCTGGCAACACCTACTGCACGGATCACCCCATACCACCATAGTTCATTGCAACCACAAGAATTTGTCTTACTACTGAACCACCCAACGCTTAACGCCTAGACAAGCTAGATGGTCATCCCTATTATCAGAATTTGACCTACACATTGAGCATGTCCCTGGCACAAAGATGTTTGAAGCAGATGCCCTATCTCGGTGCCCTGATCATATGGGAAACAGTGAATTACAAGAAGATGTTATAGTCTTGCCTGAGGACCATTTTATTTGTCTTATTGCGGAAGATCTAGTCACAGATATTCAGAAAGCAATGTCAAAAGATGATTTCGGACGCATTCTAATCGAGGTTATCACCACACATTGCACCACACCGATCAAATCAAATATACAAGATTGGTCTTATACAAATGGCATTGTTCACTATCTTGGCAAAACCTACATCCCTGATCAGGATGGATTACAAACCAAATTAATCAAAGAAACACATAAAGCACAATCATCAGGTCACCCTGGACGATTAAAGACTCTTGAACTCCTTAAACATGATTACTGGTGGCCTGGAATGTTCAAACATGTCAGGGAGTGGATCAACGGATGTGCCCTCTGTCAACAAATGAAAATTAACACTCACCCAAATGTACCAGCCCTTCACCCGATTCCGTCAAAGGCAACCTGCCCTTTCCAACAAGTGACCCTTGATTTCATCACTGATCTACCCCTTTCTGATGGCTTTGACTCAATCCTGGTCACAGTGGACCATGGTCTTACAAAGGGGGTAATTTTCACACCTTGCAAGAAGACAATCAATGCTCTAGGCACTGTGGAAATCTACATCTCCGAAATTTTCAAACAGTTTGGCCTACTTGATGTTTTAATCTCAGATTGAGGCCCACAGTTCTCTGCAAAAGTATTCCAGGAAATACAAAAAGCATTAGGAATTGACCATAGAATGAGCACAGCCTACCACCCTCAAACTGATGGAGAAACAGAACGAGTCAACCAGGAACTAGAGGTCTATCTCCAGATGTTCTGCACTAATGAACCACATCTGTGGAAACTACTTCTCCCAATAGCCGAGTTTGCTCACAATAACTGACATCATGACACAATCAAGACTTCCCCATTCAGGCTAATGTATGGAACAGACCCCGTTGCGCTTCCCACAGCTACAACACAAATGACTACACCAGCAGCTGAAGAATGCCTTCAGTTCCTAAGGAAGGCCAGAGAGGAAGCACTAGCAGCACACAAACTAGCTAGATAACTAGTGGCAAGACAACACAAAGACAAGGCAATACGATTCGAAAAAGGCACCAAAGTATGGCTTGAGAACAGGAATCTCCATATACCATATCAGTCCAGAAAGCTAGCACCAAAACGAGAAGGACCCTTCGAAATTGAACAAGTAATGGGATCTGTGACATACAAACTAAAACTCCCGAAGCAATGGCGCATTCACCCTGTGTTTCATGCATCACTCCTTACCCCGTATAAAGAGATGACTGTGCATGGCCCGAATTATGTGAAACCACCCCCTGATCTCGTAAATGGACAAGAAGAATTCAAGGTTGAAGCAATTCTAGCCCACAGAAAGCGAGGCACAGGCTATCATTACCTAGTTAAATGGAAAGGTTATGGATCAAATGACAATTCTTGGGAACCTGCCCGCAATCTCTCAAATGCCACTGACATTCTATTGGAATATCAACAACGTCAACACCTCTGAATCATGACCAGATACAGAAATCGCCATATCCTAAAGCAAAATTATTACTACATGAAACAAAACTGTTCAACACTCTCTCAATACACTATAGCCCTTAAAGAAAGAACCGTCCACACCCGCATACAATATCTCCCCGTCCAACATGCCCCTAAAGCACCAAATCTATCAGAAAAACCTATCCGAATGGTGGTGCTGGTCACACAATATTACCACACCCCTTGACTTAACCACCATCACCAGAAGAACCCTTCAGGAACAATGGAGTTCCCTTGCAATGCCGTCCAGAACTATCTCCCCCAATACCATGACTTACAATTTTCAGTAAACGATCTACCCACCTATAATAAAGATCCAACTGTCTACCAACTTCTAGCCATCAAGAACAGCAATGTTTACAAAAGCACTCATGGGAGATTGCTATGTCTGGAAGAATATAAACAGATTGATGAGATCACTAAACAGGCACGGGAGTGTAGCGCACAAATTTGGTTACTTGGACAAAGAATCAGAATCCCAGGAAGACCTCGTGTCCTTATTGAAGACATCCTTGATGACCTTCAGTATTTATTTGATGAACAAAGAGAAATAATAGTGGACCAGGAATTCAACACCTGAATTTGTTAACCAGGTTCATTGCAGAAGAACGAGAACTCCTTACCAACCCTGCAATCGAAGATCCACTGGATATGGAAGACTCGGATTCAGACATGGACATCAGCAATTTGGAATACATATAAATTCTTCAAGTACAACCACCTAATGCCAGATTCACATCACAACAACATGTTCACTTTTTTTGCCATCACCACCTACTTCTTCGTCCTCGCTTGTCTCTCCTGTGCTCACTGGTGCATCAACGAAACCATCGCCACCCTCTCACCCTTCCTCGCCATCCCAGACCTCCCACTTGAGGTCTTCATCGAAAATACCACTGTTGTCCACTTTGAAGACAATGATCTTCACATTCACCCAGCCAACCTGCTTCCTCAGACATACCCTGAAGACCACCACCTTCCCCATTTTGCCCAGTTTGTCAAATGGAACACCATGCTCACCATCATAGCTGATGCCCTCACCACCACCACTTGCTCCATCACCAACCTCTCCTCCGCCACTGATAATCTTGCTGCCCTCATCCTCACCATCGACCTGCATGAGATGACATATGAAGAATGCAACTCATTCCTGTGGAACGCCCAGAATTTGCATCGTGCCGCAGAGGCACTCAAATGGAAGGTAGAGACTTCCACAAAAGAACTTGACAATGCAGTCAAATGGGCTGAATTGAGGATGGATCATGGCTGGACTACTTCTGGCTGGTAGAAGTTGGTGACTTCTTGCATACAAAGGGGGTAATGTTACAATTCTCTTTTTCCTTTGTTAAACGGACTGCATTTACTTGCTACAAACCCATAGTTACACATTGGACGTTATCTCCTTTCATAGCTACCTTCATCTTTCCTTTCTCAGAGAGCTATGCCTTTTCCCCTTTAGTTTCCATTGTTATCTAAACGTATATAAACCCCTCCCATGTACCATAGTTCTTTAGTTCCAACTTAGTCGAATCCTATCCACAACTTGAACACTCTTTTGCTTGTTGCCTCAACCTCTCTCCTTGCTCTCTCTCTAGCCTTCGTCACTGTCAGACTTAGTGCCTAGAACCCTTGTCCAGTGGCTGGGAACAGACTGAGACTCTGTTTGTCACTGTAGACTTGGATGCTGAACGACATTGTGGACATTGACCATAACACCCATCATCATCATCACCATGGCCATCACCATGGCTCCTACTCACCACTATCATGTCACTGACTTGCCCCCTCATCCCCTTACTACCCAGACAATATCAATCTGGGCCCCTGTACATTTTTTGAATAGCTACTAACATTTTTGAATCTTTTGTCCACTCTCACATGCACCCTCACTCCAAGCACTTGCACCCACACTGCACCCATACCTGCACCTAGACCACACCTGTACCTGTACCTGCACCCACACCTTGCCTACCCCATGTGCCTCTGCTCCTGCCCACCACATTGCCCTCCCACCCATGTCCATGCCCTCACCACCCTCCATCCTTGCCCATGCCCACACCCTTGCCCATGCCCATATGCCCTCACCACCCATGCCTCACACCCATGCCCATGCCTGTTAGGACTAATCCTCACACAATCACAAGCTCTGTAGAGAGAGGGTAGAGAAGAGATGTATTGTAGACACAGTAGTCAGTGACCTGTGAAGAGGAAACTATCTAGAGTCTTAAGGACTCTTACCTACAGATGCACTCCTTATATACCTGAGCTGTTGGTCTGTGTGCACAGACTGCACAGCCTCTAAGGCTGTACACGCACACCTACAACACCTAGGCCCACCTCCTAGACCTGTCCAGATCCATCCAGACTCCCAGTCCATTCCTGCAAATGCCATTTCAGCCACCCTGGGTTATGTAATCCTCCTGCCATACCTGGATAGGGGTCCCTCACCATATGCTCATGTCTTGTGATGTGCCTGTAGCCCTCTGGATAAAATAGAGAAAATAGAGAAAAATGTCCATGTTGTAACAATGCCACACCCTTACTCACACCCATGCCTGTGCCCAACACCAACTGCCATGCCCACCCCCTCAGCCACCTACTAGCCCACTTGCTCCCTGCTACAGTGGGTCAAAAAACTGCCCCAATGTTTGTGCATTTTGGAAAAATTCACTTGGTGTGAGATAATGACATAAGACAAAAATCTAAGAAAGTCACATGACTTATTAATATATGTTGGCTATTCAACAAATCAGAAATTATGTAATTTCAATGAAAACCCATTCTTTAATAAATCAAACAAAATAATAATCAATCATTGGGGCAGTTTTTTGACCTTGAGTATTTTCAGTGTTACACATGAATACAAGGTAGGAGTGGGCCATGTGAATAATCAACAATGTCATGTGACCTTATTTATGTCAATTTGGCATGTTGAAATTGCTGCTTTACTCTTTACCACCACCATGAAATCTATCAGGACTCCCTTGGCATGATGCCTAAGAGCCCCAGACAGAGAACTTAACAGGAGGAGGAGAGGAGGGAGGGGAAAACCGAGAGAACTCAACTGAGGACTCTGGGTGCTAAATTACACTCTTTATATACTACAACAGGTGGTCTGTGCACTACCCTAAGCCCTACTCTAAATATAGTATTGTATGAGTAAGATGACTGCACATGTAGTAATAGTCATGAGTCATCAGTGCCATACTCCAGTATCTTATCTACTATGTTATCTAAGTGCCAAGTGATGGGCACTTGCTTAGTCAGCATATGTTTATATAATAAAAGTAAAAATGACTTAGTGAAAAATGTGAAGCTTTTCAGTTGGTCATGACAGTACCCCCTTTTTAAGATTTGGCTTCCAGACAAATTTAAACTTCCTTATCATCTTTCAGTGCATCATGCTCTATCACAGATGACTCCTCTAGTTCTTCAATAATAGGTGAGAGTGGTTGTGATGGTGGAGTGAGATCTTCAATTGTTTCAGCACTAGGCACTACAGTGGGTCAAAAAACTGCCCCAATGTTTGTGCATTTTGAAAAGATTCACTTGGTGTGAGCTAATGACATAAGACAAAAATCTAATAAAGTCACATGACATACTACTATATGTTGGCTATCTGACAAATCAAACATTATGTAATTCAATGAAACCCCATTCTTTAATAAATCAAACAAAATAATCAATCATTGGGGCAGTTTTTTGACCTTGAGTATTTTCAGTGTTACACATGAATACAAGGTAGGAGTGGGCCATGTGAATAATCAACAGTGTCATGTGACCTTATTTGTGTCAATTTGGCATGTTGAAATTGCTGCTTCACTTTTTACCACCACCATCTCTGCCGAAAAGCACTCTTCTGTTGTTTCTCTCCTCAATGAGGGGTATTCTCATCGTCAAATCCAAGCTAGGACTGGTCTAGGGAAGGGTACTATTGGTCAGATCAGTAAGGAGGTGGATGGGGACAGGGAAAATCATCCTGGTGGTTGTCCTTCCAAGCTTTCTTCCCATGATAAGCATTCAATTATCTGTCAAATCCACTCTGGGAAGCTTGACAATGCTGTCCAAGCCACCCAATTCATAAATTCCATTATAACTACCCCAGTGGCTCCTCAGACTGTTAGGAATGTGTTGAAGGAGGCAGGTTTTTGGTCAGCAACAAAGAAGAAAGTCCCAATGCTCAAGGCCACTCATCATCAGAGACATCTAAAGTTTGCCCAATACCATGAAAACTGGACTGTAGAGGACTGGAAGAGGGTGTTGTGGAGTGATGAGACAAAAATCAACAGGATTGGGTCAGATGGGAAGGTGTATGTTTGGAAGCAACAAGGGGAACCACTGTCAGACAGGACCACCACACCAACTGTCAAGCATGGAGGGGGGAATAACCTGATGGTTTGGTGATGTATGGGCTGGAATGGGGTGGGAAAGCTGGTAGAGGTGCAGGGGAAGATGAATGCTGACCAGTATTGTGAGATTTTGGAGGAGGGAGTGGAGGAGAGCTTTGAAAGTTTGGGGATGGCAGAGGATGAGAGGTACTTCCAGCAGGACAATGATCCCAAACACACCTCAAAAAAGGCAGACCAGTGGTTTTCCAACAACAACATCATCCCCCTGAACTGGCCTGCCCAATCCCCTGACTTGAACCCCATTGAACACCTCTGGCAACATCTCAAAGCCAAGCTCCAACATGTTACGAGGTCAGTAGACCAAGTTGCACAACCAGAGAGGAGAAGAGAAAAAGAAAAGAAACTCTGTAGTGCTGTCTACGACAGTGACTATCAAGAGCCTGGGGGTTCTCAGGCTCCTACTACTACTATATACCCCTTGCCTCATGGCCTCCTCATGTCCACCTTCCCTCAACCACATGCCCTGCTGATGTAAGCTAGGGCGCTACCATGGGCACCTGTCCGTCACGCATGTCACCCATTGTGACATGAAACTGTCGATGATCATAACATTACCCCCCTCTTAAGGGTTCGGTTCCACACAAACCATGTCGGGGTTGTCGTCTGGGAGAGCATAAAGTGCAGCACAATCACCCTTCCACTTATGCCATTTATGCTCTAAACGTTCCTGGTAGTCACGTTCGAACTTGCCATCCTCCCAACCAAACAACCATTTTGGGACATGTGTACTGGTATGGTTTTGATACCGTCGAAAGGCATCCTGTGGCAACCTTCTAGAGGCAGGAGCATTGGGATGTTTCTGATGAAACTCCTGAATTGCTTCTCCTGCGTTTTCCAAATTCTTAACTGGTTCCCAGGTTGACTCTTTGACAGGAAATCCTTTCCATTTGATGAGGTATTGAATACCTCGACCCTGCACACGACTGTCCAAAACTTCCTCCACTTCGTACTCTTCTCCTTGGATCTTTGCTTCCTCCTCAGCATGCTTCGCACTCAACTCCTCATCCTTCCGCTTCTGTTCTGGAAAAGCCGGCTGTATGTACAGTTTTAGCAGTACTTCGTTGAAGACATTATACACCCATGACTTTGGGAGATCCAACCGATATGCAGCAGAACCAATCTTTTCTAAAACCTTGTATGGTCCATAGAACTTGCCGTCAAGCTTCTTGGATGCTCATACATGTGGGAGATGTTCCGCATTTACGTAGATCTTATCACCGATTTGATACTCCCTAGCAGGATGTTTGCCCTTGTTGTACTGTTTTGCCATACATTCTGCTGCTTTCTCCAGATTTTCTGCCACCACATCACACACCTCGTGTGTGTTATACACAAATTTCTCCACATCAGCCACCTTGGTGGTCAGCTTAGGATTGCTCCATTTCCTAGGATGTTTCCCATTATTCAGGTAGAACAGGGTGAAACCTGTGGCCGAGTTTTCTCTGTCATTATGACAAAACTGGGCAAGCGCCAAATGCTTGCTCCAATCATCCTGTTTGTCATTTGTGTACATTGTGAGAAACTCGCGCACTTCCTGGTTGACCCGTTCCATCTGACCATTGGTTTGTGGGTGGTACGCCATAGAGGGATTCCCTTCAATATCTAACAGTCGGAATAGTTCCTTCATGAACTGGGAAACAAATTGGGATCCCCTGTCACTGATGACCTTCTGAGGTAATCCATGATCCCTGAATACATTATTGCGGAATAGTCTTGCAACCCCTAGTGACGTGATTGTGGAATTTGTTGGCAAGAAGTACGCCTTCTTGGTAAAACAATCCACCACTACCATGATCATGTCAAAGCCTCGTGATTCCGGAAACGGTCCCATCAAATCTACTGACATGTCTTGCCATGGCTGACCAGGTACACTGTTTGGTCGTAATGGTGCTGCTCTTTTTGTTCTGTCCGGTTTGACAGTTTGGCATGTTCTACACCCCATGACATACATCTTGACGTCCCTAGCCATTCTTGGCCACCAGTAGTTCCAGGTGATGACCTCCAAAGTCTTGTCGATTCCGTAATGTCCCAACTTGTGATGGATATTGAGAATGGATTCTCGTACCCTTCGGTTGACTGGGACATAGATCCAGCCTTTCCATGTTACATACAATCCCTCGTTCCAACTTGAAGTCGGGATCCTTGTTTTTGAGTCCTTCCACCACTTGCGACTCCCATTGCCATTTGTTAATCTTGGCAATCTTCTCCTCTAACTCTGTCAGCGTGTCATCATTGTCATATAGACAAACAAAAAGATCCTCCTTCAGAAGGATGATGCCCTTGTTATCGATCTCCTCCCCCTTATGATCTGTCCTCCGCAACAGAAGGTTGGCCTTGCTGTTGGATTTGCCAGAGCAATGTTTAATCACAAAATTGAACTCCTGTAAATCCAAGATCCAATGTGCCTGTTGGCAATTGATGTTCTGCAGCTTCCGGAAGTATGTGAGATTTTGGTGATCCGTCAAAACCTCGACTGGAACAGTTGTACCCTTCAGGTAGTGAGACCATTCATAGAAGGCATGCATGACCGCCAGCATCTCCTTATCATAAATCTTGTAATTGCGTTCCGCCAGATTAAGAGATTTAGAAATGAAAGCCACAGGTCACCACAGGCTGTCTGTCTGCTGCTGGGAAAGGATTCCGCCAATGGTGAAATCCAATGCATCGGTTTCAACCCTAAATTGACCTTTGTTGGCCATTCCGGCCAACACTACCTCCTCGGCAATGTGTTGTTTGAGACCATCAAATGCACATTGCTGTTCTGGATTCCACTGCCACTCATTATTACCCATAAGCAGGGTTAACGGCTTCAAGATAGAAGCAAAGCCCCTTACAAAGCATTGGTAGAAGTTGACAAATCCAAGGAACTGTTGGACATGTTTCTTGCAAGTAGGAATGGGCCAGTCTACAATTGCTTTGACCTTAGCCTTATCCATACTGATTGAATCATGGGAGATGATCAGTCCCAGGAACTCAATGGTGGACTTGTCAAACCAACACTTTTCTGGTTTGAGCGATAGCTTATGCTCCTGCAACTTTGCCAGAATCCAGTTTACATGAATGGTGTGACTTCGTTGGTCCTTGGAAAACACTAGGATGTCATCCATGTAAATCACTACCCACCCTTCTGCAATTTCTTCTCTGAAGATGTCATTCATCATGGTCTGAAACATCGCCAGGGAGTTGGTAAGGCCAAAGAACATGACTAAGGGCTCAAAGAGACCCCGATTTGTTCTGAAGGCGGCCTTATGCTCATCGCCGTCCTTGATACAAATGTTGTTGTATCCCCACCGGATGTCCATCTTTGAGAATACCTTTGCATGGGACAGTTTATCAACAAGCTTGGAGATGAGCGGCAATGGGTACCGATTCTTAATAGTCATCTCATTAAGCTTTTGATAATCCTGTACTGGTCGGAGTGAGCTGTCCTTCTTTTTGACAAAGAAGAATGGTGAGGCCATTGCTGATTTACTAGATCGGATGCGTCCCATCTCCAAGTTATCCTTGAGGAACTTCTCGAGTTCCTCTTGCTCAACGTGGCTTAGGGGGTAGATCTTGCAATCCAGCATTTTGGCACCCAGTACCAATTTGATTGCATGATCCCAGGGTTGACACGGCGGTAATTCATCAAAGGTCTGTTTCTCGAAGACCTTCTGGTAACCTAAATAATGTTTAGGTACAACTTCCTCTAGGGTCCAGGTGATTTTATTCTCGGCAGCGATTTTAGTCACCGTGGATTCATAAGCTCTGATCCATTCCGAGTCCGCATCTTCCCTTTGCACTGCCAACAATTGGTCCCCTTCTTCCCAATGCATGCCACCTATTTCTTGCTCCTCCTCAGCGTCTTCGTCTTTGGGCTCCTGGGCTTTCGAATCTGGATAGCATGTACCTGGACAACGACTGAATTGGAGTGTGTTCTTACTCCAATCCACATCTGGGTTATGGAATTTTAACCAGTCATGTCCTAGGAATAGATCCGTCTTTCCAAGGTTCGAGACACCAAATTCCCAGGTCTCCTCGTGCGTGTTGATCCTCACCTTCAACTGCACCATTTCTGACAAATGCCCATCCACATTTTCTGACCCATCAGCGTTATATACAGGAATCGGGTGGGGGAGTTTTCTTGTGTTGAGGTTATTCTGCTTCACAAAATTCCTATTGACACATGAACCCATACACCCCGAGTCCAGCAAAGCCAATATTGTAACGGATTGTCCCATTGTGACATCAGTAACTGTCATGGGTACATTTAATTGTCTTTTCCCGGTTCCTATCACCTGCTTAGGCTTATATTTTAAGTGGTTCAAGTACCAGGCCACTTGTACTTCTGTTGCACTATTTAGACTCTGTACCAGATCTTCCATTACCTCCTCCATCCTGGAGTCGTGACTCCAGGATCGAAGAGCTTGAAGGGCTTGGCTCATGGGTTGTTCCCATATGTGCCTCACCATCCATGGAGTCTGCCAGGGCCTCAAGCAATCCTTTCCTGTCGTAACAGGCTCATTCCTTATTTTTTGTGTTCTTAGTTTGTAATCAATGCAATTTAACTTAGTAGACTGAATTGCATGACTATTAATACATGTTGTCAAACTAGTACTACAGGCCTTCTGGTCGGAATGATTTCCGGTTGGCCGCTTCAAAAACCCAAGGCCTTGCTAATAGCCTTTTTGTCATCTTCGGTGGCGTCATCGAGCCACTCCTTCCAACCCATCTCTCTGACATGGGTTTTTCCCTTCCAATTCTTAGGGCTTCTACACTCTCTGCTAACGTGTCCCATCTTTCCACAGTTATAGCACACAATTGTGCTCTTCTTCCTATCTACATCCATGGCATTGGGGTCCCTGGTGTTTGATGTTGTAGCTGCTGCTGGTGGTGGTCCTTGCATTCCCCCACTGGTCCAAGTCACAGGCATTGGTGATACCCTGTTATGGGTACCCTGTGTCCTCGCTGTTGATGCCTGGGGTTTGTTACAGTCAATGTCCACAACGTCGTTCAGTGTCCAAGTCTACAGCGACAAACAGAGTCTCAGTCTGTTCCCAATCACTGGACAAGGGTTCTAGGCACTAAGTCTGATAATGACAAAGGCTAGAGAGAGAGAGCGAGGAGAGCGGTTGAGATGACGAGCAAAAGAGTGTTCAAGTTATGGATATGATTTGACTAAGTTGGAACTAAGGAACTACGGTACATGAGAGGGGTTTATATACGTTAAGAGAACAATAGAAACTAAAGGGGAAAGAGCATAGCTATCTAGAAAAGGAAAGATGAAGGTAGCTATGAAAGGAGATAACGTCCAAGCGTAACTGTTACAGTTCTCTTTTCCCTTTGTTAACGGACTACATTTACTTGTTACAAACCCATAGTTACGCTTGGACGTTATCCCCTTTTATAGCTACCTTCATCTTTCCTTTCTTAGATAGCTATGCTCTTTCCCCTTATATTCTTATTGTTCTCTTAACGTATATAAACCCCTCTCATGTACCATAGTTCTTTAGTTCCAACTTAGTCGAATCTTATCCATAACTTGAACGCTCTTTTGCTCGTCACCTCAACTGCTCTCCTCGCTCTCTCTCTAGCCTTCGTCATCGTCAGACTTAGTGCCTAGAACCCTTGTCCAGTGATTGGGAACAGACCGAGACTCTGTTTGTCGCTGTAGACTTGGACACTGAACGACGTTGTGGACATCGACCGTAACATAAGTTGGAACTCAGGACTAGCTCAGGGTATCATCCCTAGCTGACACCATTGAGACCCGCAGCTCTCAGGAACAACCCCCGAACAGATCCGTCACCTATAAGGGGAAAACCTACCTCAGACGACGAGAAGTTTTTCTCTATCAACGAACTTGGTACTTTGTTACTGAAGGACGGAAACGAAACGAACCAGTCCCAGACCAATACTTTTCAGGAGACTTCTACTCAGGAGCCTTTGAATTCGATTTACCCGATCAACCCTACCTAGACTGGGGTAGTGAAGTACAAGGAGAACCACTCTACCTTGTCAAGGAACCAGAAAACGAGCCAGGAAGGACCCTCTATAAGGAATTCCTTGGAGACAATGACCGATACGGAATCGCAGCTAATCTTTTAGCAGAGTGGGAGGAATTACTACGAATTGAACAAGCCAAGCTCGAGGAAAACCTGTTTGATACAGATTACTCGAAACAAGGACCACCCCCATCTCCGAAACCCAGAACCCCGAGTAGAAACCCTACTCCTGAACCGAAACCAATCACCAGAACACCAACCCCTGAACCACCAATCAATCCCGAACCACCGGTTACCCCTGAACCAAGAATGGCATCTGAAACCAGTGCTAGCTCTAAAGGAGATATCAAACCGCAGCCTATATGACCTTTTACTGGCAAACGAATCAAAGCAAGGTCATTTTTAGGACAGCTTGAGGATTACTTTACCCTCAATGAACAGAACTATGAAGGAAAAGATGAGAAGAAAGTTAGATATGCGCTTGCGTGCATGGGACCAGAATTAGACGACTGGAAAACGATTATCCGAAGCGAACTGAATGACAATAGAGGCAGTACCACAGCCACGTTCAAATGGAGCAACTATGAAGCATTTTAAACACGTTTCATCAATGACTGGGGAGAAGTCAACAGCGCCCTTCGAGCCCTGAACAATCTATCCAAATTAAAAGTTGGAAATGGCGTTTCAGTCCCAGAATATATCAGAAAATTTCGCATGGACATAGGAACCTCTGGACTCACTGGAATACCCACTCAGTTGCAGGCATTTGTCAAAGGACTGCCATTAGAACTTGCTAGAACGATCTTACAGGACCAAAGAAAGATCAAGACGATGCAAGAAGCCTATGATAAGGCCGAGGATCACCATAACGCCTGGGATATGACAGGACAAGGAAACAGGAGAACCAATGATGGATCTGGAACACGTTTCAGCCGAAACAATAACAACCAATCTGGAACAATCAGAGCTATAAATACCACGATCCCTAGCCAATTGACAGATGATCAAAAAGAAGAATACCGAAAGACTGGCAAGTGTTTCAGATGTGGAACACAGGGACACATCTCCAGGAACTGCCCGAAACGCAATGATATGTCTTCATCCAGGTCTTCTTACCAGAATAAGGCGATCCGTTCCGTCACTGAGGAACAACAGAAGGAAGAAGACGAACCAGCAAAGAAAATTAGAGCCATCTTTTCAGCAATGTCTACTGAGGAGAAGAATGCCCTCTTAAACGAATTTGAAAACGAGGGTTTTTAGTTAGGAAGCGTCACTCAGCGGTTGGCCCTTCCTTATTATCAAGATCTGAACAGTTAGTGCTTGATTCTGTAATAGTATTATCCAACAATGACAAGCGCATTTCATTAACTATCAAATCGACCGATTTACCCGCTGGAACATCTGCCCTAATCGATTGTGGAGCAGAAGGAAATTTCGTAGACGAAGGAGCAGTAAAGGAGCTCAGGAAAGAATGACTTAAGAAACCAATTAAAGTCAGAAACGCAGATGGAACAGTAAATGCGAAAGGAATGATCACACATTGGACCAAGATATGTTACATGATTGAAGGACAACAGTTTATCAATTGGTTCTGGATCACTAAACTAGGCGATCAACGAATGATCCTAGGGATACCTTGGTTGGAAGAGAATAACCCGATCATCAATTGGCGAGAAAAAACCCTGAAAATTGAAGATCCAGACACATCGCCAAAAGCAATTTGGCAGCTAGCCCTTGACACCCAGCAATGGGGTGAAGATGACTACTGGATCAGAGTTAAAACATTGGCATCACAAGAATTAGAACATAGGCTAAAGAAAGACGAACCATCTACCACTCTACCGACAGAATATGAGCAATGGCGCACTATCTTTGACAAAAAGGCATCAGAACGCTTCCCATCCAGTCGACCGTGGGATCATGCAATTAACATGAAAGAAGGCTTTGTCCCGAAGGCTAGTAAACTCTACCCTCTATCCGTCAAAGAACAGGGGCTGTTGGACGAATGGATTGATGAACAGCTCAAGAAAGGATACATTAAACCATCCACATCACCACAGGCATCACCGTTCTTCTTTGTAGCAAAGAAAGAAAGCGGAGCACTCCGACCCTGTCAGGATTATTGGTATCTCAATGAATGGACCGTCAAAAACGCATATCCCCTTCCCTTAGTCTCCGATCTCATGACTAAACTACGAGGCGCCAAGTATTTCACCAAACTAGATCTCCGATGGGGATACAATAACGTTCGCATCAAAAAGGGAGATGAATGGAAAGCGGCCTTTATTACCAATCGAGGACTCTATGAACCCACAGTAATGTTCTTTGGATTATGCAATTCGCAGTCAACCTTTCAAACTATGATGAACGAATACTTTAAAGATATGATCAATGAAGGATGGTTAGTCATCTACATGGATGACATGCTAATTTGCGCAGAAACACTGGAACAACTGGAAGAGCGGACAAAACGGATTTTACAACGGTTACAAGATAACGATCTATTCCTGAAATTAGAAAAATGCAAGTTTGCCACGCAGGAAGTTGAATTCTTAGGAATGATCATCACCCCTGGACGCATTCAGATGGACCCAATTAAGCTAGCAGGGATCGCCGATTGGCCAGTCCCTACCACAGTCAAACAGGTTCGATCCTTCCTCGGATTTGGGAATTTTTACTGACGTTTCATTGGGAACTTTGCTGCGATCACTAAACCGCTCACCGACCTCACTAAGAAAGCTGAACCATTTGACTGGACTACAGAACGAAACAATGCTTTTGAAATACTAAAGAAACGATTCGCATCTATGCCAGTATTATTAATGCCGGACCCTACTCAACCCTTTATCCTTCAGACCGATGCATCAAATAAGGCGATAGGAGCAGTACTGAAACAAGCAGATGAAACAGGATCTCTGCACCCCTGTGGATTTATTTCACATGCATTAACACAAACGGAACAGAATTACCAGATCTACGATCGAGAACTCTTGGCGATCATCAAAGGATTGATGACTTGGCGACATTTACTACATGGATCACCCCACACTACTATAGTGCACTGCGACCACAAGAATTTGTCCTACTATCGAATGGCCCAACGCTTAACACCCAGACAAGCTAGATGGTCATCCTTATTATCAGAATTTGACCTCCGTATTGAACACGTCCCTGGCATGAAAATGTTTGAAGCGGATGCCCTATCCCGACGCCCCGATCATATGGGAAACAGTGAATCACAAGAAGATGTTATAGTCCTACCGGAAGATCGTTTTATTCGTCTTATTGCAGAAGATCTGGTCACGGAAATTCAGAAGGCAATGTCAAAAGATGATTTTGGACGAATTCTAATTGAGGTTATCACCACGCACCACACTCCGCCGATCAAATCGAGCATACAGGATTGGTCTTATACAAATGGCATTGTTCACTATCTTGGGAAAACCTATATCCCCGATCAGGACAGATTACGAACCAGATTGATTAAAGAAACACACGAGGCACAATCATCTGGCCACCCTGGACGATTAAAGACCCTTGAACTCCTTAAACGAGATTACTGGTGGCCCGGGATGTTCAAACACGTTAGAGAATGGATAGAAGGATGCGCCCTTTGTCAACAGATGAAGATTAATACACACCCAAATGCGCCAGCCCTTCACCCGATTTTGTCGAAAGCAACCCGTCCCTTTCAACAAGTCACCCTTGATTTCATTACCGACCTACCCCTTTCTGATGGTTTTGACTCGATCCTGGTCACGGTGGACCACGGTCTTACAAAGGGGGTAATTTTCACACCTTGCAAGGAGACAATCGACGCGTTAGGCACAGCAGAACTCTATGTCTCCGAAATTTTCAAACGGTTTGGCCTACCAGATGTCTTAATTTCAGATCGAGGACCACAGTTCTCCGCAAAAGTATTTCAAGAAATACGAAAAGCATTATGAATCGACCATAGAATGAGCACATCCTATCATCCTCAGACTGATGGAGAAACAGAATGAGTCAACCAGGAACTAGAAGTCTATCTCCAAATGTTCTGTTCCAATGAACCGCATCTATGGAAACCGCTTCTCCCAATAGCTGAGTTTGCCCACAATAACCGACATCACAACACGATCAAAACTTCCCCATTCAGACTAATGTATGGAACGGACCCTGTTGCGCTTCCCACAGCTACTACGCGAATGACTACACCAGCAGCAGAGGAGCGCCTTCAGTTCCTAAGGAAAGCCAGAGAAGAAGCGCTAGCAGCACATGAACTAGCAAGACAACTAGTGGCAAGACGACGCAAGGACAAAGCAATACGATTTGAAAAGGGCACCAAAGTATGGCTTGAGAACCGAAATCTTCACATACCATATCAGTCCAGAAAGCTAGCGCCAAAACGAGAAGGACCCTTTGAAATCGAACAAGTAATGGGACCAGTAACGTACAAATTGAAACTCCCGAAACAATGGCGCATTCACCCTGTGTTTCATGCGTCACTCCTTACCCCGTACAGGGAAACAACTGCGCACGGCCCGAATTATATGAAACCACCCCCTGATCTCATAAATGGACAAGAAGAATTCGAGGTAGAGGCAATTCTAGCCCACAGGAAATGAGGCGCAGGCTACCATTACCTAGTTAAGTGGAAAGGCTACAGATTGAACGACAACTCTTGGGAACCTGCTCGCAATCTTGCAAACGCCACTGATATCCTATCAGAGTATCAACAACGCCGACACCTCTGAACCATGACACGATATAGAAACCGCCACGTCTTGAAACAAAATTACCACTATACAAAACGGAACTGTTCAACACTCTCTCGATACACTATAGCTCTCAAAGAAAAAACCATCTATACCCACATACAATATCTCCCCTTCCAACACGCTCTTAGAGCACCGACCCCACCAGGAAAACTTACCCGAACTATGGCATTAGTCACACGATACTATCGCACCCCTCGACTTGATCACTGTCACCAAAAGAACCCTTCAGGGATAACGGAATTCCCCTGCAATGATGCCCAGAATTATCTTCCCAAGTACCACAACCTACGATTTTCGACCAACGATCTACCTCTTTACAACGGAGATCCACCTGCCTACCAACTTTTAGCCGCCAGAAGCAGTGATGTTTATAAAAGTGCTCATGGAAGATTGCTTTGCCCAGAAGAATATAAACAAATGGACGAAATCACCAAACAGACGAGGGAGTGTAGCACACAGATCTGGCTAATCAGCCGAAGAATCAGAATACCGGGAAGGCCTTGCATTCTCATGGAAGACATCCTTGATGAACTTGACTATCTGTCTATTGCAATGGTACAGGTAATAGCGAATATTATTAGGCGAATCAGAAAATTCCGAATTACACCGACAACGACACCAGGGATTGAACATTTGAATTCATTGACCATATTCCTCAGGGAAGAACAAGACCTCCTCACTGACCCTGCAATCGAAGACCCGTTAAACACAGAAAATTGGGACTCCGACACGGAAATCAGCGACCTGGAACACGTATAAATTCTCCAAAATACAATCACTTAATGCCAGTATCCACATTATACCGACATGTTCACTTTCTTTGCCCTCGCCGCCTACTTCATCGCTTTGACACTTCTCTCCTGCACCCACTGGCGCATCGACGAAACGGCCGCCGCTTTTTCACCTTTCCTCGCCGTCCCTGACCTCCCACTCGAGGTCTTCATCAAAAACACCACCGTCGTCCACTTTGAGGACGACGATTTACATATCCACCCTGCCACCCTGCTTCCACAAGTACACCCTGACGATCATCACCTCCCACATTTTGCCCAATTCGTCAAAAGGAACACCACACTCACCGTCGTCGCAGACGCCCTTGCTGCCGCCACATGTTCCATCACCAATCTCTCCTCCGCCACCGACAATCTCGCCGCCCTCACCCTCACCATTGACCCGCATGAGATGACCTACGAGGAGCGCGATTCCTTCCTCCGGAATGCACAAAATTTACACAGAGCTGCTGAAGCTCTCAAATGGAAGGTGGAAATGTCGACGAAGGAACTAGATAACGCTGTCAAATGGGCTGAATCTAGGACGGATCATGGTTGGACAACCTCTGGCTGGTAGAAGTCGGTGACTTCTCGCATACAAAGGGGGTAATGTTACAGTTCTCTTTTCCCTTTGTTAACGGACTACATTTACTTGTTACAAACCCATAGTTACGCTTGGACGTTATCCCCTTTTATAGCTACCTTCATCTTTCCTTTCTTAGATAGCTATGCTCTTTCCCCTTATATTCTTATTGTTCTCTTAATGTATATAAACCCCTCTCATGTACCGTAGTTCTTTAGTTCCAACTTAGTCGAATCTTATCCATAACTTGAATGCTCTTTTGCTCGTCACCTCAACCGCTCTCCTCGCTCTCTCTCTAGCCTTCGTCATCATCAGACTTAGTGCCTAGAACCCTTGTCCAGTGATTGGGAACAGACCGAGACTCTGTTTGTCGCTGTAGACTTGGACACTGAACGACGTTGTGGACATTGACCGTAACAGTAACTATGGATTTGTAACAAGTAAATGTAGTCCGTTAACAAAGGGAAAAGAGAACTGTAACATTACCCCCTTTGTATGCAAGAAGTCACCGACTTCTACCAGCCAGAAGTTGTCCAACCATGATCTGTCCTAGACTCGGCCCATTTGACAGCGTTGTCTAGTTCTTTTGTTGACGTTTCTACCTTCCACTTGAGAGCTTCAGCAGCTCTATGTAAATTTTGTGCGTTCTGAAGGAAGGAATCACATTCCTCATAGGTCATTTCGTGTGGGTCGATAGTGAGGGTGAGGGCGGCGAGATTGTTGGTGGTGGAGGAAAGGTTGGTGATGGAGCATGTGGCGGCGGCCAGGGCATCAGTGACAACGGTGAGCATGGTGTTCCTTTTTACAAACTGGGCGAAGTGGGGAAGATGGTGGTCGTCAGGGTGTACTTGGGGAAACAAGGTGGCAGGGTGGATATGTAAATCGTCGTCCTCAAAGTGGACAACAGTAGTATTTTCAATGAAGACCTCGAGCGGGAGGTCTGGGACAGCGAGGAAGGGCGAGAAGGCGGCAGCGGTTTTGTCAATGCGCCAATGAGCACAGGAGAGGAGTGCTAGGGCAATGAAGTAGGCGGCAAGGGCAAAGAAGGTGAACATGGTTTTCGATGTGAGTCTAGCGTTAGGTGGTGATTCTTGAGGAATTTATACGTATTCCAGATCGCTGATTTCCATGTCCGAATCTGAACTTTCTATATCTAGTGGATCTTTGATTGCAGGGTCAGTAAGGAGTTCTTGTTCTTCCGAGATGATCCTGGTTAATGAATTCAGATGCTGAATTCCTGGTACCATGGTGGGGGTGACTAAAAATCTCCGGATTCTTCTGATAATGTCTGCTATTACTTCTCTTTGTTCTTCAAACAAATACTGAAGGTCATCAAGGATGTCTTCTATAAGGACACGAGGTCTTCCTGGGATTCTGATTCTTTGTCCAAGTAGCCAAATTTGTGTGCTGCACTCCCATATCTGTATAGTGATTTCGTCAATTCGTTTATATTCTTCTGGGCATAGCAGTCTCCCATGAGCGCTTTTGTAAACGTCGTTGTTCCTGCTGATTAGGAGTTGGTAGACTGGTGGATCTTTATTATAGTTAGGTAAATCGGTTTCCGCGAATCGTAAATCATGGTATTTGGGGAGATAGCTTTGGATGACATTGCAGGGGGCTCCGTCGTTCCTGACGGACTCTTCTGATGATCACAGTTGAGTCAAGGGATGCGGTAATATTGTGTGACCAGTGCCACAGTTCGAGTGGATTTTTCTGATAGGTTTGGTGCCTTAGGAATGTGTCGGAGGGGAAGGTATTGTATGCGGGTGTAGATGGTCTTTTCTTTAAGAGCTATAGTGTATCGAGAGAGTATTGAACAGTTTCATTTCGTATAATGGTAGTTTTGTTTCAAGATGTGGCGGTTTCTGTATCGAGTCATGGTTCAGAGATGTTGGCGTTGTTGGTATTCTGATAGGATATCAGTGGCATTTGCAAGATTGCGAGCGAATTCCCAAGAGTTATTGTTTGATCCGTAGCCTTTCCATTTAACTAGGTAATGGTAACCTGCGCCTTGCTTCCTGTGGGCTAGAATTGCCTCTACCTCAAATTCCTCTTGTCCATTTACGAGATCAGGGGGTGGTTTCACATAGTTTGGGCCATGCGCAGTCGTTTCCCTATACAGGGTAAGGAGTGACGTATGAAACACAGGGTGAATGTGCCATTGTTTTGGGAGTTTCAGCTTGTACGTTACTGGTCCCATCACTTGTTCAATTTCAAAGGGTCCTTCTCGTTTTGGTGCTAACTTTCTAGACTGATATGGTATGTGAAGATTTCTGTTCTCAAGCCATACTTTGGTGCCTTTTTTGAATCGTACTGCTTTATCCTGGCATTGCCTTGCCACTAATTGTCTTGCTAGTTCATGTGCTGCTAGTGCCTCTTCTCTGGCCTTCCTTAGGAACTGAAGGCGTTCCTCTGCTGCTGGTGTAGTCATTCATGTTGTAGCTGTGGGAAGCGCAACAGGGTCCGTCCCATACATTAGTCTGAATGGGGAGGTTTTGATTGTGTCATGATGTCGGTTATTGTGAGCAAATTCAGCTATTGGGAGAAGCGGTTTCCATAGATTTGGTTCATTGGAGCAGAACATTCAGAGGTAGACTTCTAGTTCCTGATTGACTTGTTCTGTTTCTCCGTCAGTTTGGGGATGATAGGCTGTGCTCATTCTATGGTCGATTCCTAGTGCTTTTTGTATTTCCTGAAATACGTTTGTGGAGAACTGTGGTCCTTGATCTGAGATTAAAATGTCAGGTAGGCCAAACCGTTTGAAAATTTTAGAGACATAAAGTTCTGCTGTGCCTAGAGCATTGATTGTCTTTTTGCAAGGTGTGAAAATTACCCCCTTTGTAAGACCATGGTCCACCATGACCAGGATCGAATCAAAGCCATCAGAAAGGGGTAGATCCATAATGAAATCAAGGGTTACTTGTTGAAAAGGACGGGTTGCCTTTGACGGGATTGGGTGAAGGGCAGGTACATTTGGGTGCATATTAATCTTCATCTGTTGACAGAGGGCGCATCCTTCTATCCATTCCTTGACATGTTTGAACATTCCAGGCCACCAGTAGTCACGCTTAAGGAGTTCAAGGGTCTTTAATCGTCCCGGGTGACCTGATGATTGTGCTTCGTGCGTTTCTTTAATCAATTTGGTTCGTAATCCGTCTTGGTCAGGGATGTAGGTCTTGCCGAGATAGTGAACAATGCTGTTGGTATAAGACCAATCCTGTATGTTTGATTTGATCAGTGGGGCGCGGTGCGTGGTGATAACCTCAATTAGAATACGTCTGAAATCGTCTTTTGACATTGCTTTCTGAATTTCTGTAACTAGATCTTCTGCAATAAGACAAATAAAACGATCCACTGGTAAGACTACGACGTCTTCTTGTAATTCACTGTTTCCCATATGATCAGGGCGTTGGGATAGGGCGTCTGCTTCAAACATTTTTGTGCCAGGGACATGCTCAATGTGTAGGTCAAATTCTGATAATAGGGATGACCATCTAGCTTGTCTGGGCATTAAGCGTTGGGCAGTTCGATAATAGGACAGATTCTTGTGGTCACAGTGAACTATAGTGGTGTGGGGTGATCCATGTAGTAGATGTCGCCAGGTCATCAATCCTTTGATAATTGCCAAGAGTTCTCGATCATAGATCTGGTAATTCTGTTCCATTTGTGTTAACGCATGTGAAATAAATCCACAGGGATGTAGAGATCCTGTTTCATCTGCTTGTTTCAAGACTGCTCCTATCGCCTTATTCGATGCATTGGTTTGAAGGATAAAGGGTCGAGTTGGATCTGGCATTAATAATACTGGCATAGATGCAAATCGTTTCTTTAGGATTTCAAAAGCATTGTTCCATTCAGTGGTCCAGTCAAATGGTTCAGTTTTCTTAGTGAGGTCGGTAAGCAGTTTAGCGATGGCAGCAAAGTTTCCAATGAAGCGTCGGTAAAAGTTCCCAAATCCGAGGAATGATCGGACTTGTTTGACTGTGGTAGGGACTGGCCAATCGGCGATCCCAGCTAACTTTATTGGGTCCATCTGAATACGTCCAGGGGTGATGATCATTCCTAAGAATTCAACTTCCTGTGTGGCAAACTTGCATTTTTCTAATTTCAGGAATAGATCGTTATCTCGTAACCATTGTAAAATTTGTCTTGTCCGCTCTTCCAGTTGTTCCAGTGTTTCTGCACAGATTAGCATGTCGTCCATATAAATGATTAGCCATCCTTCATTGATCATGTCTCTAAAGTATTCATTCATCATAGTTTGAAATGTTGATGGCGAGTTGCATAATCCAAAGAACATTACTGTTGGTTCATAGAGCCCTTGATTGGTAATAAAGGCTGCTTTCCATTTGTCTCCCTTCTTGATGCGGATGTTGTTGTATCCCCATCGGAGGTCTAGTTTGGTGAAGTACTTGGCGCTGCGTAGTTTAGTCATGAGATTGGAAACTAAGGGAAGGGGATATGCATTTTTGATGGTCCATTCATTGAGGTATCAATAATCCTGACAGGGTCAGAGTGCTCCACTTTCTTTCTTTGCTACAAAGAAGAACGGTGATGCCTGCGGTGATGTAGATGGTTTAATGTATCCTTTCTTGAGTTGTTCATCAATCCATTCGTCTAACAACCCCTGTTCTTTGACGGATAGAGGATAGAGTTTACTAGCTTTTGGGACAAAGCCTTCTTTTGTGTTGATTGCATGATCCCATGGTCGACTAGATGGGAAATGTTCTGATGCCTTCTTGTCAAAGATGGTGCGCCATTGCTCATATTCTGTCAGTAGAGTGGTAGATGGTTTGTCTTTCTTTAGTCTATGTTCTAGTTCCTGTGATGCCGATGTTTTAACTCTAATCCAATAGTCATCTTCGCCCCATTGCTGGGAGTCGAGGGCTAGCTGCCAGATTGCTTTTGGCGATGTGTCCAGATCTCCAATTTTCAGAGATTTTTCTTGCCAGTTGATGATTGGGTTATTTTCTTCTAACCAAGGTATTCCTAAAATCATTCATTGATCACCTAGCTTAGTGATCCAGAACCAATTGATAAATTGCTGTCCTTCAATCATGTAGCATATTTTGGTCCGATGTGTGATCATTCCTTTCACATTTACTGTTCCATCCATGTTTCTGACTTTAATTGGTTTCTTAAGTCGTTCTTTCCTGAGCTCCTTCACTGCTCCCTCGTCTACAAAGTTTCCTTCTGCTCCACAATCGATTAGGGCAGATGTCCAGCGGGTAAATTGGTTGATCTGATAGTTAACAAAATGCGCTTGTCATTGTTGGATAATACTATTACAGAATCAAGCACTAACTGTTCAGATCTCAATAATAAGGAAGGGCCAACCGCTGAGTGATGCTTCCTAACTAAAAACCCTCATTTTTGAATTCGTTTAAGAGGGCATTCTTTTCTTTGGTAGACATTGCTGAAAAGATGGCTCTAATTTTCTTTGCTGGTTCGTCTTCTTCCTTCTGTTGTTCCTCAGTGACGGAACGGACAGCCTTTTTCTGATAAGAAGACCTGGATGAAGACGCATCATTGCATTTCGGGCAGTTCCTGGAGATGTGTCCCTGTGTTCCGCATTTGAAACACTTGCCAGTCTTTCGGTATTCCTCCTTTTGATCATCTGTCAATCGGCTAGGAGTCGTGGTATTTATAGCTCTGATTGTTCCGGATTGGTTGCTGTTTCGATTGAAACGCGTTCCAGATCCATTGTTGGTTCTCCTGTTTCCTTGTCCTGTCATATCCCAGGTGTTATGGTGATCCTCAGCCTTATCATAGGCTTCTTGCATCGTCTTGATCTTCCTTTGGTCCTGTAAGATTGTCCTAGCAAGTTCTAAGGGTAATCCTTTGACAAATGCCTGCAACTGAGCGGGTATTCCAGTGAGTCCAGAGGTTCCTATATCCATGCGAAATTTTCTGATGTATTCTGGGACTGAAACGCTGTTCCCAACTCTTAATTTGGATAGATTGTTCAGGGCTCGAAGGGCACTGTTGACTTCTCCCCAGTCATTGATGAAATGTGTTTCAAATGCTTCATAGTTGCTCCATTTGAACGTGGCTGTGGTACTGCCTCTGTTGTCATTCAATTCGCTTCGGATGATAATAGTTTTCCAGTCATCTAGTTCTGGTCCCATGCACGCAAGTGCATACCTGACTTTCTTTTCGTCTTTTCCTTCATAGTTCTGTTCATTGAGGGTAAAGTAATCCTCAAGCTGTCCTAAAAATGACCTTGCTTCGATTCGTTTGCCTGTAAAAGGTCCTATAGGCTGCGGTTTGATATCTCCTTTAGAGCTAGCACTGGTTTCAGATGCCATTCTTGGTTCAGGAGTGATCGGTGGTTCGGGGTTAATCGGTGGTTCAGGGGTTGGTGTTCTTGGTTTTGGAGATGGGGGTGGTCCTTGTTTCGAGTAATCTGTATCAAATGGGTTTTCCTCAAGCTTGGCTTGTTCAATTTGTAGTAATTCCTCCCACTCTGCTAAAAGGCTAGCTGTGATTCCATGTCGGTCGCTGTCTCTAAAGAATTTTCTATAGAGGGTCCTTCCTGGTTCGTTTTCTGGTTCTTTAACAAGGTAGAGCGGTTCTCCTTGTACTTCACTACCCCAGTCTAGGTAGATTTGATCGGTTAAATTGAATTCAAAGGCTCCTGAGTAGAAGTCTCCTGAAAAATATTTGTCTGGGACTGGTTCGTTTCGTTTTCGTCCTTCTGTAATAAAATACCAGGTTCATTGGTGGAGAAAAACTTCTCATCGTCCAAGGTAGTATTTCCCCTTATAGGTGACGGATCCGTTCGGGGGTCGTTCCTGAGAGCTGCGGGTCTCAATGGTGTCAGCTAGGGATGATACCCTGAGCTAGTCCTGAGTTCCAACTTATGTTATGGTCAATGTCCACAACATCATTCAGCGTCCAAGTCTACAGCAACAAACAGAGTCTCAGTCTGTTCCCAATCACTGGACGAGGGTTCTAGGCACTAAGTCTGATAATGATGAAGGCTAGAGAGAGAGAGCGAGGAGAGCGGTTGAGACGACGAGCAAAAGAGTGTTCAAGTTATGGATATGATTTGACTAAGTTGGAACTAAGGAACTACGGTACATGAGAGGGGTTTATATACATTAAGAGAACAATAGAAACTAAAGGGGAAAGAGCATAGCTATCTAGAAAAGGAAAGATGAAGGTAGCTATGAAAGGAGATAACATCCAAGCGTAACTATGGATTTGTAACAAGTAAATGTAGTCCGTTAACAAAGGGAAAAGAGAACTGTAACAGGGTTGGTGCAACCCTTGCCCTGGATTTACATTGTAAAATTTCTTGGTGTCCCGCCAAGCCTTATTCAACTCCATCGCCTTGGTGTACCATTCCTCCAAATCCCCTGTAATGGTCCCATCTCCAGGTGCTCCTGTTTCAATGATCCTCAGCCCAAGCTGGGGATGTAATCCTCTCCTAAATTGTGCAATGAGCGCAATCTTGTTGTAGCCCGTAAGTTGTGCTAGTCCTCTAAAGTCGACAATGTAATCTTCTACATTGTGCTTTCCCTATTGTAACCCTTGGATTTTGTGAATTGCGTCATCCCGGGTTTCCATCATCAGGAAGAACTCTTGTGCTTCTGTGTCAAATTCCTGCCAACTTGTGAAAGGTGGCTTGTGTATGAACACCATTTGCTCGATGCTCTCTACTCCATCTAATAACGACATTATTCCATGCCATTCTTGCATTAGGGTGGTTCCTGCTCTCCAGGTTCCTAATGCCTTCCGCTCTTCACACTCCAATGCATTCTCTAGTATTTGTTGGAGCTTGACTCCTGCCCAGTTCCCTGCGCGGTTGGCTGATCCACCCCGGATGTGCTGAAGTGACATGGTCACTTGTCGCGACACTGTCCTCTGCTTGGTCAAGTGGAAGTAGATTGCCATACTTCGTAGCCAATTGGCGATCAATTCTGGTTGTCCTTCGTAGTAATCCGGCATGTCCAGCTTGACAGTAGGGGCAGTCTCCTCCTTGGGTGGTCGGAATAGCATTTCCGCCACTGTGCCTATCCCTTCCACGAATGGTCTGACCCAGTTTCTGCAGTCGTGCTCAGAACGTTCTTCCCACGTTGCATTTTCCGCTGTTGTCCTGAAGACTGCTATGTATGTGGTTACCAACATGAGAATTGTGGACATGAATGCATTGGTGACTGTGAATCCCACTCAGTGGTGATCAGGTCCAAACCACTTCCACACCTCCTGTGCTGGGGAACCCCACTCTTCATCCCTTTCTACATGGTAGATTTGTTGTCGCTGGTCATAAGACACCGATACATGGATCTCTTCATTTTGCATATCTTTCTCATATAGGGATATTTCAACCCATGATGGATTTCCTTTCCATGCAAAACTTGACCAGTACTGAGGCTTGAATAACCATAGATAACAGTATCCTGGTGTCATTGGCAAAACATTTGTGTGTCCCTGTTGTGGGAGTGCATAACCATCCCACTGCTGTACATGACTGACCCAATCCTCCATGTTGATCTCATCCCGCATTTCAATTTCCCAAGAGGAAATGTCATATAGCGTAGGGTATTTGGGCCATTCAAACTTGTCCCAAAATTCCCGCTTGAATAATCGCAGGTAACACCACCCACAGATCATATGCTTCGGAATTTTAACCGACATCCTTGCGGTTCATTTCGTTTTTGCAAAATCCGCCTTGGTTTTTGCTGGACCAGGGAAGACCATCTTCACTGTCTTCCTCCATTCTTTTGTGTGAGTGCGCTGCTCCTTCAGCAACTCCTCTCCCATTTCCCGTAGGAACATGGTTAAACTGAGTCCGACAGATCCATCAAGGACTCCTTCTCCCTTGTACTCGTTTGGCGTTGGCAGCGGCGCCATGTTGCATGGTTTTGTCATTTTTAACAGGTTGTACCGCTGAACTCGCAAATAGTGCACTGAGTTCTTGATGTTCCTGTTAAGCACATGAACTAGTCTGTTCATGGCCTTTTGTGATAAATGCCAATGACGGCCCACCAATACCAAGTCGCGTTGTGTGCAATCGAATGCACGCCTGACATAACTGGCCAGAACCTGGAAATCTAACTTGATTTCAAATACCAGGTTCTGCTCATCATCGAATCCCTGTCCTCTGACTTTCTTCAAGTTGATGAAAGTGGACTGGGACCACTTTGACTTTTCATCACGGATCCACTTGTTACTCTTCTGCATGTGAACCCTGTTGTAGAGCGACTGTTCCTGATTGCCCAGCTCAATATGAACACCTGGCATATTCTCCAGCCATTTGATCATCTCATCATATTTGGCGTACACTTGTTCATATAGCGCCACTGCTGATTTTCTTTTATTATCCCAATTCGCCTTAGGGATAAATCTGCCAATGAGCTTGTCAGCCGTGTATTTGAAACTGGGGACCTTCGTTGTCCTGCTAACTGCCAGTGTTGAAGACTTGTCCTCCACTGCCTTCTTTGGTGCCACCAGTCTGATCTGATGTGCCTTCTGCGCCCTTTCTTGGACACGTGTGGCCTGCGCCTTTTCTCTTTCGAGATGCACCGCCTCACCACGTTCCTTGCACTCCTTGAGTAGTGCCTCCCACGCATTGGACTGTTCGGCCCGAGCCACTCTGTCGGCCTCGGCAAGGAGACGGCGTGTCTCCTCTGCCTCATGCCTATGGCGCTCCGCGGCCTTATGAATAATCCACCGACAAATGTGCATGTTGTCATCGGTGGGTACTGGCTGGTGAGCCAGTCGTGTAAGCCTTCTCTGTTCGTAGGCCTGCCACCGTGCGTAGTTGGCGTTTTCTTGTGCGCGCCACTCGTCCTCGATATGGCTCTCAATGAGCCCCTGTAATAAAAACTCCGTCTTGCTCAGATCCCACACCGATCTGATGCAAGGAGCATTCCTGTTCTTCCACTGAGACGCCTGAATGGGGATGTTGCCAGAGGGGTATCCACCTGTTCTTGGGGTCAATTTGGCATGATCAGCCCGCACCCCCACAGAACTCTTCGATTTAATTCCATCAAATGACACATGGGGATGGTGCCCGGGTCTTCGGTCAGGTGTCCTCATGCTCGTGGATCTAGCCACAATATGTGATTGGTGTCCTGACACTGTGCATCCTTGATACACAACACCCCCATGTGTTGCCTTCGGGTGTTCTCCCACCCTCGTCTGCTGTACCAGCTCCCAGCCCCCCTGACCCACTATCCCAGGGCGGGACGGCACTCGCACTGAGTACAGTTTTGTCGCCTTAGATGCTGTGACCTGTGAAAAGGAAATAGAGACAGATTCCATACCGGATCCGTTGACTGTTGCACTCTGCTGAGCAATTTGAGAATGTGTTGTGTCGACGACACCTTGAATAGATGCGCGGTTAGCACCTGAGATCAGTGTTGCCTGTGACGCTGGCATAGCGGTCAGTTGTTGCAGTTGGTAGACAATACCTATGCAAGGTGGTCTTCAAGGCTCTTGATTATGTTACAAGGTTGGTAGACCAAGTCGCACAACCAGAGAGGAGAAGAGAAAAAGAAAAGAAACTCTGTAGTGCTGTCTACGACAGTGACTATCAAGAGCCTGGGGGTTCTCAGGCTCCTACTACTACTATATACCCCTTGCCTCATGGCCTCCTCATGTCCACCTTCCCTCAACCACATGCCCTGCTGATGTAAGCTAGGGCACTACCATGGGCGCCTGTCCGTCATGCATGTCACCTGTTGTGACATGAAACCGTTGATGATCATAACACAACAGTATGATACACCACCCAAAGGAGTACATGAATTATGGGAGAGGGTAGCAAAGGAGTGGAATGAAATACCACAAGAAACATGCCAAACACTGATAGAAAGCATGCCTAGAAGGATCCAGGCAGTTTTAAAGGCAAAGGGGGGTCATACAAAGTATTAGATCATCAAATAATACAGGGTCAAAAAACTGCCCCAATGATTGATTATTTTGTTTGATTTATTAAAGAATGGGGTTTCATTGAAATTACATACTTTTTAATTTGTCATATAGCCAACATATAGTAGTATGTCATGTGACTTTATTAGATTTTTGTCTTATGTCATTAGCTCACACCAAGTGAATCTTTTTAAAATGCACAAACATTGGGGCAGTTTTTTGACCCACTGTATATCATGCAATTGTCAGAGGCACATGTTACAATGACATGGTCCTTCCATGTCTCCTGATTCATTAAGGGTGTCTAAGCCCTTTTTTCCTTTCCATTTCTGCCAACTTTGCTCCCACTTTGCAGCTGGTGCTACTGCATTAATATTGATTTTGGACACTTCTTTGTCTGAGGGCTGTGTGAAGTTTTCATAAGGTCTGAAAGTTAACCTATCAAAGGTTGCTCTGTTAAGCCTTCTAATGGCTCTGGGGTTTCTATTGTAGAAGTTTTTTATTTTTCTTTTCACATTTTGTAAGTTGTCCAATGGTTCCCATGAGTTATGTTCAGCAGTGTATCCTTTCCATCTGACCAAGTACTCCATCTTGTTTCTTTTTAGTCTTACATTGATAATTTCTTCTACTTCATACTCTTTTTCACTGTCTATTTCAATTGGCGGTGGTGGCTGTGCCTTTTGCCCTTTCATTGGTCATTTCCAGGGGCATATTTGTGATACATTTACCACAGGATGGATTTGCTGGGAGAAGGGTAAGTCCAGCTCTACTGCATTTGGTGACACTATTCTCTTAATTGGGTATGGACCAATCCACCTTTCCACCAATTTCCTAGTTGGTCATCCTGTCAACCTTAAGTCCTTGGTTGACAACCAGACTTTATCTCCAACTTTGTATTCTGGTGTGTCAGATTGGTGTCTGTCTGTGTATAACTTCATATCACCCTGTGATTTTAGCAGAGCAGCCTGAGTTTCCTCATGAATTTCTTTCATTTCTGGGCAAACTCTGAGGCTGCCAGGTGGCTACCTTCCCTTCTTGGTTCTATTCCCATTCTGGGGTGCTTGCCATAGTTGATGAAGAATGGTGTCTGTTTGGTAGACACCTGAATTTTATTATTGTAACTAAATTCAGCAATTGCCAACCATCCAGACCATGTTTCTTGTCTATGGTCTACAAAGATTCTCAGGTACTGTTCTAAGTCCTGATTCATCCTTTCTGTTTGTCCATCTGTTTGTGGATGGAATGCTGTGGACAAATTGGTACTAATGCCCAACATTTAATTCAGTTCTTTCATCATTTGTGCAGCAAACTGGACTGCAATCTGAGATTATGGATTCAGGGAGTCCATGGAGTTTCCATACATGGTCCCTGAATAATGTGGCTAGCCCTTGAGCCAAGGTTTCTTCTGAAGTGGGGATAAAATGTGCCATTTTGGACATTCTATCACATACTACCAAAATTGTGTTGTGACCATGTGACTCTGGTAGTTTTGTGATGAAGTCTGCCGAGATATGTGTCCATGGCTGAGCTGGTGCCAAGTTTGGCATTAACTTCCCAGCTGGTGGTTCAGGGAAATTCTTATTTCATTGGCATTTGTCACATCCACTGACATATTTTTTGATGAATCTGGTGATTCCAGGCCACCAGTAATTTCTTGTGACAAGTTCAATTGTCTTCCACTGTCCTCCATGTCCAGCGATGGGTGTATCATGATGTAATAAGATTATTTCCATTCGTAATTTTTCATCTTTTGGTATGTAAACTTTTCCTTGCCAGAGGATAAGTCCCTGTTCCATTTCCCATTCTTGAGTGTTTAGTGTTTTAACACCATCTTTTTTCATAGCCTCCACTGCTTTTACTATGGCTTTGTCATGTCAAATTTTGTCCAGTAGCTCCTTTTCTGAGCTGTGAATGAATACATGACATAGTGTGGCAATCCTGAAAAAATCTGGTTTGAGGAGTGTGACATTTTTGTTGTCATCATCCACCCCCTTTTTATGATCTGGCCTCCTGGACAGAGAGTTGGCCTTGCCCATTGTAACACCTGCCTTATGATGCAAAACAAAGTTAAAGCAACTGAGGTATGTACAGAGCCCATCTGGCCTGTCTGTGATTTAACTTTTTAGCACTCATAAAGTACTCAAGGTTCTTGTGATCAGTCCAAATTTCAAACTGTTCATATGCTCCTTCTAAGTAATGATGCCATGTTTCCAGGCAATGCATTATGCCTAGCATTTCTTTGTTGTGGATGTCATAATTGTGCTCGGTATTGTTGAGCGACTTTGATAGGTAGGCCACTGGCCTCCATTTGTCATCCTTACAGAGCATAGATAATACACCACCTGTGGTGTAGTCTGATGCATCTGATTCTACCCTGAATTTTTTATCCAAATCAGGGGCAACCAACAGGGGTTGTTCCATGAATATCTTTTTTAGGCTTTTGAAAGCCTTATTTTGGACCTCTGTCCATTCCCATGTTTTATCTTTTCTGACCAGGTCATGTAGGGGCTGTGAAATTTTAGCAAAGTTTTGTACAAAGCACCTATAATAATTGGCAAGGCCTAAGAACCTTTGTACATCTTTGACACAGGAGGGTGTAGGCCAGTTGATAATGGCTTCAACCTTCTTTGTGTCCATCTGAATTCCTTTAGGTCCAAGGACAACTCCTAGGAATTCAACCTCCTCTACACACCAAGCACATTTTTCTGGTTTAACATACAGATCATTCTCTTTCAACCATTGCAAGACTTGCTGTATGACTGCATCATGCTCTTCCTTTGTTTTGGTAAAGATGAGTATGTCATCAATGTAAACAATGACTTTTCCTGTGTTGATCATGTCGTGGAAAATGTTGTTCATCATTGCTTGGAAGGTAGCCAGAGAGTTGGTTAGCCCGAGGAGCATTACTACTGGTTCAAAAGAACCTTCAGGGGTAGTAAATGCAGCTTTCCATTCGTCTCCTTCTTTAATCTGTATGTTGTTATATCCCCATCTAAGATCCAGCTTGGTGAAGTATTTTGCACTTCCTGCTTGATCTACAAGCTCAGATATTAATGGTAGTGGGTAGTTATTTTTAACTGTCCACTCATTTAGATAACAGTAATCCTGTACCATTCGCTTTTTTCGATCCTTTTTGCTTACAAAGAAGACAGGTGACATTTGTGGTGATTTAGAGGGTTGAATGTACCCTTTTGCTAACTGATAATCTACAAAGTTCTGTACTTCTTGTAGCTCATCTGGGGAGAGAGGGTAGACCTTCCCTTTCCTAGCCTGGTAGCCTGGTTTGGTGTCAATTGCATGATCCCAAGGCTTCCTGGCTGGCATGCATTCTGATGCTCCTTTCTCAAAGATTTTGAGGTATTGATGGTATTGTTTAGATACCATCTTTTCGGCTGTGAGTTTTGCCAGTTCTCATACATATGCCATTGATCTGACTTTTGGTCTGGCAGATGCTGATGGGAACACTGGTAGGAATGGGTATTTATCCCCATACTTGTATTGGCCCAGGTGTTTCATCTGTTCCATGTATGTGAGGTTTTTCTCACCTTCCTCCTTCTCTTTGAGCCAGTGTGCAAAGTCTAGCTCCTTTTCCTGTTCCCACAAGTATTCCAGAACATGCCAGTGTTCTGCTGATCAGACCTTCTGCTCCTGCCTCTTGGTCCATTCCCTTTGTCTATGTCCACAACTCCATGGACAACATGTTAATTTGACTTGACCTGTTTCCCAATTAATTTCAGGGTTATGTTTTCATAACCATGTGGATCCAATGATTACGTTGGTTTTCCCCAGCTCACATATCTCGAAGGTGGCTCGTTCCTTATGCCCTTGATAAGATAAAAGGAGATCAACTTCGTGGGTGATCATTCCTCCTTCATTGTTGGTTCCATCCACATTTTGAACTTGAATGGGATGCTCTAAGGGAATAAGTGTAAAGCCCATTCTTTTTGCATATGCAGCATGCATGAACAATCCTGTTGCTCCTGAGTCCAGCAATGCGATTTGTTGGGTTTGTTCATGCATATCCAACCTTTCCAACCCGATATTCATTAGGATCTCATCCTTCTGTCCAACTGATCTAATTAAAACTTCCTTTCTCCCATTTTTAACACCCTTTTAGGACAAGCAGTTTCAGTGCTGTGCACTATATCATGCCACTTTCTTTTGACATCCTTTTGTCCCTTTGTAGATACTTGTACTACTGTATTTGGTAATGAGCCCTGCCGCACTCCTTGGGAGTGACACTTTCAGTGCTGTGCACTATATCACGGTGTTTCACCTGGGAGTTTGCCTCTTGTGGGAACATCTCAGAAGTCCTTGAGACCTCTGAGATTGTTCTTGCATCAACCCAGTCAGTGCTGGGCGCTATATCAAGGGGCTGTGCACTATCTACTAATTTATCTAATACAGCATATCTATTATGAGAGTCCAGTATGGGACCTACTGACTCTCTTCCTCTTTTAAATTCTCTTCTCCCTTTTTGAAGTACTCCTTCATTTCTTCAAACATCATTGTGCAAATATCAAGTCCTGATCTGCAGTTTCTAGAAATGTGTTTGATCTTGTACCATCCCTTGATGGTTTCAGGTACTTTGTTGGCCTCCATTATCTTTTTTCAGAGTCCGGTATTCAAACTGTGTTTGAACTCTTCAATGAGAGCCCTTCCCAGGTATCCGGTGCCTTGTGATACCTTTTTAAATTTTTGTATGTGTTCCTCACATGTGCTAGACCCTTGTGTCATGGTCCGCATCTCCGAGATTTTGATGACTGCTCATCAGTATCACCAAAGTCTCTTCTAATCTGTCAGAATAATTGTTCCACCATTTGCAGAATTCCTTCCTCATCATTGGCCATTTGTTCCAACAGATTGTCTTTCCAATCTGCAGCAAAGCCTTCTGTCATGTATGAGATGATCAACAAGATCCGTTCTTCCTCATCAGATTCTGGCATCTTTAGTTGAATGTAAAGCTGGCAAGTGTTGATGAAGTTGGTTACTTCCAACATCTTTCCAGAAAAAACCAGAGGTTTGGCTACATCTATTCTAGATGATCCACCATTTGCAGTTCCGGGAATATTGAATACCATCCCTGGTGGTAAGTTAACTATATTTGTGGGGGAGGAGTGTATGCTGCTGCTGCCATGGCAGCTTGAGCAGCATTTGCTTGTAGCTGTGTCAGCTGGTTTTGGAGTGTTTGGATGGTTGCAGAAACATGCACTCAGGGTCTACAACCACCCCTGCAGTGCTACAATTTATAATACTGACTACTTTGGATTTATTTAATAAAGGGTCTATCTAATCAGGGTCCAAACAGTTGTCCTGATACCACTACACCATATGGGTGTGGGTCTTTCTCAGAGGTGCATGACCAAGTGGTGGCTACCTCCAAGGGGTACAGAAAAAGTTATTTTAAGTATCTACAAGTATAGCCTTCAGAGGCCTAGACCAGGGCAATTTAATGCGCTAGGGGGCTGGTGAGGCTGGTCCCTAGATATGGATTATATATCATGTAATCACTCTGGCACTGGTCTCCTGTGCACAGGTAACCCTATTGACCAGGTTAGGTCCTTTGGTTTGCGTAGACCAGGAATGTAATGCCAAGTTAGTCAAGGGCCATGAGGCAGGGCCACAGATGCTCAGTTTTATAGATCCAGTGAACTAGAACAGCACTTTTAGAGTCAGTGTTACAACTATGGTATCCCCCAATTCTCTGTCCACTTAACCCTGTGGTCTGGGTATGTACAAGCATGGGGTTGTTGAGCAAACTAGTTGAGTTCTACTATCAGGACTCCCTTGGCATGACGCCTAAGAGCCCCAGACAGAGAACTTAACAGGAGGAGGAGAGGAGGGAGGGGAAAACTGAGAGAACTCAACTGAGGACTCTGGGTGCTGAATTACACTCTTTATATACTACAACAGGTGGTCTGTGCACTACCCTAAGCCCTACTCTAAATATAGTATTGTATGAGTAAGATGACTGCACATGTAGTAATAGTTGTGAGTCATCAGCGCCGTACTCTGGTATCTTATCTACTATGTTATCTAAGCACCAAGCAATAGGCATTTGCTTAGTCAGCATATGTTTATATAATATGAAGAAAATAAATAATAAAAGTAAAAATGACTTAGTGAAAAATGCAAAGCTTTTCAGTTGGTCATGACAAAATCCATCTCTGCTGAAAGCACTCATCATCAGAGACATCTAAAGTTTCCCCAATACCATGAAAACTGGACTGTAGAGGACTGGAAGAGGGTGTTGTGGAGTGATGAGACAAAAATCAACAGGATTGGGTCAGATGGGAAGGTGTATGTTTGGAAGCAACAAGGGGAACCACTGTCAAACAGGACCACCACCACACCAACTGTCAAGCCTGGAGGGGGAAATAACCTGATGATTTGGGGATGTATGGGCTGGAATGGGGTGGGGAAGCTGGTAGAGGTGCAGGGGAAGATGAATGCTGACCAGTATTGTGAGATTTTGGAGGAGGGAGTGGAGGAGAGCTTTGAAAGTTTAGGGATGGCAGAGGATGAGAGGTACTTCCAGCAGGACAATGATCCTAAACACACCTCAAAAAAGGCAGACCAGTGGTTTTCCAACAACAACAACATCCCCCTGAACTGGCCTGCCCAATCCCCTGACTTAAACCCTATTGAACACCTCTGGCAACATCTCAAAGCCAAGCTCCAACAATATGACACACCACCCAAAGGAGTGCATGAATTATGGGAGAGGGTGGCAAAGGAGTGGAATGAAATACCACAAGAAACATGCCAAAGACTAATAGAAAGCATGCCTAGAAGGATCCAGGCAGTTTTAAAGGCAAAGGGGGGTCTTACAAAGTATTAGATCATTAAATAATACAGGGTCAAAAAACTGCCCCAATGATTGATTATTAAGAAGGACATCTCCACCCCGTATCCATATCCAAAACCTAGATGCAATAGGCATATGCTTCATCTGGATATTCGGGGGTTCTGCTACCTGTTTCTGATTAAAGCACAATATTGGGATGAATACAACTGGCCCACTTATCCCCAGATTCATGAAGTAATATCATGGGATCCAAACCTATGAAATAACCGGATCAGAATCTCAATTTGTTGAACTCATGGTCTAGAGCACTGCTACCACATTGATAAGCAAATGAATGGCTATGATGGATGGGCGCACCTAGATCTGATGAATAGATCTGGCTCAGGACATAAGTGACTCAGAGTGTTCCGGTTCACTGGTGATATGTATGCTCGCCAACATGTACAATGCATTGACTGGATGGAGAACCACATGGGCAGAGGAGACAGAATTACCTGCTCCTCAAGGTGCCACTCCAGTGCAGATAGCAGCCCAGGAAGATGCTATTCAGAGGCAGCAGATTCAGCGTGAGGAAACCATCACAGCTATTGGACAGGTGGTCACAGGAGTTGTTAATGAGTATTTTCGAGCCAATCCAATCCCTCCACCCGCACCCCTCACCAAGGCTGAGATGCCAGACTATTATGAGGGAGATCCCTGCATGGTTGATGGTTGGTTGAGGCAAATGAGGACATATTTACACTAGCCAGGGAAATCCAGTTGGATCAAAAAATCTCAATTTCTCTATACAGGATCAGAAAGGGAAAAGACAACCAAGCCAGTGATTGGGCAGGGCTTAAACTCAAAGCAGTGCAGGATGCACAACAGGAATATCAGAATGAGATAGATGCATCCAGATGGCCAGCCAATCTATCATGGGAAGTACTTAACCAAGGTATCATAGTCAATGATCATGAAGTTTGGTGACCCTTAAGAAATCAGTTTTTTTTTACAAGCTGGGAAGACTTTGCAGCACAGATGCATGAATTCTTCATGTCAACAGAAACCTGAGAAAAGGCAACTGATGCAATCCTGGCATTAAAACAGGGTAATACAATGATCAAAGACCATGTGGTCAGGTTCAATGCTTTGCTACCACTAGTCAGATGGGACAGTAGAGCATTGATCTCATTGTTTAAACAAAACATCAACCCTGCACTTGGATGAGATCTAATCCAGCACAGAAACCTTAGGGATGATGCAACCCTGAAACAGATTCAGGATCAGGCAATAGAATTGGCAAGAGCTTATTGTAAGGCAATGGAAGCATATGGGCCGGATAGGCAGAAAGGCAGATATAAGGAGAAGTCAGTTGCTAAAGACAGTAAACCAACTCAATTTCAATACAGTACACTGACAACATCAAAAGATCTGAATGCCATGGACATTGATAAGTCTAAAAAGACAGTTATTGGTAACTGTTATAATTGCAGGAAAGAAGGACACTTCACACACAACTGTCCCGACCCTAAGAAGCCTCGATGGAAGGACAAGGGGAAGTGGAGAGTGAGAGAAGTAAAAATTGAAGAGCTCACCAAGGAGCAATGGAAAGAACTCGGAAAGGAAAAGGGTTTTAGTGAAAGCCAGTAGGCAAGTGCTCAGCGCTGCTGGCTAGTAGAGTTTCTGAATCAAACAATGACTCTCATGTAAATGTACAGGACTTGTTATATGAATATTCCTCTTATATTCATCAGATTCAAAACTTAAGTGTGAGTGCAAAACCCAGAATTAAGCAATGGACCCCTGCATGGGTCATGAGACAGATATGGCAACAAGACAAAGCAGTTGCTATAGATTGTTTAAAGGGATGGGTTCATGAGAAACATTTATCTGAAGTGACACCACAATTGTTGAAAGAACTAAATCAACAATCAGAACCAGAAGCAATTTGGAATCTGGTACAGTTGTGACAACAAATTGTCAAGGCTTCAGGAAAACAAGAAATGAACCTGAGAGGAATGATAACAACTATGGACACAGGATCCACTATTCCTGTTTTAGCTTTAGTCAACTCAGGGTGCACAGGGTCATGCATTAATGATGAGTTTGTGGAGAAACACCAGATGAACAAGTGATGTCTCATAAGGCCAGTACCAGTCTATAATGCAGATAGAACTCATAATACCATGGGCAATATCGAGTACATGGTCCAATTTAAGTTATGAATTGGAGACCATGAGGAAGTAATGGATTGCTGTGTTGCATGGCTTGGAAAGACAGATCTGTTCCTAGGGCATGATTGGTTACAATTGCACAATCCAAGTATGAATTGGAAAAAGCAGGAGGTAATGTTTAGTTGATGTCCAGGAACGTGTTGGAATAAATCCAGTGTGAACAAACCTGAGGAGGAGGTGGAGGAAGCCGAATCCTTGGAAGATGGGGAACACCTTCTTGCAGTGAATATAGGACACAGAGAATTAAAGTTACAACCACTCTCAATGGATATTGCGGCTGAGGAGGCACTGGCTAGCAGGAAGCGGTCATTGGAAGAAATGGTGCTAGGACATTACCTCAAATACTGAAAGGTATTTGAAAAGGAAACTTTTGATGAGCTACCACCACAATGGCCATGGGACCATGCCATTGAATCCATTCCTGGTGGAAAGCCTACGGATTGCAAAGTTTACCCTCTAAATAAAGAGGAACAGGAACAATTAGACGAGTTCCTTGAAGAAAACTTAAAGTCTGGATGGATAAGGCCCAGTACTTCAGAACAGGCATCTCCATTCTTCTTTGTCAAGAAAAAGGATGGCAAACTAAGGCTGGTACAGGACTATCAAAAGTTAAATGACATCACAAGGAAAAACCAATACCCATTACCCTTAATTGGAGAATTAATTGATTGGCTATCAAAAGCCAAGGTCTTCTCCAAAATGGATATTCATTGGGGATACAACAATATCTGGATTAAGGAAGGTGATGAGTGGAAAGCAGCTTTTAAAACCCATAGGGGCTTGTTGGAACCCTTAGTGATGTTCTTTGGTCTTTGCAACTCTCCAGCAACTTTCCAGACAATGATGAATGACATCTTCAGGAAAGAGATTGCAGAAGGATGGGTCACCATCTATATGGATGATATTTTGGTATTCTCACAATCTCAGGATGCACACATGATGCATGTTAACCACATCTTAGTGAAATTGGAGAATCACAAACTATCATTAAAGCCAGGAAAGTGCTGGTTTGACCAGCCACAAATCAATTTCCTGGGTTTGGTTATTAGTCAGGATTCTATCCAGATGGAGAAAGGAAAAGTTCAAGCTGTGGTTGATTGGCCAATACCTACTTGTAAACAGGAGCTCCAACAATTCCTGGGATTTGTCAATTTCTACCAATGCTTTGTGCAGGGTTTTGCCAAAACTGCCAAACTGTTAACCTACCTCATGGGCAAGGCTGAGTGGGATTGGACAGAATGGCAGACCGAGACCTTTCAGGGACTGAAAGACCTTGTGGTGAGGGAGGTAGTCCTCAAAATTCCTGATGACAATGGTCAATTTTGTGTTGAAGTCGATGTGTCTGATTTTGCAATCAGCAGTATTTTGTCTCAACAAAGCAAAGATGGAACTTGGAGGCCTGTGGCATTTATTTCCAAATCACTAAATGAGGCAGAACAAAACTACGAGATCTATGACAAAGAAATGCTTGCGGTCATGCATGCATTTTACAAATGGTCTCATTACCTCAAAGGTGCTAAAGAACAGGTGGAGGTTTTAACAGATCATCAGAACCTCACATATTTCTGGAAACCCCAGAATCTAAACTGCAGGCAAGCCCAATGGGTTACAGATCTTCAAGAATTCAACTTTGCCATAAAGCACCAGTCAGGGAAATTGAATTCCAAGGCAGATTTGCTGTCAAGGCAAGCAGGACATGAGAAAGGACAGAATGACAACAAAGGAGTGATTCTCCTGAAGGATCATCTGTTTGTAAGGATTTATGATGATGACTGGGTGATCAAGGACATCATCAAGGAGATCCAGAAGGTCTCGGCTAGACAGTGGGAAACTCAGGTTTGACAAGGCATTGATCAGCAGGACCCTGACTTTAAAATTGAAAAAGGGTTGGTTGAATGGAAGGGTCGGATCTATGTTCCAGCAGATGCACAAATCAGGGGTGATTTAATTCAGATCCATCATTCCTGGGGACATTCAGGGGTAGCTAAGACAGTGGAAAGCCTTACCCGTAACTTCTGGTGGCCACAAATGTGAAAAGATATTGAACATTACATCCAAGGATGTGAGACATGTCAGAAGGCCAAACCAAACTGACAACCAAGAGCAGCACCATTAGTTCCAAATGAAATTCCTGATGCACCATGGGAAGTAATTTCCATAGACTTAATTGGACCATTTCCAGACTTGAAGGGAAATGACATGATCATGGTCATGGTTGACTGCTTTACAAAGAAGGCATATTTTTTCCCAACTACATCATCAATTACATCGCAGGGAGTGGCAGTTTTATTCCGGGATAATGTGTTCTGAGAACACGGCTTGCCAAGAAAGGTTATCAGTGATCAAGGACTGCAATTTGTCTCCAAGTTCATGGATGACCTATATGGAATTCTAGGTATTCAAGCCAATAGATTGACGGTATGGGGTGTACACAACTGGACATTCTTTGTCATCTTTTAAATTTAGATGAGAAAGGGTGCTCTTGAAGAGACCCAGTTTCTTGAGGAGGTGACAGGCTAGCCACCAGAACCAGGAGGTGGTGCCCTCCTTTGGATGAGGTTCTGTCATTTTGAGGAACATCCATGCCATTACATCTTGGATGTTGTAACGGCTGTCAGTCCCTCGTTGAACCGAGGCAGGGAGCTTGCCTTTCCTGGCTAGCTCTTCAACATCAGGTTCCCTCAACAAGTTGCTGAGGGGTAGGAATCCTGACACAGTGGCATCCCTCACCACCCAACATTGGGCAGTGAATCTCTGATCAAGAGGCACCTTGGATGCCTCTCTCACCATTTGCATGGGCTTACCGTTCTCCCAGTACCATTTTCCAGCCGCTGGTCACTTAGCCCAGAGATGGGAGGCATCCCCATCCCAGTAAGTCTTCACGTCCACGTAGACATGGCCAAAGCTGCTCAATTTATAAAGTCTGTTGACTTTATTCAGTCTGAAGGACATGGGGTCCCCCAGAGGAGAGTTCTGGCAGCCTGGAGGGAACTGCCCACCTTTGGTTCTCCTAGAGCCTGTGGTTGGCTCATATTTCCTTGTCTCAGATGAAGCACCCTCAATTCTTGCAGCAAGGGGAGCTTTGTCTACCATAATTCTAGAGGAAGACAATGGGTCTTCTCCCTCTACACGGTGGGATTGCCAGGCGTTTTTGTGCCTAGATTCCTTAAGCACAGCTTCCAGCTCCTCCTCATTGCCCAACAGGGAAGGAGCCATTGCATTGACCTCACACTTGCTGTTGAAGTCCAAGTCTGTCTTGTACATTGTCCTCTTTGCCTTTCCCTTTGCTGAGATGGAAGGCACAGATGAGGATGGGAGGGAGAGCAGAGTTGGAGGAGGAATGCATGTACAATCCTCCTCTGTTACAACTCTCTTTTCCCTTTGTTAAATGGACTACATTCACTTGTTACAAATCCATAGTTACACTTTGGACATTATCTCCTTTCATAGCTACCTTCACCTTTCCTTTCTCAGATAGCTATGCCTTTTCCCCTTATAATTCTATTGTTCTCTAAACATATATAAACCCCTCTCATGTACCATAGTTCTTTAGTTCCAACTTAGTCAAATCCTATCCACAGCTTGAAATGCTCATTTGCCCATCACCCCAACCTCTCTCCTTGCTCTCTCTCTAGCCTTCGTCATTGTCAGACTTAGTGCCTAGAACCCTTGTCCAGTGACTGGGAACAGACCGAGACTCTGTTTGCTGCTGTAGACTTGGACGCTGAATGATGTTGTGGACATCAACTGTAACATTTTTGGCCAGGATGAAAGGCACAGGAGAGGCTTGGTGATGTGGGGTGAGGGAGTGGGCTCTGGGGGAGAGCTCTTGTGCTTCCGCTTGCCCCAATGCTTGCTTGGGCAGGCCTCTTCCCCACCAATGTGAGTCAACCCCGAGGAGTATCCACTCCTCGGAACTTTTGTTAGTTCAGCAACCCTCTTTTCGAGGGTCTCTTTCTCTTTGGAGAGTCTCAAGACTCTCTGGTAATATTCATCAAGATCATCCTCGAGCTTGTGGAGCCTCCTCTCACTTCTCCTTAGACCATTGTCATATGCCTGGTCTACTTCTGTAATGTTGTTGGTTTTTATGCTTAATTCTTGCTGTGTGCCATACACTGAACCAATTTGTATTGGAGTGTAGCGCAATGGTACAAGAATAAAAAAAGCTAGTTATGTAATTAATTTGATGCATGACAAAAGGTCTGCGCATCCAAACACAAATATACATTTTAATAGATAATGATGCACATAGGTATGTGCATTGACAAGAAACATTTGACAAGAATACAGGACGAGGGCAGAGCTCTCCCAAGGACAAAGTAGAGCCCTTACACCCTCTCCTACAAGATTGTCCCAAAGGTACAATCTAAATTGTATGATGAAAGGAGAGGCATTACTCTCCTTGAGGGTGAAAGAGGGTGAGGACCCTACAGTTAGACTGGGCCCATGGGAGACCCTTCAACATCCATGTCATGCTGCACTGGCTCCTTGAAAACTGGGAAATGCTCAACATTGTCCGTGCCCAAGAAAGCTTGGGAGTTCCCAGTTGGGCCTTCCTTGTCATAGGGGAGGGCTGGGCAGTCAGTCCTCGAGCCAATCCTCAGGCCCCTTTCAAGGCATTCCAAGAGGGGTTTCCCTCTCTTCCCTTTTGTCTTCTTTCATTGAGATAAAGAGGGTCTGGAGACCCTCAGAACTGGGTAGACCTTGCTCCAGATTGGCTCAGTTGGAGGTTCCATAATTTTGAGGTGATTTCTTGTGAAATCCCTAAACAGGGAGTCACAGTCCCTGGAAGTGAGTCCACACTTGTGAAAGTGTGTGACTACATCATCGAGTGAATATTTGCCTGTGTGAACTAGCTGGTGCAGGTGTACACAACTAGACATTCTCCATCTTCCTTTAAATTTAGGCAAGAAAGGGTGCTCTTGAAGAGACCCAGTTTCTCGAGGAGGTGACAGGCTAGCCACCAGAACCAGGAGGCAGTGCCCTCCTTTGGATGAGGTTCTGTCATTTTGAGGAACATCCACGCCATTACATCTTGGATGCCTCTCTTGCCATTTGCATGGGCTTACCATTCTCCCAGTACCATTTTCCGGCTGCTGGTTGCTTAGCCCAGAGATGGGAGGCATCCCCATCCCAGTAAGTCTTTGTGTCCATGTAGACATGGCCAAAGCTGCTCAATTTATAAAGTCTATTGACTTTATTCAGTCTGAAGGACGTGGGGTCCCCCAGAGGAGAGTTCTGGCAGCCTGGAGGGAACTGCCCACCTTTGGTTCTCCTAGAGCCCACAGTGGGCTCATATTTCTTTGTCTTAGACAAAGCACCCTCAATTCTCACAGCAAGGGGAGCTTTGTCTACCATCATTCTAGAGGAAGATGACAGGTCTTCTCCCTCTACACAGTGGGATTGCCAGGCGTTTTTGCACCTAGATTCCTTAAGCACGGCTTCCAGCTCCTCCTCATTGCCTGACAGGGAAGGAGCCATTGCATTGACCTTGCACTCACTGTTGAAGTCTGAGTCTGTCTTGTACATTGTCCTCTTTGCCTTTCCCTTTGCTGAGATGGAAGGTGCAGATGAGGATGAGAGGGAGAGCAGAGTCAGAGGAGGAATGTGTGTACAATCCTCCTCGGCCAGAACAAAAGGCGTGGGAGAGGCTTGGTGACGTGGGGCAAGGGAGTGGGCTCTGGGGGGAGAGCTCTTGCGCTTCTGCTTGCCCTGATGCTCACTTGGGTGGGCCTCTTCCCCACCAGTGTGAGTCAACCCTGAGGAGTATCCACTCCTCAGAACTTTTGTTAGTTCAGCAACCCTCCTTTCAAGGGTCTCTTTCTCTTTGGAGAGTCTCAAGACTCTCTGGTAATATTGATCATATCAGGAACCCCTCGGCGTGACGCCTAAGAGCCCCAACAATGAACTGACAGGAGGAGAGGAGGGAGGGGAGAAACCCGAGAGAACTCGACTGAGGACTCTGGGTGCTGAATTGCACTCTTTATATACTACGACAGGTGGTCTGTGCACTACCCTAAGCCCTACTCTAAATATAGTATGGTATGAGTAAGACGACTGCGCATGTAGTAATGGTAACAAGTCATCAGCGCCGAGCTCCGGTATCTTATCTACAGCTTTTATCTAGGCGCCAAGCGATAGGCGCCTGCTTAGTCAGCATATGTTTATATAATATGAAGAAAATAAATAATAAAAGTGAAATGACTTAGTAAAAAAGCCGAAGCTTTTCAGTCGGTCATGACAGTACCCCCTTTTTAGGATTTGACTTCCAGACAAATTTAAACTCCATCGTCATTGTTCAGCGCATTGCGCTCTATCACGGATGGTTCCTCTAATTCCTCGATGATGGGTGAGAGTGGGCAGGATGGTGGGGTGAGATCTTCAATTGTTTCAGCGCGAGGCGCTATACATATCATGCGATTGACATAGGCACATGTTGCATTGACATGGCCCTTCCGCGTCTCCTGGCTCTATAAGGGTGTCTAGACCCTTCTTTCCTTTCCATTTTTGCCAGTTTTGTTCCCACTTTGCAGCTGGTGCTACTGCATTAACATTGATTTTTGACACTATTTTGTCCGAGGTTTGTGTGAAGTTTTCATAAGGTCTGAAAGTTAACCTATTAAAGGTTGCTTTGTCAAGCCTCCTGATGGCTCCGGGGTTTCTATCGTAAAAGTTTTTTATTTTTCTTTTTGCATTTTGTAAATTGTCCAATGGTTCCCAGGAGTTATGCTCAGCAGTGTATCCTTTCCACCTGACTAAGTACTCCATTTTGTTTCTTTTTAGTCGTACATCGATTATTTCCTCTACCTTGTACTCCTTTTCACCGTCTATTTCTATTGGCGGTGGGGGTTGTGCCTTTTGCCCTCTCATTGGTCGTTTCCAAGGGCGGATTCGTGAGACATTTACCACCGGGTGTATCTGTTGCGAGAAAGGTAGGTCCAGCTCTACTGCATTTGGCGACACTATCTTTTTTATTGGGTATGGGCCAATCCATCTTTCCACCAATTTCTTAGTTGGTCATCCCGTCAACCTTAAGTCTTTGGTTGACAGCCATACTTTATCTCCAACTTTGTATTCTGGTGCGTCTGATCTGTGTCTATCTGCGTATAGCTTCATATCACCTTGTGATTTTAACAAAGCTGCCTGAGTTTCCTCGTGGATTTCTTTCATTTTCTGCACGAAATCTGATGCAGCCGGGTGACTTCCTTCCCTTCTGGGCTCGATTCCCATCCTGGGGTGTTTGCCATAGTTGACAAAGAATGGAGTCTGTTTGGTGGATGCCTGAATTTTGTTGTTGTAGCTAAATTCGGCGATGGCTAACCATCCAGACCACGTTTCCTGTCTATGATCTACGAAAATCCTCAGGTACTGTTCTAAGTCCTGATTCATTCGTTCTGTTTGTCCATCTGTTTGTGGATGGAATGCAGTGGACAGATCTGTGCTAATGCCCAACATTTGGTTCAGTTCCTTCATCATTTGTGCGGCAAACTGTGGACCGCGATCTGAGATTATAGATTCAGGGAGTCCATGGAGTTTCCAGACGTGGTCCCTAAATAATGTGGCTAATCCCTGCGCCAATGTTTCTTCTGATGTGGGAATGAAATGCGCCATTTTTGACATTCTGTCACAGACTACCAAAATCGTATTGTGACCATGTGATTCTGGCAATTTTGTGATAAAGTTGGCGGAAATATGTGTCCAGGGCTTTGCTGGTGCAGAATTTGGCATCAACTTTCCAGCAGGCGGCTCTGGGAAATTCTTATTTTGCTGGCACTTGTCACATCCACTAACATATTTTTTAATAAACCTGGTGATTCCAGGCCACCAGTAATTTCTTGTGACAAGTTCAATCGTCTTCCACTGTCCTCCATGTCCTGCAATAGGCGTGTCGTGGTGTAGGCGGACTATCTCCATCCGCAGTTTCTCGTCTTTAGGTACGTAGACTTTTCCTTGCCAGAGGATAAGTCCCTGCTCCATCTCCCATTCTCGAGCGTTTAGTGTTTTAACACCAGCCTTTTTCATAGCTTCTACCGCTTTTATTACTGCTTCGTCACGTGCTTCAGAGTGTCGAATTTTGCCTAGCAGTTCTTTTTCTGAGCTATGAATAATGACGTGTCCATGACGTAGTGCAGCGATTTTGAAAAAGTCTGGTTTGAGGAGCGTGACGTCTTTGTTATCGTCATCCACCCCCTTTTTATGGTCTGGCCTCCTGGACAGAGAATCGGCCTTTCCCATAGTTACACCAGCTTTATGATGCAACACGAAATTAAACCTGCTGAGGTACAAAGCCCATCTGGCTTGCCTGTGATTCAACTTCTTTGCACTCATAAAGTACTCAAGATTTTTGTGATCAGTCCATATCTCGAACTGTTCACGTGCTCCTTCTAGATAATGACGCCAAGTTTCCAGGCAACGCATGATGCCTAGCATTTCCTTATCATGGACGTCATAATTGCGCTCGGTATCATTGAGCGACTTTGATAGGTAGGCCACAGGCCTCCACTTGTCATCTTTGCAGAGCATAGATAAGACGCCACCCGTGGCATAATCCGATGCATCTGACTTTACTCTGAACTTCCTATTGGAATCCGGGGCCACTAATAAAGGTTGCTCCGTGAATATCTTTTTTAGGCTTTGGAAAGCCTTTTCTTGGACCTCCGTCCATTCCCATGTTTTTTCTTTTCTAACCAGGTCATGTCGCGGCCGTGCGATTTTAGCAAAGTCCTGAACAAAGCGCCTATAGTAATTGGCTAGGCCTAGGAACCTTTGTACGTCTTTGACACAAGAAGGGGTGGGCCAGCTAATAATAGCTTCGACCTTCTTTGTGTCCATTTGGATTCCTTTGGGTCCTAGGACAACGCCCAAGAATTCAACTTCTTCCACACACCACACACATTTTTCTGGTTTTACATACAGATTGTTTTCTTTCAATCGTTGCAAGACTTGTTGTACGATTGCGTCATGCTCTTCTTTTGTTTTAGTAAAGATGAGTATGTCGTCAATGTACACAATGACTTTTCCTGCGTTGATCATATTGCGGAAGATGTCATTCATCATTGCTTGGAAGGTGGCCGGCGAATTGGTTAGCCCAAAAAACATTACTACTGGTTCAAAAGAACCTTCGGGAGTAGTAAATGCTGCTTTCCATTCGTCGCCTTCTTTGATCCGCACATTATTGTAACCCCACCTAAGGTCTAGCTTAGTGAAGTACTTGGCACTGCCTGCTCGATCTACGAGTTCAGATATTAAAGGTAATGGATAGTTATTTTTAACTGTCCATTCGTTCAGGTATCTGTAGTCCTGAACCATCCGCTTCTTTCCGTCTTTCTTGCTTACAAAGAAGACAGGTGACGTCTGTGGTGATTTGGAGGGTCGGATATACCCTTTTGCCAACTGATCGTCCACAAAGTTCCGTACTTCTTGAAGCTCATCCGGGGATAGGGGATAGACTTTTCCTTTCCGGGGCTGATAGCCTGGTTTGGTATCAATTGCATGATCCCAAGGCTTTCTAGCCGGCATGCGCTCTGACGCTCCCTTTTCGAAGATTTTGAGGTATTGATGGTATTGTTCAGGTACCATCTCTTTAGCCGTGAGTTTTGCCAACTCTCGCACATGTCTCATTGATCCAGCGGGTGATGGAAACACCGGTAAGAATGGGTATTTATCCCCATACTTGTATTGACCCGGGTGTTTCATTTGTTCCATGTATGTGAGATGTTTCTCGCTTTCCTCCTTTTCTTCGAGCCAGTGCATGAAGTCTAACTCCTTCTCTTGTTCCCACAGATATTCCAGAACACGCCAGTGTTCCGCTGATCGGACCTTCTGCTCCCGCTTCTTAGTCCACTCCCTTTGTCTATGTCCACAGCTTCATGGACACCGTGTCAATTTGACTTGGCCAGTTTCCCAATTAATTTCAGGGTTGTGTTTTCGTAACCACGTGGATCCTATGATTACATTGGTTTTTCCCAGCTCGCATATTTTGAAGGTGGCTCGTTCCTTATGCCCTTGATAAGATAAAAGAAGATCAACCTCATGGGTGATCATTCCTCCTTCGTTATTTGTTCCGTCCACATTCCAAACTTGAATGGGACGCTCCAAGGGTATGAGTTTAAAGCCCATCCTTTTTGCATATGCGGCATGCATGAACAATCCTGTTGCTCCTGAATCGAGCAATGCGGTTTGTTGAGTTTGTTCATGGGTGTCCAACCTTTCCAACCCGATCTCCATTAAGATCTCGTCCTTCCGTCCTATTGACCTAACTAAAAATTCTTTTTCTCCCTTTTTCAACATCCTTTTCGGACAAGCAGTTTCAGCACTAAGCGCTATATCATGCCGCTTTCCTTTTAAGTCCTTTTGTCCCTTTGTAGATACTCGTATCGCTGTATTCGGTACTGAGGAATTAAGCACAGGTTTATCCGCCCTGCCACGCTCCTTGGGAGTGACACTTTCAGTGCCGTGCGCTATATCAAGGTGTTTCACCTGGGAGTTCGCCTCTTGCGGGGACGTCCCAGAAGTCCTTGAGACTTCCAAGATGGTCCTTGCATCAACCCGGTCAGCGCTAAGCGCTATATCAAGGGGTTGTGCACTATCTACCAATTTATCTAGTACACTGTATCTATTACGAGAGTCCAGTACGGGACCTACTGACTCTCTTCCTCTTTTAAATTTTCTTCTCCTTTTCTAAAGTACTCCTTCATTTCCTCAAACGTCATTGTGCGAATATCGAGTCCTGATCTGCAGTTCCTGGAAATGTGTCCAATCTTGCCGCATTTGTAACAGCGGAGTGGTGGTCTTTGGTTTTGATCGACGTCCATTGCATTAGGGTCTGGCCGATTTGCCGTACTACTTGAACTTGCGGAGGCTCCAGCTCCCAATCGTCCCTGACTCGCTGATCCCGATCCGAATCTCCATCGGGGTTTGGGCTGGCCAGGGGCTACCGGCTTTGCCGTATCCGGGCCTTTGGATGCTCCTTCACTCCTATTGGCGGAGTTACTGGTCCGCAAGGAGTAGTACTTCTCCTCGGCTTTTGCCTGTCTCCACTGGTGATCCAATCTTACTGCTTTTTGATACCATCCTTCAATGGTTTCAGGTACTTCATCGGCCTCCATTATCCTTTTTCGGAGTCCGGTGTTCAAACTACGTTTGAATTCTTCGATAAGAGCTCTTCCCAGGTATCCGGTGCCTCGCGATACCTTTTTAAATTTTTGTACGTGTTCCTCACACGTGCTGGACCCTTGTGTCATAGTCCGCATCTCCGAGATTTTTGATGACTGCTCATCAGTGTCACCGAAATCTTTTCTGATCTGCCTAAATAGTTGTTCCGCTGTTTGTGGAATTCCTTCTTCATTGTTGGCCATCTGCTCCAACAGATTGTCCTTCCAATCTGCAGCAAAGCCTTCCGTCATGTACGATATGATCAATAAGATCCGCTCTTCCTCATCGGATTCCGGCATCTTCAATTGAATGTACAACCTGCATGCGTTTATGAAATTTGTTACTTCGGACATCTTTCCGGAGAAGACCGGAGGTTTGGCTACATCTATTCTAGATGTTCCGCCATTACCAGTCCCGGGAATATTGAATACCGTCCCTGGCGGTATGTTAATGATGTTGGCGGGGGGAGGAGTATGTGCTGCTGCGGCCGCGGCGGCCTGTGCAGCGTTTGTTTGCAGCTGTGTCAGCTGGTTCTGGAGGGCTTGGATGGTCGCGGCTTGCGCGTTGAGGAGGTTCAGCAGTTCTGCTGAGGTCATTTCCTGGGGCGCCGCCATACTGTGATAGTTTGGTGGTGGCGATATAGGTGATGGTGTAAGCGGGGGTGGTGGTGATGAAAAAGGTGGTGCGGGTTCTCTGATGAAATCTGCGTCGGAGTTGAATAGTAGGTTTGGGTTTAATGTGGCTGGATTTGGTACTAAGATGGGAAACGGTGCTGCTTCCCACTGATGTGGTTCCTCTGTGATAGAGTTTGTGGAATGTGATGATGATGATGATGTAGATTCTCCTTCAGAGGAACTAAAACCCGCGTCGTTTGGATCAAGATCACCTGTGACAGCGTCCCAAAAAGTATTGTTATTTGTGTCTCCTATTTTGTACTTGTACGTAAGTGAGGGAGGTCTTGGCCTGTCACTTGTTTGGGAACGTATGTACGAAACGTGCACTCAGGGTCTGCAACCACCCCTGCAGTGCTACAATTTATGATACTGACTACTGGTTTTTATTTTAATTTGAAGGGTCTATCTAAGTTGGGTCCGAACGGTTGTCCAACTGCCGCTACACCGTACGGGTGCGGGCCTTTCTCAGAGGTGCGTGGGCAAGTGCCGGCTACCTCCAAGGGGTACAGAAAAAAGGTAGATACGTAAACTAATACTATAGCCTTCAAAGGCCTAGGCCAGGGCAATTTATCGCGCTAGGGGGCTGGCGAGGCTGGTCCCTAGATACGGATTACGTATTGTGTAATCACTCCGGCACTGGTCTCCTGTGCACAGGTAACCCTATCGACCGGGTTAGGTCCTTCGGTTTGCGTCGACCGGGAACGTAATGCAAAGCAAGTTAAGGGCCGCGATGCAGGGCCACTGGGTGCGCAGTTTTAACGGTGTCTGGCAACCGATACCGCAATTTTAACGTCGGCGTACGACGGTGTGAATCCCCCTGTACTTGTCCACTTAAGCCTGTGGTCCGGCTATAGCAAGCGTGGGGCTGTTAGAGAAAAGTCGAGTTCTACTATCAGGAACCCCTCGGCGTGACGCCTAAGAGCCCCAACAATGAACTGACAGGAGGAGAGGAGGGAGGGGAGAAACCCGAGAGAACTCGACTGAGGACTCTGGGTGCTGAATTGCACTCTTTATATACTACAACAGGTGGTCTGTGCACTACCCTAAGCCCTACTCTAAATATAGTATGGTATGAGTAAGACGACTGCGCATGTAGTAATGGTAACAAGTCATCAGCGCTGAGCTCCGGTATCTTATCTACAGCTTTTATCTAGGCGCCAAGCGATAGGCGCCTGCTTAGTCAGCATATGTTTATATAATATGAAGAAAATAAATAATAAAAGTGAAATGACTTAGTAAAAAAGCCGAAGCTTTTCAGTCGGTCATGACAGATCAAGCTCATCCTCGAGCTTGCAGAGCCTCCTCTTGCTTCTCCTTAGACCGTTGTTGTATGCCTGGTCTACTTCCTTCTTCATGTGCAGGACTTCTTCCAAATGCCTGCATTTTTTATTGACAAAGAGGGCTAGAGTGCCCCTTGGGTGTTGTCCAGGACATGCCTGGAAAAACAGGCACAATCCCCACATTGTTTCGGATGCAGGGGAAGGTGGACGACTGGGTGGATAACCCAGTCCGGAACCAGATTTGAAAGGATGTCAGTGGCATCCATATTGTCATGAGGAGACGGAGATCTCCTCGGTTGTCTTGAGCCATGATGGCTTGTTCTCCTGTGCAAGGAGAGTGATCACACTCTTTGTGTTGCTCATCTCTCCTGGTATGTTCAAAATGACTATGGCTATCAGCAGACATGTCATTTGGGTAAAATTGTTGTGTGGGAAATTTCTGCGTGTTTTGTTTTGGAGTTGAAACAAATTCCCAGGACACCTGGTTGGCCAATCAGCTGTTTCACTGCCACCATCATGTTTTTACTCGCAACATAAATTTGAGGGTGTTTCCACACCCTCAAGCTCTAGGTATTGATCTAGAGCCTCAAGTTCTTCCATGACTTCCAGAAGTTCCCAAGTGGAATCTCCAAGTTCCCATCACACCTTGAAAAGGAGCTTAGGAGTGTTACAGTTCTCTTTTCCCTTTGTTAATGAACTACATTTACTTGTTACAAACCCATAGTCACACCTGGATGTTATCTTCTTTTATAGCTACCTTCACCTTTCCTTTCCTAGATAGCTATGCTCTTTCCCCTTTAGTTTCTATTGTACTCTTAACATATATAAACCCCTCTCATGTACCATAGTTCTTTAGTTCCAACTTAGTTGAATCCTATCTACAACTTGAACACTCTTTTGCTTGTCACCTCAATCGCTCTCCTCACCCTCTCTAGCCTTCGTCATTGTCAGACTTAGTGCCTAGAACCCTTGTCCAGTGGCTGGGAACAGACCAAGACTCTGTTTGTCGCTGTAGACTTGGACGCTGAATGACGTTGTGGACATCGACCATAACATAAGTTGGAACTCAGGACTAGCTCAGGGTATCATCCCTAGCCAACACCATTGAGACCCGCAGCTCTCAGGAACAACCCCCGAATGGATCCGTCACCTATAAGGGAAAATACTACCTTAGACAATGAGAAGTTTCTCTCTACCAACGAACCTGGTATTTTGTTACAGAAGGACAGAAACGAAATGAACCAGTCCCAGACAGATATTTTTCAGGAGACTTCTACTCAGGAGCCTTTGAATTCGATTTACCCAATCAAATCTACCTAGACTGGGGTAATGAAGTACAAGGAGAACCGCTCTACCTTGTCAAGGAACCAGAAAACGACTTAGGAAGGACTCTCTATAGAAGATTCTTTGGAGATAGCGATTGACATGGAATTACAGCTAGCCTTTTAGCAGAGTGGGAGGAAATACAACGAATTGGAATACCCACTCAGTTGCAGGCATTTGTCAAAGGATTACCTTTAGAACTTGCTAGGACAATCTTACAGGACCAGAGGAAGATCAAAACGATGCAAGAAGCCTATGACAAGGCTGAGGATCACCATAACGCCTGGGACATGACAGGACAAGGAAACAGGAGAACCAATGATGGATCTAGAATGCATTTCAGTCAAAACAACAATTGATCCGGAACAATCAGAGCTATAAATACCATGACTACTGGCTGATTGACAGATGATCAAAAAGAGGAATACCAAAAGACTGGAAAGTGTTTCAGATGTGGAACACAGGGACACATCTCCCAGAACTGCCCAAAATGCAATGATGTGTCTTCATCCAGGTCTTCTTACCAGAATAAGGCTGTCCATTCCATCACTGAGGAGCAACAGAAAGAAGAAGACGAACCAGCAAAAATGATTAGAGCCATCTTTTCAGCAATGTCTACTGAAGAGAAGAATGCCCTCTTAAACAAATTCGAAAATGAGGGTTTTTAGTTAGGAAGCGTCACTCAGCAGTTGGCCCTTCCTTATTATCAAGATCTGAACAGTTAGCACTTGATTCTGTAATAGTATTATTCAACAATGACAAGTGCATTTTGTTAACTATCAAATCAACTGATTTACCCACTGGAACATCTGCCCTAATTGATTGTGGAGCAGAAGGAAACTTCATAGATGAGGGAGCAGTGAAGGAGCTCAGAAAGGAACAACTCAAGAAACCTATTAAAGTCAGAAACACAGATGGAACAGTCAATGCCAAAGGAATGATCACACATCGCACCAAGATATGTTATATGATTAATGAACAACAATTTGTAAACTGGTTTTGGATCACTAAGCTAGGTGATCAATGGGTGATCCTAGGAATACCTTGGCTAGAAGAAAATAACCCAATCATCAATTGGCAAGAGAAATCTCTGCAGATTGAAGACCTGGATGCATTGCCAAAAGCAATCTGGCAGCTAGCCCTGGATTCTCAGCAATGGGGAGAAGACAATTACTGGATCAGAATCAAGACGTCAGCATCACAGGAACTGGAGCACAGGTTGAAGAAAGATGAACCATCTACTATACTACCATCAGAATATGAGCAGTGGCGCACCATCTTTGACAAGAAAGCATCAGAATATTTCCCATCCAGTTGACCATGGGATCATGCAATTAACACCAAGGAAGGTTTTGTTCCAAAAGCCAGTAAACTCTATCCCTTATCCGTCAAAGAACAAGGACTGTTAGATGAATGGATCAATGAACAACTCCAGAAAGGATATATTAAACCGTCTACATCACTGCAGGCATCACTGTTCTTCTTTGTAGCAAAGAAAGAAAGTGGAACACTCCAACCCTGTCAAGATTACTGATATCTGAATGAATGGACTGTTAAGAATGCATATCCCCTTCCTCTAGTCTTCAATCTCATGACTAAACTACGAGGCACCAAGTATTTCACCAAACTAGACCTCCACTGGGGATACAATAACATTCGCATCAAAAAGGGAGATGAATGGAAAGCAGCCTTTATTACCAATTGAGGGCTCTATGAGCCAACAGTCATGTTCTTTGGATTGTGCAATTCACCGTCAACCTTTCAAACTATGATGAACAAATACTTCAGAGATATGATCAATGAAGGATGGTTAATCATCTATATGGACGATATGTTAATCTGTGCAGAAACATTGGAACAACTAGAAGAGCAAACAAGATGAGTCTTACAATGGTTACAAGATAACAATCTATTTCTGAAACTAGAAAAGTGCAAGTTTGCCACACAGGAAGTCAAGTTCCTAGGAATGATTATCACCCCTGGAGAAATCCAGATGGACCCAATTAAACTAGCAGGAATCGCTGACTGGCTGGTCCCCACCACAGTTAAACAAGTCCGAGCATTTCTTGGATTTGGAAACTTCTATCAGCGCTTTATTGGGAATTTTGTGGCCATTGCTAAACCACTCACTGATCTTACCAAGAAAACCAAACCATTTGACTGGACCACCGAACAGAATAACACCTTTGAAATTTTAAAGAAGCGATTTGCATCAATGCCAGTGCTGTTAATGCCAGACCCAACTCGACCCTTTATCCTTCAAACAGATGCATCAAACAAAGCGATAGGAGCAGTCCTGAAACAGGCAGATGAAATGGGATCCCTACATCCCTGTGGATTTATTTCACATGCACTAATGCAAACAGAACAGAATTACCAGATCTACAATTGTGAACTCTTGGCAATTATTAAGGGACTAATGACTTGGTGACATCTACTACATGGGTTGCCCCATACCACCATAGTTCATTGTGATCACAAGAATCTATCTTATTATCAAACCACCCAACACCTGCACCCAGACAAGCCAGATGGTCATCCCTATTATCAGAATTTGACTTGCCCATTGAACATGTCCCCAGCACAAAGATGTTCAAAGCAGATGCCTTATCTCGACACCCTGATCACTTGGGAAACAGTAAACTACAAGAAGACATCATAGTCTTACCAGAGGACCGCTTCATTTGCCTCATTGCAGAAGATTTAGTCACAGATATTCAGAAAGCAATGTCAAAAGACGATTTTGGACGCATTCTAATTGAGGTCATCACCACACATTGCACACCACCAATCAAATTGAATATACAGGATTGGTCTTATACAAACGGCATTGTTCACTATCTCGGCAAAACCTACATCCCCAATCAGGATGGATTACGAACCAAACTAATCAAAGAAACACATGAAGCACAATCATCAGGTCACCCTGGATGATTAAAGACAATCAAGACTTCCCCATTCAGGCTAATGTATGGAACAGACCCCATTGCACTTCCCACAGCTACAACACGAATGACTACACCAGCAGCTGAGGAACACCTTCAGTTCCTAAGGAAGGCCAGGGAGGAAGCACTAGCAGCACACAAACTAGCTAGACAACTAGTGGCAAGACGACACAAAGACAAGGCAATACAATTCGAAAAAGGGACCAAAGTATGGCTTGAGAACAGGAATCTTCACATACCATATCAGTCCAGAAAGCTAGCACCAAAACGAGAAGGACCCTTTGAAATCAAACAAGTGATGGGACCAGTGACATACAAATTAAAACTCCCAAAGCAATGGCGCATTCACCCTGTGTTTCATACGTCACTCCTTATCCCTTATAAGGAAACAACTGCACACAGCCCAAACTATGTGAAACCACCCCCTGATCTCATAAATGGACAAGAAGAATTCGAGGTAGAAGCAATTCTAGCCCACAGGAAGCAAGGTGCAGGCTACCATTACCTAGTTAAATGGAAAGGCTATGGATCGAATGATAATTCTTGGGAACCTGCTCACAATCTTACAAACGCCACTGATATCCTATCAGAATATCAACAACATTGGCACCTCTGAACCATGACTCGATATAGAAATTGCCACATCTTGAAACAAAATTATCATTATACAAAACAAAATTGTTTGACACTCTCTTGATACACTATAGCCCTTAAAGAAAAGACCGTCTATACCTGCATACAATACCTCCCCATCCAACATGCCCCTAAAGCACCAAATCTATCAGAAAAACCCACTTGAACTGTGGCATTGGTCACACAATATTACCACATTCCTCGACTTAACCGCAATCATCAGAAGAATCTGTCAGGAACAATGGAGATCCCCTGCTGAGAAGTACAACAATACCTCTTATGCCCAGAAGAATATGAAAAACTCGACAAACTCTCTAAAAAGATACAAGACCTCAGTGCTCAGGTCTGGTTATCCAATCAAGGAATCATGCTCCCAGGCAGACCAATCCTATCTATGGACAATTATACCAACGACCTTTGCTACTTGCTAGACGAGCAGAAAGACCTAGTACTCAATGTCGTCAGGCAGATCAGGAGATTCCTCTCCAAACCCATCACCAACCTCAGTACCTATCAGTTCATGGCCTTGGAAATGTTCATCAGGGAAGACCATGAGCTTCTCACAAACCCGGACATACTGAATCAAATACAGATGGATGATGAGGGCCTAGATCCAGATTTCGATGAGGACAACCTATAAAAGAACAGTCAAATCGACACCAACAAATCATCCCACTCACACCTAATGCTATGTTCACCTTTTTCGCCCTTTCCACCTACTTCACCATCCTGGCCCTCCTCTCCTGCGCTCACTGATGCATCAATGAAACTGTTGCCACCCTCTCACCCTTCATTGCTGTCCCAGACCTCCCACTTGAGGTCTTTATTGAAAATACAACTATCGTCCACTTCGAGGACAATGACCTTCATATCCACCCAGCCAACCTCCTTCCACAGATACACCCAGATGATCACCACCTTCCCCACTTTGCTCAATTCATAAAAAGGAACACCACACTCACCATCATTGCTGATGCCCTTGCTGCCACCACCTGCTCCATCACCAACCTCTCCTCTGCAACTGACAACCTCGCTGTGCTCATCCTCACCATTGACCCCCATGAAATGACCTACGAGGAACGCAATTCATTCCTGCAAAATGCTAAGAATCTGCATCATGCTGCTGAAGCGCTCAAATGGAAAGTAGAGACCTCCACAAAAGAGCTAGACAATGCCCGCTCTCCTCGCCCTCTCTCTAACCTTTGTCATCATCAGACTTAGTGCCTAGAACCCTTGTCCAGTGGCTGGGAACAGACCAAGACTCTGTTTGTCACTGTAGACTTGGACACTGAATGATGTTGTGGACATTGACTGTAACAAGGAGACCATCAGTGGTCTTCTATTGCTTGGATGACCCATTCTTGTTCAGGGTCATTCCCAACATCATAATGTATCAAGTTATTCTCGATGTAAGGTTTTAGGACCTTTTTGTGAAAGATGTTGTGAATACGTCTCGCCCTCAGGTCCAGTGGTAGATTGTTCTGGGAAAGTTTCTAGAACATTATAGGGTCCTATGTATTTTGGACAAAGCTTTTGAGCTCATCCTTTTGGGAGATTGATGTTTTCCATTGAGAGGAAGACTAAATCTCCCTTGTGAAAAGCTTGCCCTTCCCAGCAATGTCTATTTGCCATTACTGCTTGGCACATGTGTTGAGTGGTTAGCTTATCAAATGTTTTATCAAGAACATCCTTGATGTTCTCTACAAATTGTTTTACTCCCACATGTGATGCTCCATGGTCGATTCCTTGAATCATTCTGGGCATCCATCCATAATTGGATTTGAATGGAGAGTAGCCAGTGGATTCACTGGCTGCTGAGTTCATTGTGAACTCAACCATTGGTAATTGCAACTTCCAGTTATCCTGGTAGTCATTTACTAACAATCTCAATATCTGAGACATTGTTTGGATAGCTCTTTCTGAAGAGCCATCAGTTTGAGGGTGGTAGGATGACAACATTAATAGTTGTTGTCCCAGAATTTTACTGAGTTCATTCCAAAACATTGAAGTGAACTTTGTATCCCTATCGGATATGATAGACTCCGGTATACCATGGAGTCTGACAATTTCTTTAACAAACAGTTCAGCTATTCCCTTAGCCAATACATTCATTCGAGTAGGAAGTAGGTGAACCATGGCAGTCATCCTACAAATAATGAGAAGGACATAATCTGATCCTTATACTTTGGTGAATGGACCAACAAAATCCATTCCTATGCTTTCCCAAGGTCTCAATGGGATAGGCATAGTATGAAGCCATCCTGGCAGTTTCTGTCACAAGACCTTTGTCATTTGACACTTTCTGCAGGATTTGCAAAAATCCTCGATATCTGTGGCAATATTAGGCCACCAGAACCAACGCTTAGTGTACCCTAGTGTTCTTTGTGTTCCAAGATGACCCAATGTGAGGTGGTAGGTATTGATGATGACACCTCGAATGCTCTTCCCTTCAAGTAGTCCATTCGGCACACAGACTACTCTTTGCCCAATCCTATTGGTAGTCCATAGGATCTCTTTCTTTAGATCGAATCTTTTGTATCAATCTACATTCTTCCAGATTTCTGCAAAGAATTTATCATTTATGTATTCCTTAGGAATACATTTCAAGACAACCATTAGCAAATTGTCATCTAGATTGAGGCCTGGGACCTCAGTTGTTCTGCTTCCTTATTGGAAGTTAACTCTTTCAACTCAATTTCTTGAGTCTCTAATTTGTCTTGAATTGGGTTGTCCTCTGATTCAATAATTGCTAAGTGGGCATGAGACTGAGTTAATTTGTCTTGCCTGTTTAAGGGGAGATCTTCTCCTTCTGGATCTAATCTCGAGTCAGCGTTAACATATGCTGCAGCATCATGGACCTCATTTGGTCCGTCATTTGTATAGTGTTAGGACTAATCCTTATACACAATCACAAGCTTCAGAGAAGAAGGATATATAGAGACGAAGCCTAGACACAATAGTCTGTGACCTACAAGGAGGAAACAATCTAGAGTCTTAAGGACTCCTACCTACAGAATGCACACCTTATATACCTGAGTCACTGGTCTGTGTGCACAGTCTGCGCAGCCGCTAAGGCTATGCATGTGCAGCAACAAGACCCAGACCCATCTCCCAGACCTGTCCAGACTTACCCAGACTCCCAGTCCCTTCCCACAAACGCCATTTCACCCAATATCCCCTAATGGCCTTGATCATATAGTCACCCTGGGTTACATAATCCTCCTGCCATATCTGGATAGGGGTTCCTTGTCATATGCTCACGTCCCATTATACATTTGTAGGCCTCTGAATAAAATAGAGAAAAATAGAAATAAAGTCTGTATCATAACATGACCTCCCCCTCAAGACTTCACATCCTGGGAAGTCATGCATTGGTCTGCCTAGGGGAATCAAGCGTGGGTTTAACCAGCCCACCATGCTCAAGGTCTCTTGAGAATGCCCCTTCCATGTCGGGTTCAGCATAGATGAGTTTGCGGTCACCTTTCCACCATTGCCAATTCCGTTTTAATTTGTTGAGGTAGTCACACTCGAATTTGCCATCTTCCCAACCGAACAACTGCTTGGGAGCCTTTGTATCCATGTAGTTATGCCAGTTCTTGAATTGTAAGTCCGCAGATGCTAGTCATTGAGGTGCACTTGGATTTTGTCTGTGGAATTTCTGAACCTCTTTCTTAGCATTTGCAAGGTTCTCAGCTGGTTCCCATGTAGACTCTTCCACTGGGTAATTTTTCCATTTGACCAAGTATTCCAGTCTACCACCATTTTGTCTGCTGTCTATGACCTCTTCAACTTCATATTTGTCATCCTCTGACTCCTCCACCATTTGGGCCTCTTTGCATTTGGCAACCTTTTCAATTTGATTGGGGAATTCCGGAGTAAAATATGGCTTTAACAGTACTTCGTTGAAGACATTGTAGATCTTCCATGCAGCAGGGATCTTTAACCGGTATGCAGACTCACCAACTTTCTCAACCACCTCTAAGGGACCTACAAACTTGCCATCTAACTTCTTAGTTGCTCGAAGCATTGGCAAATTTTGTGTACTGAGGTACACCTTATCACCAGGTTGATAGTTTTGTGCTGGTGTCCTATGAGCATCCCACTGCTTTTTCATTGTCTCAGCGGTTTTTTCCAGTGTGGTTTTGGCTTTGGCATAGACATCCTTGATTTCTTTGACTAGTTCCTCCATTACAACGGTTTTCAGCTGGTACAGCAGATTCATCCCCTTGTTTGGATGTCTTCCATAGTTCATGAAAAATGGTGAGAACCCTGTGGACAAATGTACCTGATAATTGTGGCAAAATTGAGCTACTGCAAGCCAATCACTCCAGTTATCTTGTCAATGATTGACAAACATTGTCAGGAATTCCTTAACTTCCTGATTAACATGTTCCATCTGCCCATCAGTTTGTAGGTGATAAGCCATGGATCGGTTAGCCTGTATTCCTAGGATTCCATATAGATTGTCCATGAACTTTGAGACAAACTGTGGTCCTCAATCGCTGATAACTTTTCTTGGCAAACCATGTTCCCTGAAGATGTTGTCTCTGAACAGGACAGCTACTCCCTGTGATGTAATTGATGACATTGTTGGAAGGAAATATGCCTTTTTCATAAACCGATCTACCACAACCATGATCATGTCATTGCCCTTTGAGTCTGGTAATGGCCCAATTAGATCTACCAAAATTACTTCCCATGGTGCATCAGGAACTTCATTTGGAATCAATGGTGCCACCCTTGGCTGTCAGTTTGGCTTTGCCTTTTGACATGTTTCACATCCTCATATAAAGCATTCAATATCCTTCCACATTTGTGGCCACCAAAAGTTGTGGGTGAGACTTTCCACGGTCTTGGCTACCCCTGAATGCCCCCAGGAATGGTGAATTTGAATCAAATTGCCCCTGATCTGGGCATCTGCCAGAATGTAAATCCGACCCTTCCACTCAACCAACCCTTTCTTGGTTCTAAAGTCAGGGTCCTGCTGCTCAATGCCTTGTCAAACCTGAGTTTCCCATTGCCGAGCTGAGACCTTCTGGATTGCTTTAATGATGTCCTCAATTGCCTGATCATCATTGTAGATCCTCATGAACAAGTGATCCTTCAGGAGTACTACTCCTTCATTATCATTTTGTCCCTTCTCGTGCCCTGCTCTCTGGGACAATAGATCTGCTTTGGAGTTGGACTTTCCAGATCAATGTTTAATGACAAAGTTGAATTCTTGCAAGTCTGTGACCCATTGTGCCTGCCTTCTGTTTAAGTTCTGTGGTTTCCGAAAATACGTGAGGTTTTGATGATCTTTGCACCCTTAAGGTAATGAGACCATTCATAAAATGCATGCATGACTGCAAGCATTTCCTTGTCATAAATCTTGTAATTTTGCTCCACCTCATTTAACGACTTAGAAATAAAAGCCACAGGCCTCCAAGTACCATCCTTGCTCTGCTGAGACAAAATTCCGCCAATTGCAAAATCAGATGTGTCTACTTCTACACGAAATTGGCTGTCGTCATCAGGAATTTTGAGGACTACCTCCCTCACCACAAGGTCTTTCAGTCCCTGAAAGGCCAACATTTGCTGGTCTGTCCAGTGCCACTCAATCTTGCCTGTAAGACCTGTCAGAGGTTTTGCCATTTTGGCAAATCCTGGCACAAAACACCAATAAAAGTTGACAAAACCCAAAAACTGCTGTAGTTCACATTTGCATGTAGGGATTGGCCAATCTACCACAGCCTGTACTTTGCCCTTTTCCATTTGGATAGAATCTTGACTGATGACTAGACCTAGGAAATCGATCTGAGGTTGATCAAACCAACATTTTTCCGGCTTTAATGATAATTTGTGATTTTCCAATTTTGCTAGGATGTGATTAACATGCATTGTATGTGCATCCTGTGATTGGGAGAACACCAAAATATCATCCATGTAAATGACAACCCATCCTTCAGCAATCTCTTGCCTAAAGATGTCATTCATCATTGTCTGTAAATGTTGCTGGGGAATTGCAAAGTCCAAAAAACATGACCAGAGGTTCGAACAGGCCGTGATGGGTTTTGAAGGCTGCCTTCCATTCATCACCTTCTTTTATCTGGATATTGTTGTATCCCCACTGAATATCCATTTTGGAGAAGACCTTGGCCTTCAACAACCAGTCAATTAATTCTCCAATAAGGGGTAATGGGTATTAGTTCTTCCTCATTATGTCATTCAATTTTTGGTAATCCTGTACTGGTCTCAGTTTACCATCCTTCTTCTTAACAAAGAAGAATGGTGATGCCTGTTTGGAGGTACTTGGTCTTATCCATCCAGATTTTAGGTTTTCCTCAAGAAACTTGTCTAACTGTTCCTGCTCTTCTTTATTTAACGGATATGCCTTACAATCTGTCAGCTGTCCTCCTGGAATAAACTTGATGGCATGATCCCATGGCTGCTTCAGCGGTAGTTCATCAAATGTTTCCTTCTCAAATACCTTTCGATATTTGAGATAATGCCCCAGGACTGTTTCTTCTAATGACCACTTTTTACCGGCCAACGCCTCCTTAGCCGCTATGTCTGTTGAGAGTGGCTGTAGTTTTAATTCTCCTGGTCCTATATGCATGGCAAGAAGACATTCCCCATCTTCTAGAGATTCGGTTTCTTTGACCTCCTCCTCAGGTTTGCTCACACTGGATTGATTCCAACACATTCCTGGACACCGGCTAAAAGTCACTTCCTGCTTTTTCCAATTCATACTTAAATTATGCAATTGTAACCAGTCATGTCCCAGAAACAAGTCCGTTTTTCCAAGTTGTGCAACGCAACAGTCCATTACTTCTTCATGGTCTCCAATTTGTAATTTAAACTGAACCATATACTCGATATTACCCATGGTATTACAAGTTCCATCTGCATTGTAGACTGGTACTGGTCACATGAGGCATTGTTTGTTCATCCGGTGCTTTTCCACGAACTCATCATTAATGCACAATCCTGTGCATCCAGAGTCAACTAAGCTATGACAGGAATTGTGGATCCTGTGTCCATAGTGGTTATTATTCCTTTTAGGTTCATTTCTTGTTTCCCTGAAGCCTTAACAATTTGTTGTCGCAGTTGAGCCAGATTCCACATTGCTTCAGATTCCGACTGTTGATTTAGTTCCTTCAGCAATTGTGGTGTTACTTCAGATAAACATTTTTCATGAACCCATCCTTTTAAACAATCCATAGCAACAGTTTTGTCTTGTTGCCATATTTGTCTCATTACCCAAGAGATAAAGGGGAATTGATTCCTTAAGGGTCACCTAATCTCATGATCATTTACAATAATGCCTTGATTGAGTCCTGCCCAGGACAAATTAACTGGCCATCTGGAATTGGTTATCTCATTTTGGTATTCTTGTTCCACATCTTGGACTGCTTTGAGTTTAACCCCTGCCCAATCCCCTGCTCTGTTATCTTTTCCCTTCTGGATCCAGTATAGACAGATCAAAATTTTCCAATCCAATTGGACTTCTCTTGCCAGTGTGAAGTACGTCCTCATCTGTCTCAACCATCCATCAACCATTTGAGGATCTCCTTCATAGTAGTCTGGCATCTCGGCTTTGGTGAGAGGTGCAGGCAGCAGTATTGGGTTAGCTTGGTGATATTCATTTACTATTCCGGCAACTACCTGTCCAATTGCTGTGATAGTTTCCTCTCACTGCATCTCCTGCCACTGGATGACGTCTTCTTGCACTGCTATCTGTGCTGGAGTGGCGCCTTGAGGAGCGGGTAACTTGGTGTCCTCAGCCCATACAGTCCGCCATCCAGTTAATGCATTATACATATTAGCCAGCATATCAGTGGTAAGCCGAAAAGCCCCAAGTCACTTGTGTCCTGAACCAGATTGATTCATTAAGTCCAGATGTGCCCATCCATCATACCCATTCATTTGCTTATCAATGTGGTAGCAATGTTCTCCCAATACTGTGCTTTGATCAAGAACAAATAACAGAATCCAGGGATGTCCAGGTGTAGCATGTGTCTATCATATCAGGGCTTTGGATATGGGTAGGGAGTGGAAATATCCTTTTTAATTTCCCTTCTCCAATTGTCAATTTCCTGTTTCCGTGCTTCTGTATTAGATGAGCTGGGTGCAGCTAGGTCCTCTTTTAGCCAGTCTAATGGTTTGCGACTGATCCGCTGTTCCAAGTCCAGTCTGCCCCTTGGGTTCTAGTTAATGCTTTACTGGGTCCAAACGCACTTATGACTGCCTGGGAGTAGGACTTCTTTACTGTAACTTGTCCTAGTTCTGGTAAAGATCTAATGGATGGATTCTTGGATGCCCCTTGTATAAACAAGGATATGGTGACAGGCGATTTGGATCTAGGTTTCTTTGACTTCCCCTGTCCTCCAAATCGGGCTTTTTTGTTAAATTTTCCATGCTGCTCCAAGTGCTCCAGATCCTTCCATGTGTAGATCTTGTCCTTTTTGAAACTTAGTTCCGCCCATTCCAGCACATGGAATCTATCTGGTTTTACATTGTCCTGTAATCCAAAGATTGCAGAGTGGTCCCTGAGCTCTGGCTCCCATGAGAGAATTTGTTCCAATGTAGGCCATTCCAGCCAATGGAATTGATTATGAAACTCCTTCTTGAACAAATACAAGTAGCAGTATCCATTCACTTTCCATGGTGCTGATTTAGGAATAGCCATTGTATAGGACCCAGGTAATGCCAGTTTCTCCTTTGAGATTCCTTGGACCCAGCGCTGTGTGAATTCTGCATTCTCACCTAATTTGGACAGGAAATAATCATGATCGGGCAGTGTGAAGATTTCATCTTCCCCATACTGAGATATACGGGGCAGTGTATAGTTCCTTGGCAACCTCCACTGGATATATGCAGAAAGGTATGGATCATATCTTTCCCCTCGGAGATGTTCCTTGTTTTGAAGTTGCCTTTCATTCCTCATCACTTGTCCTGCATTCATGATATTCCCATTTAGAGCATGCATCAACCTATTCCACTCTTTTGTCGTTAGAACCAGGCCATTGTGTTTTAATGTGTAGATGTTGAAGCTGATCAACAACAGTTCGATATTTGAGGGTGTATTGAATAATGCCTCTCACACAGCCGATCCAGGCTCTAACTGATTTAACACGTCTTCAAGGGTTTTCTTTTCCCTTGCTATCTGTTGCTCCAGTTCCTTGAACTGGCACTTCTGAAGTAATTGTTTGTGGCGTATTTTTAGCAGTTCCCACCACGCATCCTCTTGTTCTCTGATGGCCACTTCTTCAGTATGCCATGCCACTAATTTTTCTTGTTGTCTTTGTTCCATATTAAGACGTCTTTGCTCTTTAATCCAGAGCCTCCATGCTCATACATGAGCATCACACTGCTGGTTATCAGTCCGGACTTGTACTAATTTGGATGACTTCTCTACTGCACATCCCTGCACCCATTCAATCAAGAATGCTTTTCTGATATGAACAAGGGCCCTTGGCAATACGAATTGAAATAGCCCTGCCATTTCAAGTATAGTTCTTTTGTGTTCTAAAAATGTATCTGCAAGTTCAATGACGCCTCAAGTAGAGGGATGCTGACTCTTCTTCCATAAACATACTTCCAAATACATTCACTGTTTGATGCAGTCAATAATGCACCTGCACTCAAATCTTCGATTTATTTCTGACAAGTGACCCAGATGTGTGGTGCCTGGGGGTTCACTGAGATGTCCTCATGCTCAGATCAATAGATCTGATACATGATTGGTATTCTCAGACTGTTCTCCTTGCTACACGACACACAAATGGATTGTCTTCAGGAGTTCTGCTCCCTTTTCCGCAGTACTAGTGCTGGTGCCTGCAAGACCCTGCCCAGTCAACTACAGCATGCTCCAAGCTCTCGTCTAATACTGTTTTGTTACCAGTAGCCAATTGGCTGTAGTCACCCTACAACAGTAGAATGAGGCTATCTGTTGTCGGTGTTGATGTCGCCTAGATTCCTCAAGGCTGTCTGTAGACACGTGCTGTAACGTGTACAGAGTCAGACAGTTTGTTGAAAGAAAATGAAACTCTCTTGGTCACTGTCCGTAATGACAAGCAAGACTTGCTCCACGCTATGACTAACAATGAAGGGTGTGATGTAGAAGACTCTAGATTATGTTAGGACTAATCCTTATACACAATCACAAGCTTCAGAGAAGAAGGATATATAGAGACAAAGCCTAGACACAATAGTCTGTGACCTACAAGGAGGAAACAATCTAGAGTCTTAAGGACTCCTACCTACAGAATGCACACCTTATATACCTGAGTCGCTGGTTTGTGCGCACAGTCTGCACAGCTGCTAAGGCTATGCATGCACAGCAACAAGACCCAGACCCATCTCCCAGACCTGTCTGGACTTACCCAGACTCCTGGTCCCTTCCCGCAAATGCTGTTTCACCCAATATCCCCTAACAGCCTTGATCATATAGCCACCCTGGGTTATATAATCCTCCTGCCATATCTGGATAGGGGTCCCTCACTGTATGCTTGCGTCCCATTATACATTCATAGGCCTCTGAATAAAATAGAGAAAAATAGAAATAAAGTCTGTATTGTAACATATAGTAGCACAATAAACTATCTGCTACCTTGTTTTTTTCTCCCTTGAGATATTCCATCTCAAAGTTAAATTGAGATAGGTATTCCCACCATCTCATATGTCTTTGAGACCCAGTTTGAGTCTCTTTAAAGAAAGTTAGTGCTTGGTGGTCCATCACTACCATGAACCAGAGACCTAGCAGCTTGTCTTCCCAACGTAATAGAGCTTCTAGGATCCCTAGTAGCTCTTGTTCCCAAGTGCAGTAGTTCATCTGTGCTGAGGTGAATTTGCAGGATATAAATCCTGCAGGCATGCAGGTGTCCCAAGTAGGGCCTTGCCCATACCAGGTGCCTATTCTGCTAGCAGAGGCATCTGTAATAACCCAGATGGGAACATCTAGGTTTTTATTTATCAGTTTACAGACTGGTGCCTTAGCAACCAGTCTTTTCAGTCCATGGAAGCAATTCTCATGGTAGTCTGTCCAGACAAACTCCCAATTATTGCTGCACATTCCTGTTAATGGAGTGGTTAACTTCATGACATTTGGCAGGAATTGCAACAGGTATTGGATTACTCCATTGAACCTGAGAACATCTGTATAGTCTCTAGGCATTCTTCAATTTAGGATCTTATCAATTTTAGAAGGATTGATATGAATTCCATCATCATCAATGATAAATCCAAGACAGTCCATTCTAGTGGACAGAATGTCTATCTTCTTGAGATTGCGACTCAAATAGAGCTTGAGTTCACGCAGTCTATTAAAAAGTCACCTCAAGGTGACTATTGTGCTCCTCCAATGTGTTGGAGTACACAAATATGTCATCTTGATAGCAGTGTAAGAAATCTGCTATCATATCAGCAAAAGAGACATTCATGAGCCTTTGGAATGTTGGAGGTCCATTTTTATCTCCTTGTTGCATGACACGGCTAATCATATTGCCATATATTGTTGCAAATACCAAGCACTGTTTGTGCTTGGGCAAGATGCAGATTTGTTCATATGCATCTGAGAGGTCAATTTTAGTCCTAAATCAGGCTCTTGCTAGATCATTCCTGATTGTTTCTTGGTCAGGCATTGGTGTAACATCTGCTAAGGTGTTGTCATTTTGTTGCCTCATGTCAATGATGGTTCTTATCTTTCCATCTCGTTTAATTACAATTAAAAGAGGTGCCAATGAAGGAAGGCTAGTCCTTTCCCACCATCCAGCCTCTAGATAGCAATCAACCTTCACTTTGAGCTCATCTCTGAGCGGCTCAGGGCACTTAGGCACCCTGTGGTTTATTTTGAGATTCGGATTTATCAAAGGAATCTCATGATTTATTTCCCTTAAGGGCAGTAGATCCGGTTTTTTTGGGATAAATAAATCTTGGATCTCTTTGATCCATTTTTGGCGCATTTTTAGATGTTCCTCTATGGTGATGGAGGTAGTACCTTCTGTGCGTGTGCCAGCTAGCCTTTGAAGGTTGATGTCCTCTAGTCAATGGGAACGTTTGTCAGGCTTGGATTCACCCTTCATGTTCTCTTTAAGTTCTATGGGTTCTTTGAAGGACCCTTTTGAAGGCGGCATTGCGCTGCCTGATCCCTCCCCCACCTTGCTGAGAGGAATTGAGAATTCCCCTTCTCGTACTGGGAACCATTTGTCTCCCAGCTTGAAAGAACCACTGCCCACATAATTAAGCAGCATGTTATGTTCTTTTAGGAACAGTGTTCCTAGTATGACCTGATATCTATCCAGGATCACAATATCAAAGTAGCGATTCTGTTTCAAATCACCTACTCTTAACTCAGCTCTTGCTCTGTAATTTATAGCAGATCTCAAGCCTGAAGTTGCCTTCTCATATTGGGAACCATTTGTCTCCCAGCTTAAAGGAACTGCTGCCTGCATAATTAAGCAGCATGTTGTGTTCTTTTAGGAATGGTGTTCCTAGTATGACCTGGTATCTATCCAGGTTCACAATATCAAAGTAGCGATTCTGTTTCAAATCACCTACTCTTAACTCAGCTCTTGCTCTGTAATTTATAGCAGATCTCGAGCCTGAAGTTGCCATCTGCAACTTAACTGGTTTCTTAAGTTGGAACATGTCCAACTTATTGACAGTAGTGAAATTGTAAAGAGTCTATGAGTTGAAACCCATAGACCCTGGTTTGGTGGTTTCTTAAGTCCCGCCGTGCGCCGTACACTGAACCAACTTTATTGGACCTTGTACTTGTAGCACTGTGGCCATTACTTGTAAATAAAACTATTCTTACATAATCAGTGACACACAACTTAAGGTTGCATGACCACACATAAATATAATATTTATTTTAATATTTATTAATGACATGCATATCTAGTATGCATGTCCATTTGAATTAATGAATCTAGAATGTAAAGGGATACATTGTCAAAGACAATGTATATCCGTTACACTCTCCCCAACTAGATTGTTCTAAGGATCAATCTAAAGACCAAAGGAAACAAAAGGAGATTAATTCTCCTTGCATTTAGAAGTGGGTCCCTGCACTCCATTCTAAAGGAGGTAGGGATCTCTTGTCATATATGAGGACTGTGTCTCAGTCCTCAGGTAGAGGTTTGTTGATGTGCTAAGTGCGCATCAATCAGATGATGGGAGAATGAAAAAAAAAAAAATGAGGACTCTTGCAAATGAAATGTGTTGTCCTCGCACCCTCCCCAACTAGATTGTGCCAAAGGTACAATCTACAGATCCATAAAAAAAAATTCTGGCGGATCCTCAGTATCTTTTGCTTAGAAGTAGCACAATATGCTACTTCTATTGTAATGTTGAAAGCAAGAAGGTATTGTATGATCCTTCTTTATATTTGGACCATCACGATCCACTCAAGTTTGAGAGCATGCTCTCATTGAAGACCAGTCTCTGGTCTCGAAACTGTTTATCAGTTTCACATCTAAATTAGACTCATGGCTCAAGTCTATCAGATTATTTATCTTTGGTGCAAGTGTGCCAGTCTTGAGACAAATTCCATATTGTCTCCTTCATCTCTTAAGGCACTTCTGTGAAAAGCCTCATGTTGTTCCTCAGCAGAGGCATAATGCCATTCTGCTTCTAGAGTTATTTCTGGTTCTGCTAATAAGGCAGAACCATTGGTGACATTGTCATCCTGAGACAGCTCATAGTCGTCTCCTTTTTTTACTCTTGAGATGCTTTCCATGGAAGGCCCTTGCTCTCTTTCATGAAGAGGTACCATATTGGTCCTCTGTAAATGACTCATAGTCATCTTGTTTGTCTCCCAAGGTGCTTCCTTGAAAGGCCTTGCTTTCATCTCATGGAGAGGCACCATATTGGTCCTCTGTAGATGACTCGTAGTCATCTTGTCATCTCCTGAGGCGCTTTCTCGAAGAGGCCTTGCTATCTTCTTCAAAAGAGGGTACCTACTCTCCCCCTTTAAATTTTTCTCCGGGTTCTGAAGAAGAAATTGAGAAGCGTGTAGCTTCTCAGGGCATGCACTCTTGTTGAGCACAGATAGGTTTGATGAACTCTCCATAAGTGGAGAGTTTGAGAGCTCCTCCAGGTAACTGGAGGAGAATTGAGAAGCGCAGAGCTTCTCAAAGTGTGCGCTCTGTTGAGTGCAAGCAAATCAAAGGAACTCTCTGTAGATGGAGAGTTCAAGGGCTCCTCCAGGTATCTGGAGGAGAATTGAGAAGCCCAGAGCTTCTCAAAGCGTGCGCTCTGTTGGGCGCAGACTAATTAGATGAACTCTCCATAGGTAGAGAGTTTGAGAGCTCCTCCAGGTAACTGGAGGAGGATTGAGAAGCTTAGAGCTTCTCAAAGTGTGCACTCTGTTGAGTGCAGGATAATTGAATGAACTCTCCATACATAGAGAGTTCAAGAGCTCCTCCAGGTAACTGGAGGAGAATTGAGAAGCTTAGAGCTTCTCAAAGCATGCGCTTTATCAAGCGCAGGTAAATCAAAGGAACTCTCTGTAGATAGAGAGTTCAAGGGCTCCTCCAGGTATCTGGAAGAGAATTGAGAAGCCCAGAGCTTCTCAAAGCGTGCGCTCTGTTGAGCACAGACTAATTAGATGAACTCTCCATAGGTAGAGAGTTCAAGAGCTCCTCCAGGTAACTGGAGGAGAATTGAGAAGCTTAGAGCTTCTCAAAGCATGCGCTCTGTTGAGCGCAGGATAATTGAATGAACTTTCCATAGATAGAGAGTTCGAGCACTCCTCCAGGTAACTGGAGGAGAATTGAGAAGCTTAGAGCTTCTCAAAGCATGCACTTTATCAAGTGCAGGCAAATTGAGTGAACTCTCCATAGGTAGAGAGTTCATGAGCTCCCCAAAGTATCTGGAGGAGAATTGAGAAGCCTAGAGCTTCTCAAAGTGTGCGCTTTGTCAAGCACAGGTAAAATATAGGAACTCTCCATAGGTGGAGAGTTCAAGGGCTCCTCCAGGTAACTGGAGGAGAATTGAGAAGCGCAGAGCTTCTCAAAGCGTGCGCTCTGTTGAGCACAGGCTAATTGAATGAACTCTCCATAGGTGGAGAGTTCAAGAGCTCCTCCAGGTAACTGGAGGAGGATTGAGAAGCATAGAGCTTCTCAAAGCGTGCGCTCTGTTGAGCGCAGCCTGATTTCTTGAACTCTCAATAAGTGGAGAGTTCCAGGATGCCTCCAGATGACTGGAGGTGTATTGAGAAGTGCAGAGCTTCTCAAAGCGTGCACTCTGTCATTGAGCGCAGGCAGATTTTGATACACTCTCTATAAGTGGAGAGTTTGAGGGCACATAGGTCCCTCTGGGTGTCAGACGAGACCAAAAGGTTCGCTTTGGTCTCAAGGTGGCTTTTTGACTGTAAAACAGTCAGCAAAAGCAGCGCTTTTGTCCAGAAGTACAAGTACTTCTCCTGGTGACGTGTCACATGTCGAGAAGCTTGTAGCTTCTCCATGCACCCGAGCTCATTGGGTGCAATCATATTCAGTCTGAACCCTCTCAAAGTGGAGGGTTCGCGGGTTTAAGCCCTTCGCATTTGCAAGGGTAATGATGTGTCACACATAGAGAAGCTTGTAGCTTCTCTGCACACTGAAATTCATCGAGTGTGAATTTATTGGTCTGAACCCTCTCAAAGTGGAGGGTTCTTGAGTTTAACCCTTCGCATTTGCAAGGGTTTCCTCCTGGAGCCAAAGAAGAAGAGAAGACATCAAAAAATGTCTTCTTTGTGCTACTCTTCCTGATGGAAGTGTAAAAAAGTGTAAAGAGTCTATGAGTTGAAACCCATAGACCCTGGTTTGGTGGTTTCTTAAGTCCCACCATGCGCCGTACACTGAACCAACTTTATTGGACCTTGTACTTGTAGCGCTGTGGCCATTACTTGTAAATAAAACTATTCTTACATAATCAGTGACACACAACTTAAGGTTGCATGACCACACATAAATATAATATTTATTTTAATATTTATTAATGACATGCATATCTAGTATGCATGTCCATTTGAATTAATGAATCTAGAATGTAAAGGGATACATTGTCAAAGACAATGTATATCCGTTACAGAAATTCACTGATATCATATCCAGCATACTTCCACCATCAAGAAGTACATGTGCCTTTTGTCCATTGATGTGCATGTAACCTTCTATTACACCCAAGCATCTAAAATCACACTTAGGACCATCCTCAATGTGGTTTTGAGCCACATCCTTTGTCAATCTGAGTTGATATGCAACTTGGTCGACCGACTCTGTTACTTTAGAGGATTTTGGACAATCCTCAGATTCTTCATCTAGAAGTCACATAACCGCTACTTCTAAAGTAATATCAGGTTTTGGAGAGGGTTCTATTGAATCCTCTTTCATAAGGTCCATCTCCTCCTGAGTGAAACCTTTCGATAATGACCAATCCATTAGGTTGGTCCTATCATTTCCAGACTCATGCTCCAAGTCTGTCAGTTCTTCTAATCTGGTGCAAGCACACCAGTCTTCCAGAGATAACTCATCATTATCTCCATCATCTTCTGAGGCGCCTCCTTGTTGCACCTTGTATGCTTCTTCAGTGGAGGCATATTGCTCTTCTGCATCAGAAAATTCTTCAGCCTCTGTGGCATTTGCAGTGCCGTCATTAAGCATTAGCAGATTTCTTAAATCTGCTGTTTTTCTTTGGGCAGTTGGGGCTAGTATGCCCTTTCTGCTTGCAGAAATAACACTCAATAGATTTCAAGTTGTTATTGTTGGTTTTATGAAAGGCACCATTCTCAGGAGCCTTATAACTCATCTGCTTCTTAGACATTGATGGTTTCCCAGACATCTTTGTTGTTGGGTGCTTTTGTCAGTTGTGCTCCTCCCAAGTTTTGTAGAGGTAAGCCTCCTCTATGAACTTGGCTGCTTCGAAAATAGCACTTAGATTGCTATTTTCAGGGTTGTAGCTGTGTCTCACAACCTTGGTTGAGATTTCTGGCTTCAAGGCACTGAGAAATCTCCTCACCATGTCATATTCAGAAGGTGTCTGAATCATCTGTTGACTCAGACATTCCAAATCCTTCTTTAATTTGGTTACTGACTGTCCCTTCTGGGAGAGATGGTCAAATTTCATAGCAGCGTCTCATGAAGAAGTGTCCCTAACAAAATATCTTTTGAGGGTTACCATAGAGTCCTCGAAATTCCAACTGCAATTAGTATTAGAGTTGATTGTATGTTGGTACCATTTTAGGGCCTTCCCTTTCAGGATCTGCCCTAGGAAGGTGACTCTAAATGAGTCAGCTTCAGGTTTCAGCAGTGAGTAGATGCTGAAGAAATTGAGGAGTTGCCTCTCAAATTTTAGGAACTTGTTGATGGTTTCTCCTCCTTCATATTCAGTTTAACCCCAAGTTTGCCAAGGTAAATTGTTTCAAGAGAAGAATCATATGCCAATTCCACATCTCTTATTTCTTTACAGACCATCTTGTCCATTCTTTCAGATGTCTTGTCTGAATGTGTTAGAGGATTTGCTGTCAGCAATCCTCTGCCCAAATTGCTAATGGAGAAGCTCGGTCTCAGGCCTCTCCAAGTCTCTCTTTGTCTGTGAGGAAGGTTTATACTCTCCTCTCTAATATCCAAGACCTCCTCTCTGAACCTCATTTGTTGAGGCAGCGTGGTTATTTCTGGGCTAGAACATTTGTTGTTGCTAGTCTGTTTGACAGGAACTGCATTAGATCCTGTCAAAAATCGAGGTCTCTCAAGAGCCTCCTGAATCTGAACTGGTCTCTGGAACAGATTCATTCTGTGAAACAGAGTCTCAGGAGATACTCCATTTTGTATTTCAATGATGACCAAGTTTCTCGCACTTGCAGTCATTCTCATTTCATAATTGAACAAAGTTTCATTTGTTCCTTGCCTATTGGCAATGTCAGATGATTTTGTTATCATCTCTTGCTTCTTGAGGCCGATTAGAACCTTAAGCTGTGAATCACTTATAGGTAGACTTTCATCCTGCCTATTATCATGAGACAGTCTTGTTTCTGGGACAGTCTCAACAGTGGGTTCTTCCTTGCTGATATAGTCAAGGGCAGAGTCTTGACTAGCAGATCAGTAACTGAAGTTTCTGCTATATTTTGATCTGGCTTGCTCGCACGAGTCAGAACACCCTCAGTGATGCTTGTTACGAGGTCGGTAGACCAGGTCGCACAACCAGAGGAACAAGGGAGAAGGAAAGGAACTCTGTAGCACTTGTCTACGACAGTGACTATCAAGAGCCTGGGGGTTCTCAGGCTCTAACTACTACTATATACCCCTCGCCTCATGGCCCCCTCATGTCCGTCTCCCCTTATCTACATGCCCTGCTGATGTAAGTAGAGCGCTACCATGGGCATCTGTCCGTCACGCATGTCACCCATCGTGACATGAAATCGTCGAATCGTAACATTACCCCCCTCTTAAGGGTTCGGTTCCACACGAACCATGTCGGGGTCGTCATCCGGGAGAGCGTAAAGTGTCGCTCGATCGCCCTTCCACTTGCGCCATTTGCGCTCCAAGCGTTCCCGGTAGTCACGTTCAAACTTGCCATCTTCCCAACCAAACAACCGTTTCGGGACGTGTGTACTGGTGTGATTTTGGTACCTTCGGAAGGCATCCCTGGGTAACCGCCGAGAAGCAGGAGCATTAGGATGTTTCTGGTGAAACTCCTGAATTGCCTCTCCTGTGTTATCCAAGTTCTTGAGCGGTTCCCAGGTAGACTCTTTGACGGGGAATCCCTTCCATTTAACAAGGTATTGAATACCTCGTCCCTGGACACGACTGTCTAGGACTTCCTCAACTTCATACTCTTCTCCTTGTACTTTCGCTTCCTCCTCCTCTCTCTTTGCACTTAACTCCTCGTCCTTCCGCTTTTGCTCTGGAAAGGCCGGCATTACGTATGGTTTCAACAGTACTTCGTTGAAAACGTTATAAACCTTCCATGACTTTGGGAGGTCCAGTTGGTATGCGGCGGAACCGATCTTCTCCAACACCTTGTATGGTCCATAGAACTTGCCATCAAGCTTCTTGGATGCGCGTACGTGTGGAAGATGTTCCGCATTGACGTATACCTTGTCGCCGACCTGATACTCTCTAGCCGGATGTTTTCCCTTGTCGTACTGCTTAGCCATGTGTTCGGCTGCTTTTTCCAGATTTTCTGCTGCTATGTTGCACGCCTCTTGTGCGTTCAACACGAACTTCTCCACGTCCGCTACCTTGGTGGTCAGCTTCGGATCACTCCACTTTCTTGGATGTTTCCCGTTATTCAGATAGAATGGGGTAAAACCTGTGGCTGAGTTTTCTCTGTCATTATGACAAAACTGAGCAAGCGCCAAATGCTCGCTCCAATCATCTTGTTTGTCATTCGTGTACATTGCCAGAAACTCGCGCACTTCCTGGTTGACCCGTTCTGTCTGTCCATCGGTTTGTGGGTGATACGCTGTGGAAGGATTTCCCTCAATGTCCAACAGCCAAAATAGTTCTTTCATGAACTGGGAAACAAATTGAGATCCTCGGTCACTTATGACCTTCTGTGGAAGTCCGTGATCCCTGAACACATTATCACGGAAAAGTCTGGCCACTCCCAATGATGTGATCGTAGAGTTCGTTGGCAAGAAGTATGCCTTCTTGGTAAAACGATCCACGACTACCATTATCATGTCAAAGCCTCGTGATTCCGGAAATGGTCCCATAAGATCCACAGACACATCCTGCCATGGTTGACCAGGTACGCGGTTGGGTCGTAGCAGTGCTGCCCTCTTTGTTCTGTCCGGTTTGACAGTTTGACATGTCCTGCATCCTGTGACATACAGCTTAACGTCCCTAGCCATGTGCGGCCACCAGTAATTCCGTGTGATGACTTCCAAGGTCTTGTCGATTCCGTAATGTCCCCACTTGTGATGGATATTGAGAATAGATTCTCATACCCTGCTATTGGTTGGAACATAGATCCGACCCTTCCACGTCACAATCCCTCGTTCTAATTTGAAATCGGGATCCTCATTCTTGAGTCCTTCTACCACTTGTGACTCCCATTGCCGCTTGTTGATCTTGGCAATCTTCTCTTCCAACTCCGTCAACGCGTCGTTGTCATCATAAAGACGAACAAAAAGGTCTTCTTTAAGGAGGATGACGCCTTCATTGTCGATCTCCTCCCCCTTATGGTCTGTCCTCCGGGACAGAAGATCAGCCTTACTATTGGATTTGCCAGAGCGGTGTTTAATCACAAAATTGAATTCTTGCAAGTCCAAGATCCAGCACGCCTGCCGGCAATTGATGTTCTGCGGCTTCCGGAAGTACGTGAGATTCTGATGATCCGTCAAAACCTCAACCGGAACAGCCGTGCCCTTCAGATAGTGAGACCATTCGTAAAAGGTGTGCATAACTGCCAACATCTCTTTATCATAAATCTCATAGTTGCGTTCCGCTGGATTGAGAGATTTGGAGATGAAGGCAACGGGCTGCCACAGACCATCCGACTGCTGCTGTGACAGGATGCCACCGATGGCAAAGTCCGATGCATCAGTTTCGACTCGGAATTGACCTTCGTCAGCCGGGATGGCCAACACAACTTCGTCAGCAATGCGCTGCTTGAGACCGATAAATGCTTGTTGCTGATCGGGCGTCCATTGCCACTCATTATTACCAGTGAGAAGGGTCAGTGGTTTGGAGATCAAAGCAAAACCCTTCACAAAGCGCCGATAGAAATTGACAAAGCCAAGAAACTGTTGAACGTGTTTCTTGCAAGTAGGAACAGGCCAGTCGACAATGGCTCTGACCTTAGCTTTATCCATACTGATTGAATCATGGGAAATGATCAATCCCAGAAACTCAATGGTAGCTTTGTCAAACCAGCACTTCTCGGGCTTTAGTGACAACTTGTGCTCCTGCAACTTGGCCAATATTCGGTTTACATGAGCCGTGTGACTCTTTTGATCCTTAGAGAACACTAGAATGTCGTCCATGTAAATCACTACCCATCCTTCGGCAATTTCTTCTCGGAAGATATCATTCATCATAGTCTGGAATGTCGCTGGGGAGTTGGTGAGGCCAAAGAACATGACTAAGGGTTCGAAGAGACCCCTATTTGTTCGAAAGGCTGCTTTATGTTCATCACCGTCCTTGATACGAACATTATTATATCCTCATCGGATATCCATTTTCGAGAAAACCCTTGCGTGGGACAGTTTATCGACAAGCTCAGAGATGAGCGGTAGGGGATACCGATTCTTAATGGTCATCTCATTGAGTTTGTGATAGTCTTGCACTGGTCGAAGTGAACCATCTTTCTTCTTAACAAAGAAGAAGGGTGACGCCATTGCCGATTTGCTTGAACGGATGCGTCCTGTCTCTAAGTTGTCTTTGAGGAACTTCTCGAGTTCCTCCTGTTCCACACGGCTTAGGGGATAGATCTTACAATCCAACATCTTGGCACCAGGTACCAATTCAATTGCATGATCCCAGGGTCGGCGTGGTGGTAGTTCATCAAAGGTCTGTTTCTCAAAGACCTTCCGGTAACCCAAGTAATGTTTAGGTACGATCTCCTCCAGGGTCCGGGTAATCTTATTTTTGGCAGCAATTTTGGTTGCCGTAGACTCATAAGCCCTGATCCATTCGGAATCCACATCTTCCCTTTGTACCGCTAGTAGTCGATCCCCTTCGTCCCAATGCACACTGCCTATTTCTTGCTCCTCCTCAGCGTCTTCGTCTTCGGGCTCCTGAGCTTTCGAATCTGGATAGCATGCACCTGGGCAACGACTGAATCGGAGTATGTTCTTACTCCAGTCAACATCCGGATTGTGGAATTTTAACCAGTCGTGTCCTAGGAATAGGTCTGTCTTCCCGAGGTTTGATACGCCAAATTCCCAAGTCTCTTCGTGCGTGTTGATTTTTACCTTCAACTGCACCATTTCTGACAATCGCCCATCGATGTTTTCTGAACCATCGGCGTTGTAAACAGGAATCGGATGGGGGAGTTTTCTCGTGTTGAGATTATTCCGCTTCACGAAATTCCTGTTAACACACGAGCCCGTACACCCCGAGTCCAACAAAGCCGATATCGTAACGGACTGTCCCGTGGTGATATCAGTAACCGTCATGGGTACGTTTAATTGTCGTTTTCCAGTTCCTACTACCTGCTTAGGCTTGTTCCTTAAATGGTTTAAGTACCAGGCCACTTGCCCCTCCGTCGCACTATTCAGACTCTGTACCAGAGCTTCCGTTACCTCTTCCGTCCTGGAGTTATGACTCCAGGATCGAAGAGATTGAAGGGCTTGGACCATGGGTTGTTCCCATATTCGCCTCACCATCCATGGAGTCTGCCAGGGCTTCAAGCGATCTTTTCCCATTGTAATGGGTTCATCCCTTAGTTTTGTTGTTCGTAGTTCATAATCGATGCAATTTAACTTAATAAAATCGATTGCATGACTAGTATTACATGGAGTAGAACTAGAACTACAGGCCTTCCGGTCGGAATGATTTCCGGTTGGCCGCTTCAAAAACCCAAGGCCTTGCTAATGGCCTTTTTATCATCTTCAGTGGCATCATTGAGCCACTCCTTCCAACCCATTTCCCGTACATGGGTCTTCCCTTTCCAATTCTTGGGACTTTTGCAATCTCTGCTAATATGTCCCGTTTTTCCACAATTGTAGCACACAATGGTGCTCTTCTTTCTATCTACATCCATGGCGTTGGGGTCCCAGGTGCTCGACGTTGTTGCTGCTGCTGGTGGTGGACCTTGCGTTGCCCCACCAGTCCGAGTTGCAGGCATTGGTGAAACCCTGTTTTGGGTACCCTGCGTCCTCGCTGTCGATACCTGGGGTTGGTGCGACCCTTGCCCTGGATTCATATTGTAAAACTTCTTGGCATCCTGCCAAGCCTTATTTAATTCCATCGCCTTCGTGTACCATTTCTCCAAATCTCCTGTAATGGTCCCATCTCCCGGCGCTCCTGTTTCGACGATCCTCAGCCCTAGTTGGGGATGTAACCCTCTCCTGAATTGCGCAATGAGCGCAATTTCATTATAGCCCGTAAGTTGGGCTAATCCTCTGAAGTTGACAATGTAATCTTCTACATTGCGCTTCCCCTGCTGTAAACCCTGAATCTTGCGAATCGCATCGTCCCGGGTTTCTGTCATCAGGAAGAACTCGCGTGCTTCCATGTCGAATTCCTGCCAGCTTGTGAAAGGTGGCTTATGTGTGAACGCCGCTTGCTCGACGTTCTCTACTCCATCTAATAACGACATTATCCCGTGTCGTTCTTGTGCTAGGGTAGTTCCTGCTCTCCAAGTTCCTAACGCCTTCCGCTCTTCTTGCTCCAATACGTTTTCTAGTATTTGTTGGAGCTTAACACCTGCCCAGTTCCCCGCACGGTTTGCTGACCCGCCCCGGATGCGCTGGAGTGCCATTGTCACTTGTCGTGAAACTGTCTTTTGTTTGGTTAACTGGAAGTATATTGCCATGCTTCTTAACCAATTGGCGATTAATTCCGGTTGACCTTCATAGTACTCTGGCATATCCAACTTGACGGTGGGCACAGTCTCTTCTCTTGGTGGGCGGAATAGTGTTTCCGCTACCGTGCCTATTCCTTCCGCTAATGGTCGGATCCGGTTTCTACGGTCGTTTTCCGAACGTCCTTCCCATGTGGCATTCTCCGCTGTTGTTCCAAATACTGCGATGTATGCAGTAACTAACATGAGAATCGCCGACACGAAGGCGTCGGTAACCGTAAAGCCCACTCGTCGGTGATCAGGTCCGAACCATCTCCATACTTCGCGTGCTGGGGAGCCCCATTCTTCGTCTTTCTCTACGTGATAGATCTGGCGTCGTCTATCATACGACACTGTTACCTGGATCTCGTCATTTCGCATGTCTCGTTCGTACATGGATATCTCTACCCAGGATGGGTTTGCTTTCCATGTGAAACTTCCCCAGTACTGCGGCTTGAATAACCACAGGTAACAGAATCCTGGTGTCTCTGGTGTTACGTTCGGATATCCCCGTTGGGGAAGTGCGTAACCATCCCACTGTCGCACTCGACTGACCCAGTCTTCCACGTTAATTTCGTATTGGGGAACATTGTCCAGCCACCTGATGCTGAATTCGTGTTCTCCCCACACCCGCTCTACAGGTGACCTCCTTTGAATACTGACGTTAGTAATGTCCTGTAGTATTCTCCGGGGATACACCACTCTTTCTTCGGGTTCCGCTCCCAAACGCACTGTTCTCCATCCCGCACCCACGCTCCAGTGAGTAAGCTCCTCAATATCCTTCCACGTATAGGTATCGACATCATCAACCTCCTCGGGTTGCGCCAATACTACGTGGAAGATTCCTTGTTCCGGTCCGTCCTGTAATTTGAACCATGTCGTTTCATCCCTCATCTCGACTTCCCAGGAGGAAATGTCGTATAGCGTAGGGTATTTGGGCCAATCGAATTTGTCCCGAAATTCCCTTTTAAACAATCGTAGGTAACACCACCCGCGGATCATGTGTTTGGGGATTTTAACCGACATCCTTGCGGTTCGTCTCATTTTCGCAAAATCCGCCTTGGTTTTTGCTGGACCAGGAAAGACTGTCTCGATTGTCTTTCTCCACTCCTTTGTGCGAGTTCGTTGCTCCTCCAACGATTCTTCTCCCATTTCCCGCAGGAACATGGTTAAGCTGAGCCCGACAGTGCCATCAAGCTCTCCTTTTCCTTCATACTCCTTTGGTGTTGGGGGCGGCGCCATATTTTGCGGTTTCGTCATTCTCAACGGGTCATACCGCTGAACTCGTAAGTAGTGCGCCGAGTTCTTTATGTTCCCATTGAGTGCATGAACCAGTCTGTTCATGGCCTTCTGTGACAAGTGCCAATGACGGCCCACCAGTACCAAATCTTGTTGCATGCAATCAAATGCGCGCCTAACGTAGCTAGCCAAAACCTGGAAATCTAGCTCGATTTCAAGTACCAGGTTTTGCTCATCGTCGAATCCCTGTCCTCCGACCTTCTTCAAGTTGATGAAAGTGGACTGGGACCACTTCGACTTCTCGTCGCGGATCCACTTGTTACTTCTTTGCATGTGAACCCGGTTGTAGAGTGATTCTTCTTGATCGCCCAACTCAATGTGAACACCCGGCATGTTTTCTAACCGGTTGATCATCTCGTCGTACTTTGCGTAGACTTGCTCGTACAACGCCACTGCTGATTTACGTTTATTATCCCAACTTGCTTTTGGGATGAACCTGCCGACTAGCTCATCGGCCGTATACTTGAAATTTGGAACCATCCTGGTTCCGCTCTGTGTCTTTTCTGCCGGTGTCGAAGGTTTGACCTCCACTGCCTTCTTTGGTACTACCGGCTTAGTCTGATGCGCCTTCTGCGCCCTTTCCTGAACACGTGGAGCTTGCGCCTTTTCCCTTTCGAGACGCGCCGCTTCCTCACATTCCTTGCGCTCTTTTAGTAACGCTTCCCACGCCTCGGCTTGTTCGGTCCGAGCCACTCTGTCGGCTTCAGCAAGGAGACGGCGTGCCTCCTCAGCCTTGTGCCTATGGCGCTCCGCGGCCTTGTGAATAATCCACCGACACACGTGCATATTGTGGTTGGCGGGGACTGGCTGACGTGCCAGTCGTGCAAGTCGTCGCTGTTTGTAGGCTTGCCACCATGCGTAGTTTGCATTTTCACGAGCGCGCCACTCGTCCTCGATATGGCTCTCGATGAGCCCCTGTAACAAAAACTCCGTCTTGCTCAGATCCCACACCGATCTGACGCAAGGAGCATTCCTCTTCATCCGCTGAGACGCCCTAATGGGGATGTCGCCAGAGGGGTGTCCACCTGTTCTCGGGGTCAATTTGGCACGATCGGCCCGCACCCCCGCAGAACTCTTCGATTTTAGTCCACCATGTGACACAGGGAGGTGGTGCCCGGGTCTTTGGTCAGATGTCCTCGTGCTCAGGGAACTAGCCCCGATACATGATTGGTATTCTGACACTGTGCATCCTTGATACACGGCACCCCCCTGCGTTGTCTTCGGGTGTTTTCCCACCCTCTTCCGCTGCGCCAGCTGCCATTCCCCCCGACCCACTATCCCGGGGCAGGATGGCACTCGCACTGAGTGCAGTTTTGTCGCCTGAGATGCGACCTGTGTGAAAGAAATTGAAACGGAACTCATACCAGTTCCGGATACGGATGCGCTCTGCTGAGCGACTTGAGAGTGTGTTGTGTCGACGACGCCTTGAGGAGTAGCGCTACTAGCGCCTGTGTTCTGAGTTGCCTGTGACGCTGGCATAGCGGTCGATGTTCGCAGTTGGTAGGCGATACCTATGCGAGGTGGTCTTGTAAGGCTCTTGATTATGTTACGAGGTCGGTAGACCAGGTCGCACAACCAGAGGAACAAGGGAGAAGGAAAGGAACTCTGTAGCACTTGTCTACGACAGTGACTATCAAGAGCCTGGGGGTTCTCAGGCTCTAACTACTACTATATACCCCTCGCCTCATGGCCCCCTCATGTCTGTCTCCCCTTATCTACATGCCCTGCTGATGTAAGTAGAGCGCTACCATGGGCGTCTGTCCGTCACGCATGTCACCCATCGTGACATGAAATCGTCGAATCGTAACAATGCTGAGGTGAATTGCTTTGCCTCTCCAGAAGCATTGTGATATGTTCTAGGAGATTATTAGTCTCCTTCATTTTCTCTTCCAATTTCTGGAAGTTATTGGAGAGGCTCACATGGTTTCTGGCCATGAGCCTTTCTAGGTTCTTTTGCCCTTGGACTAGTTGTCCTAGGACTTCTATGGTTTTGGGTTGTGACACTGCAATGGTGTATGACCCTTGTCCAACCATCTTGGTAGGCTGAGATATTCTGGTCAAATTGGCCAGGTCCTCTCTAATAGAGTCTTTGTCAACTCTTTCAGACTCAAAATTTAAAGGAGAGATTGAATCTTCAACCTCTCATTCATCATCAGATTCCTCTCTGATGTCCTGAAACTTGACTGCTCTTGGGTCAGGTTTCATCGTGGTTCCAAGGTGCTTAGCCAAGGTATCACTGAATAAATCATCAGTGATAGAGGTAGCAGGTACCTCTAGTTGCTTGGGAGCTGGTCTGGTTCCCTTTGGTAGTACTGTTGATTCTCTGCTCAACAGCAGTCTTTGTTTCCCCATTTGGGGCTTTACATGGTTGACATGTTGATGCACCTTAGGCACCATTCTCATGGCTGTTGGAGATCAATTTAAATCAATCTCAGTGCTGGTTGCTTTAACCACCACTGAATAGGGTGGTTTCTTTGGTGACTGCACTGTTCTCAGCAGCAGTCGGGTCAGTGAGGTTCCTTTGGGAGCCTCTGTGATTCTTTGGCCGCTTGGGGAAGGTGTCAGCCAAGCCTTTGGTTGAGAAGTGCTAGCACTTCTTTTGGTGACATGTTGATTGTCAAGAGGCTTGTAGCCTCCTGGAACACTCAGGCTTACTGAGTGGGGCACTATCACAGGGGAACTCTCCCTCATATTCGAAGAAGAGTTTGAGAGGTCCTCTTGCCACTTGTGCAAGGGTTTCCTTGGGGGACCAAACAACATTGTCTAGTGATGTCTTGTCTGGTTGTGCACTACACTACCAATTGGTAGTGTAAAAAAATGTAAAGATGTTGGGTTTTTATACTTAATTCTCACAGTGTACCGTACACTGAACCAAAATATATTGGCATGTAGCGCTGGTATGAGAACAAAAGTAAAGCTAATTACCTAATTAATTTGACACATGACAAAGGGTCTGCGCATCCAAACAAATATGAATGTACATTTTAATAAGTAAAGATGCACATAGGTATGCACATCGACAAGAAACATTTAATCTTCAAAAAGACAAGGCAGAGCTCTCCCAAGGATGAAGTAGAGCCCTTACACTTTCTTAGAATTTTGTCTTATGTCATTATCTCACACCAAGTGAATCTTTTCAAAATGCACAAACATTGGGGCAGTTTTTTGACCCACTGTATGCCCATGCCTATGTGCCTCCACTCCTGCCCACTGCATCACCCTCATGCCCATGTCCATGCCTTTGCCACCTTTGCCACCCTTGCCCTCACTTGCCCATGCCCACACCCACACCCTTGCCCTTGCCCATACACCCTTGCCCATACACCCTCACCACCCTTGCCCTTGCCTCACACTGATGCCCATGCCCATGCCCTCTCCCTCTCCCTTACCTCATGGCCTTGCATCACACCACACCCATGCCCACTCCCTCACACCATGCTCCATCCCCTCACCCCATCCCAGCAACCCCACCATCATCACTCTCATCCTCACCATCACATCCCCACAACCTGTCTCCAACTCCAGTCAGTATATATATTTATTGTAAATTAGGTTTTGTATCAATTAGTGTCAAATTTGAATTATTTGGAAATTTTTATTTTATACAATTGAAGTTTGTTCTGTATCCTAGAACACTGAGAGTTAAGAGACTAGTCAATATCTTATCACATGACATTGTCCTAGAATACTATATCAATGTTGGAACTGGCTAGGTGTATAAAATAAACCAAGCATAAACAAAACTGACAAAGCCAGCTCAAGTTCCAGGCTAAAGTAATAGTGTAGGTATCAAGTCAATTGGGGGGAGCCCCAATAAACTGGCTATAGCTGGCTATAGCTGGCTACATAGCTGCTTTGTAGCTGAAAAATCGGCCATGGCTACATAGCTATAGCCGAAAATCGGCTATGGCAACTTAGCTTAGCCGTAGCTTAGCTAAGCCAAGCTTTGGCAACACTAGCAGCAGCTGATCAAGAGCCTTTTATTGCCACTGTCATCCTCAATCCTTATCTTCGTGGGGACTTCCTTGGGCGAGAAATTTAACGCCAATTGGGCCATGTAATATGCTCAAACGCCTGCAATGGCGTATGTTTAGGGTGGAAGCAGAGGCCGATTTTCAGGCGGCATTTATGGATTACTATAACAGGCGCAAAGAATTTTCTCCAGAAGCCATGGCTTTGGCAGCCTGGATGCAGATGGCCGAGAAGAATGTATGCTAGAAACTTATTCTATTAGTAGTAACATATCTGACCACAAACAGGAACAGGAGGTGAATCCCATCGAAATTTGGGAAGGAATTGATACTGGCGAGGAAACCGGCCGCAACCGTCTCACCAAAATAGCAATACACATCCTAAGTATTGTCGCAAATTCAGCTGGGTGCGAGCGCACATTTAGCCACATGGGGCTTGTTCACACATGCATCCGTAGCAAACTAGGAGTTGAGAAGGTCGACAGTCATTGGAATGGACATCAAGCAAATGCATATAGCCGCTGGCTTGCTTCGTGCACGGGGAAAGCGGAAGTTTACTTCCGAGGCCGATGTCGAGTCGGCTGCTGATGATCTTGGCAGTATCGAGTCGGATGATCTGCTGGATTTGTCTCAGTTATCCGAGCATCTTATTGGGGGCGCAGTTTCTGCCAATGGCGATGAGGACGTGGGAGATGTTGGAAATGGCGAGCTGCCTCTCACCGACATGCTGCCCAGTGTGCTAGCCCCCCCCCCACCTGTCAGATTGACGATTACCATTCCTCCATCAACTTCGGCAACTCACTCGTATCAGTCTACTCCAGTGAAGGTCTCTATTCCACTTAAAACACTCTTTAATATCCGACAGACCGTGACCCACCTTCGGATGGGATGAACATGTTCTGGAAAGGGGGTGTTCAGAACTTAGAAAAAGAACTGGAAGCTTATGACTTACTGAGTGGCTCAGGCAAGGAGAATAGCACAGATCTTGAGATAAACCAGGAGATCCTGGTAGTAGGTATGTAGGCTATGACATTATACGATTTTCTGCTTTATCTGCATTCGAAAAGGCACTGGACGGTGCTGGACAACGCTGGACGATGGGAGGTAAGGGAATTTCTCACGGACCCTTGACGCGTCAGTCGTGTCACTGTCAGTCTACTTATTTTAACAACAGGTCAGGGTCTGACCTCGTCTGACCCAGGTCATGACAACACTGGCGGCTATCCTTGCAACGGCCACTGCTGTCCCCGGAATAGATTGCAAACAGCAACTTCACAAGGTATAGTGACGTTTACATCAATAGCCTGTAACTTCCGAAAAGCCTTGTGAATGTAAACCTGCTCCGAGGATAACTCCTTATAGAGGCCACGCCAGTGAGTTGCGACCTTCCATGACTACCGCTGCCCACTGGGGTCAGGTCAACTTTGAATCCGTTTTTCTGATGGGGTCCTTTTATGAACGTTAATGTCACGGTTTTTCCGAGGCCGTTAGGTCTCGTTTCTCCGCGTGCAGCTGGGAGCGCCCGTCTCCCTCCTTTTGTTGTCACTTCCCCACCAGTGCCCACGCTGTAAGCTACGGCTGTGCGGTGTCCTGGGATACTAGTAATTATCGAGAAATCATGGATCCAAACTTCCCCTGGACACCAGCAGATTTTGGTGATGGTTGGGATAGTGATTGGCAGGCGCTTCTGTCCATAAGAGAGCTCCTGCCATTCCACCTCTGGCAGGTACGAATTATGGTGTCTTCTCATGTCTTTCTCATCCTCTTGCTCCATTTTCTTGTCCAAGGTGCCCTAACCACTCCCCCCGATTCCGGAAACGCACCCGTGGGCCCAAATGAACATCGAATTACACTATCACCCATAGGTCCGGCAGCCCAGCCTCAAGATCGCGTTGCACTACCATCCATCCACGACCTTACTACGATGAACACCAAAGCAGGTTCGGAAGGTCCTATTACACTAGCACCCTTGAACCCCGAAGTACACTATGAAGTTGCCGTATTAGAACCAGGCTCCAAATATGGTGTACGAGGGGGTCCCATCCAGGCTTACCGACTCATACCATCAATCGGCTATTATCGCATACCACCCGTGGTGGTCGTTGTTGGACCCAATGGCGAGCGTCTGGATTTAAAACCTGGTCAGATCATTCGGCTACGCACTGCCAGGGTTGTCCCGGAGGTGTTACACCGTAACCGGAGTCCCATGCTACATGTCGAGCAAGACATTACCAATGACGGGTATCTCAAAGCTGTCGTGTTACCGCCAAATGCCTGTTTTAAGGACCAACATGGAACTATTAAGGACATTCCTCACGACGAATACAGTGAGGTACCACTAAACGTGGTCGTTCACACAGTACTTGGAACTTGTCCCGCAGCATCAGGCCAGGTCGTTCGTATCATTGATAGGAGTGTAGGTCACCGTACTTTTTCTCCACTGTAACGTGTTCTGACTTTGGACGGATATAAGACTTTGGGTTCTATGGCGATGCAATGCAGGAGAGAATATGATAGTCAACTTTCACAAGTCCCAACAGAGCATCAAAGAACGCAGGAACCGTATAAGTCGAACATGAAGAATTATGTCCATCGATGTATAGCGCACCTATTTCCCCGATGCGGATTCTATCAGGGTTCTACTGTCCGTTAAAATTCCAGTCCTATACCTATAAATGTTAGATCTGCAGCTTCAAGTAGCCCGAGTAGTACCTTTGTCCTTTTCTAAAATAACACAAATATACCCTTGCAAGGCGATGGAGACGCCAAGGTGTTACGCAATGCTCACAAACGTAATCAACAACCCAGCCTCAGTCGGGGGGATTGTTACGGGTATGAAGGGGGTACGTACATAAGGCCTGAGTGGCCAAAGAAGAGAATGTAAGCTTCCAATGCGAGTCTCAAGTGGGCAACAACGATAGCTCCTTGTAGAGGCCACGCCCGGCCTGAGTTAGCATTCCATGATGGTGTCATGCAGCGAATGCTGTCGTTGCACCAGGGTCAAGCAAGAGTTTTGATACTATTACGGCCGCTGTCACTGCGGTGTCTTGGGGATAATAGTTATTGACGAATCATGCATTCATGCATCGTATTCAAACTCCCCCCTAGACACCGACAGATTATGATGGTGGTTGGCAGGCGCCTCTGTCCATAAGAGAGTTTCGACTGCTATCCACCTCTGGCAGGTATGAATTATATTATGGTGTCTTCTCGCGTCTTTCTCATCCTCTTGCTCCATCTTCTTGTCCAAGGCGCCCTGACCACTCTCCCCGATTCTGGAAATGGACTTGTGGACCCGAATAAAGATCAGATTACACTACCACCCACAGGTTCGGCGGCCCAGCTTCAGGGTCACGCTATACTACCATCCATACACGACCTGAACACCGAAGCAGGCACCAGCACCCATGCCAGGTTTGGCAGCACAGCCTCAAGATCACGGTACACTACCATCCATCCACGACCTGATGGACACCGAAGCAGGTTCGAAAAAAAATCAGGTTACACTAGCACCCTTGAACCCCGAAGTACGTTACGAAGTCGTTGTTGGACCCGATGCGAAGCGTCTGGATTTAAAACCTGGTCAGATCATTCGGCTACGCAACGCCAACGCTGTACCTGGGGTGTTACATTTTGGCCTGATTCACATGCTATATGTCGAGCAAGACGATATCAATGACAAGTATCTCAATGCTGTTAGATTACCAACAGGTTCCTCTTATACTGACCAACATGGAACCGAGACAATCATCCCTGACAACGAGTACAGCAATGTACCACTAGGCATGGCCGTTCACACACCACTAGGTATTTGTCCCGAAGCATCGGGCCGGGTTGTTCGTACCATTGATATCCAGGTAGGTCACCATACTCGTTCTCCACTGTAATATGTTTTGACTTTGAACAAATATAAGATCTCGCGTCACACATGTGAGGATGATTATCGTCAATTTACATCAGTCCAAGCACATCGAGATCCGGGATTGGACTATGTCGAAAAATGTATGGTGCACCTATTTGATCAATGCACTTTCCGCGTTCTACCGTCCGTTAAAATTCCAGTCCTATAAATGTTAGTTCTCGTTGACTCAGAATCCGCAGCACTAAGTAGCCCAAATAGTACCTTTGTGATTGATTTTATGATATAACAGCTACGATCAGTTCCTAAGTTTGAAGATGGCGTTTCAATCAATTCACGTTCGCAAAAGAGTTTTAAACGCGTTTGAAACGAGCATTTAGTTAGATTGCAAATGACTCACAACTGCACCAGCTCTCTGCACCGTCCACTTAGTGGTCGTTTCAGCCAGTCGTCATGCAGGATATGGACCTACTCACACTTAGTTTCTTCTAGTATGGTTCAACTGGCTCCCAGTGCTGTTGTGAGCCACAAGGCAAACATGTACAAATAAAAGTCAAACCATTTTGTGGGATTTTTTGTTTGCTTCGCTCTCCTCACCAATGGCCTCCCCCGCTCCCATCACAGACGGCATTGGCATTGCCAACCTCCCTAACCAGGTCAGTATGCTGACCTTTGGCGTACTCTTGAGCTCATGACTAGTGACAGAGGCACAAAATTGTTGCCAAGCGCGGGGCCCATTTTACCATCATGGTCGTCGGTGAGCAAAACTCTTTCCCCAGTTGTCTGAATTGCGTCTGACTTTGTGCAGGCGAGTCGGGGCTCGGAAAGACGACGCTGATCAACACCCTCTTCTCTACCGAGCTTTCCCCACCCAAGAACTACACGAAGCGGCACAACAAGCAACTCGACAAGCTCACAGAGGTCGAAATTATCAAGGCTGAGCTCGAGGAAAAGCAGTTCAAGGTCAAACTCACTGTCATCGATACCCCAGGTTTTGGGGACTATGTTAACAATCGAGACTCGTGGCTCCCCATCGTCGAGTTTATCGACGACCAGCATGAGGCGTATATGCGTCAGGAACAGCAGCCCCAGAGAGGCGAAAAAACAGACTTGCGCGTCCATGCCTGTCTGTACTTTATCCGTCCCACAGGACACACGTACGTATCCGAAAATTGTTCTGTTCTTTTTCTTCTCGCTCTCCTAACTGTGTTTTTATTATTTATTTTAGCTTGAAGCCTTTGGACATTGAAATTATGAAACGTCTAGGGAACCGAGTCAACCTTATTCCCGTTGTCGCCAAGGCCGATACCTTGACTCAACGTGACCTGCAAGTTTTCAAGAAGCGCGTACGTGTCAACACCGAATTAGCCGTGATGTCCGTGTTTGACGCGTTGCCTAGATTCGTGACGTTATTGCGGCTCAGGGCATCCGTATTTATTCACCGCCTATCGAGACGGACGACGAGGCTGGTGCAGAACACGCACGTGTCTTGACTGATGCTATCCCCTTTTCTATCATTGGCTCGACAGAGGATGTGAAGACACTGGATGGTCGCACTGTCAAGGGCCGCGAGTACATTTGGGGTGTAGCTGAAGGTATTCCTGTTTTGTTTTTTTCGTCACGTCTGCTTACTCACTCGCATATAGTTGAGAATGAGAATCACTGCGATTTCAAAAAACTACGTTCTTTGATTATCAGAACACACATGCTGGACTTGATTACGACAACCGAGGAGCTCCACTATGAAAATTACAGGCAACAACAGATGGAGACGCGCAAGTTTGGCGAGCCCAAGGTGAAGCGGCTTGAGAATCCCAAGTTTAAAGAGGAGGAAGAACAGCTGCGCAGAAAGTTTACTGAGCAGGTCAAGACCGAGGAGGCTAGATTTAGGCACTGGGAGCAGCAGGTCAGTCTCTAGAGTCTGGCTTCTGATGCTCATCAATGCTGACCGTCTTCTTTCTAAAGCTTATCGCTGAGCGTGACCGTCTGAATAAAGACCTCGAGATAGCACACAGCGCCATTAAGCAGCTTGAGGCTGAGCTTGATGCCCTGCAAGTCGGCTATGGTCGCAGCACTGGCAGACGATGAGAGCCTGCCTTTACCCCCCTTGGATATTTCTTTATCGCCGATAGCCTATGTTCTGCGTACTGCCCGAGCTTGTGTGTTTATCGTCTCTCTCTCGCTCCTTTGCCATTAACTGTGTCATAATATACCCTCTCTGCTTGCGACCCCACCCGAACACTCTCTTGCGATTCTTTTTTTTTTCTTTCTGTTTTTCGTTCTTGATGTGATGGCAAGATGGAAGGAACCGTATCTTGGATTCTAGTGTCAATCGTTGGCGTAATAGTCTCTCTGCGTATTTTTGTGGAACACGTTGGATCGATGAACGAATACAAAGTAAAGTGTAAGTAGGTCCACATCCTGCACAGTGACTGGCTGGCTGCAAACGTCGACGGTAGTCGTGTTATTTTAGAAAAGGACACAAATGCTATTTGGGCTACCTGATAATGTAGATTCTGGGCCAGCAAGCACATATAAACTGGAATTTTAATAGATGGTAGGATCATGGAAAGTGCATCGGTGAAATAGCTGTGCTATACATTGCCTAACATAGGCCCGCGTGTTCCAAGTATACGGTGACTTATTTATTAGATGCTCTGGGACTAGTGGGAGTTGACTATGATATTCTTTCCTGCATCCCGTTATCGCAGGATCCAAAGTCTTATATTTGTTCAAAGTCAGAACGCATTACAGTGGAGAAAGAGTGTACTACCTCCTTATCAATGATACGAACGACCTGGCCTGATGCTTCAAGACAAGTTCCTAGTGCTGTGTAAACGACCATGCCCTGCGGTACCTCACTGTATTCGCCGTAAGGAATGATAATTTTTTGTCCGCCCAGGAAATAATGGGACTGTGGCGGTAATACGACAACCGCGAGATACCCGTCATTGATAGTGTTTATGGCAACAGGTAGCACGGGAATCTGGTTATGGTGTAACGCCTCCGGGACAACGTTGGCGGTGCGCAGCCGAATGATCTGACCTGGTGTTAAATACAGACGCTTGCCATCGGGTCCAACAACGACCACCACTGATGGTACGCGATGGTAGCCGATTGATGGTATGAGTCGGAAAGTCTGGATGGGACCCCCTCGTACACCATATTTGGAGCCTGGTTCTAATATGGCAACTTCGTAGCGTACTTCGGGGTTCAAGGGTGCTAGCGTAATAGGATCTTCCGAACCTGCTTCGGTGTTCATCGTAGTAAGGTCGTGGATGGATGGTAGTGCAACGCGACCTTGGGGCTGGGCTGCCGGACCTATGGGTGGTAGTGTAATCCGATGTTTATTTGGGTCCACGGGTTCGTTCCCGGAATCGGGGGGAGTGGTCAGGGCACCTTGGACAAGAAAATGGAGCAAGAGGATGAGAAAGACATGAGAAGACACCATAAATTCGTACCTGACAGAGGTGGAATGGCAGGCTCCTGCTCTCTTATGAACAGAGGCACTTGCCAACCACCATCACAATCTGCTGGTGTCCAGGGGGGAGTTTACGATCGTCGGGCATTGCGTAATACCCCTATTATCTGTCACGCAGTCACATCACATCTTTATCCTGAATGGCGGAAGTCAGTCCACAACTAGATATGTTCAACAAAGCTTTCCTTTGGTTAAATACGCCGTCATTATCCCATTCAATGTGATAAATTTACACCCAAAATTCCGTAAGACGGTCATTGACTCCTGGCATCCTCAGCTTCTTGAACAACTGTACATGGGTTTCTCACCAGAGACTCGTCGTCTGCCTCCGGGCATGTGTGGGACTGTCTTGCTTGGATTCGTCCCCGCTTCCCTCGCATCCGTGACTCGGATGGCACCTCTGCCACCACCACGTCCTAGCTGTGGGCCGCGGCGCACGCCCAGTTCGTCGGTCAGTAGCGTTTGCGCCCTGTTAACTGGCATTTTGTCCACTCTCTCCCGGAAGTACCTACTTGTGTTTGGTCCCCGTTCTCCACCTGCGAATGTCTCGAGGCCTTAGCCACCACCTCTAACACATCGGCACCTGGTCCTGATCGCTTATCTTGGCGCCTCATCAAACGACTTTGCGCCCACCGCTCTTTCCTTGTCCAGCTTGTCGCCCTGTACAACCATGCCTTTGACACCGGCTATTGGCCCTCTCAGTTTAAGTCCAGCAACACAGTCATCTTGCCCAAACCGGGTCGAGACGATTATGGTCGCATGAAGAATTGCAGGCCAATTGCCCTCCTCAACTGTTTAGGCAAGCTATTCATGAAAATGGTCGCCACCCGCCTCCAATTTGACGCTATTCGGCACGACTTACTCCACCTTTTGCAGTTCGGAGGGTTGAAGCAACGCTCTACGACGGACGCGACCCTTTTCCTGGTCAATTGGCTTCATCAGGCACGGGAAGCGGGCAAGTTTACGTCCTGTCTGGCTGTCGACATGGCCCAGTTCTTCCCCTCTATGCAGAATGATGTCCTTACTGTGATTTTGGGTAAACAGGGCAAACAGGGCTTCCCACGGACCCTCACGCGTTTCCTGTCTCATTATTACGCCGACCGGTCTACCCATTATACTTGGGGCGCTGCCTCCTCCTCCCCATTCCCTGCGGGCCTGGGCGCTCCACAAGGGGCATGCGAGTCCCCGATCATGCTCTGCCTCTACATGGCTCTTCCCCTGCGTGCGCACTTTGGATATTGGCCCTCGTCCCACTCCGCGGTGCTCAGTTATGTGGATGATTCTGTCCTGTGCCACTCAAATACCGATTTTCTCCGCAATCTTCAAGCCTTGTCCCGCATGTACCTGCACTTCGCCACCATTATGTCCCATGTCGGCATGTGGCTGGAACCCAGCAGAAAGGAATTAATTCACTTTCTGCCCTAAAAGCGCCGCCTTCAGCTTGATGCCATCGTTGCGGCTGCCCAGGATCGCCGCCGCCGGGCTCCTTCCTCTCGGGTCCTGGGCTCTGTCGATTACTCCTGGCGGGACCGTTTACTTAGCACGTCCACCACTCTTACCAATCCGGACTCCTCCATTATCTGTATTTCCCCCTCTACTAATTGGCGCTACCTCGGCTTCTTCTTTGACCCTGCGTTATCTTTCGTTTCTCATGTTCAGTTCTATACTAATAAGGCTATTTCTTCTATTAGGGCCTATGCGGTCAGAGGTTTACCGGTCTCGAAACGCTTGCAACTATATCGCGCCTGCATTTGGCCAACTATGACGTACGGCCTACCACTGTGGTACCACCTTCGCGGCACGAGCGTTCACCACCTTCTGTCTTCCTTGAAGAAAATCCAGCACATTGCCCTTATCTTGGCTTCGGGCGCCTTCTCCACGACACCGTTGGGCGCCCTGGAATACCTTACCGGCTCCCCTCCGGTCCGCATCTATTGCGACTATTTGCGCACGGGTCTCCGCATTGCCGCCTTGGCGCCTACCCACGCTATCACCCGTCTGCGACATAGGCCTCTGCTCCCTAACCACGACATAACGCGATGGCGACACCCTTTTATCAAGACGCGGTCCCCAGGCAGCCCGTTGCCCGCCCTGCTTGCCATTGCCACCACTATCGAGGAACCCTTCTCATGCACCAATGAGGAAAACCATCGAGGTACCAGGCTCTTGGACCTTTACTCCTCCCGAATCACCTTCGAGCATTTTGACCATCCACCTAAACATTCGACGGATCTATTCACCCAGTGGCTCCAGGGCTTCCGTGCGCGGCTCCAGTCCTGGCGGGAGGACCCATCGGTCTACCTCATTGCAACTGACGGCTCTCTCACCGCATCGTCGGCTACGAGTGGCTTCGTTACCCGCACCACGGCCCTTGCGCGCCACGTCCCGGCGTCCTACGCCGCAGGTGGCTTGGGTGGGGCCTCTGCTGTATGTTCTCCACATCGCCGTCTCCACACACACCCCATTACAAAAGTGCAATGCAGTTACAAGTCTTCAAGCGCATCAAAGAAACGGAGAAAAGAAACGGAGAAAGAAACAATGAAAAGAAAAAGAGAAAAGAAAAGCGTCCATGTCCGCGGGGTATATGGTAAACTAGGACAAACGTCAGATATAAATGTTGGCCAACGGTGAATTTGTGTTATTTTAGAAAAGGACAATGGGGTTATTTGGACTACTTGATCCTGGAGCAGACATAAACTAACATTTATAGGACTGGAATTTAACGGGCAGTAGATTTCTGCCGAAAGAGCATGGGTGATATACTTGCATGGTACATTTTTTGACATAGGCCTTCATGTTCGAATCATACATTTCCGGATGCGCTGGGTCTGGTGCGACCAGACGACGATAAGTATTCTCGCATTTCTTTAATGTACATTCCAAAGTCTTACAAAGTCAGAAAACGTTACAGCGGAGAACGAGCACTGCGACTTACCCAGTTATTGATGATACGAACTGTCCGGCCTGATGCTTCGGGACAATGTGCCAACGACCACACCTGGTGGTACCTCACTGTATTCGTTCTCAGGAATGATCTTGATTCCGTGTTGGTCAGTATACTGGGACTCCCTAGGTAATATGATAGCCATGAGATACAGGTCATTGGTAGTGCTTGCTACGACATATAGCATGGCAATCTGGTTATGGTGTAACACCTCCGGGACAACCCTGGCAGTGCGTAGCCGAATGATCTGACCTGGTTTTAAATCCAGATGCTCGCCATTGGGTCCAACAACGACCACCACGGGTGGTATGCGATAATAGCCGACTGATCGTATGAGTCGGAAAGTCTGGATGGGACCCCCTCGTACACCATATTTGGAGCCTGGTTCTAATATGGCAACTTCGTAGCGTACTTCGGGGTTCAAGGGTGCTAGTGTAATAGGATCTTCCGAACCTGCTTCGGTGTTCATCGTAGTAAGGTCGTGGATGAATGGTAGTGTAATCCGATGTTTATTTGGGTCCACGGGTGCGTTTCCGGAATCGGGGGGAGTGGTCAGGACGCCTTGGACAAGAAAATGGAGCAAGAGGATGAGAAAGACATGAGAAGACACCATAAATTCGTACGGAATGGCAGGAGCTCTCTTATGAACAGAGGCACCTGCCAACCACCATCACAATCTGCTGGTGTCCAGGGGGGAGTTTGGATATTTACGATCCATAATTTCTAGTATCCCATTAAGATCGCGTAACCCCTGTTATCTGTCAGCCAGTCACGTCACACCTTTTTCCTGAAAAGTCGTCTTTTTTTTTTTTTTTTTTTTTTTGCATAGGAATGTGTGGTATTAGCAGACAGGAGTAACGACGACAAAGTAGACGACAGCGAGGAGAGGCCCACTGTGGGCCCCGTGTGGTAAGCGGCAGTAGCTAATGTGCAAAGTAAGGAAAGAAACCCAGGGGGCGATTCCGTTAGTCCGGGAAAAGGGCCCGATGTGGACGACGACGAGTAGGGCGAGGAGCAAAAAGGGCTAGGGCGTCGAAAGTTACAGCAGATGGGTGGGCTTTAAGGAAAGCGACAAGACCGATATAGTTGTTGTCGCGCCGGAGGAACGCTGGGAAAGAAACAAAAGGTGGAGGGAAACGAGAGCACTCACAAATGATAGGCAGAAGGTGCAGTGAATCGGTGCCGCAGGGAAAAACCGTCGTCGGTATTCGGCGGATGGCATGTGACCAGTGGCAAAGCGGACGAAACGCGAGAACAGAGTGGGGGAATCGTCACATTGGGAGACGAAACGGGACCGTCGACGGCCCAGGCAGGGAGCGAGGGGTTTGCGTTTAGCGTTTAGGCGGACCAAGTTAAAGCCGCGTGTTTTCTGTGAGAGCCAGGCGAGGCGCCAATGTTGGCCTGCGGCGGTGCGGAACCTCTTTTGGGCGGCGACCCGAGTGTGAAGGGCAGTGCAAGCAGGGGTGGTCAAAGAAGCGACCAGGCGGTCGGCGGCCTCGTTCTCGGGAACATCCATACACCACGAGACTGTAAGGCGGTTCGAAAGGGAATCTTCCAGCCAGAGGCGTAGCTGAAAAGTCGTCTTGTATCATAGATATGTTCAACAAAGCTTTCCTTGGCGCCGTTAAGTACGCCGTCATTACCGCTAATATCCCATTCAATGTGATAAATTTACACCCAAAATTCCGTAAGACGGTCATTGACTCCTGGCATCCTCAGCTTCTTGAACAACTGTACATGGGTTTCTCACCAGAGACTCGTCGTCGAGACGTAAGTTCATACAATTGTTCATATAGTGTTTTTTTCCCCCACCTTTAGCATTCTTCACCGCCGTTTATGGAATCCGTGCTTCGTTTCGCTTCCACAAACGTACTACAGTTTCAATTTCAAACCCATTTTTTGATTGATTAGAGACAGCGCAGCCGCTGATGTGCAGAGCTGGTTCACCAGCAAGGCATATTCAGACGCGTCCCAGGATAAGAGAGGTGGCAAGGCTCCCTGCCCTCTACGTCCTACTGCCAAGCCTCCCCAGGCTTCATTGGTCAGAGAATACACTCCCGTGGCTTGGCTGTGGCCCCGGTTGTGTGTTCTCCGCCTCGCCGTCTCCCCACACACCCCATTACAAAAATGCAGATACAAGTATTCAAACGCAGCAAAGAAATAGAGAAAAAAACGGAGAAAAGAAACAGAGGAAAAAGAAACACAGAAAAGAAATGGAAAAAAGAAAAGCGTCCATGTCCGCGGGATATATGGTAAAACTAGGACAAACGTCAGAAATGATAATGAAAGCCAACGCTGAAACGCTGATCACTCACCAACTCCTCTCCCACTTAGTAAATCTCGTCCAAAGGACCCTCGTTGCCAAATTCTAGTTGCAGCCTCTCTAGTACGGGATCAGAATCGGTGATAATGATCTGCGGCACAATCATGGCATCTTGCTTTTCCTCTTCATCTTCCTCCACGTCCACGTCCACGTCATCGTCATGAGGAAGGGGCACGCCGAACCTCAAACACAAATTGTGGTAAGAAGCATCCAGGAGGAAGTACTTGTGTACACCATACTCGATCACTTTCTCGTCAAACACCGGCGGTTCCCTGTCTGGCACGCTCACAATGTCGCTGTCGCTCGGACTTGTCACAATTAAGCTGGGGATCATCGGAATCGGAGGTGCTACTGGCGCTGGTACTGGCGCTACGTCAAGTTGAGACTTTTGAGGGGTGAGAACAGTGGCGTTGAACGTCGGTGCCCATCTCTGCAAGGGAAGATCAATAATACACTCGTTATCTAGGACGCACCTGTTTCGTTGGTTATCAGCGGCAGATACGATCCTTTCCTGGTTCCCCATAGCCTTTTTAGCAGCAGCAGCCGCCTTTCTCTTCATGTCGCGCTTGTACATGCAAACGAAGATATGTGGAGGCCGACCAATGGCAGTGTCGGGGAACTCGCGGTCGTAGTCGATCTCGACCTTCATCAGATCAGAAAGGGATGTGTCCAATAACCTATTGTCTCCAAGAACCGGAGTGTTCTTGTCCAAAAAGTCGGAAAGGTCAAAGGTGTTGTCAGCCTCTTCGGTCGGAAGAGGGGCAGGAGCAGGGACGGCAGGAAGGGGAGGAAGGGGAGCGGTTGGGGGAGCGGTTGGGAGAGCGGTTGGGGAAGCGTTCTTGGTCAAGAATTCGGAGAGATCAAAAGTCTTGTCAGCCTCCTCATCATCATCATCGTCAATGATGTACTCGACGCCCAAAACACCTTCAACATCCGACTCGGGAATATAGTCAAGGGAAATGGAAACTTCGTCCTCGTCATTGGCCACTCTGTCCATGCATCGCAAGATTCTCGCTCGCGTTCTCTTGAGCGTCACTTGAATGCTGTCGTTATGACGAGCGGCCAACTGGGTCTCGTAAAAGGAAGATTCGAGTTCGAGGTGGTTGTCAGAATTCGATAGGTCTGCAAGCACGGGATAAGTGAAGGAAAGTTCATCCTATGTCATCGTCAATGCCAATATCCCACAAGACGAATACAAGAGACACTAACCTTGTGCTTAGACCCAACGCGCTGTACGTCTTCCAGGCTAAAGTCCTTGGTATTATTCTTCTTTTCAATTTTGGGCTCGTCGGCACCATTAGAAGATTTTTGAAGGGCAATAGACCTGGTAGAATTCCTAAAGCACACACACAGAGACATGTCAGCCATAAGCGAAAGATAGAACAGAATACGATGACATACTGCTTTTTGGAATTGGAGACAACGGGAGGAATGTTTTCTTTATGAGAGCGGGAAGAAGGGATGACGGTCTTCTTATTTGAGGAGGTGGGAAGGCGGGAAGTAGGAAGGCGGGAAGCATTTGCGGAAGAAGGGGAGAATGACTTGTTGTTCAAGGCCGGCTTGAACGCGGATTTAGAGGAGGAGGAGAAGGTCTTTCTAGGAATGCCTGTGTGCATCGTCAATGATATCAAATCAATTAACAAATGAAACGTAGCGGGTTTATATGTGTGGGTGCGTATGTTATGGTAGGAAAGAAAGGGATATCTGGAGAGACAGACCACTGGGCCGGAATTTAATCAATTCCTGACCGACTTAGGGGGGATCGACTAAATTGTACATGTGTGACATGTGACTACTTTTTTTGAATGCGAAGGCGCATCTGAATCTGAGCCCTTAGTCTTTAGGGCACTCAGGCCATCTCCAACAACCTAGCCATGTCTCGAGCAGTAGATTCCGAAAGTTTACCTCAAGTAGTGGAATTCAGAAGAACGCCGGAAGCGCCAGAAGATGAAATAGTAGTATCTCAAATAGCCAAGCTCACAATAGCAGCTCAACCAACAGAGTCTACAAGGGAACATCCAAAGGCCGATCCGTCAGAAACAGAGCCTCTTTTCTGGTTCCTGCCTCGACAAGTCAATGGCGAACAAGTCCGAAAGGCTCTCGTATGCCCCATCTTTTTTTCCGAACTAAAAGTTGTCTTTTAATTTTCATTTCGAAATTTTGCGGTGGTCTTGATACAGGACCACAACATAAATCCATTTACGAGGCTAGATTACACTCCTCAATACCTGAAACTTCTTGAATTGCGCAAAAAGCTGCCCGTGTTTGCGCAGATGGACGAGTTTTACAAAATGGTATGTGGTATGGCATGAATTTGGGGAGGGGTTTGGTGTTCTACTTCTTTTGAGAGTGGGCTCAATCCGACTGATATTTTGTCTGAGCTAGTTCAGCGAAAACCAGATTATTATCTTGGTCGGCGAGACGGGCGCTGGCAAAACGACTCAGTACGTTGTGCTTTCCCTCTCGCCACAAGATACATGTGGTATTTCCATATGCGTAGGATACCCCAGTTCGTGGCCTTTTCAGATTTGCCGCATACAAGGGGCAAGCTGATAGCTTGCACCCAACCCAGACGAGTTGCAGCTGTTTCTGTGGCGAAACGTGTGGCGGACGAGATGGATGGTGTGTCTATCCAGTGCCCTCGTTAGCGTCGACTAACGCGCAACTTCGTCTAGTTCAACTCGGCCGTCAGGTCGGATACTCCATCCGATTCGAAGACATGACAGAGCGAGGGACGACGTTTCTTAAATACATGACTGACGGTATGCTACTCCGGGAGGCAATGAACGATCCTAACCTCGACCGGTACTCGACTATCATCCTCGACGAAGCTCATGAGCGGACCCTGGCTACCGACATCATGATGGGCCTGCTAAAATCGTTGGCCAAGAAGCGGAGCGACCTTAAAATCATTATCATGTCTGCCACGCTTGATGCTCTCAAGTTCCAGAAATACTTTGGCCTCCGCCCAAAGCAGAGCGCACCCCTGTTCAAGGTGCCCGGGCGCACACACCCCGTGGAGGTGTTCTACACTCAGGAGCCCGAGGCGGACTACGTCGAGGCTGCGATCCACACCGTGCTCATGATTCACCGCGTCGAGGATCCCGGTGACATCTTGCTCTTCCTCACGGGCGCAGAAGAGATTGAGGAGTCGTGTCGCAAGATCAAGATCGAGGCGGATAATTTGGCCAGTTCAGATCCATCCGTGGGCCCACTCGTATGCATCCCGCTCTATTCATCCCTCCCTCCTCAGCAGCAACAATGTATCTTCAGCCCTCCACCACCTGCGCGCTCGCCGGACGGGCCACCAGGGCGTAAGGTGGTGGTGTCGACAAACATTGCTGAAACGTCACTGACGATTGATGGGATCGTGTATGTTGTCGATCCTGGATTTGCAAAGCAGAAAGTGTACAATCCGCGGATCCAGGTAGAGAACCTGCTGGTGAGTCCAATATCCAAGGCGTCGGCGCAGCAGCGCGCGGGGCGGGCAGGTCGGACGAGGCCGGGGAAGTGTTTTAGACTGTATACGGAGCGGGATTTTATGAAGGAGCTGGAGGATCAGACGTATCCCGAGATTTTGAGAAGCAATTTGAGCAAGACGGTGTTGGAGCTGGTTAAGCTCGGAATCAAGGTGAGGGTTCCTCGTGTACATGGGTAAGGCAATTCTCACTGATTGATCAGGACCTTGTGCATTTTGATTATGTCGATGCTCCTGCTCCAGAGACGCTGATGCGTGCATTAGATCTGCTTAATTATCTAGCAGCATTAGATGATGATGGGAATCTGACTGCGCTTGGGAGTATCATGGCTGAGTTTCCTCTCGATCCGCAGGTGTGTCCTTCTATCATTGAGTTGGTAAATTGATTGTTTGGCTAGCTATCTAAGATGTTGATCACAAGTCCCGAGTTCAAGTGCAGTAACGAGATCTTGACCATCACTGCCATGTTATCAGGTACGTGTTGTGGCGAAGTGCGTGAGCGGATGTTTCTAGTGTTTCTAGTGCCAAATATCTGGATCCGGCCAAATAACCAGAGACGCGAAGCTGATGCTGCCAAGGCCAAACTGACCGTACCAGACGGTGACCATCTTACGCTGCTTAACGTCTATAATCAATATCAACAAAGTTGTCTTTTTTTATCGCTCTCATCTTCACACCCTGCTGATTCGCTCATTAGATTTGTATAATAAGAACTGGGCGTGGCAGAATTACGTCTCACCGCGGTCGCTCGTGGAGGCAGTGAACGTGCGCCACCAGCTGCAACGCGTGATGGAGCGTTTCGAAATTAAACTGCTGTCGCTGCAGTATGAAAAGAAAATGTATCAGAATATTTGCAAGGCACTTGTTTGTGGCTTCTTTACGCAAGTGGCGTACAAGGGCGAAAAGGGACGTTATCTAACAGTAAAAGATAACCAGGTGTGTGTAGTCGTCGATAGCGACGAGGTTTGATGCGTGACGGATGTTCATTCGTGCGTGTGCTATGCAGGTTGTAGGGCTCCATCCCTCATGCGGATTGGATAGGCGGCCTAAATGGGTCATCTTTAACGAATTTGTGCTAACTACGCGGCCTTTCATCCGGACCGTCTCTGAAGTGCGACCAGAGTGGTTGCTTGAGTACGCTCCCACATACTATGATCTCTCTACTTTCACGGACGGGGAGACGAAGCGGGCACTGGACTGTGCTGCCGCAAAGAAGGTTGGTAGAGTTCCGGAGGCGGGTGCGAATTGAGTGGCGACAAAATGAATTCAGGAGAGAGCGGCGGCGGCGTAGAATAGAAATCAGATTACCACGGCCCATTGAACTTGGGCATTCCCCTTCGACTTCCATGGTTAAAGCCAACCCGTTACTCGTACGACCCACGCGCTTAGTAACTCTAACCTCAACCGGCTCACCGTCTCGTGGTGTCCCAGCCACGTCGGCATCCCAGAAAACGAGGCCGCAGACACACTCGTCACGTCTTATAGCGGGCCCCCGTGCCCCCGCCTCATCACGCGCATAGCCGCTCAGAAGCAATTTCGTCAAACCGCTGGTAAACACTGGCGCTTAGCTCAGAAAACTCGCGGCCACAATTTGACTCGCCTTAATGCTGCCGGCCGTCCCATTAGTACAACCCTCCTTGGGCAGACCACGCACCAGGTTCATCACACGCTGCGACGATTCGCCCCAGCTTTTTTCACGGTTCGTCCGCTTTGTCACGGGTCATATGCCTTCCGCGGAATATCGGTGTCGATTCTTTCCCCAGGCCCCAGTTCACTGCACGCTGTGCAACACTCACCGCCCCCTGACTCGCGCCCACATCATCTGTGAGTGCCCCTTTTTCTCTCCCCTCCACTGTCACCTTCGACGCGTTGGTCCCATATACCTATAGGCCCCACCACCGCCGTCCACATTTGATGTTCTTTCCTGACTAACTTGGCTGGAAGTCCTCCTTTTCTTCATCCCATATTCTGCTATTAGCCACCGCTTACCACACATACCCACAGTGTGTCATTCTCTGTTTATGTAGTCTTTTTTGTACTATCTCTACCACCTTTGTCATGCGAAAAAAAAGAAACCCGTTACTTGTGATGTCATTATGTAATCAAGGATTGTTTAGAGGATGTATTACCCAGTTCCGTGCACCACTTTCTTCTGCTGTTCTTCCTATACTGAAAAAGGCTTCTGTAACCCCGGGGGACTTGCAGGGCCCCACCGCTCCGCGTAGCTGATCTGAGGCTGGTCTTTAGTACACGAGTCAGGGAGGAGACAGGAAGAGACAGTGATGGGCGATGGGGCATTGACTGCGAGTTGGGTGAGCCAGGACGTAACCTTTCTTATGCTCTGGCTGAGGTGCTGGGGCACCAGCTTATGCTAAGGATCAACAGTGTTGCCCAACAGTGGGAGGCAAAACTTTTGACGCTACAGTCACGGCGACCACGAACCACCATCGTCCTCTACGCATTCCCCGTTGTCTCTTAGCTCCATGTATTTATCAAGTCGTTCCTCAATCACTAGAGAATGGCTCTCGGGACACGAGATACGCTAGACGCTGCAAATACGCGCATATCGACCAGGTTTTCAGAAAGCCCTGAGCGAGCGGGGGAAGCGGTAACAGAGAGGAAATGAACTATTTGGTTTTGTAGGCCATATTTTTACTCTCACGCGCTCTCAGATAACAAATAACACAAATGTTCGATTTAGAATCCCCTTTTTTTCATTGATCACCGAAGCGCTGATGTGTAGAGCTGGTTCACCGGCAAGGCATATTCAAACGCGTCCCAGGACAAGAGAGGTGGCAAGGCTCCCTGCCCTCTGCGTCCTACTGCCAAGCCTCCCCAGGGCTTTATTGGTCAGAGAATACACTCCCGTGGCTTGGCTGTGACCCCGGTTGTGTGTTCTCCGCCTCGCCTTCTCCCCTCACACCCCATTACAAGTATTCAAACGCAGCAAAGAAATAGAGAAAAGAAATGAAGAAAAGAAACAGAGGAAAGAAAACGAGGAAAAAACAGAAAATAAAAGCGTCCATGTCCGCAGGGTAAATGGTAAACTAGGACAGACGTCAGAAATGATAATGAAAGCTGACGCTGAAGCGCTGATCACTCACCAACTCCTCTCCCACTTAGTAAATCTCGTCCAAAGGACCCTCGTTGCCAAATTCTAGTTGCAGCCTCTCTAGTACGGGATCAGAATCGGTGATAATGATCTGCGGCACAATCATGGCATCTTGCTTTTCCTCTTCATCTTCCTCCACGTCCACGTCGTCATCGTCATGAGGAAGGGGCACGCCGAACCTCAAACACCAATTGTGGTAAGAAGCATCCAGGAGGAAGTACTTGTGTACACCATACTCGATCACTTTCTCGTCAAACACCGGCGGTTCCTTGCCTGGCACGCTCACAATGTCGCCATCACTTGGGCTTGTCACAATCAGGCTGGGGATCGTCGGAATCTGAGGTGCCGGTGCTGGTGCTGGTGCTGCGTCAAGTCGAGACTTTTGAGGGGTGAGAACAGTGGCGTTGAACGTCGGTGCCCAACTCTGCAAGGGAATATCAATAATACACTCGTTATCTAGGACGCACCTGTTTCGTTGGTTATCAGCGGCGGATACGATCCTTTCCTGGTTCCCCATAGCCTTTTTAGCAGCAGCAGCCGCCTTTCTCTTCATGTCGCGCTTGTACATGCAAACGAAGATATGTGGAGGCCGACCAATGGCAGTGTCGGGGAACTCGCGGTCGTAGTCGATCTCGACCTTCATCAGATCAGAAAGGGATGTGTCCAATAACCTATCGTCTCCAAGAACCGGAGTATTCTTGTCCAAAAAGTCGGAAAGGTCAAAGGTGTTGTCAGCCTCTTCGGTCGGAAGAGGGGCAGGAGCAGGGACGGCAGGAAGGGGAGGAAGGGGAGTGGTTGGGGGAGCGGTTGGGAGAGCGGTTGGGGAAGCGTTCTTGGTCAAGAATTCGGAGAGATCGAAAGTCTTGTCAGCCTCCTCATCATCATCATCGTCAATGATGTACTCGACGCCCAAAACACCTTCAACATCCGACTCGGGAATATAGTCAAGGGAAATGGAAACCTCGTCCTCGTCATTGGCCACTCTGTCCATGCATCGCAACATTCTCGCCCGCGTTCTCTTGAGCGTCACTTGAATGCTGTCGTTATGACGAGCGGCCAACTGGGTCTCGTAAAAGGAAGATTCGAGTTCGAGGTGGTTGTCAGAATTCGATAGGTCTGCAAGCACGGGATAAGTGAAGGAAAGTTCATCCTATGTCATCGTCAATGCCAATATCCCACAAGACGAATACAAGAGACACTAACCTTGTGCTTAGACCCAACGCGCTGTACGTCTTCCAGGCTAAAGTCCTCGGTATTATTCTTCTTTTCAATTTTGGGCTCATCGGCACCATTAGAAGATTTTTGAAGGGCAATAGACCTGGTAGAACCCCTAAAGCACACACGAACATGTCAGCCCATAAGCGAAAGATGAAACAGAAGACGGTGACGTACTGCTTTTTGGAATTGGAAGCCACGGGAGGGATGTTTTCTTTATGTGAACGGGAAGAAGTGATGGCGGTCTTCTTGGAGGAGGTGGGAAGGCGGGAAGTAGGAAGGCGGGAAACATTTGCGGAAGAAGGGGAGGATGACTTGTTGTTCAAGGCCGGCTTGAACGCGGATTTAGAGGAGAAGGTCTTTCTAGGAATGCCTGTGTGCATCGTCAATGATATCAAATCAATCAACAAATGAAACGTAGCGGGTTTATATGTGTGGGTTGTGGGTGCGTATGTTATGGTAGGAAAGAAAGGGATATCTAAAGAGCCGGAATTTTCAGTGTGGAGTTATATACGCCTTGTACGCCTCGACTGATTTTGAATGCGACTGATCGGATGTTTAGGAGGTGCGGGCTTAGGTCTACTCCGAGATTTTTGTTTTTTCCGAGCATGTACGCACGCGCACAGTTTCCAGTATGACCAGGGGTCCAATCAATGCTAATACAGACTCATTTCCAGCCCTCCTAATGAATAACAGCGTACGCCCGTACGTTCTTGAGTGATGCTATTTCCCGATTGTGGCTGTGTATGCTTAGTCATGTATCACTTCAATCCGCCGTCCAGAGCTGATTCATCAGTAAAAGACGCTCTACATGGATTCATACCTCGAAAAATCGGGGGAGATCAAGTCAGAAAGGCTCTTGTGAGCACATAAAACATACCAGCTCACCCAGGTCTAACTTTGCCACTGCTGCATTATAGGAACGCACCATAAACCCATTCACGCAGCTCGAACACACTCCACAATACTACAACATCCTCGAATCGCGGAAAAAGTTGCCCGTGTTTACGCAGATCGATGAGTTTTATAGAATGGTATGTCGCATAGTCTTTGTCTCGATTCGGGGAAGGGTTCGAATTCTGCTTCCGTGACGGAAGACTCTCTCCTAGTCCCCTCCGTTTTCGTCTTACTGACCATTTGTACAAGCTAGTTTAGCGACAACCAGATCATTGTCTTGATTGGCGAGACAGGCTCTGGGAAAACGACTCAGTGCGTCGGGTCTTGTTTTCCTTCGTGAGATATACTTAATGTATGCGCTTGTAGGATACCGCAATTCGTAGCCTACTCGGATTTGCCACATACTAGGGGCAAGTTGATTGCCTGTACCCAGCCAAGACGGGTCGCGGCTATGTCAGTGGCAAAGCGCGTAGCGGACGAGATGGACGGTATGTATCCGCCCAGTGCCATTTTTCCACGTCAAGTTTTTTATATAACCCCCCATGCAGTCCAGCTCGGCCGTCAGGTCGGGTACTCGATACGGTTTGAAGACATGACAGAACCAGGGACTACTTTTCTCAAATACATGACTGACGGTATGCTACTCCGGGAAGCGATGAACGATCCCAACCTCAACCGGTACTCGACTATCATTCTCGACGAAGCGCACGAGCGAACGCTGGCTACTGACATCCTCATGGGCCTGCTAAAGTCGCTTGCCAAGAAGCGGAGCGACCTCAAAATTATCATCATGTCCGCCACGCTTGACGCGCTCAAGTTTCAGAAATACTTTGGCCTCCACTCGGAGCGGATCGCGCCTCTGTTTAAGGTGCAAGGACGTATGCACCCCGTCGAGCTGTTCTACACCCAGGAGCCCGAAACGGATTACGTCGAGGCTGCGATGCGCACCGTGCTCATGATTCACCGAGCTGACGGCCCCGGTGACATTTTGGTCTTCCTTACTGGCGAGGAAGAGATAGAGGAGTCGTGCCGCAAGATGAAGATCGAAGCTGACGACCTGGCAAGCTTAGACCCCTCCGTGGGCCCACTTGTGTGCATCCCGCTCTATTCATCGCTCCCTCTTCAGCAGCAGCAACGCATCTTTGACCCTCCACCACCTGCGCGCTTCCCGAACGGGCCGCCAGGGCGCAAGGTGGTAGTGTCGACAAACATTGCTGAGACGTCGCTGACTATCGATGGGATTGTGTATGTCGTCGATCCAGGGTTTTCGAAGCAAAAGGTATACAATCCGCGGATCCGAGTGGAGAGCTTGATGGTGAGCCCTATATCCAAAGCATCGACACAGCAGCGGGCGGGGCGGGCAGGCCGGACGAGGCCGGGAAAGTGTTTTAGGCTTTATACGGAGAGTGATTTTATGAAGCAGTTAGAAGAGCAGACGCATCCCGAGATCCTGAGAAGCAACTTGAGCAATACGGCTCTGGAATTGGCCAAGCTCGGAATCAAGGCATGGGCTCCTCGTGTATTTGGGGTGTGATTCTCATTGGGACGAATAGGACCTGGCGCATTTCGATTACGTCGATGCTCCTGCTCCCGAAACGCTGATGCGTGCCTTGGAGCAGCTTAATTATCTAGGTGCGATGGATGTCAATGGGAATCTGACTGCGCTTGGGAGGATTATGGCCGAGTTTCCACTCGATCCTCAGGTGTGTCAGTCCCGCGCGGTTGAGTTGCAGAATTGATCATTTGGCCAGCTTTCCAAAATGTTGATCGCGAGTTCCGAGTTCAAGTGCAGTAATGAAATATTGACCATTACAGCCATGCTATCAGGTGTGTACTATAGTCAACTGCCTAAGTGGATGTTGATAATGTTGCCAGTACCAAATATCTGGATCCGACCGAATCACCAGAGGCGCGACGCTGATGCCGCCAAGGCCGGGCTGACCGTACCATACGGAGACCACGTTACGTTGCTCAACGTCTATAATCAATATCAACAAAGTTGGTTTTTTTGGCATGATCATCCTCATGCCGCTCATGAATCCTAATAAGATTTGCATAATGCTAAGAACTGGGCTTGGCAGAATTACGTGGCGCAGCGATCGCTTATCGAGGCGGTGAACGTGCGCAACCAGTTGCTGCGTGTGATGGAGCTGTTCGGGATCGAGCTACTGCCGCCGCAAGACGAGAAGCAGAACTATCGGAATGTACTCAAAGCGCTCGTTAGTGGCTTCTTTATGCAGGTTGCGCACAAAGAGGGGGTAACGGGGAATTATTTGACCGTAAAGGATAATCAGGTGCGTAGGTCGAGAGTGTGACAGGATGTTGGTGTTCACTCGTTACAGATTGTGAGACTCCATCCATCGTGCGGGTTGGGGACGCAGCCTGAGTGGGTCATCTTCAATGAGTTTGTGCTAACCACGCGTCCGTTCATTCGGACCGTGTCGGAAGTCCGGCCAGAGTGGTTGCTCGAGTACGCTCCGACTTACTATGATCTTTCCACTTTCACGGATAGGGAGACGAAAGAGAAGCTGAGCCGCATCGCTGATAGGATTCCAGATCGGCGAGTGATAAAGCAAAGCAAGAAGGCCGCGAGAAGAAAGATGGTGGTTGGGTCTTGATTGTTGCATTTCGAGATTCGTCCCTTTGAATTAAAGCTTGCACCAATATTCATCGTCAATCTTGAAATATAAAGAATGGCACATGCCCTGATGCAGTCTCTGCAGGAGGTGAAGCAATACTACTTTTAGCAGAGCGACCATCATGATGAGACGAGCGGTCACGTGATCTAATCGACATGTTCTCTCCTGATCCTGACATCCAGTTTCGTATCCAAAGTGCAGATTTCCTGACATGCATCCAGCTCTTGGATCCTATAGACACAGGTACAAATAAGGCCAAGTTGCGGCCCAGTGACACGAAGTACCAACTTGTACGTATATGAAGCAACTCCTTTGACATAGTGGCAGTTTTTAAAAGCTCCCTCCGGTTTCTACATTCGAAATGTTGGAAATGACGATCAGTTCTTGTTCAAAAGTGGTTCCACTGTGTCTGCTGGCGAATCCTCCTGGGAACATGACGCAGTTCAAGTTTCGTATCGAGATGGGGCATAATCCATAACGAAATTGGTGTATATTGACCCACCCACCTCCAAGTCTCGCTTTTCACATACATCATCATCTTGAATTCTGTGTTAACGATGGCAGGCGTGGTATAGTTAGTGTCAAAGATTTCGGTGACAGTGAGGTATGTTATGCTATGGTTTTGGAATGTCATCTGACACGCAGCTGAGTACTTCCAAAGGAGAAATGGCAGCAGCGGAAACGGCATTTAGTACCTCGGACTTTCCAGCCAGTGATTAAGGATCCGCCGCTGGCAGGAAGCTACCGCATCCGCGCTCATGATGGCAAGAACCTCCTTACGATGCCCGAAATATCCACTGGGGACGCTCAGGTATACTTTCGATCTCAATTGGATCAATTGAGCGATTATCAGCGCGTAAAGCTTGATTTGCTCGGCTTTGATTTTTAGTGGATTGTGACCTCGAATAGTGGCGGAGGGTTCGCAATTCAGAATGACGGGAACAAGCTGTATCTTGGCTGTGGTGCTGATTTACCCGCAGAAGGTAATAGTTTAGTTGGATTGGAATAAGAGTGTCCTTGGGGTATTCCTAGTGTTGAAGGTTTTGCTTAGTTGTGAGTACAATATGGATGACTTCAAGAATTTCCTTTCTCACCTACTCTCAGTGTACGCATTCCTCTGTCAAAGTTTTCAATCGGTATCTCAGTTCATGATAGAGAGTATCCAGGGGCTGCAGGGGTGTACTTTGAATGCTAGCGAGTACTAACCATATCAGCTGTACTGTTTTTACTGATGCTACGTCCGTTTGTTAAGAGTCTCCATCGACGTACAGTGACTTTAAGTTCACAGAATACGTACAGCCAGTTGTGGAGAAGGCATACCCTATTGTCCGAAACAAGATACACGCGGAGCAAGCAGTTGATGAGGGATTTTACCTCCTGCAGAGTGCCAACGACCATCTTATCTACATGAACGTCTACCGCTTTCCTTGGCGAGCCGGGATTCCTTACCACTTCTAAGGTATGGTGCTTGTCACTGAGCTTACTTTGAAGTTGATCTGATGTCATTAGTTTGAGCTAAAATATATCAGCGAGGATTCTGATCACTTTAAACTCACCGTGGCCGATACAAACCCTGCACAAGAGGTTGCTATCATTGAAGATCGTGTAGATTACGTAGGAATAATGGGCAAAGGCACTGTGTTTGCGCTATTGAAAGATGACCCCGGACATATGTAAAGTCGAAGCTTTGGCATTTATTCTCTGCTGTGCTGATGGATGGGATAGGATTTGCCTTCCTGATTCTGGGCATCCACTTAGAGTGATCAGTAGCCGTACTACGACTGATAATAACGGGAATTCTGTCGTAAGCGCTAAACACTATATACAATTATACTACTTCTTCTACTAATCCATCTGTCTAGTTCTCTGTCGATGAAAGGGCGACAGCAGACTTGATGCAGATGTGGATACTCGTTCCTAGTAAATGAGATGGCGAAAGAGAATGGAAAATACTGTGTGATCGCATCAAACAGTGTTTTAGTTAGAAGGATCGATCCAGTGCGACAATAGATCTATATAATTGTGCTATCGAATGGGTTAGGTATAAGTATAGTCGCTCGAATATCAGTTCTCACTTCCCAAGTTTAGTGGCTGATGGTGGTGGCGACTGCCAATGGTTCCGTAGCCTGGTTCATGTTTTTGCGTGGAGGATCATATACCTCGCCAATACGCGGAATGGCCTGCGCTGCCTTGGCATCGCGCCTCAAGGCATGCGGCTTGCATTCTACGCAAAGGTTCGTGCAGTGACGTCCAGAGTTCCAGATAAAATTGTCTCTAGATGATCGCATCTGAGGACACCCCACAACTGGGCGAAGCCCCTGATGCTGACGCCAAGAGCACTCATTAAGTGTCCTGACGTCAGAATTGTGTCGCGTCACGTTACTGCGTCGCAAGTCAGAACTGCCCATGGCACCCGTAACTACGAATGCATCGGTATTGAATTCGCTACCAGATGGCGTTCTTATGTGTATCATTTGTTTGATCGCGATGGTTTTTTTCAGCCCCTCGCAAATGATATCCCCGGCATCGGTTGAACTATTGAACGTACAAGTATGGTGCTGACGTGCCACATCATGATGTCAAGCTTGCTGAGCCACATGCATGCCATCGGACCAGCTAGATCTTGAAGTGTTTGCCCTTGTTCTGCATAGTGCAGACTGGAGTATCGGACGCCTTACTCAATGAAGCATTGTTGAACAATCAGTTTATAGCTGACACGGTCGACCTGTTACGACGCGTACAAATGCCTTCTGGGCCCAGCCTTTCACCCAGTCCATCACACTAACAACCCATGATCCGGCTTTATACCTCCAGAAGAAGTTCTCCGGATTCTTCTTCGCCCTAGTGGAGACAGTTATAATTCTGTTTGTCCATGTTCTGAAGGATGGTCACTTACAGATACTCTTTGCCTCTATCCCTGGAGACAGCAAAGTACAATTCAGCTTATCCACGTTTGAAACCATGATGGACACGTACCAATACTCCGAAGGATGCTCAATGGAATATTTTTCCATAGCGTTCCTCATGAGCTTCTTGAGATATGGACTCATTTTCGGAACCAAATGTTTCAGAATCAGGTAATGCATTTTGTGGCCTGTTCCGACTGCGTATGCTTCAAGCAAAAGGTACCCGGCCTTCTTCCATCTTTTTGCCTCGGCCGATGTTTCCGCTGGAATTACTTTATCTCCGTCGATTGCTTTAATATCGACCTCTTCGCCGTTGAGGTATGAGTCGAAAACCGTGAACCCTGATTTTTTGGCGAGTACTCGTAATCCCGGTGAAATAGCTTGCCGTATGGCATATGAACATTTCTCGAGGCTTTGCTACATTTCAGAACATCAATGGACAACACAAAAACGTCGCGGATAGGAGGGGAAATGCATTACGTTGGCTTGTTTGTTCCCTGGCAACATACTCTTGAGACTGTCAAAAATGCCTCGCTAAGAATTCAGATTAAAATACGGAAGGGACTCAGTTGAAGGGCGAAGACAAAAACGGATACAAGAGCTTACAGATGATAAGCCGCCGTTGTGAGGTGTGGTAGTAGTATAAAGTGGAGCAGCGCTGGCAATGCCTGCAAAGAAGAGAAAGACGATGATTGAACTATACCGCATCGCAACTATGTGAGAGGTCCAGCCTCTAGGGTAGGCTCGCGCAAAGCGCAACGCCTTTTTATACTCACACCCCCTACCCCCCAGCCTACTGCCCTGGAGACAAGCTCCGAACGACAGCCGGATTGGGTATGGATACGGGATCAACTCCAGTCACGACAGCCAGCCAAGTTGTAATATTTAGGGTTGGTCTAATCTTACCCAAGTCGAATATTGCATTACTTATGGCAGGCTAAGAAACCTCTCGCGGTTCTCTCAACCTTCTCCGACGTGTTTGTTTATTTATATCTTAAAGTGTCACAGTTCTTATGTCACACTGACGCCAAGCACTTTTTCAAACTTCTGCATGGCAGACAAGTGATATTAAAAATCGAAGCATTTTGACCATTTCTCACTTGGAAAAAAGCCAGACGACGGTGGAAAAAAGCGAGGCTTCTACAGATTTACGTTACATTTTTTGGTGGGACTGGTCGTGATGGGCAACTCCTCCTCCTCTGGCCAGCTCAACATGCTCACCCAAATTATTACCGTCGCAACCCACTTCTTTTTATTCATTTCCCAAAAGTAGTTGGCCGGGTCATAAAGATTCGTCCTGCCAATGACCCCGAAATCAGCTCATTTTTATTTATTTACTATCCACGACTTGCAATGAGTCGATGACGCACAGATAATTCTTGACCAGCGGGGAGGCCTTCTCAAGGGCCGCTTCCATGGCTTTCTCCATGACTCTTTTATGGATATCGAGCGGTATGGTATGCTGGAGGATCAAGTAAACTTTCACTTCTTGTCCCTCTCCCTTACTAGTCGCAGTACCAATCAAGTGGCTAGCCGCCTGGGAGGCCTCGTCCATGGCGAGTTTGGTCGTTTTTGCCGTGATGATTTTTAACTGGACTGGACGACCTTGATAATACGCGGCGTAAACTTCAAAGCCTATTCCTTCCGCAAGCAAGGATTTCGACCCTATGGAATTAATGGTGTTACGTATGACAGCAATTGAGCATGTGGAACTGGTGGGCTAACAAGTGAGACATTAATAGTGAACCACATTATCGATAAGGAAAGCATGCCTGGTTGTCACTGCTGGTACCAGTGGCCGGCTGGTTATTCAAGTTGGGCTGGTCATTGTTAGACTTGCTCCTGTTGAATGGCCACCGTCCCCTCTTAATGAAAGTAAATAAATAAATAAAAACACTGGGTCACTGAGGGTATGCCAGACTCGCAGAAGAGCGAAACGAATCCGGAAGCTCGGTGAACTTACAGAAGAGAGAGCGTTCCAATTCTGGGCTCTGATAAAGAGTGGTGATGCGCTTGCGCTGCATGCAAATACTAAAAACGATGAAACAATAATTGAACTGATCCGCATAGCAGTCAAGTAAAAGAATGAATAATGATGAGGTCCTGCCTGGTAAAAAGCTTTGTGCAAGCGTGACACTTTTATATCATTGTCAGCTAGAGCCCTAGAAACCCCCATCATTTGGTTCGGGTTAGGTATAGCCGTACCGTAAGCGCATCAATGGACATCAAAGTTACCTTATGTCCCGTATTACAGTCCGACTACTTTTTTAGGTTTAGTTGAAACGCCCTATAGTGACGAGCAAAGTCAGGGAGAAAAAAAAACCTGTGTGGGGAATTGTGGGGAATTGGTGTTTGGGGAGCCGAGATCCGGGCGTACACAGCTTTCCTTATTACATATTACTATGCGGATGAACTGTTCGTTCCCTGGGGAGTATGAGAGGAAGCCAATCTCGATGAGTCTGCGGTGACGGTGACAGCAGCTTCAGGTCTCATATGCCCGAAGCGGTCAGGGAAGCCCGTAATCTGATATGATGCTGTCTATGTTGATGAGAACGATCAACCGTAGCTGGGCTTCGTTATGTTATTCGATGTACTCATAGTCCCTCCTCTTCCGCGTCCTTTTCGTATATCACAAGTAAATTGGATAAGAGTGCAGAATTGAACATTCAAGATGACCGCTGGAAATGGACTTCCTAGGGCCGGTGAATGGGATGGGTGACTTCAACTGTCAAGTCACTAAACAGTTCGAGAAAATCCTGACCCTTTAGACGTGCAGCGGGGACGGGGCACCGAGAAAACAAGACCAACCCGCTCGAATTTTTTTACACATTCAGATAACCGTCAGTTTCTAGGCAGCCTTAGCTAGAATGGCCTTGTAAAAAAAAGAAAATCACAGCGACAAGCTACACACTTCCGCCCAAGTCTTGACTCGCATCGGTGCCGCCATTCTCCGCCTTCTTGACCATTATTCCACTTTCCATGACAACATATTCCGGTACCCGAGGATCGACTGTTCCTACTTCTTCAGCTATAACCTCCATGAGCAACGAGTAATTATATTTTATATAATAACCCAAGAGTCCACTCACGAGCAGAAGACCAGAAGTAGGTGACCAGCCCAATAATCACGATGGCTAATGATACGAAATATAACCAATACGGTGTGGAATGCTGCACAGAGACTCAGGAGTAACACCCAATTTACGATTTTAAAACATACGAATAACAGTAAACCTGAATCTCCATTTGGTGAGATAGTGAAGATTTGGCAGTATACACAACCCTCACCAAACAGCAATCCGTAAAAATTCCTGGAAAGCAAACTCAAGTTGAAGTACGTAGATGAGGACAGCCGGTACAGAATTGGTGAGACGGTGTACAAGATTAGCATTGCTGGAAGTTTCATGAATGTTTGAATGTACTTTAGATACAGAAGGAAATGCAACAGACCACAGGTGTATGCCAAGAGCAAACCGACTTTCAGATTCATGTGAGTAATGGTTCATAGCGGTGACCACCTTGAACAGTTCTCACCAGTAGCACCGTTCCAGTTACCTGCCCTGACGAGATTATACTCCAGCGCAGATGCTTGAATTCCATTGATAATGAAGCCAAACATCCCAAGCTGACCAATGACCTTCCTTTTACGTTAATTGGTACTCGGAAGTTGAAGGGATTAGATAGTATCTATATACCTCATATAGGGGCCGCTTCCTAGCCAAAAATTCTTCCGTCGCATTGGCTGTCCTGATTGAGCGTCCTGGATTGCAATGGATTCGCGGTTCACATACAGATTCCATAAAGAGTGGCGCCTGCGATCAGGAAAGCATCGCCTTTCCCTTTACTTGGTCCAGACGAATTCTTGCCCGTCAAAATATCAGAAGTGACCAATAATCCCAATCCTCCCATACAGATTATCACACTCTGATTGTTGATTCATGAGCGCATGAATAGACAGGAAGGATTATATGCCAGTAGCTTACCAGAATTTGCGTCCAGTGGCATTTTACTCTCATGTATACCCACGAGAAGAAGAGACATACGGGTATGGCCCATCTAGGACAGGCTATGATCACGGCGTGCTGGTACCATCTTCAAAACACGTACGCATCGAGAAGCATACAGGATATTAGATCTGTGTACGAATACGCCTAAAATCTGTTTGTCAGGTACAATCAGTTCTGTTGTATGTCGCTCTTGCTGACCTTCACAACTAAGAAGTTGCCTTCAACATCGCAGGCAGCCAGAATGAGATCTAAAAGCATCTTAGTTTAACTATATTTACAAAAGCATCGGCTCAAACATTTCCATCCATCCTGCTTGACGAGCTCGATCCATCCCTTGAGGCCATCTTGATTTGCCTTCAGTTAACTCAATTTCACATGGTCAATGGCTGTAATAACTTACATTTGTAGATCGTATAGGGTGTGTACATCACGAACAACGAAAAGTATCTGCAATCACCAATATCGTCATTGTAACGACGGAGAATGTACGCATCGTATCTTCTCACAGAAAATTATTTTGCATGGTAGGAAGGGAGAGACCCCGATTGACCAATTCGGTGGTCGTGACGCTCGTGCATGTGATGCATATAGAAAGTATCTGTCCGTATAGAAGTGACAATATGAACTGCTTCGTCCAGATACTCTTCCAGCGAGCACCTAGACTGGTGAAAAAGGCGGTACACGACGAATAGTTGATAGGCGGGCGAAGGGGGCGTGCATGAACAAGCTCGGAATTGCTGTCGCCTAGTCTTGCTTTTTGGTCCGCGTAGTTCATGCTTAGGCAAAGCACTCTCTAAGGGTGGGGGGGTGTTGGGGGAAACGCTCTGTGAAATGCGGCCGCGTAGATATTACTAGGTATATGCGGTCACATCCCCCCCTGGCTTGCGCGAGACGTTGGGGGTCCTTTCGTTGCGTAACGATTCCGCTCCACGCTGAATGTGCCAGCATCGGTTATGAGAATTCATCTCGAGAGTTCACTACAAGCCATTGAAAACGGACTTCAGTGCGGTGTGAGAGGAGAATATTCAAACAAAAAAGTTGTTTTGTGCAATGTTCAAGTTGTCGATTCGGGGGCTCTGCTTCGTGGTTGCAAGCATGGAAAGCGTTCGAGTGATGCGAGTTTTGAACCGAAACGTTCGGGATCAGTCTATCGTGGAAGAGTCTGTGAAAAGGTGGGTCTACACGAGAGGCGTTTTGCAAAACGCGTCGCGAAGTTGTGGAACGGGTTACAGAAGGTCACCTGCTTTAACTTATGTAAGCTCGTGCACGTGCCATTCCTCCACACGTTTGTCCAAACTCATATGGCATATGAGTTGAGTTGATGGCAGTAGGGGAGCCATCCACCGCCACCATCACTTCCACCATCAAGGTACCGGACCATGAGATGACAGACTCGCACCTTGAATCAAGCTTCGAGCTGCAGCGCTGAGGTGGCTCAGCAACGGTGTGAATTGTAGTATAACCTTCAAAAATAATATGACATTGGCCATTATCTATTACAATTACAAGTCCGTACTTCTCTACGGAACGCCATCTGAGCGGCGAGAGGGCGGGGATGATCGGGTATATTGTCATGGCAAGTTCCGAAACTTTATTTGACTGAGTGTATGTCATTCCTACTCTAGACGATCCACGACTTTCCCCTTCTTCCTCTCACTTCTCCTACTCCTCCCACTCCCACCCACTCGCCCAAAGCATGTCTGGAATGAACATGGGCTCTAGCTCTGGCATGAGCCAAATGGCCTCCTTCCTACACTTTACCCCCATCGGCGACACACTTTGGTTTCACGGTTGGACACCTAACTCGGCAGGGGCTATGGTCGGCGCCTGCATCGGCCTCTTTCTCCTCGCCATCTTCGAGCGGTACATTGCCGCAGCACAGGGGATAGCGATAAGATCATGGCAGAGGAGGTACGTCTACTCCAACTCTATACACTCTTCGCTTTCTTTCGCTCTCCGGGAACAAGAGATTAAAAAAGAATCGCTTTCATAACAGCGCGCAGAGTGGCACGTTCGACAACCTAGAGCTACCAAAGGAGTTCGGGAATCAGAAATCTCCATTGCACGTTTCCGTGGCGAATTCCCTTTCCCTCCGCAGCAGCCCGCAGACGCCCCCTTTTATCCTTCCACAAGACTTGGCACGAGGTGCTATCCACATGGTCCATGCGGCGCTCACATACCTTTTCATGTTAGCTATCATGTGCGTATTCCCCCTTTTTTTCTTTTTGTGACAACGTTGTAAAAAGAAACGTGCGCCATGAACCCGTCAACCCACAGGACGTTTCAACTCGGATTCATTTTTTCCATTTGTATTGGTGCTGGCGTAGGCGAAGTGATATTTGGTCGGCACATTGGAGGGGCGGGCGGCCATTAGTTGTGACCGAGATTCCATCTAAGATATCTTTCCTTGTTATCAATTGTAATGTCATGCGATGTGGCTGTGCCGGGAATGCGGGCAAACTCTGCCGGTAACCGCATGGCCAAAGCCTTCGGCCACTGAAGCGCCCTTTTTTTTATTCCGCGCAGAGACATATTGATTATCGTTACCGTCCATCATTCATGGACTCTGCCGCACCCCCCGTCATCCCAACAGACTTACAACCCTACAAGTTAGGTTTTTTTTCTTTTTGTTATTTTGTCTTTTTTTGAGATGGGACACATGACTGACGTAGTCGTACGACCCTTCAAACAGTTCCTACATTGAAGACCCGAAATGGCAGCGCAAGTTCACCATCGTTTGGGTGTCTGTTTTGGCCGTGTTTGTGCTTGCTGCACTTCCCAGGCTGTTGAGGAGAGTCAGGAGTGGGGTGGCGTTCACTGGGTTACTGGGGTTGACACAAAACGTGCAAGCGTACGAGAGGGTGACAGAAAAAGAAGGGGTTGGCTATAATGCCACGACACGACGGGCCGCCAGTAGGCACGGCAAGACCTCCAGTCTCTTGAACACTCTGGGATCGTTCTGGTACTGGACACTGCCAAAGGTCGGACTGAGTGCAGGACAGAGTAAGTTCATTCATTTTTTAACATACAGAAAGAGGTTCATTATTTATTTATTTTTTGACCAGTCTTCATCGTCTCCGCCTATCTCGCCCTCATAGTGACCTGTATCGTATGCCAAGTCCCCCTAATCGACAATCCAAATCGTGCAGGTCAGTATTTGTTCCGCGAACCTAATATAACCTCCTCTGGATCAGAGCTCCTTTCCTTCCAGGTTTCCTTGCCCTCGCTCAACTCCCTCCCGTCTTCATCTTCTCCACCAAGAATTCAATCGTCTCTTTCCTCCTTGGCCCAGGCGTCGGATACGAAAAGCTTAATTTCATACACCGCTGGTCCGGTCGTGGACTTTTCCTGGCAGGCCTCATTCATGGCTCCTTGTGGATCAGGAACTACGTCTCATTTGGGTTACCGATATTAGGCCAACAAAAGCAAACGAGCGGCATTGCGTGCCTCTCTTTACTGTCCATCATTGCCTTGAGCAGTTTGCGCCCCGTGCGACGATATTTGTGGAATGTGTTCTGGATCCTCCAGTAAGCGCTCTTCTCTCTCTCTCTCTCTCCTTAACCGATTGTCTCTAATATACGCTCAGCTTCCTGTGTTACATTGCCTTTTTCATCACGGTGTGCTATCACACGATGTATGCTCCCCCATGGATATACCCGCCACTCGCCTTTTTCGGTCTTAATCTTTTGATGAGAATGATGAGGATCAGATTCGAAAACGCCTTCCTAGTTCCTGTGGATAAACAAATGACGTTGGTGAGTATCCCTACTCCCTACTACTACTAATGGAAAGGAACCACAATTGACCCTCATCAGGTTCATGTACCTTACAAGTCATCTGGATGGACGGCGGGTCAGTTCATCCGGTTGCGTGTCTTCTTCCGGGGTCAGCTTTTCGAGTCGCACCCCTTCACGATCATGTGTGCTCCTCCCATGGAAGGCTGCCTTGCGAAACCTTTACCAACGGCGTCTGATGAAAAGGGCGATGTGATAGAGGAAAGTACGCATGCTGACTCGGGACTTGAGGGACACACGGGGATTGGATTTGTGCTCGGCGTTCGTGCGTCGGGTAACTGGACCAAAGCACTGAATGACTTTGCCCACGAAGAAGGGCAGCGATTGATAAAGGCTTGCCGTAACCAACGTAAGCCCTTTTTTTATTTTTTATTTTTAATATTCTCTCTCTATATAAATATCTGGAACACGAGGGTGATTTGGGATTTTTATGCCATCACAGCGGAAGTGGAAGCCCATGAAAACGTCCCGGTTCCTGCCTATATCATGATTGACGGTCCCTATGGAGGGTGCAGCATAGATCCGTCTGCTTACCAGACGGTGCTGTTCGTCAGTGGAGGCAGCGGCGCGACTTTCACTATTGGATTGCTGGATGAGTTGGTGGGAAGATGTATTGGGTCAAGTCAGGTCGTGACAAAGAGGATCGAGTTTGTGTGGTACATCCGCAGTTTTGGTATGAGAAATCCGCTGCGATCAGAGCTTTCTTTACACAAGGACTGACCAACTTTTTGACAATAAAGGCACGATGCTCTGGTTCTCCAATTTCTTGAACACGATTGCCCGCCATGCTGCGACCTGTCCCAATCTAGATCTTCATATCACGGTTTACGTGACATGCTTGTGCGATCCTGATAGGGTACCCAATATTCCAAACTGTGACGTGCTGCTGGCGCGTCCTAGCATCTCGGACGTCCTGAGAAGAGTCATCGACGGACGTCCAGACCCGGCCAAGGTGGAGGAAGGAAATGTAGTGATTGAGGGGCCATCGGAGTCTGATGGGAAATGTTGCGGTGAATCCAGCGCTGTCCACGAAACCTACGCGCCGGGCCCCGCAGGCGGCAATGGTTTGGCTGTATGTGCTAGCGGGCCGCTGGAGCTGACGAGCGAGGCTGCGAATGCTGTCGCTGCGCTGGGGTCGAGCAAGAGAGAGAGAGAGTTGGGACCGATTGCGCTGCATAGCGAGGTGTACGCCATATGATGAGTTATTTAATTTATTGTTATTGGCATGATTCACGCCACTATAGGCGGCCCCTTTGAACATTAGCCCATTACATTCACAGTGAATCACTGCGACGCCCAGGACGTTTCGTTTGACATCAGTCATGCAGTGCATTTTCTGATGTGCATATTGCGCTTGGTGTCACCACATCGTTACTACCGTATGGTGTCTACTCGCATCTTTCACATCCTCTTGCTTTCTCTTCTTGTCCAAGGAGCTTAGTCGCCGACTATTCCCTCTGGCACTGGTTCCTAGGGGACTCTACCCCAGCCTCCTGATAACAGATCGCCACCCCATAAACGATAATCGTGAATCTCATGGCCCGAATCCCACAATACCTCCATCCCTAAGCACCGTACATGGATCTAACGAGCACAAACTATCACCCATGAACGCCCAAAATCAACAATCTCTCGGCTCCGTTCCATTACCATCCTTCAGAGATGTGATGACGTCGGACATCGATGAGCGTCTTAGCGTAATCCAAATAGCAGAAGGCTCTGAGTATGGCGTAGAAATGCAACTCTTCAAATCTACGTATGGCAGACGACTACTATAATCATTACCACACCCCTGAGGGGTAACCGGCATCTAACAGATCGCATCGTTCGGATGCGCAACGCCAACATTGCCCCAATCACGCTTACACGAGCTCATGTTGGCGATACACAATGGAAACTTCAAATATCATATTCCCTTATTGCTACCATGTAACATCAACGACGACGGTGTCAATGTTATGATAGTACCACCAAAGTCCTACTGTCGTTACGGACATGAAATCAAGGTCATTCCCGAACAATACTCTGAAGTACCATCAAATACGGACATTTTCACACCAGTCGGTACATTTCATTTAGAAGCGGACAAAGTTGTTCGTGCCGTTACCCAGCAGGTAGGCAATCATGCGTTTAATTTTGACAAATATAAGGCTATGGACCTTATGGAGGAAAGATGGAGCGTACATTGTCGTTCTGAAGCCAATCGACTTCAACGTCCACTAAGTGGAAAGGAGCTTTCCGCCTACGCCAAATATTGTATAAAGTACATATTTGAGCGTTCGGCTAAGGGTATAAAGTCTAGAGCTCGCAACGACCTACCATAGCGGTGATGGATATGATGCGTGGCGCCGTAGCCCAGATTGCCGCATTGCCTTGCCACTGTGCCCATGCGAATAACCGCGATGCCCGGCAAGTTTAGTTCGACATCAGTCATCCAGTGCATTCTCTGATATATAACAAAGCCCTTCAATTTTGGTGTAACCGCATCCTTACTACCTCTGGCAGGTATAAAAATTATGGTGTCCACTCGCATCTTTCACTGCATCCTCTTGCTTTTTCTTCTCGTCCAAGGAGCCCTGACTATGCCCCAGCCTCCTGATAACACCATTAACAGATTACCACCCATAGACGAGAATCGTCAATCGCATACAGAACCATCCATATATACCATGGATGGATCTGACGACCACACACTACCACCCATAAACACCGTATATGGATCTCATGGCCACACCCTACCACCCATAAACACCGTATATGGATCTCATGGCCACACCCTACCACCCATAAACACCATATATGGATCTCATGGCCACACACTACCACCCATAAACACCATACATGTATATGGATCTCACGGCCACACACGACCACCCCCAAATCAACAATCTCCCGGCTCCGTTGCATTACCACCCGTAACAGATCAGCGTAGTATGATAATGGCGGAAATCGATGATCATTTCCACGTAATCCGATTACCAGAAGGCTCCAAGTATGGCATAAAAAAGGATCATTCCTTCAATTCTCCCATACCAACAGACGACTACTATCGCATACCATCATACGTAATCATTGCCATACCCATAGAAGGTTACCAGTTTCTACAAGATCGCATCGTTCGGATGCGCAACGCCAACATTGCCCAGTCACGCTTGAACGAGCTCATGTTGGCACCACGCAATGGCAACAAAGTCCATATTCCCTTATTGCTACCTACAACCGCAACTTTCATCAACGACGACGGTGTCAAGGTTATGTTCGTACCATCAGGGTCCTACTATCATTACGGACATGAAATCAAGGTTATTCCCGAACAATACACTGAGGTACCATCAAATACGGACATTTTCACATCAGTCGGTACATTTCATCTAAAAGTGGACAGAATTGTTCGTGTCTTTAACCAGCAGGTAGGCATTATCTACTCGTAATACGTTTTAACTTTAACAAATATAAGAGTCTCGACGAGAGGGAGGGAAAATGCAACGAGAAGTGTCATTCTGAAGCTTTGCAACTTCAACGTCCACCAAGCGAACAGGAGCGTTTTGCCTATGTCGAATATTGTAAAAACTCCATATTTGAGCGTTCGGCTCAGGGATACCATATTAAAAATGTTTACAAGCTACCAGACTTGGAAAGCTTTCTAACAAGGGGTCGCCCAAGTTTAATCCGTTTCAGGACTCAAGCCCATTTTATGTAGTCGCTGTTCAAGTTGCCCAATTACTATGGATATATATATTTGATCCCAATTCTGTTAAAGGTATATCTGTTTGCATGGACCTAGGACAGCTAGCATCAGGAAAACGGTATGTTCTGCTCTGACCGCTTTGGCCACTCTCAGCTCGATTGCCAAAAAAAAGAAGAGGAGAACAATTGTGTGATATGTAACAGCTGAGGTGAGTTTCATCGTGTATTATGTTATTGTTGCTTTCTTGCTACTATTGTAGTATAACAGCCTGCAGGCGAACACGTACTACAAACATTGAAATCAGGTCATGAAGTTTGTTTTCTGACAACTACGAGATCACTTTAAAGTTTAAATGCGCGCGCTCGAGGATCGTTTGGTCCTAAATAAATGAAGCGCCAATCCATCGCCCTAGCCATCAAGCATCTGAAATAAGCTAATTTCCTTTGTGCCGGGTGTGCAAGTCTATTAAAACAAGTTGCTAGGCAGAAATTCTTGTCCTCGTCTGAAGGTCTTATATGAATCATAAGGTCCATAATCTAGAACGTCAGCTTATGAGGAGGTCACAACGAATGTTGGATGTTGCTTACCATTTTATCCCAAAGATCAGGATGACTTCCACTTGGCATCATGCTCTCGTATTTGACGGGATCCAAATTCATCAGGCACTCATAATATGCCTCCGCGTCACCACTCAAATGTGAACAACTATAATATTGATCTATATGTTGATGTATTGTGAGAAGTAGGCGATGTTCAAGCTCCATTGTCTAAACCAACATCTTGATGAGGGAGACAACAGTGAATATTGATATTTTGCTTACCAGTCCATTTAAAACGTGGTGCTCTCTATTGTTTGGATGTGGTGGCGGCGTCGTTTGGACTGGCATAGCAAGGAAAGAAACAATGGAGAAAAGGGCGGTAAAAAGGTGACGCATATGGATTGTCGTATGTATATGGTGTCCAGCACTAACAACTACATCGCAACGGTTTTGCAGGTCCTTATAAGCTCACCGAGATGAGCAATTTGTTGCGTGGCATTGTAGAATCATGGCGGATGTCACTTCCGTTCCCAGGACTTGAAGCCGCGCGACGACAGCTGGATTCCATCACACAGCATATCGGACTTGAGTTCCGCATCATTGCTTTATCAGCAGTTGCCATTCGGAATGATTGATCTTGGGCGTCGTGCTACCGCATGTTCAAATACTACTTGAGCCGCAGTTAGGGGTTTAATCACAAGCCGACATACCACATGAACAACGATGATACCAATTCCGAGGCTGTAAGGTCTCGGGTTTTTGGAAGGGAATGCGAGGAACCTCGGTCGGCAAGATCATTGATGTCTTTATGTCGGTTTGGAAACCCAATCTTATTACAGATCTTGGGCCTCCTGTTGACCCAATACAATGATGGTCACTACCATGTCTGACCGACAACCAAACTCAGTTCCCCGATTCACGCAGACTGACAAGTTCCGATGGTCTCCACGTCCTGATAATTGCTAACCCGATTGTAGCGATGCAGGCGCCAAAGACATGCCGCTCGGAAATATTGTAGACCACGCGTGGGCCGTGTATTGAACTTTTGCTCGTCGAAGTTTCGAACCGTAACATTGACGAGGGAGTGGCTTCCAGCTATCTCGGCTGTTGCTTTTCGGACCATTCCCAACATCGGTGGTGTCGTCATGCAGATAGCCACAAACTCGCCTGTGCCGTTGCGCGGTACCCCAGGCCACCAAGCTCCGCAAGAAGTGGATACACCGACATCGCATCGGTCACTGTCTGGCATGGTCAGTTTGTGTATTCCAACTTTGTAAACCAATTTATTTCGTGCACCTGTATAACAAACTACAACGTTTAGTTTAGAAAAAATATTGGGCATACAAGAACCTTGTTCAACAACCCTCGAGGAACCCGTACAACCGTTCTTTCCCGACAAACGGGATTTTGTGTTTCCATCGTGAGCTTTTCTATTTCAGATATTACTGCATCATTTGGACAGAGCCCAGTTGCAGTGCTCGAATCGACTAATGCGCATTAGCTTTCAAAAAAGGAAATGTCGCAACGTCCTTCATAGAACCCAGCGCAACGCTCAGCGCGCCCAAACGCGCCCCGACACTACCAGCTAACTCCCGGTCACTTGATGACCCAGCACAACGCTCCACCCGCACCATCGCTCTTCGAGCCTGTAAACCGCATAAGTACCGTTCTCGAACGGCCGAGTCCATAGTGTAGAAGTCGTTTTCGTATTTCTCCATCCTGTAATTGGTACGCTCACTTGGGGTCGAATAAACCTACGTTATCATGCGAAAAAAAAAAAAAAAAAAAAAAGGAAATGTCACACGTCACCAATTTAGGAGCTAACGTCAGATCGGTCACGTTTAGAATCGGTCAAGATTCCTGGAACGTATATAATCCCTGCCCAATGGTCCGTCTCTTCAGATATCCCTTTCTTCCCTACCATAACATACGCACCCACAACCCACACATATTACCCCGCTACGTTTCATTTCTTGATTGATTTGATATCATTGACGATGCACACAGGCATTCCTAGAAAGACCTTCTCCTCCTCCTCTAAATCCGCGTTCAAGCCGGCCTTGAACAACAAGTCATCCTCCCCTTCTTCCGCAAATCTTTCCCGCCTTCCTACTTCCCGCCTTCCCACCTCCTCAAAGAAGACCGTCATCCCTTCTTCCCGCTCTCATAAAGAAAACATTCCTCCTGTTGTCTCCAATTCCAAAAAGCAGTATGTCATCGTATTTTGCTCCATCTTTCGCTTATGGCTGACATGAACGTGTGTGTATGTGTGGCTTAGGGGTTCTACCAGGTCTATTGTCCTTCAAAAATCTTCTAATGGTGCCGATGAGCCCAAAATTGAAAAGAAGAATAATACCAAGGACTTTAGCCTGGAAGACGTACAGCACGTTGGGTCTAAGCACAAGGTTAGTGTCTCTTGCATTCGTCTTGTAAGATATTGGGATTGACGATGACATAGGATGAACTTTCCTTCACTTATCCCGTGCTTGCAGACCTATCGAATTCCGATAACCACCTCGAACTCGAATCTTCTTTTTACGAGACCCAGTTGGCCGCCCGTCATAATGACAGCATTCAAGTGACGCTCAAGAGAACGCGGGCGAGAATCTTGCGATGCATGGACAGAGTAGCCAATGACGAGGACGAAGTTTCCATTTCCCTTGACTATATTCCCGAGTCGGATGTTGAAGGCGTTTTGGGCGTCGAGTACATCATTGACGATGATGATGATGATGAGGAGGCTGACAAGACTTTCGATCTCTCCGAATTCTTGACCAAGAACGCTCTCCCAACCGCTCCCCCAACCACTCCCCTTCCTCCCCTCCCTACTGTCTCCACTACTACTCCTCTTACAACTGAAGAGGCTGACAACACCTTTGACCTTTCCGACTTTTTGGACAAGAACACTCCGATTCTTGGAGATGATAGGTTACTGGACACGTCCCTTTCTGATCTGATGAAGGTCGAGATCGACTATGACCGCGAGTTCCCCGACACTGCCATTGGCCGGCCTCCACATATCTTCGTTTGCATGTACAAGCGCGACATGAAGAGAAAGGCGGCTGCAGCCGCAGCTCAAAAGGTTATGGGGAACCAGGAAAGGAACGTATCCGCCGCTGATAACCAACGAAACAGGTGCGTCCCAGATAACGAGTGTATTATTGATCTTCCCTTGCAGAGTTGGGCGCCGACGTTCAATGCCACTGTTCTCACCCCTCAAAAGTCTAAACTTGACGTAGCACCAGTACCAGCACCAGTAGCACCTCCGATTCCGATGATCCCCAGCTTAATTGTGACAAGTCCAAGCGACGGCGACATTGTAAGCGTACCAGACAGGGAACCACCGGTGTTTGACGAGAAAGTGATCGAGTATGGCGTACACAAGTACTTCCTCTTACCACAATTGGTGTTTGAGGTTCGGTGTGCCCCTTCCTGATGACGAGGACGAGGAAAATGGTCCTTTGGACGAGATCTACTGAGTGAAGAGGAATTGGTAAGTGACCAGCGTCAGCTTTCATTAATATCCTATCTGACGGCTTATCCTAGTTTTACCATATACCCCGCGGACATGGACGCTTTTCATTTCTCTGTTTTATTTCTCTATTTTTTTTTTTTTTGTTTCTTTCCTCTGTTTCTTTTTTCTATTTCTTTGCTGCGTTTAAATACTTGTATCTGCATTGTTGTAATGGGGTGTGTGGGGAGACGGCGAGGCGGAGAACACACAACCAGGGCCACAGCCAAGCCACGGGAGTGTATTCTCTGACCAATAAAGCCCTGGGGAGGCTTGGCAGTAGGACGCAGAGGGCAGGGAGCCTTGCCACCTCTCTTGTCCTGGGACGCGTTTGAATATGTCTTGCCGGTGAACCAGCTCTACACATCAGCGCTTCAGTGATCAATGAAAAAAAAGGGAATTCAAAATCGAACATTTGTGTTATCTGAGAGCGCGTGAGATCAATTATACGGGTTTCTGCAAAAATATGGCCTACAAAACCAAATAGTCCATTTCCTCTGTTACCGCCTCCCCTGCTCCTGAGCGTCGGGGCTTTTATCAAAGGCGGCGTTGGCTGAAAACCTGGTTGATATCCACGTATTTGGGCAGCGTCTAGCGTATCTCGTGTCCACTGTGCATTGTCTGCATCGACGTCCATACTTGTGGAAATTCTCTGTGCCCACACAAAAGTGAACCTTCAACTTGATGATCTGCCTCAAAGCAGGGTGATGCATCCCTTGGAAACATACTTATCTACAATCAATCCCTATTGCACTTAGCAATCGACCCCACAGCCCGTCTCAATCTCGGATTCGAATCTATGAATCACGATGCCGCTACCTTTCTTCTCCTCGCTGCCACTCCATTCGCACTCGCATCCGGAACTCTGCCAGACTTCTTTGCGGCAATGCGGTCCAGTGCCCGCTTCGTCTCCCCGTCTGTGAAAGTGGAGAGATCATAGTATGTCGGAGCATACTCAAGTAGCCACTCCGGTCGCACTTCAGAGACGGTCCGAATGAAAGGCCGTGTAGTTAGCACAAATTCGTTAAAAATGACCCATTCAGGCTGCGTATCCAATCCACATGACGGATGGAGCCCTACAACCTGCACCGCAGTATCACACACGCACAAGTGAACATCACACCTCATTGCTACCGGCGACCGCACGCACCTGGTTATCTTTTACTGTCAGATAATTTCCTTTTTCACCTTCCTTGTGCGCCACTTGCATAAAGAAGCCGCAAACGAGTGTCTTGCGAATATTCTGATACATCTTCTTTTCGTCTTGCAGCGACAGTAGTTCAATTTCAAAGCGCTCCATTACGCGCTGCAGCTGATTGCGCACATTGTCTGCCTGTGCGAGCAATCGCTGCGAGACGTAATTCTGCCACGCCCAGTTCTTATTATACAAATCTAATGAATAAATCAGCAGGCGAGAAGATAGGACCGATGAAAAAGACAACTTTGTTGATATTGATTATAGACATTGAGTAGTGTAAGATGGTCACCGTCTGGTACGGTCAGTTTGGCCTTGGCAGCATCAGCTTCGCGTCTCTGGTTGTTTGGCCGGAGCCAGATATTCGGTACTACAAGCGGTGTCAAACGCTGCTCAAGCACTTGGTCATAACACATACCCGATAACATGGCAGTAATGGTCAACATCTCATTACTGCACTTGAACTCGGAACTTGTGATCAACATCTTAGATAACTAGCCAAACAATTAATTCACAACCCCGATTCGATAATAGAAGGACTCACTTGCGGATCGAGAGGAAACTCGGCCATGATACTCCCAAGCGCAGTCAGATTCCCGTCGTCATCCATCGCCGCAAGATAATTGAGCAGTTCCAACGCACGCATCAGCGTCTCTGGAGCAGGAGCATCGACATAATCAAAATGGACAAGGTCCTGACAATTGCCATAATGAGAATTGCCAGACCCATGCACACGGGAAACTCTCACCTTGATTCCGAGCTTGACGAGCTCCAACACCGTGTTGCTCAAATTGCTTCTCAAAATCTCGGGATGCGTCTGATCCTCCAGCTCCTTCATAAAATCGCGCTCCGTATACAATCTGAAACACTTCCCCGGCCTCGTCCGACCTGCCCGCCCCGCGCGCTGCTGCGCCGACGCCTTGGATATCGGACTCACCAACAGACTCTCCACCCGGATTCGCGGATTGTACACTTTCTGCTTCGAAAACCCCGGATCGACGACATACACGATCCCGTCTATCGTCAGCGACGTTTCGGCAATGTTCGTCGACACCACCACCTTGCGCCCCGGCGCCCCGTCCGGTGAGCGCGCGGAAGGGGGCGGATCAAAGATTCGTTGTTGCTGCTGAGGAGGGAGGGATGAATAAAGCGGGATGCATACGAGTGGGCCCACGGATGAATCTGAACTGGCCAAATCGTCCGCCTCAATCTTGATCTTGCGACACGACTCTTCAATCTCTTCCTCGCCTGTGAGGAAGAGCAAGATATCGCCAGGATCCTCAGCGCGGTGGATCATGAGCACGGTGCGGATTGCAGCCTCGACGTAGTCTGCTTCGGGCTCCTGGGTGTAGAACACCTCCACAGGATGCGTGCGCCCGGGCACCTTGAACAGGGGCGCGGTCTGCTCCGAGTGGAGGCCAAAATACTTCTGAAACTTGAAAGCGTTGAGTGTAGCAGACATGACGATGATTTTGAGGTCGCTCCGCTTTTTGGCCAGGGACTTTAGCAGGCCCATGAGAATGTCGGTGGCCAGAGCCCGCTCATGGGCTTCGTCGAGGATGATAGTTGAATAGCGGTCGAGGCTGGGGTCGTTCATCGCTTCCCGGAGTAGCATACCATCAGTCATGTATTTGAGAAATGTCGTCCCTGGCTCCGTCATGTCTTCGAATTGGATCGAGTATCCGACCTGACGGCCAAGTTGGACTAGATGAAGTAAGTGCGTAAGTGCGTTAGTTGACGCTAACAAGGGTACTGGATGAACACGAACCATCCATCTCGTCTGCCACACGTTTCGCCACCGACATGGCTGCAACTCGTCTGGGCTGGGTACAAGCTATCAGCTTGCCCCTTGTATGCGGCAAATCTGAGTAGGCCACGAACTGTGGTATCCTGCGAACGTATATGAGATATGAATATAACACTATGGGAGGAAAACGGACTGGGTCGTTTTTCCAGAGCCTGTCTCCCCGACAATAACAATAATCTGGTTTTCACTAAACTAGCTCGGACGAATGGTCAGTCGGGTTGAAAATGAGGGGACGAGGAGAGGGTCGGCCCAGTCCTAAAGGAAGCAGAACTCAAACCCCTCCCCACATCGAGGCAGCACCGTGCCACATACCATTTTGTAAAACTCGTCCATCTGCACAAACACGGGTAGCTTTTTGCGTGATTCGAGTATTTTCTGGTATTGAGGGGTGTGTTCCAGCTTGGTAAACGGGTTTATTTTGTGTTCCTATATCATGACCACCGCAATAAAATTAAAATTAAAATTAAAAACAACAACTTTTAGTTCAGAAAAAACGATGGAGCATACGAGAGCCTTTCGGACTTGTTCGCCATTGACTCTTCGAGGTAGGAACCCGTAAAAAGGCTCTCTTTTTTGCGGATTATGCTTTGACTGCTTTTTTGCAGACTCTGTTGGTTGAACTGCTATCGTGAGCTTAGCTATTTGAGATACTATTTCATCCTCTGGTGCTTCCGGCATTCTTCTGAATTCCACTACTGGAGGTAAACTTTCGGGCCCTACTGCTCGAGGCACTCTTGCAGACATGGCTAGATTGTTGGAGATGGCTTGAGCGCCTTAGCCCTAAGGCCTAAGCTAGATGCGACTTATCTGCTGCTGCGACGCATTCAAAAAAGGAATGTCACTTGTCACGTCACACTTGTACAATTTAGGTAGTCGATCCCCCCTAAGTCGGTCAGGAATTAGTTAAATTCCGGCCCAGCTGTGGTCTGTCTCTCCAGATATCCCTTTCTTCCCTACCATAACATACGCACCCACAACCCACACATATTACCCCGCTACGTTTCATTTCTTGATTGATTTGATATCATTGACGATGCACACAGGCATTCCTAGAAAGACCTTCTCCTCCTCCTCTAAATCCGCGTTCAAGCCGGCCTTGAACAACAAGTCATCCTCCCCTTCTTCCGCAAATCTTTCCCGCCTTCCTACTTCCCGCCTTCCCACCTCCTCGAATAAGAAGACCGTCATCCCTTCTTCCCGCTCTCATAAAGAAAACATTCCTCCTGTTGTCTCCAATTCCAAAAAGCAGTATGTCATCGTATTCTGTTCCATCTTTCGCTTATGGCTGACATGAACGTGTGTGTGTGTGTGGTTTAGGGGTTCTACCAGGTCTATTGTCCTTCAAAAATCTTCTAATGGTGCCGACGAGCCCAAAATTGAAAAGAAGAATAATACCAAGGACTTTAGCCTGGAAGACGTACAGCACATTGGGTCTAAGCACAAGGTTCGTGTCTCTTGTATTCGTCTTGTGGGATATTGGCATTGACGATGACATAGGATGAACTTTCCTTCACTTATCCCGTGCTTGCAGACCTATCGAATTCTGACAACCACCTCGAACTCAAATCTTCCTTTTACGAGACCCAGTTGGCCGCTCGTCATAACGACAGCATTCAAGTGACGCTCAAGAGAACGCGAGCGAGAATCTTGCGATGCATGGACAGAGTGGCCAATGACGAGGACGAGGTTTCCATTTCCCTTGACTATATTCCCGAGTCGGATGTTGAAGGTGTTTTGGGCGTCGAGTACATCATTGACGACGATGATGATGATGAGGAGGCTGACAAGACTTTCGATCTCTCCGAATTCTTGACCAAGAACGCTCTCCCAACCGCTCCCCCAACCGCTCCCCTTCCTCCCCTCCCTACTGTCCCCGCGACTGCTCGTCTTACAACTGAAGAGGCTGACAACACCTTTGACCTTTCCGACTTTTTGGACAAGAACACTCCGATTCTTGGAGATGATAGGTTACTGGACACGTCCCTTTCTGATCTGATGAGGGTCGAGATCGACTATGACCGCGAGTTCCCCGACACTGCCATTGGCCGGCCTCCACATATCTTTGTTTGCATGTACAAGCGCGACATGAAGAGAAAGGCGGCGGCAGCAGCAGCTCAAAAGGCTCTGGGGAACCAGGAAAGGAACGTATCCGCCGCTGATAACCAACGAAACAGGTGCGTCCCAAATAACGAGTGTATTATTGATCTTCCCTTGCAGAGTTGGGCGCCGACGTTCAATGCCACTGTTCTCACCCCTCAAAAGTCTAAACTTGACGTAGCACCAGTACCAGCACCAGTAGCACCTCCGATTCCGATGATCCCCAGCTTAATTGTGACAAGTCCAAGCGACGGTGACATTGTAAGCGTACCAGACAGGGAACCACCGGTGTTTGACGAGAAAGTGATCGAGTATGGTGTACACAAGTACTTCCTCTTGGATGCTTCTTACCACAATTGGTGTTTGAGGTTCGGCGTGCCCCTTCCTGATGACGAGGACGAGGAAGATGGTCCTTTGGACGAGATCTACTGAGTGGAGAAAAATTGGTAAGTGACCAGCGTCAGCTTTCATTAATATCCTATCTGACGGCTTATCCTAGTTTTACCATATACCCCGCGGACATGGACGCTTTTCATTTCTCTGTTTCATTTCTCTATTTTGTTTTTTTTTGTTTCTTTCCTCTGTTTCTTTTTTCTATTTCTTTGCTGCGTTTAAATACTTGTATCTGCATTTTTGTAATGGGGTGTGTGGGGAGACGGCGAGGCGGAGAACACACAACCGGGGCCACAGCCAAGCCACGGGAGTGTATTCTCTGACCGATGAAGCCCTGGGGAGGCTTGGCAGTAGGACGCAGAGGGCAGAGAGCCTTGCCACCTCTCTTATCCTGGGACGCGTTTGAATATGTCTTGCCGGTGAACCAGCTCTACGCATCAGCGATCAACAATAATAAAAGGATTCAAAATCGGACATATCTGAGGGATCGTTCAGTGAGCTCAAACCTGGTCAAGAAAGTGTTACTTTTTAAAAAAATAAGGCGCTTACAAGCGATTCGTTTTTTTTTTTTCCACTGCTCTGCAACCAATGGCTTTTTTCCTTGATATTCAAGCCTCGATGGCGTACCTATTCATACTGTCAAATTGACACTTGTGTTGTTACATAATTTGTTGTCACATGTCACTGGGGTGACCACCATGGATAACGGATGACATTTCGCTCGTCGTTCGTCGCTCATGCCAAGTCGCAAGCCTCTTCATGGGTGGCCCGCCAGATACGCGACCCCTACGTCAAAAAGCGCGTCGTAGATCCTGTCCACTATCGGTCGCGGTCCGCCTTTAAGCTGCTCGAGATCCACGCGCAGTACGGCCAGTTCCTCACCCGGCCCGACGTCACCGCCGTCGTTGACTTGGGTGCGGCACCGGGCGGCTGGAGTCAGGTTCTCTCCACCCTATTTGGGTATGGGAGCCGTCAAGCGTACAAGCAGAAGCAGAAGCAGGAAATGAAAACGAAAACGAAAACGAAGATGTTGGCGTATGGCGACGTTGCCAGGCTCAAGCGGGTGCAGGACAAGTGGGGCACGTGGAGTGCTACTCCTGGTGCTGCTGTTCATGATCAGATGCATGATCATGAGGCTGATATATTCGACCCGTTGAATATTGACGACGAGGTGTTGGATTTGGATTTGGAGGACGAGAAATTGGAGGGTGTGACTAGGCGCAGGTGTACTACTACCCTCGTCGCGGTCGATAGGCTGTACATGCAGCCTATCCCCGGCGTTGAGTTTGTGCAGGTTGACTTTCTCGCACCCCAGAGTGCGGAGATGATACATGCCTTGCTGAAGTTCAAGAGCGGCAAGAACGACAGCAGCTCGGACGGACGCGTGGACGTTGTGCTCTCGGATATGGCGGCGAATGCATCTGGAAATGAGACACGGGATACAGAAGCAAGTCTGGAGATCTGTAATGCCGTTTTTGAATTTGCAAAACAACACCTTCGGACAGCCGAGGCTATAGGAAGGAGAAAAGCCGGCGTCTTACTGTGACCATCCCATCCTATGCTTTCTGCTTTGTTGCTAACTCCAGCTTTAGCATGAAACACTTTATGCATCCATCACTGCAACAATTCCGTAGGGAAAAGCTGGAGCCATGCTTTCACGAGGTCAGGTTTGTCAAGCCTCCATCCAGTCGCACCGAGTCTCGCGAAGGATTCTTTCTTTGCAAAGGCTGGAAGGGCAGCGAATGCCAATAGTTCTCTCTCATACAGACTAGGGGGATAACATAGAAATGTACATAGGCATACAAAGCCTGAGTCGGTCATATAACATTTAGGCTCCAAAACCGTAAAGAGTGCGGCCGGAGCGTTTGAGGGCATAAACCACGTCCAGTGCTGTGACGGTTTTACTGCAGGAACATGTGCATGAGTCTTGGCCTAAATCTACAACTTGCGCAATGGTGCGTACCGCTTAGCATGCTCAGTGTAGGTGACAGAATCGCGGATGACGTTCTCCAAGAAGATCTTGAGGACACCACGTGTCTCCTCGTAAATCAGGCCAGAAATACGCTTTACACCACCACGACGGGCGAGACGACGGATGGCAGGTTTGGTGATACCTGTATGCACAAATGCTGAGTCTATTGCCACTCCACGCGTGTGCGTGCGTGCGGACTAGCCTTGGATGTTGTCACGAAGAATCTTGCGATGACGTTTAGCACCGCCCTTTCCGAGACCCTAGATACTCTCTTTGTGAGATGGGTAATCTAATGCGTTATATGCAGGAGCCGGTCACCTTGCCACCCTTTCCACGGCCGGACATGTTGTTGCGTGACTGTGTTGTGAGTGTTGGTGAAAGATGATGATGGTTAGAGAACAAAGAGTGGTGAGCGTATTTGGCCTTATTGACGCGCCAGGACACGCTTACCGTCACCGTTACGGTAACGGTGTCTAAGATACTAAGATACAACCTGTTAAGTGCTTTCATCTTTCACGCGCAGCACGTCGTGTTGGTCATATGACAGGCTTCTGTGAAGACAAAGGACACACAGCAGAAGGACCCCAAACGCGCCTTTTATAGGTATAAAAGGAACCTCATCACAGTGCCACTACCATCCAAACCATGAACAGCTTTTTTGGCGAAACCGTCAGTCCTGTGGCCGCGATTCAAGCGATCCTCCACGACTACCCTTTCTCTGCGAGTATCCTCAGAGAGTTCAATCAGAACTCTGACGATGCGAGGGCCAAAAAGCAGGTAATGTTAAAACCTCGCGCTCTTCGCAGTGGCCCACACCCGCCCCATTTGTTGTCTGATAAGTGCCTAAAAAGATTTTTGTTCTCGACAAAGGGGAACACCCTGCCTTGATGGCATACAATGATTCTCAATTTCACGATGACGATTGGGTTGCAATTCAAAGCATCCATCAGTCATCCAAAAAGGAAGACACTTCGTGAGTGCCAGAAACTTTTTTTCCTTTTTATCTTAGCGCGTGAACCCTCGCTTAATCTTGGTTTAGGAAGATTGGAAAATACGGTGTAGGCTTCAGGGCCTGTTATCACGTACGTCCAACGCATTTTTCTCATGCCATACCCGTTTCTTTTCTTGGATTCTGATATGGACACACAGATCACCGATAAACCTCAAATCCTTTCTGGTTCTTCCTTTGCCGTCCTCGATCCGCTGCATTCCGGTAGCATGAGAATAACGTTTAATCAATTCAAAGATACAGAGTATTACCCACATTTCAGTTTCTTCTCTGACAAATTGGATTCTGCTTCTTTTTGTGGTACCGTCATCCGCTTACCACTACGCTTGTCCCCCAGTGAATTAAGTCAACGCACTGTACACGTGGAAGAGCTAGATCAGATGATCAAAGACTACATCGCCGAGGAGCTTAATCTCTCTCTTCTATTCCTCGACAACCTCAAGACGATTGAAATATGGAACACCGGCGGCGCCGAAGGCGACAAAGATCTTCTAGCTACTTGGAGCAAGTCCGAGCAGACAGTCGTGCGTCAGAACGGGGATTCTGAGTCCCTGTTCGTCTACGACTCGGTCTTGTCCAACGGTGACGTTCAACATCCGTGGCGGATCGTTCAGACCCAGAATTCGGAGGAGGAAGCCCAGTCCCGCCTCATGGCCAAAGTGGGCGGTGAGTCCGTCAAGCACGTCATTCAGAAACACAAGTTGCGCTCGGACGTACGCATCGCCTATCCACTCTCGCCTGACCCTTATACTTCCGGCCGGCTCTTCACCTTTTTGCCTCTGCCGTCCAAAACCAACTTTCCCGTTCACATCCACGCCCTGTTTGCGCTGACTTCCTCGCGACAAAGTTTGCGTAACTGTAATGAGACTGGTATCGTACCGGGCTCTGATAACGAGTAAGCACACGTTCTCTCCTTTTTTTGGTTGTTGCAGAGTTGGATATAATGCTGTTTTTTTCGTTTTTTTTTTTCCCCCAGCGTCTTGATTAAATGGAATCACCTGCTTTTTGACGACTATATTCCTCAAGCATGGACCTGTCTTTTGAAGACTTTAACAGAGCCGGACTCGGATGCCGTGTGCAAAGACATCTTCACAGCATGGCCGCCCTTGTGCTCTTCAATCACGTCTGGCGATGGGCTTTACTGGCAGAACATCCTACCTGCGACCTTCCGCGTGGCAGTCGAATCGGGAATAGCGATATGGCCCAAAGTATCCGTCGACGGCGGCGCCACGACTACTTGTGTCGATCTGAGATCCTCCCTTGTCGTGGGGAGAGACCAAGTCGATTGGGATGTCCTTACTGCTTTGGCGCAGCTCGGGCTGACGGTGGTCCCGTTACCCCAGGAACACATGTCACTCGTTGACAACTCCATTACTAAATTGACTCCGTGCAGTGCCCGAGAGCGTCTTGTGTTTCAACAAGGCCTCGCTTGCACGCCTTTCGATAGCTTGTCCCCCGATCAGCGAAGTACCCTGTGTAAATACTTCCTTTCCAACAACGACGTGCACGACATTTACGATCTCCCGCTCTTCCCTGTCCTCAACAAGGGGTCGTATGTCTCACTTAATGACAGAGCATCGACAACTCGGCGGTACATCGCTCTGACCCGCGATGAAGTGGACGTGTTTGGAGCGTCGGCAGGCGATGCGATAGCGCTCTCTCAGCTACACCCGCACGTTGCGGAATGGATAAAGCGGAAAGCAGGCACGAACGAGACGAACGTCGATTTGCTGACCCCATCTATGGTCGTTGCCTATCTGTCTGCTAGTGAACTGGTGCAACGCAGCGACGAGGATTACTTGGTAAACGTGTTGTGGCCTTGGTTGAGCACATGGCATGGCCGCGATGAAACGATGAGGCTGTTTAGAGAAAGCTCGGTGCTTCGCCTCATTCCTACGTCGTCGAAAGGGACGGCGCAACTCCTCTCCTCTCCTATCTTCCGCATGCCGTCGTCACCCGACGCTGTATCGTGCGGGATACCGCTGTTTGAGAAACTGGGACTGGTGTTCCTCAGTTCCGCCCTGTCGCCCTCTGTCGTCCAGTTCTTGAGCCATCATGGAGTGTTGAAGGACACGTGCGATGTCGGCCACGTTTTGGACGCCGTGGATGTAAGAGATGACCCAGTGACCTTCCTGACTGACGAGGAGGCGAAAACTGTGTTCGAATATGTTGCTAGTTGTTATAGGTCCCCCTCTGCCACTCGTTTGGACAAGCTGAAGAAGCTGCCAATTTTCCCCATCTTGGATCCTCGTGCAGATGTGTTGGACGACCTGACCAATGCATCCGTAAGATGGGGTAGAATCGATAGTTTGGTCGTCAAGGGTATCTCGCAGATGCGGCTTATTCCTGTACAGGCTCAGACGATCTTCAATGTCTGTTACCTTGACCAATCTAGCATTATGGACCCGTCATGCTCCCTATTGAGGGCGATGGGCATTCTCGTTCTCAGGGATGAAGACATTCTGTGGTCCGTTGTCTGCCAATTCTCATCCCAGCCCAAATCTCTCCAGGCCTCTTTCGTTTCCTACATTCGGAAACATTATAAATCGACAGATAGGGTCAAATCGACACTTAAAACAGCAAAATTTGTACTTGCATTAGACGGTACTTTGCAAGCACCACAGGATATGATTAACCCCGAATCCAGACTTGGAGGTATTTTTACTCCAGATTCGGCGGGTTGGCGTGTTCCAAAGATGGAAGATGACCATGATCGCAATATCATGGAGGGTCTCCAGGATTTGGAGATTCTAGCGGTCGCTTTGACGCCGGACATGGTGCGGGAGCGGATTTCGTACATTTCATCCACACACGCGTCGCCTCAGGCATTGAAGATTGCCCGTGCTCTGCTTTTGATGATGAACGACCCAAGTTACCTTTGTTCAGGTGTTATCGTGGATGCCTCTATGCGCTGGTTACCGACCCATCTCGGTCTTGTCAGCTCGAAAGAGGGCATTGAGAGCGGACGTCGGGACACCGACTTGTTTGATCAAGTCCTCACCCCGCTTGACGCGACTATCTCGATCTCGCCCTCCTTCAGGGCTCTTTTGACCTGGGACAAGCCCCTTCCCTTGGACGTCCTCACGAAGCAGCTGGATCGGGTTCTGGATCGGTCTGCGCTGGAAGGACGTTATGATAAAGTTTGTGGGGTGATTAGAGAGCTTGCGAGTCGTTCGCTTCTCGACAAGGATATCGAGGCGATTCGACAGGTCGTCGCTGAGCGGCATTGGGTCCCGACCAAGTCAGGAACATTAGTGCCCCATTTTCGGGCTGTGTTCGCTAGTGTGCCCGATTCAAGTTTTTTCTATGAGATCGGCTTTTCCAGAGCGGCGGATAAGCATATTGATCAGTTTCTTAGAAGGATGGGATGTTGCGAACGGTAAATGTCAAGGTTGACTTGATTCAGATTTTCATCATCTGACTATGGAGTACATAGGCCGACAGCATCTGCGATCACGCATGAACTCAACACGTTGAATGACGATGCGGGAATTGATCAACTCAGTAGAATCCAGCAAGCGGTGAAATTGTTGAATATGTTGTCCGATTCGGTTGCTGAACGCGAGCGGGGATCTTTGTTAATTCCCACTGACGCTGGAGACCTTGTTCCGCTTAGCAGCGGGGTATGTTATTACAAGGGCACGATCGAGAACGACGATAGAAGCGCGCCCATTGCCCATGATCTCGTCAGCGAGGAACTTGCGCTGAAACTCAAGATGCAGCGTCTCGGTCTTGACGAAGCCGAGGATGAAATCGACCTAGGGGAGAAGCCCATCACCACCATTCGCAACACTCTGAGGCAGTACGACCCAAAGCAGTTCTTCACGGAATTCATCGCCAATGCGTCTGATGCCAAAGCCAAGAGCTTCAGCTTGCTGGTGGACCATCATAATCATAAGGACCAGACGAAGAAGCTCCTTTCGGATGGGTTGGCTGCCTTTCAGGGTCCGTCTCTGGTTGTATTCAACGACGGAATCTTCTCCAGAGACGACTTTCGAGGGATATTGCACACCGGTATTGGTGGTAAGAAAGGAAAGCGTGGTATGATTGGGCGTTTCGGCCTCGGAGCACTTACCATGTTCCATTTTACGGAGGTGAGAGCGTGAGTAACTTTGGTCTTCCCACATACTAACCTTTGTTGTTTAGTTGGCTATGATTGTTTCCGGAGGACACGTTCTGTTCATGAGTCCTGACAAGAGAAACTTGTCGTTCTCCGGCAAACACTCGCTCCTCATTCCTTTGCTAAAGGTGAAAAGGTGATTGCTGTTTGCAGACGGATGGAGACGTCTTGTTCACCCTGTCCTAGGTTATACCCTGATCATCTTGCGCCCCTGCATGGAATGTACAATTTCAATTTGAACTCAACCGAGCCATACAAGGGGGTTGGTACTATTTTTCCAAAACCTTTCTTATGGTATTAACGTATATTTTAGACTTTATTCAGGTTACCGCTTAGGAAACAATCTCATTCAAACCATAGCTCAATATCGTCGAGGACTTGGGACGCGATGGAGATTGAAGAGACACTTCTCGAGCAGTTTGACGACTTGGCTTGCAAATCGCTTCTATTTACTGGACTCGGCCAAATTGATATGCTGCGACGCCAAAATCTCGAAGTCGAGGCTGTTCGACACATTGAATGTATCCGTTCACCTGGAAACCCCATGACAGACGCGATTGGATTCGAAACGGTGTCCTTTAAGCCAGACCATCTGCCCTCGTGGCTAGTTGCCTCCATGGCGGTTGACGTTCCAGAAAAGTTTAGCAAAGGACTTGCCGAGAAATATGACATGCATCATCTTCTCCCCGTCCGCATCGCCGCAGCTCTGGATCGTGTTCAAGTAGCGAAAATCGAATACAACTTGTTTTGCTCATTACCACTACCCATCTCGACGCGTTTACCGGCCCATATATCTGCTCCACTCATCTTGGAACAGGAGCGGCGCAATGTGCGCATTGACCGGCTTGGGATTGAGTCGGAGTACAATAAGTGGTTGTTTTCGTCCGAAATTCCACGTTTGTACCTCTATCTGCTTGAGAGGCTGGGGGCGTTGCAGACGCGACAGACAACCGATCCATGGTGGCCTGGAATGCCGACTCTCAGTATTGAAGTCAATACACCAAGTCAGATGATAATGGATGGCTTTTGGAGCCCTAAAACTCTGAAGGAGAGCCCGAGGCGCGTCTTGGCCAGCAAATACGAACCGGGGACTCTCTTGGGCCTGAAAGACGCTGTATTATTCAACAAGGAACGCTTTGCATATAGCGGATGCAGCAACGCGCTTTTGAAATTACTTTCTTTCACGAACCCTTTGCACGTCGTGGAGCTTCCTTCTGCATTACTCGAGAGAGCTGAGAAAGCACATTTACGCTTTGTGGACGGTATCTTCGTCAAAAAACTTCTTGAAGCTATCCATGAGCTTCGCCATCTGGATATGGCAGAAATTAAGACCTTGTTGTCATTTATGTTAGATGACAAGGTTGCGCTGGATGGACTTTCCCTTCTCCCGCTCGAAGATGGTTCGTACGCGGAGATCTGCTCGCAATATACCAAGAAATTTTACGTAGTAGGACCAAGCCAGGAGGCTGTCTACACCCTCTTCCCCCACAATCGTCTCGTGCATAGGGACTTCAGAGTTCCGGCTGAGCTCTTAAAGGGGTATAATATAGCGAGCCTAGATAAGCCAGATATCCTTGGACTCGTGAAAGAATGCGTTGACTCTGCGGAAGAGTGTTTTAGGCCAAAAGACGACCCGTACGGATCTTGGGTCACTTATTTCTGGGATGCTCAACTGGGCCTCAACGGAGAGGAATTATCTTTTCTGCCTCTGATTCCTACGCTTAACCCACTGCATTTCATCTCCCCGAGCAGAGTTCACGATGCTTCCGTTGCCGTTGTTAATGAATCTCAGAGCCCGGGCTTAAATTATGGCATTCTTCAGAAGCTTAAGATGACAGTGGTTGTTCAGAAAGACCTGTCGACTGTTGCAAAAGAGTTCATTTGGAAAATGAAGCCAACGCCCTATCTATGCTTTTTGGGACATATGCAAAAAAACCAAACCGAATGTATTGAAGCCATCAAGCTTCTTTCTCCCGGAGATCGTGAAGCATTGGGAAAATGGACTAGATCGAAAATCTGCTTCACTCCTTCGAACTTCGCCGCTATTGCCCGCAAGCTGCCTGTCTGGCCTGTTCGACGTGCATTCGGCGAAGTTCGGTTCGCGGCCCTGGACGATGTGACCATTCTTCCTACATCTATGCCGGCTGAGGTTCTGCGGCCATTCACAGAAAGTGATATTGTCGACTGGGACGATGGCATGCAAAAGGTTCAAAGAGCGCCGTGCACCGCAAAGGCTATCACTTTGCTGCTACTTAACTTTCCTGGTAGTATGTCCGTGAGCCCTGGCAATGTTCTTAGGACCACCAGTAAACGAACGGAATATCTCCGCTTCATAGAGAAGTTCCTTTCATTTGACAAGGTCGATGGGTATTCACTTTTGGTCCCTAACGAACGATGGGTCTTAACCGAGGTGGAGAACCTATACGAACGTAACGAATTGTTTGAGGCGGCTTTTCAAGATACTCGTCTCCTCTCGAGCCCCTACCAAGAATTTGCAGCATCGCTAGGACGTCATGGCCTTAATCGAGGATGTCGATTGGATCTTGCCATGTTCATAAAATGCGCCAATGCATTTAACAAAGATGATAATGAGAGCGACGCTGAGGACGATAATGACGAGGAGGACGACAACCATTATCATCGGAGCAAAATATTATATCGGTATTTTAATGCGATTTCTCTCCAACACGAGCGCGATAGCTACCTATGTCGGCAGTTGGATGACCTTAAATTCATTCCGAGGGCTGCTTTTACCAGGCCAGGTTACGACGGGATTAATCTAGGCAAGTATATGCGTGGTAGGATACTCTCACCCAGCCAAATTACAGTTCCGGAGTACGAGGCCATTTGTTGGAGTCAGCGAGGCACAACCGATCCCCAACCTAACCCAACCTTGCGCGGGACCTACAAAGACTTGGGAAAGCCAACTGGAAAAGAAGTTGTGCGTGTCTTTCCTATGTTCCTAGTTAACCCGTTTATGAGCCATCACAGATAAAACATCTCAAAGTCCTCGCTAGAATTGGGGAGCGTGGTCGCCGCCCTGGGCTACTTTCCGATCTCCAGGCGACCTACAAATGGTTGAACAAACATCTTGACGACATTCGGGTGGAGATTCCGAACGAGCGTGAAAGTAAAATTTTCCTCAATGTAAACGATCCACAGACGGAATGGCGATGGCATTCTGCGAATATGATTATCGACGGTCGCCATGACGTCGGAGGACTCCATGATATAAAGGACTTTCTTCGGGGTTATACCAACTTGTTGTATGCGGCTGGCGTCCTAGCGGAAAAGAGACCGGACGAATATAAACCTGTGGTCGAGGACAAGACGACGTCTTATCGAAGCGGATTTAATGACATGCGTCAACGAGGATACGATGTCAATGTTACTTTTACAGCCAAGGACGAGGAATACAAAATACTGCCGGCGCACAGGACCTGGCTGAGTCTGCACAGCAACCACTTCCGGGACTCGCTCTTAACTGGAGGTTTCAGGGAGTCGCTCCAGCTGGGTCCCAGCGGATATGTAAACATAGCGCTTGTGGATTATTCCAGCCTTTGTGTCAAGGAAGTTATAGGTGAGTCTACGTATTCGTGAAATTTCGTCAGCTCAACGACATGGGCACACAATAGATTGGATGTATACTGGAGAACTGCCCGAATCAAATGCTGGGCAGAAGTGCAGCGATGACGAAGGTTTGAGAACGCAACTAGATCTAGCGCTCGAGATGCTTTCTCTCGCTGACTATTTGGAGGCGAGTGAGTTGCACGAGCAACTTCAAGGGTTGATCATCGATTTTATCAATTCATCCTGGGTCAGGGGCAGTAAGTATTCACCTTTTTGCGGGAAGGGTACATAATTCTAAAATGTTGATGGTTATAGTTCGGGAACATGCACAAGCTTTGCGAGCTGAGCATCTTCGGAAAGCATGTGAACAATATATGGAGGATAATAGTGACATTATGGAAAGGGTGGAAGACTAGGGATTGGGGATTTATGGCCCTTCAAATGCGTGTCTATTTCTCAGTAGTGTGGGACGTACGTATGTAGAGGTGTATCAATGACTGCCAAATTGTATTCTGACGTTGGAAAATGTTTGTGATGAACATCCCCGGACATCATATTCATATGAGCTGCTCATCGCATCGAGTTCGCGCGTTACCGTAACGTCTGACTCGGATATTGAAAAGGAGGCCGCATCAACATTCCGTGCGGAGGGTTACTGCAGTAACATGAGCCCCCCCCCCCCCAGCCAATGGTCAAAAGCCTTTGACAGGGAAGCGCGAAGCAATTCGTTGGACAAAGACAGCGCACATGCATATGGTGTCGGAGGACTCGGAGATTCGCCAGTAGCATTGTCGAGCTTCAAGCTTCTTGCATCATGTCCGCGTGCGTTCCTATAATAAATAAAAAAAAGCTGACACTTGTTAGTAACAGATGCGAAGAAAAATAGCCCATTCCTATCCCATGGTCCCTCGAGATGATTTTGGAGCGGTACTCTAGTGCGCATTCCTCTATTTTTGACCTTGCACGACTGTCGTATTTTCAAGGAGCTGATTCTGATCACGAATGTGTGGAGCGCGTCACCTGAAAATCATTCGGCTTTTTTCTTTTTAGTGATGATTATATTGTTAGATATATAGAGTACATCAGAAGTATGGGTACAGCCGGGCAAAGGAAAGCCCACGAGTGGTAAGCGGAGGGATCGGCGCGCCATATTTGGAGGCGTTGAAGATAACCCTTGGAACCAGGGTTGGAACAGATCAGCATCAATGCATCACATTTGGGGTAGAGATCTAGGAGGCGGGATCCTCTGTTGTTCTCATCATGGGTGACCTTGAATGGTTCATCGACGGTGTTGGCAATGCGAACCATAGGTGGTAAAGGACTGCCTTTGCCAACTTGGAGCGTGTATTGATGAGGAAAATCATTCAGCTTCATTTGTCTTTTCCCCCTCCCTTGACGTCCGACTCGGGCCCTGTATCATAGGTGCACAGCTCAAACCCTCCAGGAAACACGCCAAACCCACAAGACGGGTACGGGTTTGCTGTGCGTGACCTGGATTCGTTTCCGTACACGTTATGATGAGTGCCAGTTTAACCATGCGTTTTCTCTTGGTCCTGCCCGTTGACCGTGACAGTCCAAGGTATCCTGCGCGCAGGTTATGGACAGTTGGCAGTTATTCTCACAATACAATTTCCGAGTCTCTCGCCTGATGCCAGGCAAGAGTCAACCGCGAATTTGACCTCACATCTGCACAGCCTGACTAGGAATCAAGATTGATTGCTTGCCTCGGTGTCGTTGGTATTTGTTTGAGCTGATAAGGGCCTGAAAATGCGGTGTAAGTATTAGGTGCTGGACACCATCATCATCAGTGCAACATCACATGCGCAACCTTCTCGTGCTTTTCTCCTTTGTCCCATTCCTTTGTATGCTGGTCCAAACGGCGTCAACAAGCAGTGTCAAGTACCGCGTTGACCTGGCGCGTCGTGTTGCTATGAGTGAATTAGAGACTCAGCATCAGATAGCGATCAATGAAATGAAAATGAATGTAATTTTCACATATCTGGTAAGCAATATTTCATTGCTGTCCTCCCTTTTAAAGATGTTGGTTTAGATTCAAGACATTTTGGACTTCCTTCCGGATCGAGAGCGAAAGAAACATTACATACAATGTGTACAGGCCGTACCACGTCACGATGATCATATACTCAGGGCGGAATATGTTTACAAGTGCCTGTTGCGTTATAGTCGCCTGAATTATCAGTCCATGGTGGGTGATGTCGTAGGTCCTATGTTTAGGCCGCCCCTTGACAATTATGATGAAATGGCAAGCAACATCTCAGTAACATTTAATCATTGCCACCTCACTCACTCATCACCCATTGATTTAGATACTGGACCTCACTGTGCATACACACCCGTCGCAAGACGTTCAGAATGGCTGCAAAAGAACTTGTGCTACTCATTCGGCTTGGACAGTGCGCGAGCAGACATGTTATTTTGCGTGCCTGGCCATGCAGGCAACCACTTTCCTCCATCATTACGTTGGTAAACTTTCAAAGTTGTAGTAGATAAAGTAATTAGTAGTAACAACAGAAACCCCCGTCTGTCCTTCTTCCCGTCGGACCCTAAGCTTGCTATGGCCTTTTTAGCCACAGCCATATGACAACTGCCACAGCGGTCATCGATTCATCGGAGAAAGAGCAGAAAGGCAACTGCAGGCCGATTCATATCTTAGGCTGCCAGGCATGCCAGTGACACTGATGGTAGAGTGTTACTGCAACACCACCTGCAAATATTCTTGAAACACCAGGATAAACGGCCCATCACCCCCCTCAGGACCTCGTCGTATCACAGAAAACCACAGAGAAATAGCGATATACGATATATGTATGATTGTTAGCCGATATCACGAGGGCAAAAGTCGAACTCAAAGGGGGGGGGGGGGGGGGGTTGTAGACTGCGTGAGTCTGCCTCGCCGAAGGGTAGAGTAGACGATGCCCGGAGGGTGGGTGGTCCAATGCTGGCTATAGACTATGCCCTGTTTGAGGGCATGGTTTGAAGAGGGAAGTGGCACTTGACGAGGCTGCAAAGATGCAACAGCAGCCTAACCCGGTTCAACAAATCTAGTGTCGTCTGCACTGCTTATGAGAAAAGCTCTCCATTCTAGTGAACGCTAGCAGAATCGCTAGAAAATCCCATGCCCCATTCAAATAGAGCTGGATCTTTCCATGCTCATAACATGCGTCAAGGGGAAAATGATGGCGGCAATAACCTACTATATTCATCCGCTTCCTCCGATAGCTACCAATTCCTGTGGAATCGTTGCTATAGGAGTATACTATGCATAGTAAGAATGATACTCTCACCTAGTATAATTGCTCATCCGGAGCACGGGGTAAGGCAGACAAGACCACGAACGAAGTTAGGCGTGTCTTTCCCATATTTCATGTGTGCGGAACTTTCTTCTTCGTGTTACCCAGTCTACTGCACGCGAGACAAAGTCAATGACTTTGTTTAATGGACCGTCCTGCAGAACGACTCGTTTCTCAGCCGAGCGTACGATCCACTGATGATCGATGATCTGGGCGAGTAGGATTGGACTGCGTGTAGCCGGGAGGGCCTTGGAAACAAGACAAGGTAGGAAATAATTCCTATTGCCTTCTATGTACTTGGGTTCGGGCTATGCCCCGGTGGAGGTATCGTAATCACGCGTTGGCGCGACAACTCTGATCATCAACTGTCATCCAAAACAAGGGCGACCAGCTGGTATTGAGGCACGGCCGCAATGATGCCACGGCCATAGGTACCACACAAATAATTGAACCTAGTGGGGAAAAAAAAAATGTGTTGTTCGTTGAGGATTCATAAAGGACCCCGCAAAGTCGTCTGCATGATTGTTGGTGCTGGACACCATCGTCACATACGACATGAACAAGCACAACATACTCTTCCCCCTATTCTCTGCGGTTTCTTTCCTTTGCGCGTTGATCCACGCGATGCCAATAAGTCCCAAATTATTGAATAACATTGCCCTGATACGTCGCCAGCAAATCTTGACGGGTCTGGTAAGCAAAGAAAAAACTACCATTTGCGTCCCTTATTAAAATTATTAGCTTAGATTAAAGACCTTCTCGATCACATGCCTCCTGAACATCGAGAGAAAGCTGATTTACATTGTAAAGAATCGGGACGTACAGTTGAATCAAAGGAGGTGTATTATAGGTGCTTAATGGAATTTGATACCAGAAATTACAGATGCGTTCTGACCGCAGAACAATATGTGAACTGGCACGGAGATGCGTATAAAGAATCGGAGCTAATTGATTTGGATAAAATGGTAAGCCATGTCATCTAATAAATGAGTAGGACCTCCCTCATACTATGTTCTTAGATTCTGGACGTTGCGAAGCATACAGACGCACCGTTCCAAGCCCTGGTTGATGGCAAACATTCGTGTCACGGACATATTATGCACCAAGATCCTACCATAGAGGATTGGATAAATTGGAAGTTATGTCAATTTAAATACTTGATGGACATAGCGACCAGCTTCACCCATGAGCCAGCGAAGGTACCGGGGCACGACGACTGTTAGTAGCGACAGGTAGATTAGTACTAAGTACTAAGTGATGACTCATATGTTGAACCGAGCCGTTGTCGAGCTATCAGCCTGATACTAAACTCTGTCTGGCCCCCTTTCTGCCGGCGCTGTGCGCTGGTCAAGACCTTGAGTTGGTACTGTTGTCTGGTTTTAACGCTCGTCTGGGTTGACGGATGCAGTGGTCGCCTACGGTGCACGTGGATAAAGATGAAGGGACGTAGCACTTCGCTCCGGAATCCCTACTGGGAACTTATTTATATCACCTGAGTTTCCTTGGTAAGCAAAATACGACTATCCATATCGTTATCGTCTCCCTTTCATAAAAAAGACGTGCGAAATGCATTCCGGTTAGCGTCCGTCTTCTTGCAAGTGCATCCCGCCGCCAACCTCGTCTCGAATATGGACCTGTGCCAAGTGAGATTAACTGGGAAACGCAGGACAACCTACTATATCTGTGTGTTGGGATTTGGTCCCATACGCTATGGGAAACAAATGAGGAGACTGGGCTCCAAGGGTCTCCGTCAAATGAATTTCTTGACAATCAATATAAAATGGTGGCAACATCTAACATTCAATATTCAATATTCAATGCGGTATTCCTGATAAGCTGCTGGATGAGATTCTAGACGTATTACATGCACATCCGTCCACGTCTTGTATTAAAGGCGCTACGCATCCTGCTAAGGTTTTGGCATGTCAATGGAAGTTTTGTTTGTTTGTTTGTTTGGTGCGTGCTCATGAAAAGTTATGCCGTTCTCTTGCAAGAGGTTACTGTACACACAGTTACTGTACACACACACCCCTATCTGGTGTTGGCAATGATGATGGCAACTGCAGATAAAACAATGATGCAGATAGGAGAAGTTCACAGCCTCGAACAACAAATTACATAATTTGTTTATCTCGATGAATATATTATGGACCCAAGCAGTTGCGGTGCAAGTTGTCGGTGCTGGACACCCTCCCACTTGCACATGCGTAGCCTTTTCATCCTCCTTTTCATATCTTTCTCTTTCCTTTGTGTGCCGATCCATACGGCGCCAGTCCATGTGAACGTTCTATCCTACCTAGTAAGCAAAATATTTCCATCTTCTCTCATTGTTAGTAAAACGTTAGTTTAGATTACAGACCTTCTGGACCGCATCCCCAAAGTGTCACACAAACCCGAATTTTCACGCGAACATGCTCTTTCTGACTGTAAAACATTCAAACCGGTAAACAAGAAATATTATGAATGCCTCATGAGATATGATCCTTTCGATTACAAAAAATATTGCCCGGTTACTCCTTACCACGCCCCGGAGCCTCAAATGGGACTGTTCCGACCTTATCTGGACATTCGTGATGAAATGGCAAGCGACATAGATATCTAATGCGACCGTCCTTATAATGTGTTGTTTTAGATTCTGGACCTTGCGGCACATGTAGTTCCGTCACATGATGACCTAGATCAATGTCAAAGAGAGAGTGGTAATGATATGATTCACCGCTTGATGCCCAAAGATGAGTGGGTGGATGCATGGAAGTTATTTTACTTTGAATGCCTGTTAAACATGGCACAAAGTCGAGAAGATCTCAAATATCGGCATGAAACTTTGAATGAGATAGAAACCTTATGCAGTTTCGAATGGGTGCCGCCCTAGGAAGTGTTGACGTTGAGGGTGGCTCAAATTTGTTGTAGATCTGGAGTAGTCACATTGTGACGTTTGTTATGAAAGTTGACTCTGGCATCAATTAGAGAACTCGGTTTGGTTTGGTGGAGCCTGAGGCCCGACAACGTTGTTGGAATCTGAGGTGAAGATCTTGTGGCCCAGAGAAGCAGAACTATCCATGAGTGGACGACGGGTGGTGGCCGAGGGTGGAATTATGTTCAACATATGTCATATGCGAAAGGTAAGAAAGTACCGACCAATAGCCCTCCTCAACTGCCTAGGCAAACTTTTCATGAAGATGCTCGCTACGCGCCTACAGTTTGACGCCATCCGTTACGACCTTGGGAACGCGGTCAGAGGCCTCCCAGTCTCCAAACGGCTCCAACTGATCCGCTCGTGCATTTGGCCTATCTTATCTTATGGCTTGGCCCTTTGGTTCCATGAACGCGGCAAAGGGGTCCACGAGCTTTTAACGCCACTCAAACGTACCCAATGGCTCGCCCTTATCTGGGCCAGCGGCGCTTTCTCCATGACCCCTGTTGGCGCTCTGGAATTTCTCACAGGTACCCGCCCGTTCGTGTTTACTACGACCTCCTGTTTAAACGTGCGGGATTGCGGGATTGCGGGATTGCGGATGGCTACCCTCGCCGAGACTCACGCCTTACAACGCCTGGCTCATCAACTGCTTTTGTGGCCCATGTTAAAAGATACATACAAAATGTATTCACTTAATACTCATCCGTTTCACTTCTTATCTTATCTAATCTGATCTCGTTTAATCAGTATCTTATCAGAGCATTATATAATCGTTGATTGGAGATTAGATAACGATTAACGGATTAGATATGAGCAAGATAATGAATTAATAGTGAATAATTAAGTGTGTTTCATATTTAACTGTTATTATATTCATGGTCTAGAACATCTATTGATAGAGATGACATCATAAAGCACCATATGATATCATCAGGTACATAATGAAGTCATAAAGAACTTTATGATATCATATAGAACATATTGGAAGGAATATAATAAGACAAGGTACAGAATGACCTCATATACAGCAATGCACAGCAATGCTCAGTCATCTGCTGTGCATGATACAGCAATTGCATTGCATTTGGATAGCTCTTACACAGCAATAGCTGTGTGTACATAGCCTCGTAGTTACTCCATTGGTAGAATAATGTGTATGTAAGCTAGGGTTCCAAAATGCATAAAAGGAGGGCATTCTGGACGACTGTCCCTCAGTTCCCAGAACTACAAGTCAACTACTAAGACTAACCAGTACTAAGATGTAAGTAGTTAATCCTTACTTAGTCACTGGTCCTGCGCTGCTCTCCCCTGATTTAACAGGTTATGGGCCCCGAGTGACAGCCTTAAAAACGATGACTCTTGTCGTCGTTGGATGTTGACTGTGCCATAGATGGAGTTAGGATAGTGTACACATGTATTTTTATGTAGTTTTGTGTTTGATCTGCTAAAACCCCTCAAGAATATCAGATATACAATATGGCTCTAGGCCCTCTATTGGTCTGATGGGGTCCCACAGTGGATCGTGTGTGTATGTAGGTGTCTCCTCATACTAATCTTCCCACATTTGTCTAGCAGCTAACCCATGATCATGGGATAAATGATCCACTTAATGGTAGCAGGGATACCATTTCAGTCACCCTTGTGGCTGACAGTGTGGGAGCACTGACTAAACATCTGGAGTGGCGCTTCTGAGTCGCCCTGTGTTGTGGAACACAGAAATCAAAATTCTCACATGGGCTGACTACCCCAAATAGTCATGGTTTTGACAGACCACACAGTAAAACTGTCACGGATTTGGGGCCACCTCATGGTGGATATCAGGGTCCAACCCCCTGTAAAAGTTTCGTGCACCCCCCATCGGCCGAGAGTTAATGCCCTTATACCATTATTGGAGTCTTCGTCTCCATTTACTCTTTTTTGGCTGCTAGATAGTATTCTCAAGGGTCGTGCTGAGGCGGACTTCCGTCGTACACGCAGACTAACGTGGGGTGTCTAAACAACACTCATCACTAGATTAGGATCTCTGAGGAGATCACTTTAGAACACTGATTACATACACACATACACTAGATTAGTTGGTGGATTTTCGTACACAGGGATTTGAAGGAGCCCCTGGTACAATCTTTGGCATAGCAACATTCAATGGCCTCAACAGGTCGTTTGCGTTGCTCGCAAGTTCATAACATGTTCAATCTGGAGGATTGCACAGCCTAAGATATTCCTCTTCTCATGTATCATTCGAGATTAGGAATTTTGGCTGACGCAATTTTTTCTAGATGTCTCAAGTTTTCACCACCGGATTCCTCAAGAATCAAATCACCTTCTCCTCCTACTTCCATAGCGCTAAATACAGAACCGAGTATATTAACGCTGGAGTTATTAGACGGGTTTTGTATCTTAACCCGTGGTTGGAGGGAGTTGATGTTGAAGATCTGATGGATAAATATGAATCAGATGATATGATTTTTGGATGTCCCTACGATCGTATTGGCAAGTTGGTCTGGTTGGCGAATTGCAGAGCTGGTTGGAACCATATCAAGAAAAACTCCGATGTTCGTGATATGTATCCTCCTATCAGCTGCACCACACTACCCGTTGATAAGATCGACTTGGCACCAGAAGAATCGATAATGTCTTTCATTGAAAAATGCTATGACATAGAAGAATTCAGAATGTCTGATGATCCTCGTCCGAGGATGATCGGCATTCGATACATTCATTCCTTTGATCCATATATGGAGAGCCATCAAGACACTCCTATCATCAAAGGGTCGATCTATGTCAGCGATGAGAATGAAGGCGTCGATCGTAGGGAATTACTGAAGAGAGAGGAAGAAGAAGAAGAAGAGGTCGCCTATCTGGACACTTTTGTTCCAGACGAAGATATTGAGCTTGCAGAAGAAGATGCAGATGATGATGATATCGAAATCTCTGACATATCTGTACGTGGTAGTCAACCGCCTGAAAAAGACGATGACTTACCATCTTTAAAGACGATTACAGATTCAGAGGAAGGCGCAGATGCAGATGCAGAAGGAGATGATGAAGAAGAAGTACATGCAGAGGAAGACGTATCCCTCCTCAAATATGAAGGTCCATCAATTTATCAATTAGGACCTAATGGCAAGCAAGGACCTCGCCTTGAGTCCCTTAAGGGACTAAAGAGTTCCGAAATTAGCAATGAACTTGCTAAACGGAGACTCAGGGCTGAGAATGCCGTTTTCATATTAGATGGAAACATATACCACGAGAGGAAGGATTACGAAAAGGCGCTAAACGAAAAGTCAGCCAAGCGGCTGAATGAAATAATGGAAATGCGAAAATTGGTGGAGCTAGCCACCAATAGCAAAAATAAAGTGACGTACCAAAATCAGCTGCTTAACCCTATAGCTGATCAATTGGTAATAGCAAACATCCATTGGGGTTCAACGAACCCAAACATTAGTGACGAAGAAAGAACTTCGTCACAACCCAATTTCGTTTTTGCGGCCGGGGAAAAGATTATCCCCAGTAGAAGGAGAAAGGCCGGAACGAGCGCTCCGGTCATCCCCGGAGTTAACGCACCAACAGGATTAGTTGGTGGCGGGATATTACAAGGTCTGAATAAACCTTGTAATACTGCATGTACAGTAGCTGGCCCCTCAGGGGCAAATATGAGTTTTTTCACCACGTCTGATTATCCAAATCTGGATCCTGGAATGTTAGAAGAATTCATTAAATCCAATACTCTGCCTAACAGACAACCTACCGACGTTTGTTTCTCAGTCAATGGATATGAATTCATCTATGTACCAAAGGAAGTCTATGAAAAGTACTATCCAGATTCAGACTCAATATTCTCGGACTCAGACAAAGAAAAGGAAGATGATAACCCATTCGTTCCCCAACCAACTGACTCTAACAATGAAACAACTGTTCCTACTAATACTCCAGTTGATTCAATTCTTAAAGACCATGTTGATACTATTATCAAACGTCTTGAGAGAGTCTTTGCAAAGCAAAAAGTTGATGAATCTAAGGAATGGATGGATCAACCTCCGGAAGCAGAATCCTCTTTATCCAAAGATAAGGATAAATTATTCCAAATTGCACCACCATTGAGTTGGAATCGACCAGAGCCTCAACTCACTTTTGAACAAGAGGAGTTTGGAATGTGACATTCAAATAATCTTGCTAGGGATTATGAAAATGAAGGATGGGGAAAACCAAAGCCCCATCACTTGAAATTCATTAAACAAAATTTTGCACCTAAACCTAATCAAGTTGAGCAATATAAGAATGAAATGGCTCAATATAAAACTATGCGTCAAAATCAAGGAATTCCAAATATCTTTGATACACGCAATAGTTATGATCAAGTTAAAGAACAACTTGATAAGAAAATGAATGATTATAGAGCCTGGAAAGAAGCTCAAGGTTTTGGTCCAGATAAAACCCCTATTCTCGATTATTTCAGATCTGCTGATAGATTTGAAGAAGCACCTAATAATACATCTCAGGAGGAATCAAATAAGCCTAGATGGAATTCTGATACTCAACAATCTAATGCCTGGGTACCCAAATGGAAAAGGGACAGAGACAATAATCCTGACCTTAGTCGAAGGTCAGAAGAAGTTGTTTATCCCAAGAGAAGTACATCTCTGCCCAGATCCATTAGAAGAACCCCCAAGTTTCAGAATCTCCGTGCTTATATTCCATTCAAGAAGAATGTCGTGCCTCCTAAGAAGAGTTTCTTCAAACAAGAATCATCATCTAGTAAATCTGACAAGAATATTCACACAAATTTCCAATTTCAAGCTAAAGAACAACAAGATAAATACCCTGCTTTTAATTTTTCAGTCAAATACAAAGAATGTGGTTTGACGAAGATTAAAAGACATACTAAAGACCATCCCATTTGGGAGAAGCCTGGATTATGCTATTTAATCCTCATGGATCCTCTTGTCTTAAAAGGATTCGTATGGCCAACATATCCTACTCTCAAGGATATTGTTGCATTACCCAAATCTTACCGTAGAGACATCCAGTTCTATTATCAAAAAAATGAGTCTTTGAAGTTATTGCACTTCATAGAGCAACCTGGATCAAATGTCTCATGGTGGACTTTAGAAGATCTTGTTACATCCTTTAATAGGCTTTCATCTTGGAAATGTGGAGGTTCAGATTCTGCTGAAAAATCTATGGAAAGATTAGTTACTGTCTATGGTGGCGTAACTGATTATAAGAAGTGGAAAGATGTTCTCATTGCATACCTTCAAATGAAAGGTTATGAGAAATATCTCACTAGCACTAAACCACTATTACCAGAGGAACCACCTAGTGGTGCTAGTCTTTCTACCAAAACACTTTGGGAATTGGAGTATAAAACCGCTTATAATGAAAGAACAGATTGGGATGAAAATATGAAGAAGTGTCAAGCCATTATTAAACTGGCTTTACAACCATCTCTCTGGACTTACGTTAAAGATACTCCACAGGCTACAATGACAGCCTTAGATACAATGTTTGGCACCAAAGGCATTGCGAAGTATTTCATACTTTACAAAGCTATCTTCAACTGGTCCATGAAATCCAGTTCTGATCCCATTCTGGCAATTACTAAACTTATGAAGTTAGTATCTGACTTAGGAACAGAAGAAAAATATCAAATTCCTGATTTTGTCATTTGTTTCTTCATCTTGCACAATCTCAATCATTTATATAGTAACCTTGTTACTAATATAATTGATACCAAGATTGAAGATTTCACCGTTGATAAAATCGTTCCTAGGATTCAGAATGAATGGAATCTTATGCAGTCTAAAGGAAAAGCTAGAACTGCATACAATAATATTGCAAACATTGGTTCTAGTATCAACAAGAATCCCAATACAAATCCTAACTGGAGGGATCAACACTCCAATAACACATTCAGACCTAGAGGTTCTTTCAGAGGACGATTCAATCGTAGGAAGAGCTTCACACCCCGTCAACCTTATAATCGTTTTAATAACGATTCTTCTTTATCAAAAGATGATAAGAAGAAAAGGAATCAACAAAACAGAGCTAACAAGAAAGCTAAAAATAAGGCTCTTGTTACAGAATTGAAGGAGTTGAAGAAGCAAGGCAAATCTTCAACTACTATTCATTTCGCAAATCCTATGATTGTTGATTCATATCCAACTCAGACAGTTGGAAATATTGATGAAGAAATCTCTGAACCTACGTCTAGCAGAAAATTGTTAGATAGGATTGGAGACGTTCATATATCTTTATCAAATGATAAGGATGAAGAACAACTCGATTATGGTGAGACTGACACTGATTACAGCACTGGTGTGTTTTACAGAACACATGATACACCAGATGTATCCACACCAAGTGGATTTCACACTCCAGAACCACAGTATCTCAATCCTGAAGAGGAATTAGAATACTTTGGTGAACCTATGAACATGATGGATAATAGTAACATTGGGTCAGTAAATTTCACTAATCATAATTACTCATCTAATACTGCTTTAGTGCTTGATGACTTAACCAACAAGCAAATGCTTGATGCACAATATCGAGACCAAATAAGTAGTAGCAGTACTTACAAATATGTATATGAGAATTATGAATCTAAAGTTCCTGGTGAACAAATTATGATTCTTAACAAGCATGATAAGTGGGTTATAGACTCAGGTGCTACACGTCATTGTACACCGTTTATAACTGATTTCACCAAGTATAAGAAATTTATTACACCAATCAAAGTTACTACTGCAGATAAAAATGCAAAGACACTTATTGAAGGTGAAGGACAAATATGTTTTCGTCATGAAAAACATGTTCTTAACTGGAATGTGTGCTATATGCCAATGTTACCATACAGAATTATTTCTGTTCCACAACTAACTAGTATGGACTATCAAGTCCACCACACAAAACACAAAACTATCGTACATAAAGGAAACATTACACTAACTGGATATCCTATAGAAACCAACTCCATTCATTGGTTATCTACTGTTATTAAAAGACCTTCTCAACATTTGTTAATCAACAAAAGTCCTAAGACTGTTGATTATTTCATTTGGCATCGAAGGATGGCACATCCAAGTGATAATGTCTTAAGTCATATGTTTCAGAATACTGAAAATAGTGTTAAAATTAATAAATCACATGAAGGACGTATTTGTAAGACATGTGTAATGGGTAAACTTGATAATAAACCCTATCATATATCAACACATAGAGCAACTCAATTACTGGAGTTGATTCATGTTGATCTTATTGAATTACCCATTCAGTCTTATCATAAACAAAAATACACCTTATTAATCTTAGAAGACTATTCTTCTTTTGCCTACTTGGCATTGTTACGATCTAAATCTGACACTTTTAATGCTATAAAAGCTTATGTTGTGTTCACTGAAAATCAGTTGAATCGAAAGCTTAAAAGTGTGCGTTCAGATCGAGGGGGAGAATTTGTCAATAAGAAGTTGATAGATTATTTTCAGGAGAAAGGTATTAACCATGAACTTAGTGCTCCACATGTTCATCAACAAAATGGTCGAGCTGAACAATTAAATGAAACCATTCTAAAGAAAGCACATACACTTCTATTAGAATCTGGTTGTCCTAAATCATGGTGGTCATTTGCATTTGAAACTGCAGTCCACATATATAATCGTACACCATTGAGAAGAACAAAATGGAAAACACCTTATGAAAACATGATGATGAAGAAACCTGACATATCACACTTTAAAATATTTGGATGTTTGGCATATGTTTATGTTGTTAAAGAACGACGTAAAGACAAATTATCACCAAGAGCTGAACCAATGATATTCATTGGGTATGAAAGCAAATCATACAAGTTCATGAATGATAAAAATACAATAGTCATTGCCACACATGCTATCTTTGATGAAAATATATTTCCCAAGTTATCCAAGAATACAAATATTCACAAGCAACAACAATACCCAACTTTAGAATCTGACATGACAATTCCAACAAACAAACATAATCATTCTAATCATGACACTACAAAAAATGATAAAAGGCTATCATTTCATGATAATAATGATTCAAGTGATAGTGATTCGTCGGATTCAGATGATCATAAGTCTAATAGGAAATTAGACAATCATTTGAAAGACAGTACTTCAAAACATAGCAAGGAAATACCAAAGACAAAAACTGCCAGAAGACTTAAATCTAAAGTTGATAGAAAATATGACAAAGAATTTAAGAAATGGCAGATTAAGAATCTTGGTCATTATAATCCTAAACTAGATGATCGAGATGAATCAGCATCTGATCATTCAAGTTATCATTCAGATTTAAATCAAGAAGTTGAAGAATCTATTGAATCTTCTACAGTTACTGATAAAGGAAAAGGAAAACAAAGAGATGATCCTCCTTCACAATCAAAATCATCTCGTAGTAATCCTGATGTTGATCTTAGAGAGATTAGAAGTATATTTGATAAACATGATCAAAGTCCTTCTAAAAACATTAATGATCAAATAAATAAGGTCATTAATAAATCTAAAACAACATTTCCTAAATCAAAATTTGTAATTCCTAAAAGCAAAGTACGCTTTGCTAATGATGATTTATGGAGAGATATTCAAAAGGATATCACACCTAGTCATGAAATGTATAGAAGTCAAAATTTAACTGATAGTCAAAGAGATTACTTAGTACCAACAGGTGGTAAATGCATTGGTAAAAAGTTAGATCTCACAGCTGCAAAAAGAGATAAACTGCAAGCTGGAAGACCTAAGTTAATTCAGAAACCTAATGTTCCAGATCAATCAACACATCCATTTGGTTTTAGAGAACAAGAAAGAGAAATTATACAGCAAAAACTAGCAACTAGAAAAACTGCTAGGAGACCAAAAGTCAAGGTCATTGCTGATAATGTTTATGGAGATAAACATCCAGCTCAAATTGAAGCTGAGATTCGAAAAGAAACCAATTGGAATAAAGTGATTGAAAAGGATAAAGGAAAACAAGTTGACCAACCTAGTCAACAACCACAATCATCTCAGGAAGAAGAATCCTTATATACTAAGGAAAGATTTCAAGATATGACTCTTGATGATCTCAGAACTACTAGAGAGATCAGTAGATCTGTACAACCAAGATTATTTCCCAGAAATGAATCACCTTTAACACCACTTTCTGAAACACCTATAAGGGATTTAGATGAAACTGCCAGGCCTTCGCCTGAACCAGTTCAAACATACTTTGATAATAATGCTTGGATTCAAAGAAGAAATCAAAGAAGAGATAAACTTCTTTTATCCAGAGCAGCATCTAAACTTATAGATCAAGAAAACAGAAAGAAAGGGATACCTGTTGTATATAGAGATCTTTTGAGGATGAAAGATAATGATCCTCAACTATATCAAAAATGGGTAGATGCTATGAAAGAAGAAATTAAGTCTATTGAAAGTAGACATGTTTGGGAATTGGTCGATAGACCTAAAGATTGTAAACCTATAGGTTGTAGATGGGTTTATGCTATAAAGCAATCAGATAATAGATACAAAGCGCGATTGGTTGCTCAAGGCTTTTCACAAGTACCAGGAATAGACTTTGGAGCCACATTTAGCCCGGTTTCAAGATTCGAAACTGTCAGAATCTTATTAGCACTTGCAGCTTTAGAGGGATGGGTACTCAAAGCTCTAGATGTTAAAACTGCTTTTCTATATGGCCAATTAGAAGAGGAGATTTATATGGAACAACCGGATGGTTTCAAAACCAATGATAAAGACAAAGTATACAAATTGAATAGAGCTTTATATGGTTTGAAACAAGCATCTCTAGCTTGGAATATACAAGCACATACTAGTATAACCAAGTTAGGATTCAAAAGATTATTTGCCGATACAGGAATATATGTGCAACGTAGTGGAGATGATATAATTGTAATCATCTTATATGTTGATGACATAATATTCATGGGCAATAATGAAGTTGCAGTGAACAATTTCAAGAAGAAATTTATGGAGAAATGGGAAAGTAGAGACTTAGGTGATCTAAGTGAATATTTGGGAATGAACATTGTGATTGATAAAAAGCAACACACTGTTACTATTGACCAAACCAAGTATGCTAAGAAGATAGTAGAAAGGTTTGGATTAATCAATGCAAAACCAGTAAACACGCCTTTACCAGCTGGTTATGTCCCAAATAAATATACAGAAGGTAAAGCCACACAAGAAATGATCACATACTATCAACAATTGATAGGATCATTATTATTTCTTGCAATGTGTACAAGATTAGATATTGTATATGCAACAATCTTAATGTCTCAATTTGTTAGTAATCCATCAATGGATCATATCAAAAAGACATTGCATATTATCCAATATGTTGGCAGTACACTTAATCATTGCATAAAATATGATGGAAAAGATGCATATGGCTTGATTTGTTATGCAGATGCTGATTGGGCTTCTAATCCAATTGATAGGAAGTCAACAACTGGTATGGTTGTAAAATTAGCAGGAGCACCTGTATACTGGAAATCAGCAAAACAAAAAACCATAGCATTATCTTCAACAGAAGCTGAATACATGGCAGCTTCTGATGCATGTCGTCAAATATCTTGGTTAAAGAATTTGTTTGAAGAGTTAGGATATAATATTAAATCCATTCCATTGATAATGGATAATCAAGCAGCTATTTACATGGCTTCTAATCCAGCTCAAGAACAAAGGACGAAGCACATGGATGTAAGATATCATTTTATAAGACAATGTGTCAAAGAAGATCTGGTTGATCTCTATTATATTAAAACTGATGATCAAGCAGCTGATATCTTAACTAAAAACCTTATGTTGAATAAGCATAGCAAAATGCTGGACCTCTGTGGAATACATGTTCAGTAAAATATTCAACAAGGGGGAGTGTTAAAAGATACATACAAAATGTATTCACTTAATACTCATCCGTTTCACTTCTTATCTTATCTAATCTGATCTCGTTTAATCAGTATCTTATCAGAGCATTATATAATCGTTGATTGGAGATTAGATAACGATTAGCGGATTAGATATGAGCAAGATAATGAATTAATAGTGAATAATTAAGTGTGTTTCATATTTAACTGTTATTATATTCATGGTCTAGAACATCTATTGATAGAGATGACATCATAAAGCACCATATGATATCATCAGGTACATAATGAAGTCATAAAGAACTTTATGATATCATATAGAACATATTGGAAGGAATATAATAAGACAAGGTACAGAATGACCTCATATACAGCAATGCGCAGCAATGCTCAGTCATCTGCTGTGCATGATACAGCAATTGCATTGCATTTGGATAGCTCTTACACAGCAATAGCTGTGTGTACATAGCCTCGTAGTTACTCCATTGGTAGAATAATGTGTATGTAAGCTAGGGTTCCAAAATGCATAAAAGGAGGGCATTCTGGACGACTGTCCCTCAGTTCCCAGAACTACAAGTCAACTACTAAGACTAACCAGTACTAAGATGTAAGTAGTTAATCCTTACTTAGTCACTGGTCCTGCGCTGCTCTCCCCTGATTTAACAGCCCACACCCGCACTCGGACCCGCACCCTGGGCAACCCTCTCCTGTCGCTCTTCGCCTTCCACTCCATAGTTGACGAGCCCTTTGCCCCCACCAACCCGGAAAATCGTCGCGGCACTCGCATATTAGACATTTTCCTGGTCACGTCATCTTTGCTAACTTTGACCACCCACCTAAGTCCAATGCGGATCTTTTTGCTCCGTGGTTTACAGGATTTTGCGACCGCTTGCAGGCCTGGCACACCGACCCCTCCGTTCGCCTTATAGCTACCGACGGCTCCCTGAAACGGGGCACTGCCACTAGTGGCTACACTACTGCATCCTCTCAGGACGTCCGTCACACTCCGGCCACGTCCTCCTACGCTGCGGAAATGCAGGCCCTAGAAATGCCCATGTCCCACGTGGCTATGAGGGCCACATTGTCATCATAGTCGACAATGCCGCGGCGGCCAAAGGCGTCCTCAACACCGACGTCTCGGATGGTCAACACATTGCCATTCGTTTCTGCACATCAGTGAACCCAGGGATCATTCCAGGCACTCCAGAGTGCATAGGAGCTGATGGGAGTGATGGGAGCAGCCCCCTGGGTTTGCTGATGCAGTCTGCTTCGCGCATGGCTCACTGACGCCCCGAACAACGTGCTCACCCTTTCATGGTGTCCTAGCCACTATGGTGTTCCCGAAAACGAAGCGGCCGACCAGCTCGTCTCCACTTTCGAGGGCCCCGCCTGCGCCGCCTTCCGCACTCGCCTAGGTGCCATGCAACAGTTCCAATGCACCGCCGGCCAACACTGGCGTCTGGCATGGCTCTCCCAGAAGACGCGCGGCCACAATTTAGTTCGTCTCAACGCCTGCCGCCACCTCATCAAGCCTTCCTTGGGCAGCCGTCGCTCCCAGTTTGTCAAACAATGTGACGACTCCCCACACTCTTCTCGCGCTTCGTTCGCTTTGTTACGGGGCACATGCCATCTGTGGAGTACTGCTGTCGTTTCTTCCCCCAAGCCCCTACCTTTTGCACCGCCTGCCGTGACCGTCAGCCTCTGACCTGCACCCATATTATCTGTGAGTGTCCCTTTTATGCACGTCCTTTCACATCTTTCCTCTCTTTTCTCCGCTGCGACAACAATTACATTGGTCTGGTCGCATTCCTGAAGGCTTCACCAACCGCCGTTACCTTTGAGGACATGGTCCCCTACATACATGATTCACGTTCACGCCGGCCCTATCCGGCTCTTTTACCTGACTGAGCGCCCTCAGAGTGCCTGGATCGCCAAGCCTCCCCTTGCGCTTAGCTACCCTTGCTTATCACACATGGTCTGTTAGGATCATTATCTTACATGGTTACTTTGCTGTCTATCTCCCCTACTACCCCCAATACATCATTATCATGCAAAAATAATAAAATAAAATAAATAACCATATATGAAAAAGGTCTAGTGTGTTAACAGATCCATTGAACATTTCTTGAAATCTGGAGTTTTTGTTGATAAGCCATAAGTATTTTAACAAAATCCAATTATTCATAGCGCTTTAGTGGCTGTCACGCTACTTTATGTCACAATGTCACAATGGTGACATCTGGACAGAGTGGCTGCTGCGTTAGGGATCCATAAACATTTTTTGCTACCTGGAGTTTTTGTTGATCAGCCATAGGTATTTTAACAAAATCCAATTATTCAGCATACTCATAGCACCAGCTGTGCAGAATGCGCGCGCACTTTCATGGTTGTCACACTAACATTTGTGTCACACTATTTTTGGTCACACTTGCACCAGCAACAGGCCAGCAACAGCAGTCTTTTAATTATATCTGGCTACGCAACTGTTACAGCTCTCCATGTTCATTGTCGACTTCCTGCTCCACTCTGAGTCCTCTCCATGCTCCTCTTCATCTGTTTTATTTCCTTCTTCTGCTCCACCACCTTCACCTTCACTCTCAGCTGAAAGCCAATCTGAGCCATAATTGTAATTTCCTTCTGAATCAGGTTCTTCATTTGACATTAGCACAGGACTAGGTTCTCGGCAGAATTTTCAGCATCTTCAATTTCCCCTTCATGGTGGTCAGACAAGAACATATTTGTAGCTCCTCTTGTTGAAGCATGACTGACACCACCACCGAAAGAAATACCGCATTACCATGTCACGGTCAGCGAATCTGGGCAAGTTTTTAGAGTAAGACAAAGTCGTACATACATATTAACATGGAAAAATTGCGGGGCAGCCTCCAGATGTGAAGTAGCAGAATGAGTAGAGCTGTGACAGGCGTCGTGAATGAGGTGAAGGAAATGGCGGCCGTTGGCTGGGGGTAGCGCCGAGTGTGGGGAGTGCATGAGCAAGTGTGGTGAGAACCACTTGGTGAGGTATGATTGTGTCAATCAAATTTGGGCATAGTAATGAGTCGCGCTGAAAATGTGGTGTCAAACGCAGGACTTCTTGCCTAAACTACTGCCTTGCTTATGATGGTGACGAGACACAATTTTCCAGCTCAGCACGCAATACGGTCAGCATTTGCAACAACTTAATCTACTCACACAGAGTCATCCGCATGAACTACACCACGTACAGCCTTAGAAGAGAACTAGACACGATCAATATCCGGACAAAACCCGACGTCATGCTTCTCTCCCGAGAGGACTCTCCAGACAATGATAGATTGCAATTCCACCCATATTGGTATGCAAGTATTATTGGGATATTCCATGCATACGTCGTACATAGCGGCTCAGAATCAAAGAGCACTTTGCCACAGCGAATGGACTTCCTCTGGATGGACGTGAAAACAGCCGCTCAGGTTGGAAATCTCGACGACTTCTCAAGATAGGTTTTTTCAACTCGGAATCACCAGGTGCATTTGGATTCCTCGATCCAGCACTCATCATACGTGGTACCTTTCTTGAACCCGCCTTTGCTTATGGTCGTACGGACGAACTATTACCTCCATCCATTACGCATCAACCAAGTGAAGGTGACGAAGATTGGATGCTTTACTGCGTTAACATGTGTGTGTTATTTACAATATTTCTCCTCACTGTGCATGTGCTTAAGTTTCAGCTAGGTTTGTAGATCGTGACATGTTCATGAGATATTTCGGCGGTGGTGTTGGACATGCTTCAACAAGGGAAGCGACAAATATCTTCCTATTGGACCGACAGCGTGAAGAACTTGAAGACAATCACGCTGATGACAACCCACTTGAAGAGTTGGATAGTACCCAAGTCATACCAGCAGCAGACGCAGCGGGGGAACCTGAGTCTGTAGAGGAAGACTGTGGTTCTGATCATTCAGAGGAATCAGCCAGCGAGAGCGAAAACGAATCAGGTGAACGTAATGAAAGTGATGGTGAGGAGGGTATTATTAATGCCTACGCTGAGCCATGATAACTAGTTTATCATGTACGTTTGAACATACATGCAGAATAAGTACTTTGTTGGCCGCAATCTTCAAGTTCTATATCACCAGATCTGCTAACGTCGGCAATGGCATCAGCAGAAGGGGACAGACCTGATCGCGCTGTGAACTAACCTGGCGACCATTTCGGCAGGACTGGAGCGGGTGGCCAGACTGTCACCAGGACCGTCACACTTCACCTGGATTCCGACTTTTCGATGATGTATCAACTGGGAAATTTATATTTCCTTGGTAAGCACACTGCGACTACCCATATTTGTTGTCGTCTCCCTTTCACAAAAGACGTTTATTTGGGTTAGAGACCTAAGTTCTTGTATGCATCCCGCCGCAAAATTATTTACCAAGCTCGTCTGGAATCAAGTGAGATTAACTCGAAACACAGTGCAACCTTCTATATCTGCCTGTCGGGGTTTGGTCCCATATACTATGGGAAAATATATGAGTATTACTCCAACGGACTGAGCACCAGGGCCTCTGTCAGATCAGTACAAAATGGCAAGCAACATCTATCATTCAATGTGGTATTCCTCATGAACCGTAGGATGAGATTCTAGACCTTGTATTACATGCACATCCGTCCACGTCTTGTATTAAAGGCGCTACGCATCCTGCTAAGGTTTGGGCATGTCAATGGAGGTTTTGTTTGTTTGTTTGTTTTTTTGGTGCGTGCTCATGAAAAGTTATGCCGTTCTCTTGCAAGAGGTTACTGTACACACACGGTTACTGTACACACACACACCCCTATCTGGTGTTGGCAATGATGATCCATCATTCCGGATGGCAACTGCAGTTAAAATAATGATGCAGATAGGAGAAGTTCACAGCCTCGAACAACAAATTACATAATTTGTTTATCTCGATGAATATATTATGGACCCAAGCAGTTGCGGTGCAAGTTGTCGGTGCTGGACACCCTCCCGCTTGCATATGCGTCGCCTTTTCATCCTCCTTTTTTTCGCTTTCTCTTTCCTTTGTGCACCGATCCATGTCCCGATGGACATTTTATCTCACCTGGTCAGCAAACTATATTCCTGTCATCTATCATTGTTAAGATATTGGTTTAGATTTCAGACCTTTATGGTCGCATCCCCGAAAAGTCACTTCAGACAGCTCTTTCTAGCTGTAGAAAATTCAAGTCTGTAGATGAAAAATATTATGAATGCCTCATGAAATACGATCCTTTCAATTACAACGAACATTGCCAGTTTATTCCTTACCACGTCCCGTACTCTAACGAGCTTCCATCTGGACGTCGTCTTAACATTTATGATCAAATGGCAAGTAACATCTAATAGATATCTAGTGCGGCTGCCCTTGAACAGTGTTGTTTTAGATTTTGGATCTTGTGGCACATGTAGATTCGAGTGAGGATGCCATAGTTCATTGCCAAAACAGAGTTACCTCCCACACAATTGGCCGCCTCCAGGACATGACCCATGATGCGTGGGCGAATATATGGAAGTTAACTCTTTTTAAATGTCTGTTAGAAAAGGCGCAAGCTGGAGACAATCCCGAATATCGGCAAAAAGTGTCTAACGAGGTACTAGATATTATATGCGAGATGCATCGCCGGGAGTCGCAGAAGAAAGTGTGACGTCGAGGGCAGCTCAAATGTGTGTAGACGATTGCAATTTCAGTAGGACTCAAGTACTCGAGTGGTGTTACGTATCCATTGAAAGTCGACTGCGTCAATTGGGGAACTCGGTTTGGTTGTGGAAGTCAACGTAAACGTCCAAACTTGGCGTTTTTGTAAAAAATTGTTAGCGCCAACTTTGCTCAAGACGGGCGGGACGGGGAAGGCGACAGTACTCAAGTACTCATGTCCGCAGTATCATTGCAATCGCGCCACTAACGCAACCTGAGGTATAAGAACTTGCAAAAACCGACGGGGTATCATTGTTGGTGCTGGACATCGTACGATATGCATATACGTCGCCACTGGTCCAAACGATGCCATTACTACCAATGGATAGTAACGAGTACAAAGCTTTATTGTATCTGGTAAGCAAAAATACCGTACCATTCACCGTTGTCTCCCTCATCAAGGTGATGGTTTAGATAACAGACATTCATTCTTGCATAAGATACGACAATAGTTGTGAACATTTGAAGCTTGAGACGCTGGAGTATTATGAGTGCCTGATGGACATTGATTACAAGAAGCCATGCATGCCAGATGGCTCGCATATACCATACGACCCACCAGCCAAAAATGTAGATGACATTTGGGATAAAAAGGTAAGCGCTAAGCACTCATATATCATACGCACATTCAATTTGGCCTCTCTCTCATACATGAGCTGTTGTTCTAGAATTTGGACCTCACGAGACATGCAGTTCTGCATCCCGAGGTCTTGGAACACTGCCAAACAGCTCATCTCCATTACAAAGAGCCTACAGGCTTCACGCATTGAAAATATCTTATTTTAAATGCCTGGCGGATGGTGTGGCCGAAATGCGCTTCATAACAGAAGCGCAATCTTGTTTGATACGAGAGAGTTGAAGGTAGTGCAGTGAGGAAGAAATGAGCTAGAGCGAGGAGCGAGTATGATTTTAATCACACCCACTAGGAATTTATTTTCCGTTTATTAATCCCCTGCTACTACAGACTGGATTATAATCCAATTGCACGGGACCAAGGTTGTTGATAGCGACACTGCTACGGCAGACCCGACCCAACGCTGTTGACAAGTTGAGAGTCACCACTCAGTTTAGATACGGGAGCCGTCAAATTTCAAGCTTCAGCTGTGCAAGCAGAAGCGGAGGACATCTGCATATGGCGACAGGCTCAAACGGGTGCAGGACAAGTGAGCATTCGGACTGGACGGCAACTACTGATAAAACAATGATGTGGCAGAGATAACAGTAGCGAGTGCACACGCTGGCATATGGAGATGCAAAGCCATATGGTCACTGTGAACACTAAAGCTAAAACACGGGCGGGACGGGAATTGGGAAGGCGACTCCGAGTGCCCACCGCGGTGACAGAGGTGACAGCATCAATGCAACACTGCTATGCAACCGGTACGAGTCTCAACTTGCCAGTACCCGGTGAGCTCTATAAGAACCTGCAAAAAACCGTTGCAGTGTCATTGTTGGTGCTGGACATCATCGTCACATATATGCATACGCATCACCTTCTCGCCGCTCTTTTCTCTGCTGTCTCTTTCCTTGCTACGCTGGTCCAAACGATGCCATTACTACCAATGGATAGTAACGAGTACAAAGTTTAACAATTTCTGGTAAGCGAAAATACCAACATCCACCGTTGTCTCCCTCATCCAGATGATGGTTTAGATAGTAGACGTTCATTCTCGCATAAAAGTTACAGATAATTGCGAACCTTTGAGGCTTGAGACGTTGGAATATTATGAATGCCTGATGAAACATGATCCCTTCAATTACAAGGCTCCCATATGCAACTGGCCGCACTCGTATTCCCTGTCGGCCGAAAATGTACTTGACGTTTGGGATAAAATGGTAAGCACTCGCATGTACGTTCAACGTGACCTCTCTCACATGTACTGTTGTTCTAGGCTATTGACCTCGAGCTACATGGAGGTATGCATCCTGGAGCCAAGGAACACTGCGAAGAAGCTCATCGCCCAAAGGGTGAACATACACACCCCACCGAACAGTCCAATTCATGGAAAATACCTTATTTTAAATGCCTGTTGGCCATGACCGATGTGGACAAAATGCAGTTCATATCAGATTTGAAACCTGCAACGCATGCCCCCCCGTGTTTTTATCCATATCAACCGATTAATTACCAACAGCATCAAAATAGGCCCATGCGTAGGCACATGATCATGTCGCATAGGTAGACAGTACATATATATATTTGATGTCAGGTCAACTATTCCGAGCGAGTTGTTGCAGGTCACACAAATGTCCCAACAAATGTGAGGACGCAACTCCGACACGACAGGAGTTCCGGGGTTGAAGATGGTAAGTAGGTCTTGAGACGTTAGTAAGTCCGAAATGCTGTGACCATTGATGTATTGAGGGTGGACCCGTTCTCATCAATCACTAAAAGTTACTAGACGCCCGGCGGAGTGGGAATTGGCAAGGCAACAGACAAACTACTCATCTCGATGAGTTTATAAAGACTTCCACGACAGTGTTGTTCTGGTTGGTGCTGGACACCATCATCACGCATACGACATGAATCATAGTATGCGTCACCTCTTCGTCGCCCTTTTATGCGCTGTATTTTTCCTTTCTGCTACGCTAGTCCAAACGGCACCGACTCTTTCGCATTGCGATATTCTAAAACTCCTGGTAAGCAAAATACTACTAGCATTCATTCAAGGTTTTCATCAAAATGTTGGTTTAAGGAGACAAACCTTGCTGAGCGCCTAACTAATGCTCATCGCCTCCGCTTTGCTCGTACGTATTGTCGAGATACCGAGTCGGAAAGCGTGTCGGAAGGATATTATGAGTGCCTGATGAGATTTGATCCCTTCGATTACATCAAGGACACGGGACGTGAAGTGCCAGACGGAGCTAGCCTTAGCACTTGTGATAAAATGGTAGGCAGCGTCTGACATTCAATGAGGCCTCCCTTATAAGATGTTGGTTTAGATTTTGGACCTTGGGAGACATATACACCTGTCTCCCGAAGTCAGAGAGAAATGTCAAGAAAGCTATCCTAAAGGAATTGCAACAACCGATGAGGAGGACCGTACATGGAAGTTACGCTATTTTAGATGCCTGATAGTCAGAACAACTATGTGTTGACAACAAAAATGGTCGTATTATGCATAAATGAGCAATTCTGGACACAATGAACTTCAGCTTATGAGAAAGGTCGGATGCATTGAGTGTTACTATGAAAGAAGCCTCATATACTCGCTGTATGTCCGGTCTCCACACCACCACCACAATCATGTCATCATCATTCCAGAAAGTCCGAAATCGTGTCATGACTCATCCTTGTGCCATATGATGACACTCAAAGACGAGGGAAGGCGATACTATTGCAGCAGATTGCTCAATTTCGGCGCTGTAAAAGGACCTGCAAAAAAAATTAATAGTAGCAGTGCTGAAGGTTGTTGGTGCTGGACACCAACTGACCATATTCTCAACGATAGTAGTACTCGGCGGCCCGCCGGGATGCACATGTGCCACCTTCGAGTCATCACCCTCTTATTCGCTCTCTCTTCCCTTTCTGTGCTTGTCCAAACGGTGCCGCCAACACCATTGGAGAGTAAAGACATTTTAGCTGTCCTGGTAAGCAAAAAATTAGCCACGTTCACCGTTGTCATCTCCCTCACCAAGATGCCATTGGCTTATGCCATTAGATACTAGACCTTAAATGTCGCTTACATCCTCATTCATATGATGCGGAATGTAAACATTTGAAAGGCGAGGAAGTGGCATATTATGAGTGCCTGATGGGATTTGATTCCATCAATTACGAGCAGTATCTGCCAGGACGTACTAGTAGTCTCGATGTTTGGGATAAAATGGTAAGCAAACTTCTAACATTCAGTGTTGTCCGAAGTTCCCTCAAAGGAAGCTTGTGCTTATTGTAATGGCTTAGAATATGGATCTTATAATGCATGGAAAGCTGCCACCCGCCGTCGTTCATCACTGCCAAGCAACTTGCCCTCCTGCACTTATGGCACTGGCGCATGCGCGGAAGATGTATTATTTTAGATGCATGATGACTAGGGTGACCACACTTCACTATATCCCACCACCATCACCTCAGCATGGCTCGCCCGCGCAATGTGTTTAAGCTCAAGATGATGGAGTCTGGCAACTACTACTAGCATACCAGCCGTAGACATCCATGTTGCTTAGGTAGACGGGGAGAATGATCCAAGGTTAACCGAGACGAGCTTGTGTAAAGGCCAATAATTTACCTTACAGAAGTACTCAAACCAAAGGGGACTCAAGTGTTCACTAAAAGCGCTAATGTCTTGGCTGGCGGTTGAACCCCACTCACCATGTGTCATCATATTGAGGGGCAAATGCCTTCCCCCCATTCGTACCAACGTGTCATCCTCGTAATCCATTCAAGACTCTGCTGCGGGGGATAAGTGTTCCTAAGTGGCAGCGGAAGCATCAGCAGTCATCGATTCATGTATATGGCGCCCCCTGTCCGTTTCCAACGATTTCTCTAGGAAAAAATCACTGTAGATTATTGACCTGAAGTAAAATCTCAGAAAAAAACAAAACAAAAAAAAAATGATGCGCTTCAAAAACTAAATAACTTCAGGTTTTGCATGTATATAGTTCGCCGCTTCATTTGTTGGTGCGTAAAAAAAAAAATTGCTATCGTAGCATTGCAACGCGATAATACGGGGGACACGGGTGTAAACCTCTGGTACTATGCGTGTCACCAAAAAAAACAGAAGCAGCCGCCCATGACTACGATAGACCACTACTCTCGTTGCAAAAGCGCCAACAGCCCAAGACTGCCCAAAAGGGCAAACTTGAGTTGAGGGAAATCGTTCTGAGTGAATGTTGTCGGTTCTCTTTGAAGGCATAGAGAACTAGTAAAAGTAAGACGTACCATTGCTATCGTGACGTATCCAACGTATGGGATGAACCTATTCCAGTATTAGTATTTATTTATTTTTGCCTAAGATAGAGAGCATCGAAGAGAGAGAGAGAGAGGGAGTCACGCACCCTCGTACTTTTCCGATAATATGGTGCCGTTCCAGCCATTCGAGCCCTTGATATAACGCAATATCATCAATGTGGTTATTGTCCCCTTTGGTCAAAAGAAGCTGCTTCGGCGGCTGTGGAGCTTGTGTCGTAGATTCGGACCTGGGACAAAATTCCACCAATAAGCCAACAACAACAACCCAAAAGTAAAATAAAATAAATAAAACATTCCCCCCCCCCCCAAAAAAAAAAAAAAAAGACAAGAAAAAAAAAAAAAAGCATCAATGCCACGTACCCTTGTTCCACGTCGTCACTCTTCGACCTTCGGCTCTTGCCCTTACTCTTACTTTTTTTGGGAGCGATGTCGTGTGTCTCGAGGACACGATGGACGATGGGGATTTCGTTACCAGGGATCTTGTACACGGTGATGTCGCCGGACTGGTAGCGGTCCAGCGGGGGATTGGTCAGGAAGAGCAAGTCGCCACGGTAGAACGCAGGTTCCATGGAGCCGCTGCAGAATCGGAATCGGAATCGGAATCGGAATCATGAGCGGGAACAGGTTTGGCAAGGAGGGGAAAAAAAAAAAAAAATTGAATGAGGGGGGAGGATGGTGACTTGCCTGAGAACGACGACGATGGGGGATTCGGAGTTGGTGAGCAGACCGAGGCCTTTCCAAATCATGAGGCCGGAAGCGATGACGGACGCGAAATTGAGGATTTGCAAGAGGACATGGCGAAAACCCAGCCGGCGGAACGCCTTGAGCTCTTCGGAGAACATGAGCGGAGCTGTACAAAGTGAAATGTGACACGATGCGACGCTATCTCAAGTGACTTTGGACCTCACTTTGACCTGGCACAGTAACAACTTGCCGTCTACACCTTGTCATCTCAACTTGGAGTATTGGAACCTCAAGATCCAAACAGTGCTGCGAACGTCGAGGTCACTATTACCGTAGCCTGTTTTCATTTGGCGGAACAGTACAAGAAAAAGACGTGGCTACTCCCACCTTGACTTAGAACTCGGCGACAAGCACGGCAAAGCACAAGGACGACTCGATCATACATTCTTTACTAACGAATTCACCCAAACCTTAAGTGATTATAATTGATTCATCCCACCACTACATAGTATGTAGTCCTGGCAGATTTATGATGCGGGTCATCTTTGTGCGGAGTGGTGTGTGTGGTTTTCCGCAATGACTCCATTCATACATGCATGTTAAATACATATGCGAGGACGATCGTATGTCCACGGCAACACCTTGCTTCTACTTCTCTGGGTTGGGGTTCCTGCAAAACAGTGTAAGCCATCAAGGCCACAAGTTAAGTAGTCTCAGAACAAGGAGGAAAAATCAGATAGGAGCGAAAGACAAAGATGTTAGTTGACATCATGAGCGGTTGTACACGCGATTCAGCGTGAACTATGCATTGTGCTTGTAGATTCATCCATGGACGAGTAGCCAGGGAAAGGGTGAGGGGCGAGGAACGGACTCACATTCTCCGCTTGCCGCCTGGTAATGTTGTTACATTGACAAAGCTGAATAACCAGTCAATCTCTCTCTCAATGCATACACATTTTAAAAAAACTGAGCGCACCGTCTGTTGTAGATTAGACGCTTCTTAGCACGGCCTCTGGGTGTCTTTTTCTTCTCTTGTTTGTCGACCTTGGGTGTCTGCGATTTGACTTTGCCTGCACGGGCAAGAGAGCCGTGAACTAAACGACGGCGTCAGGTGAGAGGTGAAAAAGAGCAGGAGGAGGTTACCTTTTCCCATAATGACTTTGACTATGGCAGCAGAAAACGAAAGCGGCGAGTGGAGGAGGTACTGTACAGCTGCGCAGATAAGGTTTCGGCCGTTTGCGTTGGATTAGATAATATTTATATTTGTGCGAGCCGAGTCACGAGCGTGACTCACTCCATCTTCTAAACTCCGTAACTCCGTTTTGGAGTTCTTCACTCCGCCCGAACGTCATGATGCGCTCATGCGCCCAACGATGCGCATATATAAACACCGCCCATCGCCCCGCCAAAATCCGCCTGTAAACAAACAATGGACAAACTCTCTTCTATCATCGCTGCTCTTGAAGCTGGAAAGCTTCCCACCACTCATCAAGTCGTCCAGTTCATCGACTGTGTCGAAACGCTTGCTCTTCCTAGGGCCCAACATAGCGTAGAGGTGGCGGCACTCGACATTCCAGACATGTCTGCACAGGGTAAGATTATCGCGAATCACCTGAAGAACGTGCTCGAATGCTACAAGCAACTCGCTATTCACAAAAATAGTTAAGTCGCGTTATCACACCCTGTTCCCCCACGTGACTCATCCCCTACAATTTTTAGGCGAAGATTATCTTCAGGACGCTATTTGGCACCTGAGCCAGGGAGATGTAGAGCCGACTGCTATGACGACGGAAGATGTAGACCGCGCCAAGCGGGACATATCGGCCATACGCGACGCACTCCGAATGCTGATTTCTATCATATGGGCGAGCATTACGACCGAGGGTGCCTCTCTCTTTTACGATTTTGCGTCTTTTACGCGGCTCGCTCTTGTTGGAGCTGCAGAAGCGGTTGAAAGCGCGGCAGGTGCCACCAAAGAGAAGTTGAAGGAGCATGAGCGTGGATTCCAAGCGGGCGAGCGGGACGTCCTTGGTCGCGAAAAGAAGCGTTTGGAGGAAGAAAAGGATGTCAAGGTCGCTTGGGAACACGGCATGGAAACGGTGAAGCAGACTGGGTCAGGCGTCATTGACACTTCCCGTACAGTGGCATCATCTGCGCAGGAGACGGCAGAAAAGACCCAGTCGCGCCTTGGAATTGGATATGAACAAGTGAGGCAGCTAAAGCATTTACCTTCTTTTTGTTACCGCGACTCATGGAATTTTACAGATCTGCGACCGTGCTCAGTCCGACCCCGCTTTCGAGAAGGCTTTGGATACGATTTTTAATATCGTTCAGATGCGTCTCAACCAAGCTCTGGACACTGCGGCAGATCCACACGTTACTCTCCAATCTTTCATTCACGACGTGACTCCAGAGAAACATGTTGATACCGCTATTATGGAGCTTCGTGTGCTCCTCGAGCGGCTTTCCAACAAATCCCTCAACCCATTCTTGCATCATCTTCGTCAGTGCATCATCACCATCACCAGTGACCAGCACCTACGACAATGGTTCAACGACTTCTTTGACTTGGCACGTCGTAACCTGAAAGATGCACAATTTGCTCGTTCAGACCAGTCGCGTCATGCTCGGGAGGAACTGAGTGCGAGATGGGAAGCCTTCCTCAAGCAAGACGTGAAATGGAAAGGCGAGATTGACCAGTTGAAGAAGGAATTGGATGGTATTCAGACAGGAATTAGTGCGGACAAGGATCTCAATAGGCTACGGAGCGCGCTCGACAAACTCAACCTTGATTTACAGCAAGGGCTGATTGGCATACGAGCCGAAGCTCAGGTCGGGGTACAAGAAACGTTGGAGCAAGTAACGTGGTTCTGGCAAGACTTGTTTAGGTATTACGTTCCCCAGATGCTGCAAGCTATGAAGGATGTGCCTATTCCGAGGTGCGCGGCTCTCATTAGTACTAAGAAGGAAATGTTGAATCAAGGTATTAGGACGGAATACAAGGATCACGAGATTGAATTTGTTCTTGAGAACCTCGATATTTCGTCGTTCAAACTCCATCCTTCTCACGTATATTTAAGGAACATCACTGATGTTGACATCACGACCAGTGCTGCGGCTACGAATACAGCTGTGGGTGCCTTGACGCATATTCGTATCCAGGCACTTCAGATGGCGCTCAACGACGTCTCATTCTGGTACCGCGACCAGACGTTTGGACTTGGGCCCAAGGAGTTTACTGGATTGATGGGCATTACGCTACCAGAGAAAGGAGTCGACATTGACATGAAGCTGAGGCTAATTCCGGCTCAGGTCAAAGGAGCCCGCTCGCGCGAGTCACTCAAGCACTTCAATACGATTGAGAAGATTGAGGTTCACATTGCCGAGGACGTGGATATCGAAATCAAGGAGAGTGATCATCCGATCATGTTGACACTCTTCAAACCCTTGATTCTGGCAAGGTTGAAGCGGGCGTTAGAGCGGTCGTTGGCGGAACAGCTGCGTGCCGTGTTGGACTGGTTTGATGGCACGGCGTATGATGTCAACAAGCGAATGGAAGTGTTTGAAGATGCGGGGCTCGCAAAGGGAAGCGCGCTGATGGCGGCCGTATGGAGCGAAACGGGCAAGTTGCAACGACAAGGGGTTTTGGGCCGTGGCGAGATGGCGGTCCATGCGACGGGCACAGGTGTGGTGGTTGAGCGCTACGAGTATGCGGAGGACGGCGAGAAGGAGAAGGCAGCAAGCTTTGCGATGGGTGCCGAGCCTCAGATCTTGAGCGGCGAGAAGCGAGGACCGCTTGGAATTGGATCGGAGAGTTTGAGAGCGGTTGGAGAAGGGGTTCGGGTGGAAGAAGCGCAGAGAAAGGCAGAGGAGCTAGTGAGGAGGGGGAGACGGGAGGTGCAGAGCTTGAAGAGAAGCATTGAGGTGAAGGTGTGTGAGGAGAAGAGGAGGCCGGGGTGGCAAAGCGACGCGTTTACTGTGGCGTGAGAATAATCACCCGGTGTCATAGGAATGTATATTTGGGTAATGGCATGGGGGCGCCTTACAGCATCCCACAGCAATCCAATGATGCGACGTCCCAGGCCAGCAAACGGGCTCTTGTTCGGCACCGTTCACCTCGAGCTTATCTTCCATGGGCGACGCGTACCAGCCAGCTGACGCTGATAAAACCCCGCCGCGCAGCGCTCAGCTGCTATTCCACTAAGTAACTTCTCACATGAAGCCCAGCCTCAAGCGTGTCCGCTTTGCCCACTCTAACACGTTTGTCGTTCCAAGCGCCACCCCAGCCATTCCCGGGCCAGTCCAAGCAGGGTCAGCCGCAGTGGCAGCCGCGGCGTTTGCTTCATCCTCGCCTTCCTCCTCCTCCTCCTCCTCCTCCTTGTCCTCTTCCTCATCTAGGTCTTCCTCCTCCTCCTCCTCTTCTTCCTCATCTTCTTCTGGGCCAACGACTCCACCGCAAAACTTTCCACTGCAAGGTGACACAACCACAACCACCACTTTGTTTCCTTTACCAGGTCCGACGCCGTACGGATATGGACCAGGGATGAAGTTTCCACCCTCCATCACCACCACCACCACCACCTCTTCTTCTTCTTCTTCTTCTAGGATAATGGGAATGCATATTATGTCTGTTCCTTTGCCTTGCTCTCCTCCTCCTCCTCCTCACCGCGTTCAACTGCACGCGCTACTCCGATTTTCACGATCTTCTTCTTCTTCTTCGAGTGGTGGTACCCTTGGTGGAAGTGGACCTGCTGCTGTTGTTGCTGCTGTTGCTGGCATTGGTATTGGTATTGGGTGGGACATGATTGACGCGCCTTCAAGTCGGACTGTTTCCCTTCTTACACGCGGAGCCCCAGGAGGACCAACAACGCCTATCAGCAGTAGCAGCAGTATATGGGACCAACCTGCGACAGACCCACCTGTGTCGGGGATGACGATCACCTCTCCGCATTTGCTCTCTACGTGGGCTATTCACGTCCGTCCTGCCTCATCATCATCATCATCATCATCATCATCTCGTTCTTCCTCCCGCTCTGCGTTAGCTCCTGGGTCTGGGTCAGCGCGCTATCATTATATTACAGTGCGGGATGTGCTGGTGCAGATTTATGCGTCCCTCCGCCCGCCGATTACGCCGCTCGAGTATACACTGCTCCCGAGTGAGAGAGACCGAGAGAGGGCGGGGAGGGTGTATAAGCGGCGGTATCGACGGCTTTTGGATGAGGGTGAGAGGAGGAGGAGGAGGAGGAGGAAAGGGGATTTGGAGGAAGAGAAAGATGAGGAGGATGAATATGAGGAGGAGAAGATGGCGGGGATGAGGAGGGTGGATTTTTTGATGGAGCGGACGAGGTTTGCGGGGTTGGAGGCGAATTTGGGTGCGATGAAGATGGAGTGGGTGTTGCATGTCGAGTGAGATGATATGTTTTTTTTAATTTTATATTTGGACTTTTTTTTATTTATAATTTTTATTAAAAAGTTTATTGGACATGTTGTACGCATATTTAGCATCTCTGGATATTATATATATATATAACAACATCACTTGTAACTCGTGTAACTTATATTTAATGTAGTCGTTAGCGTAATGACTCCAACAAGTCCGAGGCAGTTGATCAATAACTTGATAAGTTATCAGCGCTTCAGCCCTCTCTCGCTTTTTTAAGAGATCCGGCACCACAAGGGGAGGGGAAATGTACGTACAGACCTCGCCGGGGGTCCATCAAAGCCTGTTGCCGGGCGCAGTGTCGGGCGGAGATGAAATCCGTAAGTACGATGAGGACGGGGGGTTGGGGAGGTACTGCTTGAAGCACCGAATTAATGACGTATGATGTAACGTGAATTGCTATTGGCAACATCATATCCGAAGGTTTTACAGAAGCTTGGACCTTGGATACTAGTATGGAATACCAAACTAGTAGAACAACTGTTTGTCAAAGATATGTACATGCTGTCAATTGCCTCTAGAAGGTCCCCCTTCCCTTCTTTCCACCCACTCACCCGTTCTCCCCCTTTTAGGATCAAGCTCATGAATGGTTTTAGAAGCTTTCTAAGCTTCTTGGACGCACTTGGGTTTTCTCATATATACTAATCACCTTAGCCCTCAGTCTAGCAACTGCCAAGCGGATCCTCTGTTTCCCTCCAACATGACAATCATCCTGTTCTGGCTCAATGGTTGCAATGTGGAACGCTAGAAGAATGTACAACCTGTGATGTTCCAGACATGGCAAGATCATCACTCACTGTTAATTTTCTTCCGGCGCAATCTATTACTGCATGAAGCAACGGTTTGACACCCGCTCAACCACCGACCACTCTTCTTCACGTCAGGTCGTTCATATCAGCTACATTCGTTCACTCAGATACTCGCTTGGCCCGTTCTTCTGCGCCTCTGTACCTGTGACGACCCTCTGACGACATAGATGATGGTAAGCATCCGCAACGCCCGGTTTTATATGCTCCTTTGTGTCCCCTTGATCATCCTTATGTCTGTAGGATATTCCCTCTTCCGCAAATATATCACACACGCCAAATTGGCAGACGTCGAGGTGGGCTCTCGTTATTATTATTATTTTTCAAAGGCTGACGACCGGCCTGTGTCGTCCCAATGTACAGGCTAACATCACCCATATGCAACAACGCTGTGGCAGCATCGTCGTCGTTCCAAATCCAACTCGAGCACCTTCCTCGGGTGAGCATCTTACGGTCGTCAATTGACACCACGGTCACGGCGGACAGCGGTGATAAAAAATTACCGGTCATCACGGTCTCCGCCATCCAGTGCTCACCATCACCGTCCCTCTCCTCCGCGACCGACCTCTTCGGCCTAATTGCCCTCTTACTAAGAGGGACGACCTTCTAGAAATCATCTTCGTTGGGTTTTTCCCCTTACGATCACGACATTGGCAAGAGACATGTGGTTCTTCTCACCCATCATGACCCATGCCGAGACGGGCACCAGCTTGGAAGGGTGTGTAGCCGTAGCCGTGGGTTCCCATCATGATCCAACAACAACCACCCTTTGGTATCCAACAAAGACCCTAGTCGGCCGGAAGGTCTTTTCCATTCACCAAGATGGGGTTGGAGTTGACCTTACCGGTACCCCGCTGACGCATTCGAATACGCTCGTTGATATCCTCAACTCCTCTGCGAAGAGCTGGGGGTCCTCCATAGAGCGGGGCGAGAGAAGGAGAAAAAAACAGAGGGAGAACGAACGGCCTTCTCGTATTCATGTTTTTGAGATCCCGGAGCTGTATGTGAATGCGCGGCCGTACGAGGATATCGAGGCTGAGGAAGAAGCAAGGGCTGTGGCTGCTGAAAAGGTAATGGCAACGGTGACGGTTGAAGCTGAGGAACAAGAGACGCTCATCGCCGTCGCTGTGGCTGCCCTTGCTGCGAGAGGCGCGAGGGAGAGGAGAAAGGCGTGTAGGTTTTTGCAAGTCCCAGAACGGTTTTGAACGGATTTTGTTTTTATTTTATTTTATTTCGGTTTCTCACTTGCTTACGATGGTTTTTTCTTCGTGATAGATTACATTCTATAATTGGTCATTAATCATTATTTAACACACTTAATTTTAATAGATAGTACGGACAACAAGCTCGTATCTTGTGGCCAACATCAAGACAATGTTGTGTTTCCGTGCGAGCAACTTCTTTTTTGCACCATTGAAAACATCAAGATTTGGAAAGAAAAGAAAAAAACAAAATATAATTGCATCGGATCCGATGTAATAATATTTTAGTAAGTACTTGAGTTCTTGTTAGACATCTGGTCCCCCCTTCCACATGCATTTTCATAAGAAATAAATATTGCAGTATTCGCAAACGGCAACCCAATGTTGCCGTGCAATAATCATTGATGAGATGCACAACATACCAAGTAAGCAACCATCCTTCTCAAAGTTGAGTCAAGATGCAGTTTGACCTTCCCATGGGCTAATTAGACCTGCCATTCATTTCGTCAACGTGAAAATCGCTCTGCGCTTCATTGTTGTTTTTGTTGCTGTACATTCTTAACTTAAACTGAAAATTATGATCTGGTATCGATGGTTTGGAGGCATGGATCCAGGTGCTATCCATTACCTTGAATCAACATATACTGACCTGAACAGACTTTATTGATGTAGAACCCACTTTCGTGGAAGTGCACTGTTTGCCAGGTGAAGATAGAAACGATCCGACATCGTCGATCAGAAGCAGCGCCACGGCGTGATGGTATCGGATGGTAAACTTTTTGTCCCCGTGTAAAACTTGGCTCAGGTCCTGGAATACCTTCATGCTCAAGTCCAGTGACATCCAACTTGATACACGAAGGGGGCAGATACATTTGCTTTACGCGGCGACATTAACAGTTTTCGATTTCAATGGCGTGGATACGGTCGGAATCTGGGACACCGTACTAGATGACTTCTCTTCTTCGTGGGCGTTTCGGGAAATGGATGAGCCGCCAAGTTGTTGGTTGATTGGCCAGGACTTGGTAATACTACTGGGTCTGGGGAAGTTAAGAGTCTTTTCTGGAAGGCAGATCTCGAAGGGTTGCTTCAGTCGCAATCTGTCACTTGGGGGCGGACATTATTTTCGTCGGAGATTTTTGGAATTTCTGCTGTCCATGCACCCTGACTCAAATCATACGCTCTGAATTGTATCGCCCATCAAGTTGGAGAAGTACTCTTCCCGTCGAAAAAAAAAGCCAACTGCGACTCATTGGCATCGTAATTCGAGCATATAGACGGACCCGTTACTGCCAATAACGATGTGAAATATCTTCTCAAAGTCAATCTTTCTAACACGAGGCTATTTGGATAGTCTTGAGCGTCAACTCGTTTGTCCTGAGTCTGCTCTTATAAAACATGAGTTCAACTTGCTGCTATGACCACACTTTTCGCACCTTTGACACGCCAAGGACGCGCATATAGCTGGAAAGTCCGTTTGTTCAAAGCCTGGCCCTAGCACTGTCCCTCGTCCCTCGCGTAACACCGCCTTTGCCAAGCTCGAGCATCTCTGGATTGAGATTCGTGGAATTTGTGCCATTATTCACCACGGTGACGCCATACTGGCGGTCCCGCCTGCGGCCGAAAAGATGGCTTGGTATTTGAACTAATCGTGAAGTGTTACGCGTTACGCGTTACGTGGCATGTGCCATCCCACCTAGTGTCCGATGCCTATCAACTTTTATCTCCCACACCCACATGGTTGCGGATCGAAATGGGGTCCGCTGTCACAATCGGGTACTTAAAGTTATAGACAAAATCACTTGTGGCAGGGCTGGATACGCGAATTTGATGACTGTAGTCAACGTGTGTCGCAAGGCGGTGACCATGCAAAACCAGCTCAAAGCTACTTACTACTAGCAGAATATTCGCCGCGGCAGGTTCATGTGCTTGAATCGAGTATGGATAAATTACTAACCCCTCCATCACTTCTTGCGTCACACACCCGTGGCGTGCACTTGGCGATGATACCAGCGCGCATCATCGGAAAGCTGGTCAAATGATCCGGTGGAAAAAGAAAAAAAAAAAACCAGGCACCCGCAGTTAGCACTCCTTTGCTGTAAATCCGCTTCTATCAACGTAACCATCGTCCCCGGGGGGTGTGTGCTTATCGACTACAATTGGATGCCAGATGATTGGATAATTGAATGGAATCTGCCACTAAAATCGGCATCAAGTGACCCTTGTAGATGGTGCACCTATAAATTACGCCATTTCATTCTTTAATCGTCCTTGTAATCATGCATGATATCCGGCTTTCAGCATCTGATATGGCGTAAGTCACTTGCAATTTCTCTTGATTCATCTCTTAAAAAACGAAAAGCGCTGCACGTTCTGTTGTCGGTAAGCATCTTCATCTTGCAAAAGCCTTGGAAGTGTCTCACACCAATGGCAGGTATTTGTATGTACTAACTCGATCAAGATTTTTGATTTAACTTTTTGGTCAGATGCCTTGAGCATGTACGAATTCCTTCTTCTGTACGTTGCCTTCAGCACATTTGACCCCAACGGTGATGAACACTAGGACACTTGTTAGTCTTGACGACGAATACAGATTGGTAGGCAGTATCAACCATAGAGCATCAGTCACTTGTGATTCTTTTAAGGTATACAAATCGGGGTGGAGCACCATCAAAATCATGTATTTGACAAGTCGTGCTATGACTCTTGGATCGTGGCCAGTAATTATATTTATACTCACGATGGGGTACGACAGCAACGTATGCTCGGCCTGGGCGCGTCCGCAGGGAATGATATACCTCATACTGGTAATGTGTTTTTATTTTTGTTCTTTATATTCCATTTCCCTACCAAAACCTGATATTTTCAATGGCGCAGCAAATTTTACCCCATTGTCTGTACTTGTGTCGCTTAAAACGTTATTCATAGACATTGCCGACACTAACCTTATCTAGGTCTTTTGCTAGTGCGCACATGGGTTTTCAGCGGCAGAAAAAAGTTGCTAGCATGGGCGTTTTCCATCGCACTTCTTGCTTTTACCGTTGCGTCGACATGGGTAAACACACTTTTTCTGATCCTAACCGAGCCACATCACCGTCAACAATGTTCAACGTCATTGCCAGGCGCAAGACATAAACTTGGTGTGCGTGTTTCAGTCTGTTGCTATAATAGAGATTAATGATGACAACTTCAGCTCGTGCTAGTGAGAATGCACTTTTTTTTTTTCCTCAAATTGGCTAAGTTAGAAATAGTATGGGGCGATTGGCCTGGATGTCACTGCTGCAGCCGTTGTGATATACGTAAGCGAAAAGTGATCCTATTTGCTGCCCGGAAACTAACTTACTGCAAGTACTACGTTCGCGATGTTCACATTAGAGGCCGTCTAGGCAGACTCTGCTTCATTCAAGGTAACGTTTCATTTCATGAGGTATGAAATATTACGCCTAATTTGTCAGCCATCACATATGTTTTCATCATGCTCATCATTAATGCGTTTACGACATACGCGGACGTGTTGTGAGTTTTTTTCTTATACGTTGACCTTCCAACGATGACCTCCTTTAGTACACCGGAGATCACGAGCGTGACGCACCCAATGACATTGATCGTACCCAATTTGCTTGTATGTACTATTGTTGGTCTTTTCTACTGCCTATCGTGATCAATTGGGCGGACTTAGGCTTGCCGTTTGTAAGTGTTGAGCTTCCATGTCACTGACCACCTATCGAGTGGTGTCAGTATCCTAGAACTTCGCCAAGAGACCAACCCTACGGAAACTCAGCTGTCCTCGAGGCTTTCCGCCGTCGTCCGTGAAGGATTTGAGGTTAGTATAGGCCAAGAAGAGAACATGGATATACCAGGGTAAAACATAGCCTGCGCGACTCGCACAACCTGGGCTCACAGATCCAACTATCTTGTTAGACTGAATACTTACCAGCAAATCACGGCCATGCCGAGACGGTTTGAATGCACCGAATCAAGCAACGCTTAAAATGCATTTTTGGATATCCTCCATACATGTTGCAGAACAATTCAAAAACTTGCAATGGAAGCAGAAATCGCAGTCATAGGCTAGACACTGGCATATATACTGCGCTATCGTCGTTGTTGAAGAGTAGGGGATCACGAATGGCCTCGAGGGTACATTTTTCAGATTCAGAGGAGCTGTGTGTGAATGCAAGACCTTATGAAGAGATTGGAGCAAGGGAAGAAACTCGTACCACTCTTCCAAAGGGGTAGATGATGAGATGATGAGGATCGAGGTTGAAGAAGAGGTATTCGCTGCAGTTGCTCCAAGTGATAAAGAGATAAAACAAGAGATAAAACAGAGTACAGGTGTTTGTGAATGTGTTTTTATTTCCGTTCCTTTTTTCTTGGGTGCAACTTCAGTCTCATATTATACCTTATGCGGAATCAAATTTCTTAGGCCTGTAACTTACAGCACGCTCATAGTATATCAAACAGCTTTCTATGATAAGAAGAAAAAAGAAAGTAAAACCGAAACTGGATATTAGTCAAAACATTCATGCCCAAAATGGTTCTGGGATTTCCAAAAACTTGCATTCCTCTCTTGTATCTCTCGTATCTCTTGCGGCGACGGCAGCTAGTGCCTCCTCTTCCACCTCAATCATGGCCTCAACCTCAATCATCTCTTCACCTTCGGCAGCGGCACGCGCTTCTTCAGCTTCAATCTCTTCGTATGGCCTCGCGTTCACATACAGCTCCGGAATCTCAAAAACGTGCTCTCGACGCCGCCCGTTCTTCTTCTTCCTTCTCCTCTCGTCGTGCTTCTTAGACTTGCTGCTTTTCTCAATAGCGACCATCTCCACAATCGTGTTTGAAGGCGTGAGCGGGGTATGGTCGATTTCCTCTCCATCAGTAGAAAAGAGGCTCTTCTCTTCATTCTCAAGTGGGAGTGTCAGGACAAAGTCGCCATGACGGCCACTGCCTTCCCCATCTCGTGGGACATATTTAGAGTCTAGAGGAGTGCCCCAAACAACGGACAATTCCCAGCACCCCGTTTGGGGATTGGTAAGTGGGAACCACAGGTCCCTCGCGACATCATGTTCGTAAGGGAACCCAGTAAGAAGGTCGTCCAGGAGGGAAGGACGAGAAGGACGGCACGGGGGGATGGGGGTGGGAATAGGGGCCGCGCATGCTTGCTCATTGATAGTGTGATTACTGATCCCAGTGTTATCGATCTTAAGAGGCTTGATGTCCACCTTGATTGTCGTGGTATCAACAACCAAGGGACATTTATTTCCGGGACGGGTCCTGAACGGATTGGGGATGACGCGTTGATAGGAAGGGAGACGATTTGCGGACCTCCTAGCTGCAGATGGGTAGACGACAGGGTCCAAATGGAACTTGGCCGGAAGTACGAGGAGACGCAACGGTTGTTGCTTCTGTAAATCGTCCGTGGCACAAGTAGTGTTGGCCTGTGAACATAACATGACATATGGTCAGCCAAGGTAAATCAAAAGAGAGGAACAGGAAGCGCTCATAATCACCTCGGCGTCTGCAAGTTTCGCGGTAGTCTTGATATGCGTGAGGTATTTGAGGAAAATGAAACAGCCCAAAATAATGAAGACGAGCAAGAGGACCGAGATGAACGCGTAAAGAAAGGTGTTGAGCACAGTACCAATATTTGCCATAGTGGATGTCGGAGAGAATTATGCGTTTTGTAAGTGTCGAGTGGATGAGGGATGGTCGAGAAGAACGATTGAGGATAACGAGCAGACCAGGATTCAATGGAGCATTGTCAGCCCATTGGATGGGTCAGCCTGTTTTGAAATCGGCCACGGCTAGCAAAGGCTGACGGACGTTGTTACATGTGCCGACGGCCAGTTATTTGTTCCCTCATCTCCATCTCTCGGGCGGAAACGGTCAGCTTGAGTTAATGTTATTCTCCAAGTCTGTGTAACCGAGATCCTGGAAGGGAAAAAATGGAGGATTAGGTCGCACGGTGATGGAGATAGAGACACGGCTGACATGATGAAATAGTGCATATTGGTACCAAGAAACCTATAAGCAGAAGCCGTCTATTGTAAACCAGCAATACACTTACCATTCTGTTGTGACAAAAGTTTGGTTAGAGTTTGAATTAGTCACTGAAAGTAAAATAAGAATAGCCAGGCTCCCGCTTTGCGAGTGAATGCAGAAAATCAAGGATGGCGTAGCTTGATCCAGACTCTGGATCTTGCTTTGGCTACCGCTACGTGGAAGGCATAAGCAGCGCAGTTCGCGTTTCTATCCAACCAACTGCGAGTGGAAAGCTCTATTTGCGCACACAAGAATGGAAGATTAGGCTGAACGGACAAATGAGAGCGAAATCAATGAATGATACATTCTTTAATCTCATCATGAGGTAGAGAGTATACCACAGCGCCAAAAAGGCAAAAAAAAAAAAAGAGAGAAATAAGCGAAAAAAAAAAAAGCCAAGTTCAGGGACTTGTCTCTCGCAGTAAGGGCAGCAGCGGTGGCACCTGATCATGCATAATCCCCAGCGACGATAGGATCCACATAAAATTCCACTGGGAGTTTAGAAGACGGAAAGTTTTGCTTTCCCGTGATATAGGAGACATTGGCCTATGCATAACACGACACGGTGTCAGGTGCAAAAAAGGATGAGGGCAATAAGAGGAACCCACCTGGCGCGTCGCAGAGAGGGAAATAGCGCAAAGAGGCAAATATGATCAAGATGAAAACCGGGCGCTCGTTGTCGTCAATGACATCCAAGGTGGTCAGAGGTAGTGAGGCACAGAATCCGAGAGTCTAGCGGTCGCGAGGTAGTGAGGCATAGAGAAAACAAAGACAAGTTCATGCCGAGCAAGTGCCGAGAAGAATGTAGCATCGGTGGTTGTAGTAACATATTAAATGAGGTGTGCTCAACCCCTTCTGGATGAACGGGCCGCCACTGCCAGTAAAAGGATCATTCAAACTGCTGCTCTAAATAGTGGCGAACAAGCGTCTTGGTCTCTTTCTCGATCTGTACCGGCAGGTACTCTGCATAAAATAAATAAAATACATGCAGCATCAGCAACAGCGGACACACTCACTATGAGCAAACATAAGCACATCGTCGTACAACGGCTGAAAAGCCAAATTTGGGATTCCCCTCGCTTTCTCTTTTGCGTGGTCTATCAAATCGTCGAGCCATCCTTGTTCACTGAGCCTGGACGACAAGGTGGAGGCGATCCTAAACGGGAAAATTCATTGGTCAGTTCGTGGAAGGCAGAAAGAAGGGGTCATGATGATAGAGACACCTGTCCCATTCGCCTGTCTCAATCATACGACGACGCAGCTCCGCATAAAGCGCGTCTGAATCCGACTGGGCCATGCCTGTGATGATGCCTGTGATATGTTATGGTGTGACAACTTTAACATGTGTAACGACGACGTTTCTTAATTCTTTACTAAGGATCGTAAGGAGGGGAAAAAAATAGAAGTGAATCCTATCCAATTCGCATAAAGCATAGTGCATAAGTTATAACAAGATACTGAAACCGAAATCCGAAACCCAAAGGGAAAAAAAAAAAAAGCCGACCTAAAAGAAAAAACTGAAACTAGACAAAAAAATCAAACACGTTCAGCAAAAAAACCGTTCTGGAACTTCCAAAAGCTTGCACTGTGTCTCTCTTGTATCTCTCGTATCCCTTGCAGCGGCGGCGGCGGCTGCGACAACAGCGAGCGCCTCCTCTTCTTCAGTCTCAATCAACATAGTCATATCAAGAGTCGCCTCCTCATCTTCCACAAGTTCGGCAGCAAGGGCGGAGGCGCGCGCTTCTTCTTCTTCTGCTTCAATCTCCTCATACGGCCTGGCATTCACATACAGTTCTGGAATCTCGAAAACGTGCCGAGGCCCGGTCCGGCCATCCCTCTTCTTCTTCTTCCTTCTCTCGTCCCGCTTCTTCTTCTTGTTCTTGGACTCGTTACTCTCCTCATCAGTGACCACCACCATCATATCCACGAGTGTGTTCGAAGGCGTCAACGGGGTCCTGTCAATCTCCTCTTCGTCAATAGAAAAATAACTCTTCTCGTCTCCTTCCTGCTTTTCCTGCTTGAGAGCGAGGACAAAGCCGTCCTGGCCACTGTCTCCCCTTCCTCCACCTCCCTGGATATATCGAGAAGCCGGACGAGCGCCTCTGACTACACACAAATCCCAATTTCCAGTCTCGGCATTGGTCAATGGGAACCACATGTCTCTCGCCACATCGTGTTCCCAAGGAAAACCAGCAAGGAGGTCGTCCAGGAGAGTAGGCCTGGGAGGTCTATGCGGAGGGATGGGGATGGGGATGGATATGGGAACAGTGGATGGCTTGTCGTCGTTGTTGAATGGAACACTACGGTTTCTATCGTCACCGGCGTCTGGCTTGGGTGTGGTAGTACTAGTATCGACTACCGCAGGCCGCTCATTTACTGAGGAACGGGTCCTAAACGGATTGGAGACGATGCGTTGGGATGAAGGAAGGCATCTTGAGGACCTTCTAGTTGCAGCTGGGTAGACAACGGGATTTAATTTCGTTGGGAGAATGAGGGCGCGTAGACGTGGTTTCTGTTCCTTGTCCGTAACATTGGCCTGTACGAGGCCGTCAGCCACGAGATAAATAAAATAAAAATAAAAAAGAGAGGAAAAAGAGGGAGTTACCTCGACGTCTGTCAATTTCGCGGCGGCTTTGGCGTAGGTGACGTATTTACGGAAGAGAAAATACCCCACGGCGATGAATGTGATAAAGATGAGAGCGTAAAAGCAGGCAGTGGACACGGTACGGATGTTTGGCATCGTCAATGTCGTTGGAAAATAACTTGCAGAAGACGATAGTAGTTGGCGTCCGAGAAGAGAGAGAGAGAGATTGTTGCGGATGACGAGGATACCAGGTTTTAAATGAAGGGCGTCGATGGAATATTAGGGGGTGGGGGGGGGACGTCAGCCTTTTCCTAGCCCATTTTGAAACGGGCCGCCGCCACCAAGGAAGGCTGACAAAATGTTGACAAGATTCAATGTCAATTGTCCCGTGTATGCTGTCGATCAGGGTGAGGATATCTTTGATTTCAGCGCTGGAAGAGACTCTTAACAAGCATGACACCTACTGAAGTGCCGTCTCTGCTACTAGCGACTCACTGAGAAAACGACGCCCGGGGGGTATTTACCGTCAAAAAAGCTGAGTATGGCGTTTCTATGGCGGCTTTGATATTTTGATATTCTTGGAAGTCTGTGAAATGGGATAGATAAGATTGGGTTTGAGATATTTCCCACGACATGTTGGCCTCATCAAAGATGTTGAAGACCTTCTTGAATACATTTATCCAGAACATCTTCATAATCATCAAGCGACTGCCACAAGCAAGTGTGAAGAATTTGCGCTTCAATTGGAGTCGGAGCCTGATGAAATATGATCCCCGAAATTACGATTGTGTTCATATCGAACAACAAATGGCCCTCAAGAATGCTCATGATAAGATTCAACTTGTATTGTTTCCTTCATAAGCCGTTGTTTTAGATTTTGGACCTTGTGATACATACGTGACGCGTCTGCTACGGCACGAGATGGTTGACTGTTCTATCACTTTCGTGCACCGTGACGATGACAGGCTGCTAGCGGAGTGTCATATTACACGACGAAGAGCGCTAGAAGTAAATCATTAGGACGTTCTTAAGCAGACTCACAACGAGTTGTCCACTGGGTCCACCTGCGTCGTTTGCGCAACCCACTACCCGCCCATTCACCTTCATCAAGAATGCGGCCAAAATGGTTCAGTCCAAGTCCATTGCTATTGCTATGTTCTTCGACGCCATTGCCGTGGTAAATTCGAGGATCAAATGAGAATCATATGGCCCTGTGCCTGTATCTTTGGCATTCCAAAACGGCTATTCGCTCTATGTTCAGAAGAGATGCATTGGGTCAAGAAGGTCAATGAGTCTAAAACCATCATCTCAGAGAGAGACACTGTCAGTCAATGTATTTTCATATTGCTTATCAGACTGCCCAAAATTTCATCGCGACTCTCCAAATTCACAGGCATCGTTGTCAGTTTCGCATGTCTTTTTATGAGCTCAATTCGCTCGTTGAGGGAGTATTTGGGCGTGGGCAAGCGGTGAAGGTGAATGGGCCGAAGAGCGAGTGGTGACAATTAGTCAACGAGGGCCACTGCCACAAAACAAGATGGATCTTGCCGTGTGTGGCCATCAACCGCATTCACCGACGACTGCCCGTAACAAGTTCGAACATGTTTGAGGAGAAAAGAAAATGCAGCCTGTAACCGTTGCTGATGCTACTAAACGAGCGTTTGCGCCGCTGGGAAACTCCATTATGCATTATGCGCCGCCTCACTCTTCTCGCCCTTTTTTCTGCCTTTTTCCCCATTTCTGCCATGGATCCCGCTCTTCGTCGCAAAGAAGTTCTAGACAGTCTGGCAAGGAAAATTCTACTGACACTCACGGTTGTCTCATTAAGATGTTGGTTTTAGATTGAAGAACTTTTTAATCGCATACCTTCTGCACATAGAGCGAATGCAGATGTGGCATGTCAACAATACTATCATTTCAGGTGGCTCAGATATGAATGCCTGATGAGATTTGATCCTCGAAATTACCATCTCGACTGCCCGTTGGACGTCGAAGAACATAATAGGGGGTGGACTTACACTTGGACTAAACCATATTAGTGTTATTGATAAAATGGTAAGCAGCATCGACTATTGGATGCGGCTTCCCTAAGTTCATGAACGTTTGAACTGTTGCTTTAGATTCTAGACCTGACAATACATACTACATATCCTCCACACAACGAGTTGTTTGACTGCCAAAATATTTGTTATCAAGCCCACCCGTACCATCTTACGGAGGATTGGATATATGAATGGAAGTTGTGTCAATTTTACTGTCTGTTTGACAAAGGAGCCTTTTTCATTCATGATATTGGCCCCTCAACAGTTATAAAATGCCCGGGTGGCCATCGACGGAGACCATGACTAATTAGTCGGTTAGACAAGGAAGGCTATTGTATGTATGTATGAAGAAGAGGCGCTCGCTGCCATACACGCTGTGAGGGAAGAGTGCCAATGTTTGGAGAATGGAACATCATCGATTCTTTTTGGTTCGTCACAAAGGACACGCAACAAAACTTCAGTCAGACATGGTACAGACTAGCCCTCTGACCCTGCAGCAACCTAGTAAGGGATGGATCATGATTGAACATCACCCAAGTGCATGGACCTGGAATTTATTTATAAGTAAAAATGCGCATGCCGACGAGTTGAACATAGATACCTATCAGGCGGGTAAGCTCCTGGGAACCGGGATCCCACACCTGATGTGCCTTCTGCATACGGATGTCTGAAACGGTTTTCGGAAAACCACACTCGCCAGAGAGTTGGATAAAAGTTAACATGTGGTACATTCTCCAGGAACCGAGATAGATTTGTGTCAGTGGAGTTCCTCCGATGTCGGCGCGCATGGCTTAAACGCTCGGTAAGATTCGGTGCCGGTTCATATCATATGAAGCAGCTACCCGTCGTCAACCTCTAACATCATCGCATCATCGCCGTTTGAATTTGCGACACACGTTGGTTGTGTGGTGAATATTGAATATTGAATGGCGAACTGGCTACCCGATTGTGCCGGGCGTGGTCTAATGCGGACGGTGACCATGTGGAAGATGACAAGCTTAAGCTTTTAAAGGAAGACTTCTTCCCATGCCAAACCATACGTACCTGGTACGATGAGATATGGAATCGTGCCGCGCGAGAGAAAAGCCAATCAGAACCGTGTCACGATGTTGGACGAGGACCCAGAGTTGGCGCTCGATAAGGTTTTCACGGTACGATACCATCATATATGGTGCTTGAAATGGCTCCGTGAAACTTAGTTCACCTCCGACCAAGGAACCAGCCCGCCCGCCTACCCCACCCGCCTCATTCGCCCTCTACGTCCGGGAAGTACCCGAATACGACCGAAATGAATGGGCTCAGATAGAAATCAGACTGGCGGGCTCTCACTCCCTGTGGGGTCATTATCTGTTCGTCCCACCTTCATCATGATGGTGACTTGAATGCGACTGACATATGTATGCCTTCGATAAACTCCCAGATGGAATGCCGCACGGGCTTTTGCGACGTATCTTGATCAGAATCCTCATCTGTACAAACATCGATCAGTTCTGGAGCTTGGTGCAGGGGGAGGGCTGCCTGGCATTGTTGCAGCCAAAAATGGAGCCAGGAAGGTAATCCAGCATCTTTGTCCTAGTTTCTGCATTGACATCGGTACGCATCGACCAGGTGGTTCTGACAGACTATCCCGAGGAGCCACTCCTCGAAAATCTGCGATATAATGTTCAAGCGAATATCCCTAACACCTTGCGTCACATTGTCGAAGTTGAGGTACACATTACACAGTTTAAGCTTCTGCAACGAGGATGCTGATAACTACAATCATCCACAGGGATATATTTGGGGTCGAGATGTTTCCTCGCTGCTTCGGTGTCTGCCTGATCCTGTGGTTCAATCTGGTAGCGGATTCGATCTGGTCATACTCTCGGACCTTATATTCAATCATTCCCAAGTAATGTGCCAGCTGGCGTTTGTCATTGCTACGTATAACTTATACTTTGAAAAGCACGAAGCTCTGCTGAGCACATGCGAACAAGTGCTCGCTCAGTCATATCATAACGATGCGACTCCGCCTTGCGTATTGGTCTTCTACTCCCACAATCGTCCGAGACTGGCACATAAAGATATGGCATTCTTTCATTTGGCAAAGCAGAAGGGCTGGGCTTGCGAAGAAATTCTGAAGCGAAAATATGCTGTGTGTCTTCATATTTCTGTCTTCATATATCAACGGTGATGGATCTACATATATATATATACCAGCCAATGTTTCCAGACGATCCTGGAGATGAAGAAGTACGTTCGACAGTACACGGATGGCGGTTGACCAGGGCGGAATGATGGCTTCATATGCGTACATTTACCTTTGTACGTCTGATGACCATATCTCGAGAATTTTTTCATGGCTACCGGCGGAGTGTACCATTGCAGTTTCATCAAAATGTCTTGAGATTTGTCCCCACACCCTTTTTTCTGATACAATCAACGCGAGATACGGATTCGACAAACTATCTCTTTCTTGAATATTCAGTTCCATGGGATATGTGCCATCACTCATCGTTGCACTTGAACCAAGGCCATTAAGACGTAAGCACTTCAAGGGATATCACGCCGCAAATGGAGGAAGACATCCTTTCTTTGTGTCATCGTTCGCATGGGTTAGGCTTTATTCGTGATGATGGCATGTGCGCGTAGAAGGGATCCAAAGTGGTGCAGCGAAAAGTCTGCTTATGACGGTAAAGCACGAGTAACGGTAATGATGATTTATACGAAAAGTAGGCTTGAATTGGTGCAATGAAAGTCCTTTCAACAATTGAACAGCCAGAATACGTGAAGCATATCTATGTAAAGCGTTCAGCGAGGGAGATGTTGCAGGCAGTTCAATAATGTTGCTAACTGGATGTAAAAATGATGCTGCTGGCTGTACGAAAATTTTTCGCCTAGTGTCCCAAGGGGACCACCGTCATTATCAAGATGGTCATTTTTCTGGTACCTCTGACACTAAATCTTCATGAACATTTATGCTCTACATTTCGGGGTCGTATACAGTATTGTACGTTTAGACGCATTCTCCCTAGGCCCGGGCCTGTGTGCGAAAAAAAAAAAAAAATCTAATCCAAGGTAGATGATTATAACCTGTGCGCACCAGCTTCCACGTCATTTTCTTTCTATTTACCGTTCTCCAGCCTGAGCTCTTCATGAACCTTGGCGATGGTGGAAAGCCTCTGGAATGACTGAACCACCGTCGTGCTGTTTTTCCTGCCTGATTCCTGTAATACCATAACATTCCAGATCATGCTGATTGGAGTATATCATGTCCTACCGGCTTCTACATGTGCTTCCTTCCCTATACTATTCTCTATCCCTTCATTGACGATGACGGAAAGCCTCTCAGACAGCTGGGTTGGCGTAGGATTGATTTCCCGTCTGAGTTCTAGGACACTGAAGCTGATCGATAAGTGGGTACAAATGAATTGGAGGGGGGGTTAACACTTGCAAGCGACAGGCCTGAATCCACCCAATTAAATACCAAATTTAGCAGAAAGAAAGCAACAGTGCTCACAAGTAAATTAGGTACCATCAAAGACATGGCATGCGTCATACTTCTCTTTGTCGGTTGACTATACCAGGTCATCATTAAAACAGTCAATGTATCCGCAAAAAAACAGGCTTACAACACATTCGTGTATGTCGTGAACACATTGATGATGAGCATGATAGAAAGGTACATGATAGCTGCCGGACCAAGTGGGATGATTATAATACTCCTTGTGAAGTGAGAACATTACCTTGCATAAAGCAAAGGTGGCCCAAGCCGCCTCGAATGTGAGGATCACGAATGTAGTACTTGTGGAGTGTTAGTTACCAAGCAGTACAAAATAACAGGTGTTCGCCTACGTATACCACAACTGCCGCGGCCATAATATCTAGACCAATCGCACCGTACTGTTATTCGATTACTCATTTAGCGAAAGAGCGGAAGGGACAAAATGTTCATCCTTACCAGTACGAACTGTGGGGAACCATCACCGTCAACGTCTATCTTATAACGGGAAGAGAGGACAACACGTACACCAACCCTGTGTCTTGCAGCTGCTAATGGAGCTAAACAGTGTTGACGGTAACGCGGTGTACCCAACATGATGAAAAAAACGTTTGACCACAGCGACACCACGAAATAGACAAACAGCCCAATAGAAAACAGCCAAGCCAGCAGCCTTTGTTTGCCACTGAAAACCCAAGCACGCATTAACAGAAGACCTGAAAGGGAAGAACTTCAATGACGTCTGAGTAGAGAGTGGTTTGGTGATAAAAGGACAGACAATAGGGTAAAATTTGCTATACGCCATCCAAAAATGTCAGGATTAGATAGGAACCGTTAAATAGTACTTCACCAAGATGATATATATCATTGACTGTGCACAATCCCAGGCCGAGCATTCGTCGCCGCCCACATCAGTCACGAGTACAAATATAATTATCGGCCACGCTACGAGAGTCATGAAACGACTTGTCAAGTATATAGCCTTGATGACGTTCCATTGCGATGTGTATATCTTGAAAAAATTCAAAAAAAGAGTGATGCGTTCCATGGTTGATATATCGTACCAATCTGCATTCATCATTGAGACTATAAAAAAAAAGCGTCGGTATTTCTTCTGCAGAAATGAAGAAGACGGACAGGAGTAGAAATTCGTATATGCTCAAGGCATCTGTCCGGGAAGTCGAATGTGAAACAGATTTTGATCTAATACTGCCAGTACGTACAGAGGCCTTCCGTAACCTGTGTGAGCCACTTTCAAGGGACATTGCGAGAAAGCCACTGACCAACAGCAGAACGTGCGGCACTTTTTTTTTTTTTTCGTTGGTCAAGAGGGTTCGAGAGTCAACGAAAATTACTGGGAGTTGCCGTTCTGAAGACTCACGCAACTTCTGAGGCTGAAAGGTTGGCCATCAGCATGTGTTGAAATAAAATAGTATATTCCTCCCCCCTCAAGGCCTCATGATTTATACATGGTGCCAGCCGTCTTCAAGGGTCGCTTTGTGGAAATTCCGTTCAAATGTCCAGAACTCTGGTATTTTGCAGTTCAAAAGGGCACACAGCCTGATTGACGTTTTGGTGGTAATAGATTTATGTCAATGAGGAGCTCAATGATGGTGCCTGGTACGAGTTATCCATAGCTTACATAACGCTACTACTATAGTCTACAAACTCAAGCAGCTTTGAAGCAGCTTGTCGCAGCGATAAGGCTGCCGCGTCAGTATTTTCTCATCCATGATTTCACCCTCTCGATTTTCGACACAGGTGGATTGTGACTATCAAACTCGTGCCACAATACAGCCCTGTAGAGCACGTTCCTTTTCGGTCAGTTGACCATGTGGACGACGTTGACAGGCATCGTTCATCTCACGCGCGATTAGTTCATTACCGGAATCCTGATCTGATCACAAGTTGCTTAAGCAGTAAATCAAGTGACTGAGACGGCCATAAAGTACAGATTAGTTGCAACTCGTATTTTATTCACAAGAATCACTGAATTTGTGCACCATATCCTCGAATGCCTTCTGCAAACGCCCATGTTGTATCAAGTTGACGCGATTCTGAGATCTTGATGCCATCCGCTGTGATAGTAGCAATTTGGTACTAATTTTTTTTCATGTAAGAAGGGGCAAAATTGACACTTATCGGTGAATATACCTTGTTCAGACTCCTCGCGTCTCTATAGAAAAGCACACGCATGCAATCTTCCAGGATTTTTTGCGCTTGTTCTTCCGTCAGCACATCAGCATAGGGCTCAACCGCCTTCCGCAGCAAAGGCTGGGCAATATAGGCGCCGTATCCCGTAGCGATCGTCAGCGATTTATACGTTGTACCAAGCAGATCAACGTAAGCCAGGAATCTAACAGTCACATTGTTAATAAATAAAAAAAGATCAAAGAGGACTGAAGTGCAATCTGGGATAACGTACCGCCTGCCGTCTTTGAACCCTCCTACGACTAGCGAGTTCCACAAAGGATTGATTTTCGTTCGTCGTGCATACATCACTTGAGAAAGATATTCATGAATCTCAACAGGTCCAAGTGTGTGTCCGTCTTGTTGGGTAAACTCATCGGTCATGATCTCGTTTAATAGCTTCTGGATATACTGAAAGTCGGACATGTCACCGCCTGCGCCAATGACAGTGTTGTCCCCGACAGCATGCAGACGTTCGATGTCCTTGAAGCGTGCAAGTGATCCATATGAAGCTGCAAAAGCGATGTATCTAAATGAAAGCAATTGCCAGTGCTGATGGATAATTTCGTACCAAGATTATCCGCGGCCATCATGACACCATCCTTGAAGACGATACCAAGGATACTGGTACCAGTTACAATGGGCTGTCTGACAGGAGTAAGAGGTGGAAATATACATATCAACAGACGAACTGGGTGTGCTTGACAGAGTCAGCGAAGGCGTCCTTTGGCCCGTTGTAGGGTCGCTGATGGATTGGGTAGGTCCCATACGCGTCGTGCAGGTCATTTCTCTGATATAAAATAGTTAATATTTTGAGGATAGAGGCTGTCCTTACTCACAGGTCGTCCCCAGTTGGTTGGAAAGTGGTCCATGTTGAGTGGACACTTGAACGCGTATGCTGCTGACGTAACTCTCACAAACATCAGCCAGCTGATGCTGATGCAGTGCATCCGGATGGCGCTGACTGGCTTATCTTGTCAAGGTTTACTTATTACAATAATATTACAATAATACGACGATGAAATTTTGAGGCTTTAAATAAACATCATTCACTCTCCTCTGATTTTGACTACCTCCTTCACATAACATATCTTCTTCTCTCTATATGTGGGTGGGCCGGTAGTAAGCGCCTGGAAAGCACGGGTAAATGGGCGGGTAGTGGGTAGTGAGGGTGAAATGGGGGGGGGGGACATAGAGCGATCGCTTTTTTTCTTCTTGCATGGGTAGAAGTCATTGTGAGACATACTTATAGCATGCTACTTCGCATTTAGCCACTCTCCACCGCTAGCAGCCTGGTCTTAATGCAATAGAAGTTGCTCACCATTTTATCAGGGATGTCAAGAGGCTTTCGGAACATTACAAGTTGAATCTCATCATGAGGATTCTCAAGGGCCATTTGTTGTTGGACATGATCGCTCCACGGACAGTCGTAATTTCGGGGATCATGCACATGCATCAATTCATCAAACACATGTAATAACCGAGTCGCCAGAAGTAGGAGAGAGGCTCCAACTTCAATGCATGAGCGAATCTTTGACAGTCCTCTCTGGTCGTTTGTGATGTCCAGAACCAACGATTTGCACAGGTTTTCGGATGTCGAGTACAGCTCACCCTCGCCCGTGTTGCCCATCAAGCTTCAAGCACCCCGGTGGGTAATATGTCGACCCTTGTTCCAGACTATCCAAATGCTGTTGCCACCATCATTATAATGGGCGAATGGCTTGATAAGATCAAAGGTGACCGGTGACGATGAAGTCAGACTCAGGCAATGTCAAGAAGTGTTAATATTTGATAGAGGTTACCGTTGAGTTAACTGCTGACGTAACTCTCACAACCAGTATGACGTTACTGCATTTGATGAGTGAAAAACATCGTTCTTGCATGTCTTCATATTTTCTCTTTACGGATGGGTAGGACATCGAGCAATCACTTTTTTTTCTTGCGCTCGGGTTGTGCAAATCGGTAAGTCTACTTAAGAACGTTCTAAGTACTACCTCGCGTTTAGCCACTCTCCACCGCTAGCAGCCTGTCACCTCGTGGGCAAAAGTGGTAGCCTTGGCAACTAAGCAATTAAATTGACAGAGCTTCCAAAAATACCACCCTCGGTTAATATAGACAGTACAAGATCTTTGGCAGTCGGCCATCTCGTGCACATCCGGACGCGTATGTGTCACAAGGTCCAGAATCTAAAACATCGGTCTACTTGTAACTTGATGCAATAGAAGTTGCTTACCATTTTATCAGGGATGTCAAGAGGCTTTCGGAACATTACAAGTGGAATCTCATCATGAGGATTCTTAAGGGCCATTTGCTGTTGACTACGAGTATTCTCAAGGGCCATTTGTTGTTGGACATGAGCGATCCGCGGACAGTCATAATTTCGGGGATCATATTTCATCAGACACATGTAATAATTGGCTCGCCAGTGGTAGGACTGAGGGACCAACTCCGATGTGCGAAGGAATACATGACAGTCCCTTCTGGCACTCCCTTGAGCTTCTTTATGATTTTTACGAATATTGGGATACATGCGTTCAAGAAGGTCTTCAATCTAAACCAACATGAGTCTATGATGAGGGAGACAACAATGAATATTGGTTAGTATTTTTTTTGCTTACCAGGCTGTCCACAACTTCATTTAGACGGTTCAGCTTATTATCATCTGTTGGTGTCGTTTGGACTAGCGCAGAAAGAAAAGTAAGAGCGGAGAAAAGGCTGAGGAGAAGGTTGCGCATATGCATGTCTGAGTCGTTTATGATGTCCAGCACCAACGATTTCCGTGCACAGGACAGGTTTTCAGATGCCGAGTATAGCTCACCCTCGCCCGTGTTGCCCATCAAGCTTCAAGCGCCCCAGTGGGTAATGTGTTGGCCCCTTGTCCCAGGCTATCCAAATGCTGTTGCCACCATCATTACGATGGGCGAATGGCTTGATAAGATCAAAGGTGACGGATGGCTCCGGTGTCAGTCGAGTGTCACATTGCATGTTAGTAAGTACTTGTTATGACTTGCTATGAGTCTGCATCAGTCCAAATGACGGAGAGCACCCTTCTCTTGACACCAGTCTTTGTCTCCCATACTGTCTGAACCCTTCCTCTCTTCTCGTCCTCCACAAGCTTGGAAAACTCGGCCACGCCTCCTCCGACGCCGAAATACACCACCTTTGCGGCAACAAGACATAGGCTCAGATTCTGCAAACGATCGTCATCATTTTCACTGTTCCGGCCGAGGCATGCTGTACGTAGCAAATGGATCAAGGATGGCATACTTGCCATACGATATATTGTTTCGGAGGTTAAAATGATATCGTATTTTTGTGGGTTAAACACTTCCCATGATCCGCAGAAGAATCGTAGAGAGATGTTATGTTGTTTAAGGGAGGATAGAAACGCTGATTTGAGGTCGGTAGTGATACTAATTTCGGACGGCGCAGATGGGTTGGGTCGTTTCGAATCTTCATGGTCATGAAGGTACAATGCCGATGCAGGAGAAAGATCTGAAGTTTCCATGTCTTAGCAATGCTAACTTGTAAATAAGGGCGCATACACCAAGTGATGAGTAGATTTGGAAGAGTAACAAGTTCCAGAACTGAAGGATTGTAGTCTTGGAGATGAAGCTGGATTTCAGCTGGCGAACAATTGGTCTTGGCCAGAAAAGACAAGGCTTTATGGAAGAGATACATGGATGGAACGGCTGTGCCGCATCCGACCTATCCCATCCAGCTGTGGTTAGCTAAATAGTCCTATTGAATGAGGTTTAGTGCATGGGACTCGATACCTCTAAAACCTTTTTGCTGGCAATAGCCAACTCGATGCTCTCCATATAGTCGACGAGATCCAGGCTACATTCCCAGGTCTTGAAACCGCCTTCGTACACGCCTGGTACCAGATCCGATGGCGTTTCAAAGAACCGGAGGTCGCGGCCCTCTGATATGAGCTGGAAGCGGGCATCGAAGAGATCCCTACGCGCAAGATGGAGAGTCTCCAGGCGACATGAAAGTGGGATGAAGAGAGGCGAGTACGATATCACAGCAGGGAGGGCATCTAACTGGGACAGGATGAGACGAGGAAAAGGCGAGAGAGAAAGTGAGAAGAGACGTACAAGTTGCGAAAGCGGGATTTCTGCGTTGGCCGTGGGCTTCAAGTTATTGTCGGGACTCGTCTGCTCGTCGTCGGGGTTCACGTTCAGCTGCTCGTCGCTGGGGTCGATGCCGGCCTCATCGACGTCTTCAAAGTCAAAGTCAAATTTGAACATTCAGACGCGCTCAAGCACTCATGCACATGCTAGGAACGCGTGCTTTCCTGCCAACCCTTCTTGCGCAACTCAATAATGCCGCTCCGTCGCCCATCCCGCTCGACCCCGTCATTTTTCAATCCATCTTGCTCGTACTTGCCGCTGGTCCCCGGAAACATCTGATCCTAAGAGCCGTTGATCCTGAAGAAGTCGGCATCATTGCTCGAACTGCTGAATGGGTCAGTCGCTCGCCGCATTCAATCCCGCTCAGTCTTCACTTGGTGACGAACTGCCTATAGACGCTCTCCACACTTTTCAATCTGGCTACACATCGGCTCAAGATCAGAGCGCGGAGAATGTCGACAGGCGCGAATGAATTTATTGACTCAGCCGCGTTCCTGCGCTCGTTGTTCCTCTCGTCTCCATCCTCCACTCCAGACGTTTTGCATGATGAAAGGACTTCCTCGTGTGGCTCTATCGCCCAGCTAGCTCATCAACGGCATTCCATTGGGCACAAGAAACATGGATCCTCTGGGTCAACAGGCTATGTAGAGGCATCTGTTGAATCTACAGCGTCGCGTTCTGCGCAACTCGAAGCTAGTCTAGCTTCGCCCACTTCCCCTTATTCACATCGTCGGGTGTCCCATCATTCCAAGTCGAAATCCAAGTCCCGGAAACCTTCAGCGACCGTCTCCACTGCACATCCACAAATTCCTATTGCGCTGGTGGTGACGGGTCTCGAGCACGCTTGTGATATGTCACAGCGTGCCCTGGTGCGCGTCTTGGCTGAAGGTCGCGTTACTTTGCCCAAGAATACCAGGGTTGGTGGTTGGTCCGAAACCCAGACTCACGAAGAGGACGAAGAGGACTGTTGGGATCTGCCGGAGAATTTTATCATGGTATATGTGACGTCTTGGGACCCTCGAGAAAGGCCTGCTATACATAAATCTCTTGTACGTAGCAAAGTTATCTCGTGATGATTTCTGCAGGTAACTTATCGGATTATATACAGCTTGACAAGTTTGCTATGAGCACTAACGTCACACTCCAGTCTAAAACCAAGAAAGCCCTTCGTTCAATATCAATTAGCTCGATCACTCCAGCTACTTCTCCACATCACCATTCGCACTCGATGCCTTCCACGCCTCGGTCAGCTCTAGGCTCATTACCTTTACATCCCTTTCCCCAACCCCCAGCATCCCATCAACAAGTTGTCCCACTCTCTCAAGACATCTCTAACGCTTCCAAATCGTCTACTACTAATCCATTTTTGCCCGAACATGACCACCCTCGAGTACCTTCTATTTCGACTTATCAAGGGACGCACTGCTCACCACCACCACGAACTCACTCGGCATCCCCCTTCCTTTCTTCTGTCCCTCTCTTCTCCTCCTCCGACTCTCCTCCAGATCCTCTCCTGCATCCCGTACCAAACAGACCACCAATATCGGCAAACATAATTGCCCCTAACGCGGAACCATCTACTGCACTGTTTCTTCCAACTAGCTTCCTACCTCGCCTCCGGCACGCGGTGGTGCACTGCACTTGCATCTCTTCTTCTCTCAACTTGTACCTACAAGATTTATTCACCGCGGTGCGGTTCGATTTTCCAGAGCTCGATGGTACGCTGCTGACCGCCCGAGCGATGGACGACGCAGAGAAGCTGTCCAGGGCGTGTCGAGTGCTCGGCACAGAACTGGGCGGATGGGAGTTGATCAGAGGGACGGTGATGAATGGAGGAGAGGTGGGGGAGAGAAGTGGAGAAAACGGTGGGCAAGGTGGGGAGCTGCCATTGGGAGATGTGCTGGCAAGCGGTTCACCTGAGGCTGCGGCTGAGGCTACTCACAGATGGGAGTTTGAGACTGGGAACTACGATTCGAGCGGGGCGGTTGATGCGCCCATGGATGGGGACCGTGCCAACGGTAACATTAAGGCGACGACGTCGCGTCTACCTGATTCGAACCTGGCACAGCAGGACAAACGGCAGCAGCAGCAGTCCAGTGACCACGGACGACCGTTTACTAGGGTGGTGTTTGATGATCAAGCTTTGTCTAGGACTGTCGAGCCGTCTATCCGGAGTGCTGCTGGTGATAATAATCCAGAGGAGGAGGAGGAGGAGGAGGAGGAGGAGGAGGAGGAGACGGTGGGAGATATGCTGGATGTGAGTGAGGCGGATGTGGCTCGGATAGTGCCGAGGGTCGTCTCGCATCGTGTGAGGATGAGGGATGATTGGATGGATCAGGTAATGGCTGGGGTGGTGTTTAGAGCGACGACGAGAGTGGAACGGCGGGGAGAAAGGGATGGAAGGGAGGCGGGAGGCGGAGAGGATATGACGGTCAAGGATGTGCTGGTTCGGGTTCTGCAGAGGGTGTGAAATTGACAACGTCGAATATTTCATGGAGACAACATTTGCGAATGACTTTGTATCAAGAATATGTCAAAATGTCAAAAGTCACTGCACGTGCATTGTCACACTCCATGGCAGATACAACACCATTGGTGTCCTTCGTAACTCTAGGAATGTTTATAATAGACGAGTTCTTGTTCATGGACGATGACGGAAACCTAACTGGAAAAAGTATTGATCCACAGGAAAGTGATTACCCCTTGGTGGTGGTAATACTTCAATAGATTATCTTTCACAGATCGGGGGCGGGACATATACAGCAGTTGGCGCTCGTATTTGGTTTACCGAGTCTCCTAACTAACGCACTTACAATTGAGCTGATATTGTTCGTTCCTATAGGCTCCCCGCTGACAAGCTGGGTATGGTCGTTGATAGGGGATCCGATTTCCCTCCGAGTATCTCTTCTGCCCTCATCGCTTACGGCGAGCAAATGTGGTTGTTTAGGGATAGAGAAGATGGATTAACTACGCGTGCACTTAACTCATACCGGGGTGAGCGTCGAGAGTCAGTTCTAAGTGTCACTCATTTTATGATATTCCTGTACTATCTAACCCTTCGTCAACGAAGGTTCCAATATTTAACACCAAGAATACGTATGTGGCCTCGTGACCTGCATCGTACAAGATTTGCACGGCCTAGGATGCTACATTTCATTTGTTCACCGACGCGTGCATCAGCCATCATGTTAGAGGTTCGCAGTACAAGAGACTGGAATCCGATGACCATATACGAGCCAATACCTGTTCGTGCCATTGCATTTGCCCTGTTATTAGTTCTAAATCTCTTAATAATAATAAAAAAAAGAACAGTTGTATTCCCAGCGAACTACCGGCTCTCATTGCCATTCTTCCTGATATATCAATACTCAGGTAAGCAGTGGAGGGAACGCTTTTTTTAGGATATACAACTTGGATATTTCAACTTGACAGTCCAAACGCTGAAGAAGCCTTGTCATTGTTGTCTCTTCCACTTCCACCTTCAAGGAAGGCCATCGAGGCTGCAGCTGATGAGTTTGTGAAATACAATGTTGGTGGAGGGTCTGGTTGGGTAATCATTAGGAGTGGTGCAATGGGTGCCTATGTTAAGAGTCATCAGAGGTCATGCGGAGTCTGGATAGATGCATTCTGGACTCCCAATGATGGTAGTAAAGTTCAGGACGTGACAGGTCAGTGTCAAGTTTCAAGTTACTTACTACTGATGATTCACTACTGGCGTGTATGCAAAAAGGTGCAGGAAATAGCTTTCTGGGTGGCTTGGCTGCAGGGTTTTTCTTGACCGGGAACATTGTTGAAGGTAATAAATCTCCAGCCATCAAATATTGTCTGACTAACATGCATGCATCTATAAGCAACATTATATGCTTCTGTGTCAGCATCGTTTACTATTGAACAGGAAGGCTTGCCAGCGTTATCACCTAATGGTTTGTGGAATAATGATTCACCACAACAACGGTTAAAATTGCTGCGAGAACGGATGAACCCCTCTGGGATCATAATGTAGGAACACAAATAACTGGCACATGCACTAGTACGTAACATGGAGAGGTATTCACGTCAAGCGAAGGCTCAGGTCCAACTATCTGATAGTGATGGTGACGGTGACACATGATTCACATGCGTGTCGTACACATGTTGTATATTATTATGTGGGGTAGCCTGCTGCCTGCCTCTGAGCCAGAGGCTAAGGATCATCGATCAGACTTTAATAAGAGGTGGTGTAAGCGCTAGGGCTCTAAAAACATCAACAGTATGAATAAAATCTCAGGCAGCCTGACCCAGGCAACGCGATCACGACACTAGTGTGTGCCGAGAAGCCGCCAGTGCTGACAAAGAAACGCGCTTGTTCAGAACAGTGCTTCGGTTCTGGCACGCCACAGCTTTCCCTTTCTTGTGTTGACCTTATCCACCGTCTTCCGTGATGGAATACACCGTCGGCGGCAAGTACAGGCTTGAGGAGGAGATGGCAAGCGGGGGTTGTGGTATGTATTGACTGCCCTTACGGCTGTCCTATTTCTGACAGCTTGGTTGGGATTCAGGTACCGTTTTCTTGGGCGTCCATACCATCGCTGGCAAAGAGGTAGCCATTAAGTTGGAGCCTGCTGCAACGAAAAATAGTCCCCTCAAGCAAGAGTCTAAGATCTATAAGACTTTGATGGGGGGAACGGGTGTCCCCTGGATTATGTGGTCCGGCAAAAAGGGTGACTACAATGTTCTGGTCATTGATCTCCTAGGACCGTCTCTTGAAGACTTTTTCAAGATGTGCAATCGGCGCTTCTCACTCAAGACAGTCTTGCAATTGGCAGAGCAGTTGGTGAGGCCGTTTAGAGTCAGTGTGGCGACAAGCTCGATCTTATCATCGCCTTGCAGATCTCCCGCATCGAATTTATCCATTCGCATTCCTTCGTGCACAGAGATATTAAGCCTGCCAACTTTGTCATGGGTGTGGGCAAAGCCTCTCATTTGGTCAACGTGATAGACTTTGGCCTTGCCAAAAAGTACCGCGATCCGCGCACTCTGAATCATATACCATACGATAGAACAGATGTTCACGGAGTTGGCACCTCTCTTTTCGCCGCGATCAACACGCACTTTGGCATAGGTACTTGTCCTCGAGGCCTTTTTTTCTTCCAGAGAACGACGTATTGATATATTGTCATTAGAGTCTTCTCGGAGGGACGACTTGGAATCCCTAGCATATATGTTGGTCTACTTCATTCGTGGTACGTTGCCTTGGCGCAGGATTCGGGCACCACAGACACCACCCATCCACACCACACCAGCATCAGAGGGCAATGCTCCGGGGTCGGACAGGGAAAACTATAACCCTGTTTCGGCCACTTGGGATATGATTCGTGATGCGAAACTGGCTGCGGAACCTTTGCTCACTCTCGGCCTACCACCAGAATTCGATATCCTTTACAGATATGCGCGAGGATTGGAGTTTGATGACCTTCCTGATTACGAAGGTTTGCGCCGGCTCTTCCGCGGCCTCGCAGAACGTGTCGGCATCGAATACGACGGCGTCTATGACTGGACATTTTCATCCAAGAAGCAGAGAGGTTTTGGTCGCCGCACGAGTGACTGCACTGGGAAGAAGAAGACCAGGAGCCGCGTCTGCGAAGCGTGCACCTCCCGTCAAGGCTAGGTGCACGGATGGGGCGTGGGGAGCGAGACCCGCAGCTACCACATTGGGGACCCACGTCCCGGATTCCTCTCTCCTCCGCATGAGGGTAACAAACATTACCTTGCTTGACATCAATCTATGCCCTTGACGGAATCGCTATGGCAAAAGCAGCGCATGTGGTGGCGGTGTTGCTTTGTGGCCCCGGTTTTTTTTGCTGAGGAGGGGCCGTTTTGATAACTATTCGGACCAACCGTACAACGAGACGGACCGCTATTTGCTTGGGATGTCGCATGTCGACAGGATGCACCCAATGCCGACACAGTTGTGTGGTGCACCCTAACTTCGTTTTCTCAGAAGGGGCGTTTCTATTGTCTACTTGCCATTTCATTTTCAGATACACTAGTTTGCTGGTCCAAAGAACTTCAATTGACATGGCATACATATGATATGTTAGCTGTAGAATTGATTTTGAATTTCTCATAGCACATCAGTGTGATTTCGATTAGCACTGGCAGGGACGAGCGCGTATTAAAAGCTCCACCCAATAGGTTTCACCGATGGCTGCCGCATCCGCCAGTGCTGCCAACATCTCTGTCTCGTACTCTGTTGGCGAACGGGTGCTATGCTATCATGGGCCCTTGATATACGAAGCCAAAATACTGAAAACAGACAATTTTACGGAAGCGACGACGACGACAGGTTTTTTTGGCCCTCACTACTTTGTACACTACAAAGGATGGAAGCAAACGTGAGGAATATGACTATTACGCCGCATCCGACAGTCCTGACGGTATCCCACGTTGACAGATGGGACGAGTGGGTCCCGCTCAGTCGGCTCCTGACATACAATGAGGAGAACATCAATAAGCAGAAGGCTCTGCAACAAAACGCAGCAGCTAGTGGTGTCCTTGGTGCTTCGAAAGCGCACGCAACGCAGAAGGGGGTTGCGAGCGCCGCCACAAGAGAGGGTGGGGCTGGGACAAGGGGATTAAGAAAGGATGGTACAAGGGGCACGAAACGAGGAAGAGAAGAGGTAATGTTCATCTTCTGCATCTCTCTCGCCCTCTCTCTCAATAGTGAGTGTCATCATGACTGCTGGTCGTGGACATGTGTAGGACGATAGCAACAAAAAGCCAGATATCAAGTTGAATGTACCGGAAGCGCTCAAAATGTTTCTGGTGGATGATTGGGAAGCGGTGACGAAAAATAACCAGGTGCGTCTATGTGCAATACAGGGAGTATGCTACTAGTATCAGGCTCAAATCCGGATTTTTAATATTATAGCTAGTCTCACTACCGAGAAGCCCAACTGTGGAGGAGATTCTGGACGAGTACTCGGATTATGTCTCGTCAAACAAGGCGAAACTTGAGTATGTCATGTTTGGCGTTGAGGTGGTTGGCCCCCCCTTTTTTTTCTCATCTAAGCGATAATAGTCTGAGGGACCCACCGCTTGTGCTACCAACGATCGTGTCAGGTCTCAAGTGCTATTTTGACCGGTCGCTCGGAGCCAATCTGTTGTATCGGTTTGAAAGACAGCAATACGCCGACATACGAAAGAAGTACATCACTGGTCCCAAAGTGATTGTTGGTCAAGAAAAGGCGATGAGTGCCGTGTATGGAGCAGAACATCTACTCAGAATGATTGGTATGCCTTTATTTATTTTTTACTGTTTCGGCTTGATGCGGTTTTGAATGACAATATGTCTCTAGTGAGCCTTCCACAGATGATTGGAAATTCCTCTTTAGATGCCGAGTCTGTTGGACTGGTCCGGGATTATGTGAACGAGTTATTGCAGTGCGTGGTGTTTTTTCGACTCAAGTTTTTACTGTGATGTGTATGCCGACGATTGATTGTGCAGGTACATTCTCAGAGAGCGTGAGCGCTTACTATTGAAGGAGTATAATAATGCAAGTCTGCAGTACCAAAATATTTCCCGGTCGTAATGTTATATTTTTTTTTCTGTGCGATTATAATTTATTGCTTTGCTCGATGTCGGTGCCGTTAGCTTGTCTTCCAACATTGACTTCTGTTCTCGGCCTCTGCCGCATTTCAACTTAAATCAGGCAGTAGCCTTCTTGCTGTCGCGGTCAAAGAAAAAACTGCGGAAAAAACTGCGGAAAAAGCTGCGACATTTGTTGACTAAATTTACATATGTTCGTTGACAATACTTTCGTTCATTCAGTATGTTTCTTGCCATCTTGTGCGCTACGGTGATGACCATTTGTCGTAGAGCACAGTAGAAAAGAATAACCTGACGAGTGAAAAGGTATACATCGAACACTCATTTTACCTCATGTTCGTATTGCAGCTATTGGAAGCCCTCGTTCAAAAGTTTACTGACACTCCCTTCGATGATGTGGCATGGATTGAATGTTTAACTGTTCTCAGTGATAGGTCGAACAAGTCGAGGCGGATGAAGAATTTTCAATTGTGATCAGTACGGCCGCGCGGAAGAGTCTAGGCTCTTTGTAACCTCGGTCGTTGCACGTCAAGGTGGCGTTGTACTGTGGGAATCCGACGTGAAAGGCGGCTTGTCAGTATACTATATCGATTTATGTACGTACATTCTAACTCATCCTTTCTTATAACCTCAAGGATGCACAAGTCCTGGGGCACGGGACATTTATCTTCAGTGGATACCAACACAAGATCAAGGCTTTCAAACAATCATACGGGTTTCACGAGCCCCTTGTCGTTTCCAATCACCTTGTTTTTCAATTACAACCTTTGACAACTACATCCCTTCCATCGTCATCGGAGTGGACTTCCTCTCAAGATGCGAAAGCCCATCATTATTCTCGGCATATTCATCACCACCGTCGTCGGGGCAGTTGTTATATATGGCCTAATCAACCTCTTCAAAAAGTATAAACACACAAAGGCACTTGCTGCAAGAACTTTTATGGATATCGAGGTAATTAGGCCGCTCTTACCGTCATTCCTGGACTGAGATATTTGAAAGGCACAAACGGTCGTGGTAGAGAAAAGGTCATTGCACAGAGTGTTGTCACAGATTAATGTGTCCAATACTCCACTCGTCCCTTCATTCCAGCCTGTCGGTCCACGGGAGAAACAGGTTCAAGCCGCCCCGATCGTGTCTGTCCTCCAGGTTAACAAACACCAGCACTCGGAAACTCCTATCCATACGAGCTTAGCACGCCTCCCTGTGGGGGTCACTCGTTCCCGCAATGACTCGAAGCTGGTCACGAAGGTTCCTGTCCCTCCTCCTCCCGTTGTTGCGCAGACTGCCAACCACCGTAAACTTGTGCGCAGCCCTGCGATAATCACCATGTGCGACAGATACCCGACCCTTGCCTCATCTTCCCCTTTGCCATTCTCGGAGCCCGTGGTTGTTCCTTCTTCTAACGAAAAACCTCTACCTACCACCGCAGCTGAAGCGGGGTTTGTGAAATGCGAGCATCACGATGGGTCGACGGCGGTGACAGTTTCACCCAGCCCTCCAACTACGGCAGTGGAGACACCTAAACTTTATATGATAGACGAATGTGAGAAATCTGGGCAAGATGGTTCTGGGATAGTCACCGATCCGACAGATGCAGCAGACGCAAACATATTCATAGACACGGACATAATCGTAGATGCGGACATATTCGGTTCTTTGCTAGCTTATCGTCTATCTTGACTTTGTCGACCTCCGCTTTGGCTCATTTCTCTTTTTTTTTTCTCTCTCTCTCTCTCTCGAATTCTTGGGATTGATCAATTGATTGATATGGTATGATTTATTTATTTATTTCGCATAGAGAATCATTGATTGATTGATGCAAGTAGAACTTACAACTAAAATACCAGAGACGATGTTTTCGTATGGTATGGAAAGAAAAGAAAACCATAGACCAATAAAAGAAGATATCAAATCAAATGATATGATGTGTTGATCATCTATTGTAATGGGGGGTTGCAGTTCAAACGCTTGGAGTACACTATCGTTTGAAGTTTAATTAATTAATTTTTTTCGCCGATTGTATTGAGAACAACCTGCTAGTACAGTGAGGTACAAAAGTGACGGCCTGTAAGTCAGTGCGATCCAGAGGCTTTTGAGGACTGTCCGCTCCTGGCACCTTTGGTAGGGTCGGACGAGGTATCACGCCAGCCGCCATTATGGTATGTCTGCTGTCGATGGCAAGGCTACTCAGTTGGATTGAAGGTAACAATATGAACTCTTGCAGCCTATTCCTTTGCGCCTCTCTTTTTTCCCGATGGCGCCGCGTTTGCTGTGCATCATCCTACATCTGACGTGTAGGCAATATCATGTTCTCCTGATTATTTTCTTCTGGGCCTGATGGCACGAGGATGACAACACGGAGCTTTCGTAAGCTAAGAATGAGAAAGTTTCTAGAGTACATAACGGAAGTCTCTGTTTTGCTTGTCTGTCAAGTCTAAGAAAACCTGGAGATACGACATGAATTCTGCGGAATTACGAACAAACGACTTGCAATATGCTTTACCTTGTCCACTTTGACTTCCGTGATCTTCCCATCAGACAGTTCCTTCTTGATGTAAACGTCATCATAAGTGCAGTCTCGATCCTCCTTTTCGCGTTTGTTATTTTCACTTGCGAGGATAAAACGAAGTATCAAAACTAAAACAACTGAAGTAACATTACATGCCGCAATGATACTCCAGGGAACATGGTTGCTAACCAATGTTAGTTAAGCCGTCGGTCACAAACTTGAGCCACACGCACCGAGGGGCATACTGTATTTTCCACATGAGAGGGCCAACAGCATTTCCAACACCGTACGCGACAAATATAATGGCGTTGACTGTTATACCTATATAATTAATGACTTGAGGCTATCCTCGAATTGTGTTACACAGAACCGCACGCTTTGTATGTCCGGCTACAAGTACGTTAGTCCACCCCAAGATGATTGCTAACGGCACGGAAGCAAAAACTGCGTAGAGTCAAAATGCGGGAATACCAGGCGGGAAATTTCCACTCACTGTTAAGCCAATACGAGAATAGAAGACCAACCTTATTTTTGAACGGTAACGTTTGGACGAGGATTGAGCCAATGATAGCAGGGATGTACATTATCACGACGGTATATGCGCGACCAATAGTAGGGAAAGTCACCAACGTGATACCCATCAGAATGACAAGAACTAGAAAATATAACTATTATCTCGCCATTCGAGAGAGCGGTGGATACGCACTCGCGACAAGGCCATCCACACATCCAAGAAGTGTCGTCTGGATTAGGTTGAATCCAAATTCGTTCACAATGATTTGACGTTGGTTAATGAGCTGCCGAGAAAAGAATAAGGCTTTTGCGGGTAGCAAGAGAAGCAAAGAAGTACGGAATTATTTTGGCTGAAATAGGGGCGTTTATTAGGTAAACTCAGAGTAAAATTGACCTACTATGTAGCAGCAAAAAGGGCCAACAGGTAGGTTTTAGGGTCAGTCAATGCCTCGATAAACCTGCACCATTCTCCTTTAATCAAAAATAGCGCAATCGAATCTATTCACCTACTGTTCTTTCTTCCACTGTTTGTTCTCAATACCGGACTGATTGACTTTAATACGCCGAACAGCAAGAACGCGTTCTTCCGGTGTGAGGAAGTGCGCATTTGCCGGGGAATCGGGAAAGAAGAACCTGGTTATTGCTAAATCAGACAGGCCTGTACAGTGGACCGACTGTACGAACCAGAATATCAAAGACGTCGCGAGCGTGATTGCCCCAGTGATAATCATAAGCCTATCCCATATTCTCAAATAAATGCGAAATAGTCAACTATAACCTTGACATACCATTTCCACGGTCCGAAATGGCGTGTCTGCGGAGTTTGAACCGAGATATGAATACTAGATTGAAATATACCTTGGTATGCACGACACCAAAACTGACAAAGCCAAGGAAAATGATTGCGACGCCGTACATCAGAACTGAACATTACGTGAACATTGCGATACACAGAATGTGATTTGACTTACACCAATAACCCACTCTTTTGCTCTGCTCTGCTCTTGTGTAGAACATTGCTGTGACAAGCATGAATCCTGGTGTGATGGCACCTACAAAAGTTAGAACGCTCCTAGTAAGTGGCGATAGCTTACCTTCACACACACCAAGAATGAACCGTACTGCAAATAGCTTGCCAAAAGAATCGCAAGCAGCGTGACATAGCAGTGCAACTGCCCATACAAAAATATTGATACTGAGAAAGCGAATATTAGATTTCATAGGTCAACGTGCTGAATGACGTTCACCTCATCCATTTTCCAACGGGAAAACGCTGCAGAGCCAAATTTTGTGGATACTTTGGAACACAGAAGACATGATATAATAGCAAAAACTAGTTGCAGGTGAACAACATACTTCAAATGCAAGATAACCAAGGGAGTAGATTGTTGTCAACCAGTTGAATTGATCGCGTGACAAATGAGCATCTTCGCTGCTCTCGGAAGCGGTCAAGCTAAAATTCATCTGTGTCACAGTAGAATACAAACGAACATTATTCCAAGAACCGCTGATTGACCGAGTGTTGTTTTATCAGCAAAGGTCATCCTACGGCTTATCGATTAGTAGGCGCCTGGCATGTTGCCGCACTATACGCACAAGTACATGACTTGATGTAACCCATCGTCAGTTCTCGAAAGATGTACAAAACAATTGTACATACTACACATGAGAGGCAAGAGATGCATGTCAATCTTGCGCCTTTGTAAACGTTACGAATGTATTGGGATGTCCTGATATTACCATCATACCTAATACGCAGCGCTACTTTTGGATCTAGCGGCGCGTTATCCGTACCTGCAGCTAACTGAGCCGCAACATCTATGTCCTCAATGCGAAATAGAAGCCCCTGGTGGGGGGACTTTTTCTCAGACTTGCAGGAGTCCATGTGGGGGGGACAAAGTAAACTTGGGATATAAAAGTGCCGACATTATGGCATCTCGTTTGAACGGTGTATAAATTTAGCGTATGGCGTGTGTTATGGACACGTAGGACCACCGCCGAAGAAATCGAATAACTAATGACTACAAGAACTTGTACGACCTTCCCATATGATAAGTTTCAGTATAGAAACGTTAATTCCAACAGACCTTCAGGACTGATGAACAAATCAAGGTTGTGGCTTTTAGTAGTGACATGTGATCACGCGTGAACTTTGTCAATGACATTTTAATGTCACTTGATCAGAGTCCAAGTCCCAGCGTACGTTAAATCTTGTTGTGAGTATGGTGTTATGTAAAATGGAATGACCAACTCATATGTAGTAAAGATTGGCACAGGTGTGTATGACGGCGCGCGTGATGTGGGACCATGGCAACAATGTATCTGTGTCGCATGACTCGGATCCTGCATACGCTTGCCGTTCCGACAGAAATGGCAAATGCGTTGGTGAACGAAAGTGACATGCCGTCAGTTTCAGATCAGGCTCGTGTCGCATGATGCATGACGTCTGACCTAGGGGTAGCGCAACGCAAACAATTCTTTGCTGTGGTACACAATATTGACAACTTGCTGTTTCTGAAACTGGCCTGACGCTGATCAAGACTCAGACTGTGCTAGGACCGCGTCATAGTCCCTAATTCAGGTCCCCCCCATTCTGCCTCACTTTTTAAGGTAAACTCGTTGGCAGGCTGGTACTGGAGCGCATTTACTAAGTCATCTGGGGCAGCAGACTTGGCACGTCCCATTGACGGGTTTGGGGGCGAACGATGATGATACTTTTCCGCATTGGATCATCTCCATGACAAACATATAAGATGGCCTTCTATGTCTCCCAAACGCTCCATCGATGGGGACATTTATTGCTGCCATCCTTCTTGCACTCTTGACATTGCACCAGTCCAGAGCCGACCTGCAACACGGCACCACTAAACAAACGAACATCACTCAGGAGTATATGTTGGAGACCGCGCTGGTCACCAGGGACCCTGCCAGACGATGGTTGGGCATCAGTACCAATAGACCGGCGAGGAACGTACGTGACTTATTTATCATTGCGATTCTTGCTTTCATTCGAGACCTTAGAGTGAGCTTCAGCGGGTTCAAATTTCGATTCCACTTATATGGAAAGGTTATCACTGGGTGGCACCAATTGATATCGGAACGCCAGCCAAACGCTTCTATGTCACCATTGATACCAACTCAGCGAACTTCTGGATCAATTGGGATCTGCGCCAGTATTCATTGACGCGGCGGCTTATACGACCAGGCATGTTATATGAGGACTATATCGATATAGGGGGATTGCGTGAGGAAAAACAATTTATAACCCCAAGATTCTTATGGAAATCGCCTTATGATGGGTGAGCCTCCACTTTCATATTTCGTCTTCTAATAAACAGTCAATCAGCGTCCTCGGTTTGCGGCCGTCCGCTCCATTCTACAGCGTTCCTAAAGAGATACCTTTTGTGCCTAATTTCTTGCAGAAATATGTTGATCCCCCAATCTTTGCCCTGTACCTCGAATCCGCTAACCCTCAACTCCACATTGGTAATCCCCAGGCAGACTATTACGAGGGAGATATTGAATATCACAACGTGACGAATTCAAGCAGATGGGAAATTGGCCCTGCTAGTATGAGTGCTGTGGACGGAGCAACCGAAGCATATAGAATATCGGGCATTAACACAGTGTTTGACAGTTCAATACAGGGAATTGTCGGACCTCCTAGTGATGTGAAGAAAATCTATAAGGCGCTGCGAAAAAACAAGCAGACCTCTGAAGGTCCTTATACCTTTCCTTGCAGCCAATATATTGAGATCCATTTTTCATGGAACGACGGCGGTACATGGATAAATCACCAGTGGGTCATTCATTCATTTGCTCCGTGACCACAGTTCATAACAGAACATCAGATTCGGATCAGGCCGGGTAGGTCGCACATTGTCTTGTACAGGGATCATCAAGCCTGGGTCCATGTTTTCCAAGGTTTGGAGAATAGGCACTGGGTACGTCCCCAAGTGACACCTGTGGCTTGATCGAAATTCGATTGAGAGTGTCTCAATAGCGTCCTAGATGTGTACACTGTGTATGATTGCACTCAAAATAAGCCGCGAATGGGGTTTGCACGTTTACCTTCTCATCTGACGGCACCGCCTCCATACAGTGCAGATTATAATCTGGATCCTCCACCGCCTTCATACACTGCGTCGGAGGCTATTCATACACAACACTAGCATATTTATTGGGTTATGAGCGACTTGTGCATCTGGATGAACAATGTTGGTTCATTTATGTACCATACTTAAGAAAGAGGACAGTCATGAATGTCTTACAAATTTTGTCCTGGCCAGAGTGACTGTTACCACAAGTTTGTACTACACCATGTTTTTCGACCTCAATGTACCTGTCGATCCGCCAAAATCCAAAAATGCCAAGGGAAAGGCGCCTCAACTAGCAGCTATTGAGTCCAGGATAGATCTGGCAGTCCATTGTGCGACCCGGCTAGCCTCACTCCTCGATGATACTCACTGACCTAGCTGTACTCAGTAGGATATTCTGTTCTGGCCTTTACACAAACGATTTACAAAAAGTTTGATGCAAAGACGCACGTCAATGTGCTCGACCCGGTCGTTTCTCAGCTGCGTCCTAGAACTGGCATTCTCTACCTCAAGCGACTGAACATCATACTCGACCAAGATTCAGAGAAGGGATTTGGACTCGTGCATCGCGTTTTCCTCCTGCCTTCTCGACCACTAACTAACATACACTTTGGACAGACCAACGCCAACGCGACCCACTTCTCCTCGTACGACATCCTTTCTCTTACACCCACCAATGCGACTACATTTTCCCTCGCCTGCCTGACACACACCGTCCCATCCCCTCTGACAACTCACATCATCTCCCTCCCCCTGACGTTACCCCGCTTTAACTTTTACCTCAAGCACACCCTCATCCGGACTGCACTCAAAAACGGCGCTGCGTTTGAGATCACATATGCAGGATCTCTAGGTGGGCAACATGAGGCCGTTTTGGCCGACGCGGGTGTCGCGGAAGCGGGGCCTAGTGCGAAACGTAACTGGTGGGCAAATGCGCGGGAGATTGTCAGGGTGACGAAAGGAAAGGGTATCGTCGTTGGGAGTGGCGCGGTGAAGGAGGCGGACCTACGCGCACCAAGGGACGTTCAGAATTTGTGAGTGTCTTTGCATTTTTTTTTTTAATGGTGACTTGAGGTACTGAAGTATGTAGGATTACCTTGTTAAACACCCCACAGGACTTTGCACACCATGCCTTGACGACGACGCCTAAATCCATAACTTTGCGAGCTCGTATGTTCCCCGTCTTCTCATCATCTTCTATCGGGGTTTTCATTGTCGATGGGGATATAGAAACACGGCGAACTTATCGGGCGGTTTTGTCGGAGCCAAAGGCCGTCATACCAGATGGCTCTATGGATCGTCTCCATTCTCTTGTATCCATGTCGCAAACTCTGTCGACGGGAACAGATGAAGCGACAGATACTCATGTGGAAAGTAAACGGACACGAGAGGAGGAGGATGCTGATGATGGCGATATGAAACCAAAGATTTTGGAGCAGGAGAAAGGGTTTGAGACATCAGAAGGACCACCGAAGAGAAAGAAGAGAAAGAAGAATAATCGACCATTGGAAAGTTCGATAGGCATAGGGCAGTAGTGCAGTCATGATATTTTCTTGCGTGAGAAGTTTCTTTGATGCTCAGCCCAATTGCCAAGGCGTTTGTCCGGTGCAGGTTCTCTGCAGCCCAGTCTGTCTTGTCCCCCGTCTCTACTCGCCACAACAGTTCAAATACAGGGCAAACCGTAGCTAATCTGCAGACCCAAGGTCCTTTAAATGAAGAAGAGTATGCTGCGTCGTACGTGCCTGGACGGGGAATCCACCTCCCAGTTTACCACCCGCGTACACACTCGATACCCGTCGCAGCCATCCACTTCAGGTCGCACCATCCAGAGCTCCTGGAGTTGTTCACGCACTTTGTGTCACACGCGGCGGCAGCGCTGGGCATCCCAATTTCACGCGTCATAGGACTGCCGACGCAGCGAACGCTATGGACCGTGCCACGGTCGCCATTTGTACACAAGAAAAGTCAAGAAAACTTTGAACGGAAGGTATACAAGCGGATGATCAAGGCGTGGGATGCGGACCAGGAGGTGGTGGAGAGGTGGGGACGGTATGTGGAAAATCATGCGATGGGTGGGGTCGGGATGCGTATCGTGCGTTGGGAGCGCGTTGCGGTGGGAGTTGGCAGGAAGAGGCTGGGCGACGTCGCAGCGCAGATGGCGCCCGTCCAGCAGGAAATCAAAGCGCTCAGTCAGCGCATCGTGGACGAGTCGTAGCGCGCCCGCTTATCTTATCTTATCTTCATCTGTGTTCCATATTGCATGCTTTTGCGGCGGTTCATCTTCATGTCCGCCCCAACAAAGAGCGCCGCCAAAAAGGAGGCAAAACGTCTCGAAAAAGAAGCCAAGCTTGCCGCAAAGGTAATCAAGACCCCTGCCAGCAACACCGATAGTTCGAAAAAACAGAAAGCTGACAAGGACAGAAAAGAGGATGAGGCTCCTTTTGTCAATACCACTCCCAAGGGGGAGAAAAAGGGTGCGCTTTCGCGTTGGGCCAAGCTGAACAGCGTTCAGCTCGCTGATCTCGTCCCAGACCTCTCGGGGCCTATGGCACCCGGCTACAACCCCATCGCGGTTGAGTCTGCCTGGTATGACTGGTGGCGAGCCCAGGGCTTCTTCAAACCCCAGCTCGCACCTCAAGGCAGGCCTAATCCAAAAGGCCTCTTCGTCATCCCCGCCCCGCCCCCCAACGTCACCGGCTCTCTGCACATCGGTCATGCCCTCACCACTGCCATCCAAGACACCCTCATCCGCTGGAACAGGATGCTCGGGAAGACGGTGCTCTTCGCCCCTGGCTTTGACCACGCCGGTATCTCGACTCAGAGCATCGTCGAGAAGAGGCTCTACAAGACCAAGGGGATAACGCGCCACGATTTGGGACGCGAGGCATTTTTGGAGACCGTGATGGCTTGGAAGAACGAGTGCGTGCTTGTGCTTCCCGTCTGCCTTCTATTTTACTCAATCATACGGGTTCCAGCTACCAAGCTCGGATCACGAATCAGCTACAGAGACTAGGCGGTAGCTATGATTGGTCGCGTGTATCGTTTACCATGGACGAGGTCTGTTTTTTTTTTCTTCTTCTTTCCTTCTCGCAGTTCCCCTTGCGCACGCGCTCAGCTGCTGTTAGAAACTGTCAAAAGCCGTCGTCGAGACGTTTTGCAGGTTACACGAAGAGGGAATCATCTACCGCGCCAATCGGCTCGTCAATTGGTGTGTCAAACTTAACACCACACTGTCCAACCTAGAGGTGTGCACCTTCTTCTACCTTGTGTCATCCCACCCCATCCCACCATCTCATGAATCATTTACAGGTCGAGCAAAAGCAGCTCGAGGGCCGCACGCTGCTCAATGTTCCAGGCTACGAGCCTAGGGAACGATTCGAATTCGGTGTGCTGACCAGCTTTGGATACCCCATAGAAAACTCGAGTACAGACATACGTTTCTTGGATCGTGACAGGATAGCATACTAAACCACCGCCTTAGATGAAACTATTATCATTGCAACGACTCGTCCAGAGACCATGCTAGGTGATACCGCTATCGCCGTACACCCCGATGACCCACGATACAAGCACCTGCACGGAAAGTTCGCACTCCATCCCTTCCTTGACAGACGCATCCCGATCATCACCGATTCCATCGTTGTTGATATGGAGTTTGGAACGGGCGCAGTCAAGATCACGCCTGCACACGACCCGAACGACTACGAAGTCGGTGTGCGACACAGTCTCCAGTTTATCAACGTTTTGAACGACGACGGGACGTTGAACGAGAATGCGGGTCCTGAATTCAAGGCAAGTCGAATAATTCGATTCCCAAATTCTGTTACGCATCCTCAAGGACGCGCTCCGACGTGTAGGGTATGAAGCGGTTCCATGCCCGCGTCGAGGTCGTCAAGAAGCTGAAAGAAAAAGGTCTCTTTGTGGAAACCAAGGATAACCCGATGCAGATCCCTATTTGCAGGTGTGCATCCGTTGCGACTGGCATGTAAATCAGTACTCACGTTGTTTAGTAAATCTGGGGATGTCATTGAGCCCGTTCTCAAACCTCAGTGGTGGGTAAATTGCAAGCCTTTAGCTGAAGAGGCCATCAAGGTGAGATGCAGGCCTCTTTTGTGGGGTGATCATATCGTCCTCATTATTGTGTAGCGCACCAAAGCAGGGGAGCTTTCCATCCAGCCCAAGCTCTCGGAGAGCGAGTGGTACCGGTGGCTGGAAGGGATCCAAGACTGGTGTATTTCTCGACAGTTATGGTGGGGCCACCGGTGTCCCGCATATTTCGTCAACATAGAGGGCAAGGAGCAAGATGTAAGCTCTCTCTGACTTCCTTGTCGTTCGCGTGGTAATGAAGATATTTTTCCAGCCGAACGAAGGCAAGAACTGGGTCGTGGGTCGCACATTGCAAGAGGCGACGGAGCGTGCCGAGGTATTGGCGGGCGGCGCCCCGTTCACGTTAAATCAAGACGAAGATGTGTTAGATACCTGGTTCTCGTCTGGTCTATGGCCGTTTTCGATCATGGGATGGCCCGACAAAACGGCGGATTTTCAGACCTTTTACCCGACATCGCTGTTGGAGACGGGATGGGACATTCTCTTTTTCTGGGTGGCCCGTATGGTTCTTTTGGGTCTCAAACTTACGGGCGAAATGCCTTTCAAGGAAGTGTATTGTCACGCCATGATTCGCGATGCCCATGGACGCAAGATGAGCAAGAGTCTTGGCAATGTCATTGATCCGATCGATGTCATACAAGGATTGAGTTTGGAGAAACTGCATGAAAAGCTGTACGAGGGTAACTTGGATGACAAGGAAATAGAAAAAGCAAAAGCTGGGCAAAAGAAGGATTTCCCCAAAGGTATACCCCAGTGTGGAACGGATGCGTTGCGGTTGGCGTTGTGCGCATATTCTGGTGGAGGTGTGTGTTTGTGTGTCACAAGCGATGCATTGTTAGCGAGGACTGATGACTGTGTTGCAGGTCGTGATATCAACCTAGAGATTTTGCGTGTAGAGGGCTATAGAAAGTTTTGCAACAAGATTTTCAACGCGACTAAATTTGCTATGCTCAAGCTAGATTATACGTTTATCCCCGAGCCGACGCCTAAACCGACTGGCAAGGAGTGCTTGGTAGAAGAGTGGGTTCTGCACAAACTCAATATCGCCGCGACCGAGGTGAATCAGTACTTGAACGAACGCAACTTCATGATGGCCACAACTTCGGCGTACAACTTTTGGTTGTATGAGCTATGCGATGTTTATATTGTGCGTTTGTCATTCGGACCTTATCGTCGTACTCAGATGGTGTTTGTAGGAAGCGATGAAGCCAATGACAGATGAGTCGGCACCTTTATCTGTAAAACAATCAGCACAGCAGACGTTGTATACATGTCTGGATCATGGTCTCAGGTTGCTGCATCCCTTTATGCCATTTGTCACCGAAGAGCTGTGGCAGCGTCTGCCCAGAAGGCCGAATGACTCAACACCTTCCATAATGGTATCCCAATTCCCTGAACATGTGAGTCATCGCGGCGTCCGTACCGGTCGCGTTGAATATTATGTGTTATATAGGACACGGCATTTGTCTTTGGAGAGGCAGATAAACAGTTCAATCTCGTATTTACTGCCCTGAAAGCGGGCCGGTCGTTGGCTGCTTCGTACAGTCTCCAGAATGATATTCAACGTACGTTGTGTCATGCCATTTACATCATCTTGTGGAATACTGATCCGTTGGTGGTCACGTTAGTGTTTTATTATGTCCAGAGTGAGGTGGAAGCGGTGCTTTTTGAGAATCAGATCCCGACTATCGTCGCTCTCACAAAAGGGTGCAAGAGTGCCAAAGTCGTGAGAGATCTCGCAGAAATACCTGCGGGATGTGGAGCTGCGGTCGTAAGTCCGACTGTGGCCGTTCATGTTCTCGTCAAGGTGGATTCGAATGTGGCTACCGAACGATCGATGAGCTAATGGGTTATATAGGGACTTGTCGATCTTGACGCGGAGATCAGCAAGTGCGATAAGAAGCTGGATTTGGCTCGGATGAACTTGGCCAAAATTGTCAAGGTTGAGTCCCAAGCTGATTATGTGGAGACTGTCCCTGAGAGTGTGAGAGCTGGAAACGATGAAAAGGTGAACGGCGTTCTCAGAGTGTCTGCCAGGTCATGATGCTGACTATGACCCTGCACAGAAAAGGACGGTAGAGGCAGAGATTGCGACGCTGGAGCAAGCCAGGGCTGCATTTGCACGACTAAAGTAGACACTGTGCCTTGATTACATAATATCTTTGCTCCGGGAGCGGGGTGAGCCGGAAGAGAAAACATCTCGTCCATGTCCTGAAATCCCGTGTCCGTCGTCCGCGACGATGAAGACCATCCAAAAGCGCCTTTACACCGTCTTTCCTCGTGTCGCGGGTACGGCAGCTTCCTCGTCTTCATCATCGACAGCTGTCGTCTCTCAGCCGCCCTCGTCGCTGCCGCGCACACGCTCTAATTCTTTCTCTTCGCCTTGTCGTCCATTCCACACGGCGAACAGCAGTGTCTCGCCTCTTAACTTCTTCGATTCACCCCCTCCGCCCTCCTCGCGCCCGTCTATTCCTTCTCCAACCCGCCTGTCCATAGAGGCAAAGCCAGCCAAGCTTGAGACGCCACCTCCTACACCGCAAAGCCAGTCGTCGCAGTCTAACGCTTCCCATGGCTCTCTCTCTCTTGGAGCCTCGCAGCCCCTATCCAACGACGGGCATACGTTCGTCGGCAACTCGCATGGATCCACAGGTCACCATGCCCTTTTCTCGCCGGCGCCTAATTTTTACCCTGCGACCTTGCCGACAGCACATGATCCGCCGCCACATGTGCAGACCAAGAAGCAGCGGCCCAAGTATCAGCTATATGTTGGTGCGTATGGGATACCCAAGAAGTGTTCATCTGGCATTTCATCCTCACGGAAGAGAGGGATGCCTACTAGAACGCAGAGCGGTGAGGAAGATATGGGTCTTTCCGTGCAGGTCGGGGAAGATGCCTATTTTGTTAGGGATAACGCCATGGGTGTGGCTGATGGCGTTGGAGGATGGGCGAGAGTGAGACCCAAAGGTTTGTAGAGCACTCTCGGTTTTTTATTCTTGTGTTACTTTACTTACTGTTAATGGCAGAGATACCATTGAGGTCTACCGGTGCTAAAGCTCAACCTACTCCTAGCGCGCTCTTTGCTCGCCGTCTCATGCATTTTTGCTCTGCAGAGGTGGATACTGTCTCTAAAACGATACCCATCTCTGCAGCCTCACCTCCCCGTCCTCAATTTTCTTTTGCATGCTCGAACCCACGGTTTACACCAACACCCATACTTGCACCACATGTGCCCTCTTGGCATTGGTCAGATAAATCTACTCCTGCTGCGTTCTTCTCCACACCGTTCATCTCATCGTCGCTACCATCAAGTTTCACCTTTCCTCCTCTCAACACCCAATCAAGGAAACAAACTATATCAGAATTAGAACACGATTTGGAAGATTCTCTCGAAGAGCTATCGGATGGAATAGATGTGTTGCAAATCTTGGAGAGAGCATACGATCGTACTCTCAATGCGCACGTCGTTGCTGCTCCTGAATCGCCGCTTGATGCTGGTCGCCCCTCATCTCCCGTACGTTCGATCCCGAGCCAGTCAATAAACACACCAGGAAAGTCTTCGAGTCCCAAGGCGGAAATGGTTCCCTTGATGTCGGGCTCTTCGACTGCTCTGTTGGCAGTGCTTGATCAAGTTCCAAGTCAAATCACCAATGATCCCTCCCAGTACCCGTCTATCTCTACGACAAATCTTGAAGCAGAAGATGGATATGATGCCGTCATCAAGATTGCACATGTCGGTGACTGCATGGGCATGCTGGTTAGGTGTGAAGAGATTGCATGGCGGAGCGAAGAAATGTGGTGGGACTTTAATACCCCTGTCCAACTGGGTCCGTCCACGCCGACAACGCCCCGCACGTCAGCCCACGTGTTCACGTTGCCTGTCCGTGCTGATGACATCCTTATACTTGCGAGCGACGGCTTGAGCGATAATCTTTGGGACGAGGATGTGCTGGATGAGGTTGTTCGGTTCCGCCGAAATTTTTTGGCGGATTCGGATTCATCCTCGTCTTTATCGGCATCCGAGCGGATGATACGTCGTAGGACGCTGGCGGGGATGCTTTCTGAAGCGCTATGCTCACGAGCTCGACGGGTGTCTGAGCGGAGGCAAGCTGAATTCTTGGACCTGGAAGATGAAGTACCGTTTGCGCGACGGGCAAGAGAGGCAGGGAAGGAATTTAGGGGTGGCAAGAATGATGGCAAGTAGCCGATCTGAAGCTGAAGCATGGCTCATTGTGCTGACTTCCCAAAAACAGACATCTCGGTAATTGTGGCGGTTATTTCGCCAGCAGCTGACCTCGCAGAGGAAGCCAAGTCTCTATGATCCTCTGATTCTGTAAATATTTTGGCATTTTGTATTTATGAACCAAGGATATCGACAAGTCAAGCTAACTCAAGTACTCAAGTGTAGGGTATCCAATATGATATGATAACGTATGTAGACCAAACACAGGCAAACACTTTTCTCTCTTCCCATTGTCAATGGACTCTTGGTCGAAATTCCAGTCGAGCCTTTCCAACATTAACTTTGCCCAGGCTGGTACTAAGTTCACAAAGTCTTTCACTTCCAGCGTCCAGGCAACCAGGGAAAGACTGGGCCAAATCTCTGCAGATGAAATAACCGAGCTTCCTCAAGGTGTTTTTTGATCCATATCTTCTCCCTCTTAGCTACTGATTCTCCTTGTCTAGAATACAAAGATCTCGAGGCCCGCGTCGATGCTCTCAGGGCAGCCCATCTGACCTTATTCAAGTATGTTGTCATTTCTTGCGGAGACTTAAATCAAATCAACATCCATCTGTTCAGGATCGCTAGGGTGTACGACAACGAGACCTATGATTACCCAACGCAAATTCAAGAATCTCTGTCTGAAATTGGCTCTTCTATAGGCTACAACCTGTCCTCATTTGCTGCCACCAACCTCAAGGGGACTAACCTGCCCATCCCCGCTGCCCCGCCCGAGCGGCCCACGGCGCCGCACAAAACCCTACCGCACGCGCTTGTGCGGGCGTCTGCCGCGTCTGCGTCTGCCATCCGCACGGCAGCGAGCGTGGGCACAGACGACCGTCTTGGGCAAGCGCTGGCACTGTACGCACAGGGGTGGGAGCGGGTTGCAATGGCACGGCTGGACCAGGACGCGCATATCCAAGACCATTTTTTGCATCCATGGCAGACGACGCTGAATACGAGCATTACGGTGGCGATGAAGGCTAGACAGGCGGTCAAGGCAAGTCGGCTAGAGTTGGATGCAGCCAAGCAGCAGTGAGTAGTGCCTTCAAATACTTTTTTTTTTTTGTTTTGTTTTTGGATTGGGACCGATGATGATGGGGTTTGTGTGTGTGTGTGTGGTAGGCTTAAAGGCGCCGGCCCCGCGAGGCAGGAACAGGCTAGGATCGAGGTTGAGAATGCGGAGGATGATCTTGTGCAAAAGACGGAGGTGGCTATTACGCTCATGAAGACGGTTCTCGAGAACGTGCGTTTTGGGTTCTGGTGCTTCTGCATTGATGAGATATATCTTATGTAGCCCGAGCCTATCAAGAATCTCAACGAGCTGGCTAAAGCTCAGGTATTTTCGCTGCGCATAACATACTTGGATTCGTGCGCTGATTGATGTTCTCTTTCAGCTTGTTTATTTTTCAGTCGCCGCAGAGGCGCTTTCGACCATTCAAGGCGAAATCGAGGAGCTCAGCGTAGCCGCAGAGGGAGAATACAGGTAAAGAGCCCAGTTTACTACTCTTTATTCGGATGGTAATATGCAACTAGAAAGTCTCGCGACCACTGAAATTCCTCTGAGCTGAAATATGTCGTGTGTAAATTGATGTGTGCCATATTCTTGCGCTCTTTTCATGCCGGTGTACACTTCGTATTTTTTATATAAATACTACAGACGACTATAGTAGCAGAAGCAGATATGATACGATATATGATTGATGAGTAGCACATATGCTAATGTACTGCCCTTTGAACGAGCTTGCTCCATGGTACTGGTTGATTGATAGAGCATACATGAGTTCGGCCCCAAGCTGTTCAGATGAACCGTAGGTTGAAAAGCTTAGGGAACATGAATCATTATATTCATTAGCAAGCATCTCATGACAAACTTCAGTATCCAGGTGGGGCCTCGCCTGCCAAGTCATATGAAGGAGGGGGATCTGTATGAAGGGTTTCGCCCGTTCCCTCACCCGGTGTTGCAGCATGAGATTCATAATTGACCGGATTGGTTCGTGCTGTTGCAAGTCCCAACCGCGGTCTATCCTTAGTGGAATCATACAGTACGTACATCTTTTTTGCGAGGCTATAGACACGCCCATTGGATCAAACATTGAACTAGATAGATATCGCTTCGAGGACGTACTGGGTGCCTATTATCCAACGATCTGACCCGCCCTTGATGACCCCTTCACAAGACGTGGTCCCAGGTATCTGACGCTTAAATCTAAATTTTCGTTATGAACGTCACACCCGTCAAATGAATGATTCACCAACTCTACAGGTTCAATTGTCCACGGAGACCCGTCTTTCCAATCAAAAATCACATCGGGTGATTTGTGGCATGGAAAGGTCAAATCAGTCTTATCGTCCCCTCGTATCGCCTGATAGATTTTTACCACTTCATTGTCAGGACCCAAGATTTCCTGTATAGAGGTGTCAAACACCGTCCTAATATTTCGTACGCTGTGCCATGTAGCCCCTGTAGTCACTGTTATATCAGCAGGTCCAATTGTCCACATATCGAGATCTCCTTTGACGTCGTGATACTTGATGCTCTCAGTGTCTCCTATGAAGTAGTCTGAGTGGGGTCCGCCAATGTGAAGCTCAGGACGAGAGGGTTGGAGGTACAAAGCAAAGAATGGTGTGTAGGTTCTTCTTAGGTTCCTAACAAAATGTATCTCTTCTGTAAGGCTGAGCTTTCGGGGAAAAGGAGGGCGCTTAGCGGGCAGCGACAAACCGAGGACGCTGAGATGGGCCGAATGTTGATGAAAAGTTCGACGTGACAGTAGATGGTCAAATACTCACCCACCATAACGAAGATGCGCTATCAAATTTGGTCTGTCTGTGACCGCAAACTCTGCGTTCCACCGGTAGGGACCAATTGTCATAGAGTTCTCGTGGATTGGTCCAAAAATCCTTGGACAATTGTGACGGCTTTCACAGAAGAAGCGCCGAATATATGGCTTAAATTTTGATCCGGGTGGCTCATTCTTGGTCCAAAAGCATGGTGAGCCGGTATCAATCTTGAAGCGGATCACTTGGGACTTGATACTAAGTGGTGCAACAAGGTAGGAATTTTCCCATACAAGTGATACCTTAATTATTACATTCTTAGGCCGAAGTTCAGCGCTAAACACTGGGGGTGGGCGTCTCTTCGTGGAATGAGAGCGAGAATCGGAAAGAACACAAGTTACGCACTTTACCAAGCAATCGTCTGACGAAGTCTGGAGTGAGTCGAATATGTTTGCCTGTGTGATTTCACTGAGAATGATGGTGTCATTCTCGGTAGTGCCACGTTGCAAATGAGCTCTGGACTGGCGCATTGTCGAGAATGCCAGGAGGATGACAGCAAAAGATGTCATCATGGTAGGGAGTCAGGAGTATGGCCATTTGTGCAGGCACACGACTAGAACTTCTTATACTGCTCTGCTCACCATGGTGATGACATGATAAAAAAAAACCCAGGGGATTCGAATCTATCCATCTCCATCTTGTTGTCCGCAAAGCCCGCCACAGGCTTCGTGCTGTGACAGAACGAGGTTTTCGCTTCTGCCAGTTGGTCGGGATGCAAGCGTAATGGCGAGCTCACAAAAGGGCTTAGATGCTCGTGCAGTGTTCCTTGAGCGCTTGGGTATTAGTCTGAAGAGTGGGGTAGGAAGTAAGAATGATCAAGTGAGTGACCATGGTAACCTCATAGAACAAGCTTAGCATTCTCAAGTAAAAACTTCGAGTCATCTGAATGATAGCTCATTATGATCGCGCGGTTTGTAAATAAAGTACATACATGTCATAGGGTATCAAAGACTAGACTTTATATCTGCGACCAGTTTTGGTAAAGAATGTCTGAAGAACGTAAACCTGAGTTCTGTAAAGCCGTTTGCGTCAGAGACATGGAGATATAAGATAGTTACACTTACATAGCCATGGCTACTATTGCGAGACTTTCAAATATAGCATACCAAAAGAGGCGACTGCGTTGTTGTCAAAGAACTGTATTCCCAAATTGTGCATCCCTTACTTTTGAGTTGACTTTACTATAGAAAAGCCACGGTTTTCACGAGTGTGGAAGCTGGCAAAAAGTAAGTAACGAGATTGACGCGAATGATTATCAACTTGCTGGTTTTGCATTCGTTTGATGTTCATTAGCAGGCCGTTCAGGCGGAAGACGCTCTCCTCCAGTGCGCTTGTGTGCTCTGATACTTGGCCTGGTTTTGCAGGCGGCTCTCGCCTGGGTTCACTTTCGATCATAATGTCAAAGTCAACGAGCTTCTCTGTCAGCGTTGACATATCGTTTTCGAAGCAGAAAGAATATTCTCCAACAGTGTTGGCGGTTAGTATGTAGTCGCCCTGTCGTTCCCGTTGGCCATCAAGTATGACCTTCAGGTTCGGATCGCGAACTTCATAGTCAATGTCAAAAGAACCACCTGATTGCACCTATGGAAGTTGAGGATTAAACAGTCAGTAGCTATGGGGCGCAACGTACTGCGAAATAGAACTAGGCCAAGCGTCTCAGCTAGCACCTTAATGATAATTGGCCAACGTACCCCAATCTTTTCCCCGGCCTTGTCCACATCGGCGTAAAAGCATTGCCGCTCATTTGGGGCAATTGGGGTCGTTAATGCGGACCCTTGCACGGTTATTGCGAGTGCAAGACAGAATAAAAGTTGAACGCGCATCAGCAACCAAGTCCAGCTGAGTCGGAGTTTTAATGGGAGGTGAAAACTCCGAAACTCAGTTACTCGTTATCTTCTCTTCCTCGTGTATCTTATCTTATCCTTCAGCAGAGACACGCCCGCTGTCCTCTAGTATACCTTACTCGTCTCCTTGCGTATGCAGTGCTCTGATTATATTGCGCTTCAGGCTTGCCGCATGGACTACTTTCTGGTGTCTGACGGTACTAATCTCCCTCCCAATCGGTCCTTCCAGACTAGGCCGGATAGCCTATGCGATCCCGACACGAAAGATTTCTTTGCTCACCCGTTAGAGCCGTCTACGGCCCATTTTGGAAAGGACGGCCGCACAATGCAGGACATAGTTAATCATACAGATTTCGCGACTCTTGCCCCCATTTTTTCTGCTCAGCATCAGCCTTTCGATCTTTATTCCTCTGCAACGTCTTTGCTAGATTCCTACACAATGCATTCAAAAGAAAATGATTTCCTGCAAGCTGCTAGTTATTCTCCCATGGTTCCGCCTACCGCTCATCAATCTCATCAATTGCATCCTCTTACTCATTCGCTCAATTCTACGACTACTTTGCTCGGTTCTCCATTTGCATCAAAGCCCCTTGCCATTCCTTCAACGCCTAGATATGACTTCAATCAGACCACGACGCACCTATCACCTGCAATGCGTTTTTCGGATGGTTCAATCGCCTTCTTCAAAGACATAGACTCGCCCTTTAACAATCGTACCATTTCGTCATGGTCGTCATCGGGTCATGATATTTCCCCTGTCATCAGAGCTCCTTCCTTTTCCTTGTCTTATCCTCAAAACTCTCCTCGTCAGTCAAAGACAAGAGCATTGACTTCAGACGAGAATTGCCTCCCAACGTCCAGGTTCATTGCGCCCACGACCCCAAAGCGCCGTTCCCGTTCAGGAAAACCTTCGGACATATTTGTGGCTTCACAGTCAGCTTCGTCAACGACATCAAGTTCTAATGTCAAACCCTTGTTTGATGGATTCTCTACTCCAACTTCCTTGACTGGTCTTACTCTTTCGCCTCTGACACCTTTAACGCCTTTTCAATCAGTTCAACGTCCCACGCGACCAAAGCGGAAAAGAAGACTTTTGAAGAATGAACCTCAAGAGATTGAGCCACCGTCTCCTTCCCCAATTCCACGCAAGAAAAGACATCTGCTTTGTGTCGTGCCTGCAGAACCTGTTGACACACCTAATACAAAACAACCTCATTATACAACTCGTTCGTTCCCCGATATCGAAGTATCGCCCGACTTTCCTTTATTCTATAGACGTTACCCGTTAAGCTCTTACATACAGCCAGAAGGTGCAGAGTAAGTTGTTACTGTGTCACTATACGTGGGCTCAGATTACTCGCAAGTTCTCCGTGCACCCTTTTTCGAGTCAATCATCCAGGAGGCGTTTATAATTCGCCTAGGAGTCCATTTGACCTCTACACCCCTCGCTTTGTGAAAGGCAAGGGTGCGGAAAAGGTGGGCCTCTGTCCTATATGTATTGAAAGCCCTAGTCGCGGAGGCCAAGAAAAATTGCTTTGGTTTGCCATGAAATTCTCAGCGTTCAAGTGGTAATTTTGCAGGGCCATTTATGAATGACAGATCCTAATGAAATAACAGAGTATATATTATCTGGTCCTACTGAGCCATGCACTGAAATTTGGAAGCTACCATATGCAATACTCGCATGGTAAATTGATATTCTCCTAGATTTTGTTTTACGCTGATGATGGCAGGTATTTCGGCGTCTAATGGAATGCCTTTTGTGCCTCCTGTATCATTTAGAACAGTTAAGAGACCCAACCCTGGAAAAAAGGAGAAGGTCGTAATACGTCAAGGTAAATGTCACAAGTGTATTAAGTGGATACCTATCGAAGGTATCAAAGACATGGAGACGAAGGCATGTTCTACCCTTTGCTGTGATGCTATCATTAACATTGCCAAAGGTTAAGGAAATTTATTGGTGCGTGCGTGAAAAATAACGTTCAACTGGGAAACATTGATCAATGCACTTAGGTGGAAACACGCTGTTGGTTGCCATCACGATTCCATCGGGAGGAATGATGATGTATACGAAAAGGACCATGTATACGAGAAACTTGTATCTTTGTATGGTTAGAGGTAACTTCGTGTATGTAGTGCAGGCTAATGTAGAAAATTCTACACGCCAAACACATGACAAACACATCCCATGTTGGACTACTCGCCGCCATAGATTTTGTTATCGAAGGTGCGGATTGATATCGTGCTCTGACTATAATCCGATAATGATTCGTGGCACAAAGATGGCGATGACGAGTAATATATTCCCCACCATCGGGACTGTTGCTGAAAAAGCGGACAAGACCACAGTCGATGGAATAGATCAGTCTTTGACTGTAGCTCCAGAGCTAGAACAGGAAGAAAAAGTCGTTGAGGAAGTCGGGTCTCTCTGCATGCGATGCCATGAACAAGGATCAACTCGACTGCTTCTCACTTCCATACCATTTTTTCACGAAATTATCGTCATGTCTTTCCGCTGCGACCACTGTGGATTGCAGAACAACGAGATCCAATCGGCGGGTGGCATTCGACGTATGTGCTATTCGTCGTTCGCCGTGAAGGAGTTCTCAATTTCGTGTCATAGCGGAAGGCACAGTTTACACTGCTAAGATCCTATCTCGCTCGGATCTTAATCGCCAAATCGTCCGTTCCTCCACGTGCGAAGTGACCATACCCGAGTTAGACCTTACTCTTCCAGCCACGAACCGCGGCCAGCTGACAACTGTCGAGGGGCTTTTACGCGACATTTATGGCGATTTATCGATGGATCAGCCTCTTAGAAGAGTGCAGGATCCGGAGGGATACGAAAAATTGCAGATATTGCTTGACAAGCTCAAGGCGATATTGGGGGACAATGATGATGATGATGACGATGACGACCCGAAGAAGCAAGGCACCAGTGCGACGAATGTGGATATACCGATGCCAACTTTCACTGTTAAGCTGGACGATCCTACTGGAAACTCATTCCTTGAGTTCATAGATAGTATGGCGGACCCAAGATGGAATTTGCGCACATATCAGCGGACATTGCAGCAGAATGTGGATCTTGGGCTCATCGACCCTGACGAGGTGTCAGCCCTGGAGGGTGTGAGTGTCGACGATCTTCTAAAGGGTGTGTCCGGAAAGGAAGTAGAGCGGAAAATGGAAGGACAAGAAACGGCAGAACCTCCGCTCATTACGGAAGATGAAGTGTTCGTATTTCCTGGGCCTTGTTCGGGTTGCGGACATCAAATCAATACGCTCATGAAGAAAGTGAACATTCCATATTTTAAAGTGTGTTGTTGGTAAACCAAGAGAGGAGCCCGAGTGTTAATGGCGGACTAGGACATTCTGATCATGTCAACGAACTGCGAATATTGTGGGTACCGCGATAATGAGGTCAAGTCTGGCTCTGCAATCTCTGAAAAGGGAAAGAAAATAACACTCAAGGTCGAAGATCAAGAAGATTTAAGCAGGGACGTTCTCAAGGTATAATTTCACGGTAGAGCCAAAGACCATAGATTTATTTCTTCTGCAGAGTGAGACTGCCGGTTTGACTGTTCCTGAAATTGATTTGGTCTTAACGCATGGAACTCTTGGAGGGCGTTTTACGACCCTCGAGGGAATCCTCAGTCAAATTTATGAAGAGCTATCGGGTAAATTGGTTTCCGTCGCGGGTGGCGATTCCTCTACTGCAAAAGAACGCACAGAGTTTGAGAGATTTTTGAGCAACCTCAAAGCTGTCAAGTCTGCAAGCATGCCATTTACTCTCATCCTAGATGATCCACTAGCAAATTCATATGTGCAAAACTTGTATGCACCAGATCCAGATCCCAACATGGTTGTTGAATGGTATGAGAGGACATGGGAGCAGAATGAAGAGCTTGGTTTAAATGACATGAGAGTTTGATTGTACAGTTCTTGAAAGCTGCAGTAATGAATGTGTTGAATTGATAATGATTGAGGGACAATGAGTATTGATAAGTATCAACCTCTATCATCCACAAGTGTAATGTTGTTATTAGTGAATATTTAGGTAATCCCTGTTATGATCTCTGCTGTATTGTTTGTGTGTGAGCAAATTATAGAGTTCAGGAGTTGACAGCTCCAACATGTGTCAGAGCTATTTGTATGAGCACAACAATGCACAGCAGTGGTGTGTAATGTTTATGGGAGTTTTAACTCAGATCTTGCAGTGCACTGTACACTTGTAATGTTTATTGGGGCTATTTCTCAATTCCCACAGTGGGCTGTACACTGAACCAAATTTTATTGGCATGTAGTGCTATGACAAGAAAAAGAAAACTGATTACAGGTGATTTGAAACAAAATTGCTACTTTGACATTGTAAACCTGGATAGATACTGTTAAATCAGGGGACAGCAGTGCATGACCAGTGACTAAGTAAGGATTTAACTTACTCTTCTTAGTACTGTTTGCCTTAGAGTTGACAATGTAGTTCTTGGAACTGAGGGACAGTTGTCCAGAATGCCCTCCTTATATGCATTTTGGAACCCTAGCTTACATACACATTATTCTACCAATGGAGTAACTATGAGGCTATGTACACACAGCTATTGCTGTGTAAGAGCTATACAAATGCAGTGTGATTGCTGTACCTTGCACAGCAGATGACTGAGCATTGCTGTGGATGAGTAGTGTGTTAAAAGATACATATAAAATGTATTTACTTAATACTCATCTGTTTCACTTCTTATCTTATCTTATCTAATCTCGTTAATCAATATCTTATCAGAGTATTATATAATTGTTGATTAAAGATTAGATAACGATTAACGGATTAGATATGAGTAAGATAATGAATTAATAGTGAATATTTAGTGTGTTTCATATTTAACTGCTATTATATTCATGGTCTAGAACATCTATTGATAGAGATGACATCATAAGGCACAATATGATATCATCAGGAACATAATGAAGTCATAGTGACATCATTAAGATAACTATCAGTAGATAATGAAGTCATAAAGAACTTTATGATATCATATAAAACATATCAGAAGGAATATAATAAGATAAGGTACAGAATGACCTCATCTACAGCAATGTGCAGCAATGCTCAGTCATCTGCTGTGCATGATACAGCAATCACACTGCATTTGGATAGCTTTTACACAGCTATAGCTGTGTGTACATAGCCTCGTAGTTACTCCATTAGTAGAATAATGTGTATGTAAGCTAGGGTTCCAAAATGCATAAAAGGAGGGCATTCTGGATGACTGTCCCTCAGTTCCAAGAACTACAGTTGACTAACTAAGGCAACACAAGCTAAGAACAAGTAAGTTGAATCCTTACTTAGCTAGTGTCCTGCGCTGCTCTCCCCTGATTTAACATAGTGTTGTTCTGGCCTGGCTTGGCCCAAAGGCCATGGCTCAGGCCCAGCTTGAGGTGGCTCCGGCTTTTTGAAAAGCTGGGCCAAGCCCAAGCCCCAACTCTCATCCTGGCTCAGTGTTAGGACTAATCCTTGACACAATCACAAGCTTCAGAGAAGAGAATAATATAGAGATGAAGCCTATAGACACAGTAGTCTGTAACCTACATGGAGGAAACCATCTAGAGTCTTAAGGACTCCTACCTACAGAACGCACACCTTATATACCTGAGTTGCTGGTCTGTGTGCACAGTCTATGTAGCCACTAAGGCTATGCACATGCAGCAACAAGACCCAGACCCATTTCCCAGACCTGTCCAGACTCACCCAGACTCTTGGTCCCTTCCTGCAAATGTCGTTTCACCCAATATCCCCTAACAGCCTTGATCGTATAGCCACCCTGGGTTATATAATCCTCCTGCCATATCTGGATAGGGGTCCCTTGCGGTATGCTTGCATCTTGTTATATGTCCATAGGCCTCTGAATAAAATAGAGAAAAATAAAGAAAAAGTCCATATTGTAACATGACCTCCTCCTCAAGACTTCATGTCCCAGGAAGTCATGCATTGGTCTGCCTAGGGGAATCAAGTGTGGGTTTAACTGGCCCACCATGCTCAAGGTCTCTTGAGAACGCCCCTTCTGTGTCAGGTTCAGTGTAGATAAGTTTGCAATCACCTTTCCACTGTTGCCAATTCCATTTTAATCTGTCGAGGTAGTCATGCTTGAATTTGCCATCTTCCCAACTGAACAACCACTTGGGAGCCTTTGTATTTGTGTAGTTATGCCAGGTTTTGAACCATAAGTCTGTGGATGCTAGTCGTTGGGGTGCACTTGAGTTTTGCCTGTGGAACTTCTGAACCTCTTTCTTAGCATTAGTGAGGTTTTCTGCTGGTTCCCATGTTGATTCTTCCACAGGATAATTTTTCCATTTGACCAGATACTCCAGTCTGCCACCATTTTGTCTGCTAACTCTGCTATCCATGACTTCTTCAACTTTGTACTCGTCATCCTCCAACTCTTCCACCATTTGTGCCTCTTTGCATTTGGCAACCTTTTTGATTTGATTGGGGAATGCTGGGGTAGTGTATGGTTTTAGCAGTACTTTGTTGAAGACATTGTAAATCTTCCATGTAGCAGGAATTTTTAACTGGTATGCTGACTTGCTGACTTTCTCAACCACCTCTAAGGGACCCACAAACTTGCCATCTAACTTCTTAGTTGCTTGAAGCATTGGCAAATTTTCTGTGCTGAGGTACACCTTATCGCCAGGTTGATAATTTTGTCCCAGTGTCCTGTGAGCATCCCACCACCTTTTCATTGCTTCAGCAGTTTTCTCGAGTGCAGTTTTAGCCTTGGCATGAACATCCTCGATTTCTTTGACTAGTTCCTCTATTACAACAGTTTTTGGCTGGTACAGCGGGTTCATCCCCTTATTTGGATGTCTTCCATAGTTCATGAAGAATGGTGAAAACCCTGTGGATGAATGCACACGATCATTGTGGCAAAATTGAGCCACCGCAAGCCAATTGCTCCAGTTATCCTGTCAGTGATTGACAAACATTGTCAGGAATTCCTTGACTTCCTGATTAACACATTCTGTCTGTCCATCGGTTTGTGGATGATAAGCCGTGGATCTGTTAGCCTGTATTCCTAGGATCCCATATAGATCATCCATGAACTTAGTGTTAAAAGATACATAGGAAATGTATTTGCTTAATACTCATCCATTTCACTTCTCATCTCATCTCATCTCATCTTATCTCATCTCATCTCATCTCATCTCATCTCATCTTATCTTATCAGAGTATTATATAATTGTTGATTGGCAATTGGATAACAATTAACAGATTAGATATGAGTAAGATAAGGAATTAATAGTGAATATTTAGTGTGTTTCATATTTAACTGTTATTATATTCATGGTCTAGAACATCTATTGATAAAGATGACATCATAAGGCACGATATGATATCATCAGGAACATAATGAAGTCATAGTGACATCATTAAGATAACTATCAGTAGATAATGAAGTCATAAAGAACTTTATGATATCATATAGAACATATCAGAAGGAATATAATAAGATAAGGTACAGAATGATCTCATCCACAGCAATGCACAGCAATCACACTGCATTTGGATAGCTCTTACACAGCAATAGCTGTGTGTACATAGCCTCGTAGTTACTCCATTGGTAGAATAATGTGTATGTAAGCTAGGGTTCCAAAATGCATAAAAGGAGGGCATTCTGGACAACTGTCCCTCAGTTCCAAGAACTAACAGTAGTCTACTAAGGCAACAACACAGCTAAGAACAAGTAAGTTGAATCCTTACTTAGCTGTGTCCTGCGCTGCTCTCCCCTGATTTAACAGGTTATGGGCCCCAAGCAACAGCCTTGAAACAATGACCTTTGTTGTCATTGGATGTTGACTGTGCCGTTGATGGAGTATGGATAGTGTACACATGTAATTTTATGTAATTTTGTGTTTGATCTGCTAAAACCCCTCAAGGATATCAGATATACAATATGGCTCTAGGCCCTCTATTGGTCTGATGGGGTCCCACAGTGGATCGTGTGTGTATGTGTAGGTGTTTCTTTTACTAATCTCTCCCACATATGTCTAGCAGCTAACCCATGACCATGGGATAAATGGTCCACTTAATGGTAACAGGGATACCATTTCAGTCACCCTTGTGGCTGACAGTGTGGGAGCACTGATTAAAAATCTGGAGTGGTGTTTCTGAGTTGCCCTGTGTTGTGGAACACAGAAATCAAAATTCTCACATGGGCTGACTACCCCAAATAGTCATGGTTTTGACAGACCACACAGTAAAACTGTCATGGATTTGGGGCCACCTCATGGTGGATATCAGGGTCCAACCCCCTGTAAAGGCTTTGTGCACCCCCCATTGGCTAATAGTTAATGCCCTTATACCAATATTGGAGTTTTCGTCTCCATTTTCTCTTTTTGGCTGCTAGATAGTTTTCTCAAGGGTTGTGCTGAGGTGGACTTCTGTCGTACACACAGACTAATGTGGAGTGTCTAAACAACACTCATCACTAGATTAGGATCTCTGAGGAGATCACTTTAGAACACTGATTACATACACACATACACTAGATTAGTTGGTGGATTTTCGTACACAGGGATTTGAAGGAGCCCCTGGTACAATCTTTGGCATAGCAACATTCAATGGCCTCAACAGGTCATTTGCGTTGCTCGCAAGTTCATAACATGTTCAAATCTGGAGGATTGCACAGCCTAAGATATTTTCCTTCTCTCATGTATCATTCAAGATTAGGAATCTTGGCTAACGCAATTTTTTCTAGATGTCTCAAGTTTACACCACTGGTTTTCTCAAGAATCAAATCTCCTTCTCTTCCTACTTCCATGGCGCTAAATACAGAACCGAATATATTAACACTGGAGTAATTAGATGGATTTTGTATCTCAATCTGTGGTTGGAAGGAGTTGATGTTGAGGATCTGATGGATAAATATGAATCAGATGATATGATTTTTGGGAATCCCTACAATTGTATTGGCAAGTTGGTCTGGTTGGTGAATTGCAGAGTGGGTTGGAATCATATCAAGAAAAACTCTGATGTTCATGATATGTATCCTCTTATCAGCTGCACCATGCTACCTGTTGAAAAGATTGACTTGGTGCCTGAGGAATCAATTATGTCTTTCATTGAAAAATGTTATGACATAGAGGAATTTAGAATGGCTGATGATCCTCATCTGAGGATGATTGGCATCCGTTACATTCATTCCTTTGATCTGTACATGGAGAGCTGTCAAGGCACTCCTATTGTCAAAGGGTCAATCTATGTCTCAGACAAAAATGAAGGCATCGATCATAGGGAGCTTTTGAAGAGAGAAGAGGAAGAAGAAGAAGTTGCCTATCTGGACATGTTTGTTCCAGACAAAGATATTGAGCTTGCAGATGATGATGATGATGATGATGATGATATTGAAATCTCTGACATATCTGTACATGGTAGTCAACCGCCTGAGAAAGTGTAAAGGATCTATGAGTTGAAACCCATAGACCCTGGTTTGGTGGTTTCTTAAGTCCTGCCGTGCACCATACACTGAACCAATCTTTATTGGACCTTGTACCTGTAGCGCTGTGGCTGTTACTTGTAAATAAAAACTATCCTTACATAATCAGTGACATGCAACTTAAGGTTGCATGACCACACATAAATATAATATTTATTTTAATATTTATTAATGACATGCATATCTAGTATGCATGTCCATTTGAATTAATGAATCTAGAATGTAAAGGGATACATTGTCAAAGACAATGTATATCCATTACACTCTCCCCAACTAGATTGTTCTAAGGATCAATCTAAAGACCAAAGGAAACAAAAGGAGATTAATTCTCCTTGCATTTAGAAGTGGGTCCCTGCGCTCCATTCTAAAGGAGGTAGGGATCTCTCATCATATATGAGGACTGTGTCTCAGTCCTTGGGTAGAGGTTTGTTGATGTGCTAAGTGTGCATCAATCAAATGATGGGAGAATGAAAAAAAAATGAGGACTCTCGCAAATGAAATGTGTTGTCCTTGCACCCTCCCCAACTAGATTGTGCCAAAGGTACAATCTACAGATCCATAAAAAAAAATTCTGGTGGATCCTCAGTATCTTTTGCTTAGAAGTAGCATATTGGCTACTTCTATTGTAACGTTGAAAGCAAGAAGGTATTGTATGATCCTTCTTTATATTTGGACCATCACAATCCACTCAAGTTTGAGAGCATGCTCTCATCGAAGACCATTCTCTGATCTCAAAACTGTTTATCAGTTTCACATCTAAATTAGACTTGTAGCTCAAGTCTATCAGATTATTTATCTTTGGTGCAAGTGCACCAGTCTTGAGACAAATTCTGTATTGTCTCCTTCATCTCTTGAGGCACTTCTGTGAAAGGCCTCATGTTGTTCCTCAGCAGAGGCATAATGCCGTTCTGCTTCTAGAGTTATTTCTGGTTCTGCTAATAAGGCAGAACCATTGGTGACATTGTCATCCTGAGACGGCTCATAGTTGTCTCCTTTTTTACTCTTGAGATGCTTTCCATGGAAGGCCCTCACTCTCTTTCATGAAGAGGTACCATATTGGTCCTCTGTAAATGACTCATAGTCATCTTGTTTGTCTCCTGGGGTGCTTCCTTGAAAGGCCTCGCTTTCATCTCATGGAGAGGCACCATATTGGTCCTCTGTAGATGACTCATAGTCATCTTGTCATCTCCTGAGGCGCTTTCTCAAAGAGGCCTTGCTATCTTCTTTGAAAGAGGGTACCTACTCTCCCCCTTTAAATTTTTCTCCGGGTTCTGAAGAAGAAATTGAGAAGCGTGTTGTCATGACTGACTGAAAAGCTTTGGCTTTTTTACCAAGTCATTTTCATTTTATTATTTATTTTCTTCATATTATATAAACACGTGCTGACTAAGCAGGCACCTATCGCTTGGCGCTTAGATAAAGTAGTAGATAAGATACCGGAGCAATGGCACTGATGACTCATTGCTATTACTACATGTGCAGTCATCTTACTCATACTATACTATATTTAGAGTAGGGCTTAGGGTAGTGCACAGACCACCTGTCGTAGTATATAAGGAGTGCAAATTCAGCACCCAGAGTCCTCAGTCGAGTTCTCTTGGGTTTCTCCCCTCCCTCCTCTCCTCCTGTCAGTTCACTGTTGGGGCTCTTAGGCGTCACACCGAGGGGTTCCTGATACATGTAGCTTCTCAGGGCATGCACTCTTGTTGAGTGCAGATAGGTTTGACAAATTCTCCATAAGTGGAGAGTTTGAGAGCTCCTCCAGTTACCTGGAGGAGAATTGAGAAGCTTAGAGCTTCTTGAAGCGTGCACTTTATCAAGCACAGGCAAATTGAGTGAACTCTCCATAGGTAGAGAGTTCACGAGCTTCCCCAAGTATCTGGAGGAGAATTGAGAAGCCTAGAGCTTCTCAAAGCATGCGCTTTGTCAAGTGCAGGTAAAATATAGGAACTCTCCATAGGTGGAGAGTTCAAGGGCTCCTCCAGGTAACTGGAGGAGAATTGAGAAGCACAGAGCTTCTCAAAGCGTGCGCTCTGTTGAGCGCAGGCTAATTGAATGAACTCTCCATAGGTGGAGAGTTCAAGAGCTCCTCCAGGTAACTGGAGGAGGATTGAGAAGCATAGAGCTTCTCAAAGCATGTGCTTTATCAAGTGCAGGTAAAATATAGGAACTCTCCATAGGTGGAGAGTTCAAGGGCTCCTCCAGGTAACTGGAGGAGAATTGAGAAGCGCAGAGCTTCTCAAAGCGTGCACTCTGTTGAGCGCAGGCTAATTGAATGAACTCTCCATAGGTGGAGAGTTTGAGAGCTCCTCCAGGTAACTGGAGGAGGATTGAGAAGCATAGAGCTTCTCAAAGCATGCGCTCTGTTGAGTGCAGCCTGATTTCTTGAACTCTCAATAAGTGGAGAGTTCCAGGATGCCTCCAGATGACTGGAGGTGTATTGAGAAGTGCAGAGCTTCTCAAAGTGTGCGCTCTGTCATTGAGCGCAGGCAGATTTTGATAAACTCTCTATAAGTGGAGAGTTTGAGGGCACATAGGTCCCTCTGGGTGTCAGACGAGACCAAAAGGTTCGCTTTGGTCTCAAGGTGGCTTTTTGACTGCAAAACAGTCAGCAAAAGCAGCGCTTTTGTTGAGAAGTACAAGTACTTCTCCTGGTGACGTGTCACATGTTGAGAAGCTTGTAGCTTCTCTGTGCACCCAAGCTCATTGGGTGCAATCATATTCAGTCTGAACCCTCTCAAAGTGGAGGGTTCGCGGGTTTAAGCCCTTCGCATTTGTGAGGGTAATGATGCATCACACATAGAGAAGCTTGTAGCTTCTCTGCACACTGAAATTCATCAAGTGCAAATTTATTGGTCTGAACCCTCTCAAAGTGGAGGGTTCTCGAGTTTAACCCTTCGCATTTGCAAGGGTTTCCTCCTGGAGCCAAAGAAGAAGAGAAGACATCAAAAGATGTCTTCTTTGCACTACTCTTCCTGATGGAAGTGTAAAAAAGTGTAAAGGATCTATGAGTTGAAACCCATAGACCCTGGTTTGGTGGTTTCTTAAGTCCCGCCGTGCGCTGTACACTGAACCAATCTTTATTGGACCTTGTACCTGTAGCGCTGTGGCTGTTACTTGTAAATAAAAACTATCCTTACATAATCAGTGACACATAAATATAATATTTATTTTAATATTTATTAATAACATGCATATCTAGTATGCATGTCCATTTGAATTAATGAATCTAGAATGTAAAGGGATACATTGTCAAAGACAATGTATATCTGTTACAGAAAGACAATGACTTACCATCTTTAAAGACAATTACAGATTCAGAGAGTGGTGCAGACGCAGATGCAGAAGGAGAAGATGACAAAGAAGTACATGCAGAGGAAGATGAATCCCTCCTCAAATATGAAGGTCCATCAGTGTATCAATTAGGACCAAACGGCAGGCAAGGGCCTCACCTTGAGTCCCTTAAGGGACTAAAGAGTGCTGAAATTAGCAATGAACTTGCTAAATGGAGACTCAGGGCTGAGAATGCCGTTTTCATATTAGATGGAAATGTATACCACAAGAGGAAGGATTACAAAAGGGTGCTCAATGAGAAGTCAGCCAAGCGGCTGAAAGAAATAATGGATATGCGCAAGTTGGTGGAGTTAGCCACCAACAATAAAAAAAAAGTGATGTACCAAAATCAGCTGCTTAACCCTATAGCTGATCAATTGGTCATAGCAAACATCCATTGGGGTTCAACAAACCCAGATGCTCGTGACAAGGAAAGAACTTTGTCACAACCCAATTTTGTTTTTGTGGCCAGGGAAAAGATTATCCCCAGTAGAAGGAGAAAGGCCAGAATGAGTGCTCCGGTCATCCCCAGAGTTAATGCACCAACAGGATTAGTTGGTGGTGGAATATTACAAGGTCTGAATAAACCTTGTAATACTGCATGTACAGTAGCTGGCCCCTCAGGGGCAAATATGAATTTTTTCATGACGTCTGATTATCCCAATCTGGATTCTGGAATGTTAGACAAGTTCATTAAATCCAATACTCTACCAAACAAACAACCTTCTGACATTTGTTTTTCAGTCAATGGATATGAATTCATCTATGTACCAAAAGAAGTTTATAAAAAGTACTATCCAGATTCAGACTCAATATTCTCAGATTCAGACAAGGAAAAGAAGGATGATAACCCATTTGTTCCTCAACCAACTGACTCTAATAAAGAATTAACTGGTCCAAACAATACTCCAGTTGATTCAATTCTTAAAGACCATGTTGATACTATTATCAAACGTCTTGAGAGAGTCTTTGCGAAGCAGAAGGTTGATGAACCTAAGGAATGGATGGATCAACCTCCTGAAGCAGAATCTTCTTTATCCAAAAATCAGGATAAACCATTCAAAATTGCACCACCATTGAGTTGGAATTGACCAGAGTCCCAACTCACTTTTGAAGAAGAAGCATTTGGAATGTGACATTTCAATAATCTTGCAAGGGATTATGAAGATCAAGGTTGGGGAAAACCAAAGCCCCATCACTTGAAATTCATTAAACAACATACTGAGACCAAACATAATCCTATCGAGCAATATAAGGATGAAATGGCTCAATACAAGGCTATGCATAATGATCAAGGAATACCAAATCTCTTTGATACTCACAATAGTTATGATCAAGTAAAAGAACAACTTGATAAGAAAATGAATGATTATAGAGCCTGGAAACAAGCTCAAGGTTTTGGTCCAGATAAAACCCCTATTCTAGATTATTTCAGATCTGCTGGTAGATTTGAAGAAGCACCTAATGAAAAATCTCAGGAGGAATCAAATAAGCCTAGATGGAATTCTGATACTCAACAATCTAATGCCTGGGTACCTAAATGGAAAAGGTACAGAGACAATAATCCTGACCTTAGTCGAAGGTCAGAAGAAATTGTTTATCCAAAGAGAAGTACATCTCTACCCAGATCTATTAGAAGAACCCCCAAGTTTCAGAATCTCCATGCTTATATTCCATTCAAAAAGAATGTCATACCTCCTAAGAAGAGTTTCTTCAAACCAGAATCATCATCTAGTAAATCTGACAAGAATATTCACACAAATTTCCAATTTCAAGCCAGAGAACAACAAGATAAATACCATGCTTTTAATTTTTCAGTCAAATACAAAGAATGTGGTTTGACAAAGATTAAAAGACATACTAAAGATCATCCTATTTGGGAAAAGCCTGGATTAATCCTCATGGATCCTCTTGTCTTAAAAGGATTTGTATGGCCAACATATCCTACTCTCAAGGATATAGTTGCATTACCCAAATCTTACTGTCAAGATGTCCAGTTCTACTATCAAAAGAATGAGTCCTTGAAGTTATTACACTTCATAGAACAACCTGGATCCAATGTCTCATGGTGGACTTTAGAAGATCTTGTTACATCTTTTAACAGGCTTTCATCTTGGAAATGTGGAGGTTCAGATCCTGCTGAGAAATCAATGGAAAGATTGGTTACTGTTTATGGCAGTGTCACTGATTATAAGAAGTGGAAAGATGTTCTCATTGCATACCTTCAAATGAAAGGATATGAGAAATATCTCACTAGTACTAAACCACTATTACCAGCTGAACCACCTAGTGGTGCTAGTCTTTCTACTAAAACACTTTGGGAATTGGAGTATAAAACTGCTTATAATGAAAGAACAGACTGGGATGAAAATATGAAGAAGTGTCAAGCCATTATCAAATTGGCTTTACAACCATCTCTCTGGACTTATGTTAAAGATACTCCACAGGCTACAATGACAGCCTTAGATACAATGTTTGGCACCAAAGACATTGCGAAGTATTTCATACTTTACAAAGCTATCTTTAATTGGTCCATGAAATCCAGTTCAGATCCCATCCTAGCAATTACTAAACTTATGAAGTTGGTATCTGACTTAGGAACTGAAGAGAAATATCAAATTCCTGATTTTGTCATTTGTTTCTTCATCTTGCACAATCTCAATCATTTATATAGTAACCTTGTTACTAATATAATTGATACCAAGATAGAAGATTTCACTGTTGACAAAATAGTTCCTAGGATTTAGAATGAATGGAATCTTATGCAGTCTAAAGGCAAACCTAGAACTGCATATAACAATATTGCAAACATTGGATCTAGTATCAACAAGAATCCCAATACAAATCCTAATTGGAGGGATCAACACTCCAATAACACATTCAGACCTAGAGGTTCTTTCAGAGGATGATTTAATCGTAGGAAGAGCTTCACACCTCATCAGAATTATAATTGTTTTAATAATGATTCTTCTTTATCAAGGATGATAAGAAGAAAAGGAATCAACAAAACAGAGCTAACAAGAAAGCTAAAAATAAGGCTCTTGTTACAGAATTGAAAGAGTTGAAGAAACAAGGCAAATCTTCAACTACTATTCATTTTGCAAATCCAATGATTGTTGATTCTTATCCAACTCAGACAGTTGGAAACATTGATGAAGAAATCTCTGAACCTACATCTAGCAGAAAATTGTTAGATAGAATTGGGGATGTTTATATATCTTTATCAGATGATAAGGATGAAGAACAACTCGATTATGGTGAGACTGACACTGATTACAGCACTGGTGTGTTTTACAGAACACATAATACACCAGATGTATCCACACCAAGTGGATTTCACACTCCAGAACCACAGTATCTCAATCCTGAAGAGGAATTAGAATACTTTGGTGAACCTATGAACATGATGGATAATAGTAACATTGGGTCAGTAAATTTCACTAATCATAATTACTCATATAATACTGCTTTAGTGCTTGATGACTTAACCAACAAGCAAGTGCTTGATGCACAATATCAAGACCAAATAAGTAGTAGCAGTACTTACAAATATGTATATGAGAATTATGAATCTAAAGTTCCTGGTGAACAAATTATGATTCTTAACAAGCATGATAAGTGGGTTATAGACTCTGGTGCTACACATCATTGTACACTGTTTATAACTGATTTCACCAAGTATAAGAAATTTATTACACCAATCAAAGTTACTACTGCAGATAAAAATGCAAAGACACTTATTGAAGGTGAAGGACAAATATGTTTTCATCATGAAAAACATGTTCTTAACTGGAATGTGTGCTATATGCCAATGTTACCTACCATACAGAATTATTTCTGTACCACAACTAACTAGTATGGACTATCACGTCCACCACACAAAACACAAAACTATTGTACATAAAGGAAACATTACACTAACTGGATATCCTATAGAAACCAACTCCATTCATTGGTTATCTACTGTTATTAAAAGACCTTCTCAACATTTGTTAATCAACAAAAGTCCTAAGACTGTTGATTATTTCATTTGGCATCAAAGGATGGCACATCCAAGTGATAATGTCTTAAGTCATATGTTTCAGAATACTGAAAATAGTGTTAAAATTAATAAATCACATGAGGGACATATTTGTAAGACATGTGTTATGGGTAAACTTGATAATAAACCTTATCATATATCAACACATAGAGCAACTCAACTATTAGAGTTGATTCATGTTGATCTTATTGAATTACCCATTCAGTCTTATCATAAACAGAAATATGCCTTATTAATCTTAGAAGACTATTCTTCTTTTGCCTATTTGGCATTATTACAATCTAAATCTGACACTTTTAATGCTATAAAAGCTTATGTTGTGTTCACTGAAAATCAGTTGAATCAAAAGCTTAAAAGTGTGTGTTCAGATCAAGGGGGAGAATTTGTCAATAAGAAGTTGATAGACTATTTTCAGGAGAAAGGTATTAACCATGAACTTAGTGCTCCACATGTTCATCAACAAAATGGTCAAGCTGAACGATTAAATGAAACCATTCTAAAGAAAGCACATTGTTACAATTCTCTTTTCCCTTGTTAATGGACTACATTTACTTGTTACAAACCCATAGTTACACTTGGACGTTATCTCCTTTCATAGCTACCTTCACCTTTCCTTTCTCAGATAGCTATGCTCTTTCCCCTTTAGTTTCTATTGTTCTCTCAGCATATATAAACCCCTCTCATGTACTGTAGTTCTTTAGTTCCAACTTAGTCAAATCTTATCCATAACTTGAATGCTCTTTCACTCGTTGCCTCCACCGCTCTCCTTGCTCTCTCTCTAGCCTTTGTCGTTACCAGACTTAGTGCCTAGAACCCTTGTCCAGTGGTTGGGAATAGGCCGAGACCCTGTTTGCCACTGTAGACTTGGACACTGAACAACGTTGTGGACATCGACCATAACACACATACACTTTTATTAGAATCTGGTTGTCCTAAATCATGATAGTCATTTGCATTTGAAACTGCAGTCCACATATATAATCATACACCATTAAGAAGAACAAAATGGAAAACACCTTATGAAAACATGATGATGAAAAAACCTGACATATCACACTTTAAAATATTTGGATGCTTGGCATATGTTTATGTTGTTAAAGAATGACATAAAGATAAGTTATCACCAAGAGCTGAACCAATGATATTCATTGGGTATGAAAGTAAATCATACAAGTTCATGAATGATAAAAATACAATAGTCATTGCCACACATGCTATCTTTGATGAAAATATATTTCCCAAGTTATCCAAGAATACAAATATTCACAAGCAACAACAATACCCAACTTTAGAGTCTGACATAACAATTCCAACAAACAAACATAATCATTCTAATTATGACACTACAAAAAATGATAAAAGGCTATCATTTCATGATAATAATGATTCAAGTGATAGTGATTTGTTGGATTCAGATGATCATAAGTCTAATAGGAAATTGGACAATCATTTGAAAGACAGTACTTCAAAACATAGCAAGGAAATACCAAAGACAAAAACTGCCAGAAGACTTAAATCTAAAGCTGATAAAAAATATGATAAAGAGTTTAAGAAATGGCAGATTAAAAATCTTGGTCACTATGATCCTAAACTAGATGATTGTGATGAATCAGCATCTGATCATTCAAGTTATCATTCAGATTTAAATCAAGAAGTTGAAGAACCTATTGAATCTTCTACAGTTATTGATAAAGGAAAAGGAAAACATAGAGATGATCCTCCTTCACAATCAAAATCATCTCATAGTAATCCTGATGTTGATCTTAGAAAGATTAGAAGTATATTTGATAAACATGATCAAAGTCCTTCTAAAAACATTAATGATCAAATAAATAAGGTCATTAATAAGTCTAAAACAACATTTCCTAAATCAAAATTTGTAATTCCTAAAAGCAAAGTACACTTTGCTAATGATGATTTATGGAGAGATATTCAAAAGGATATCACACCCAGTCATGAAATGTATAGGAGTCAGAATTTAACTGATAGTCAAAGAGATTACCTAGCACCAACAGGCAGCAAACACATTGGTAAAAAGTTTGATCTCACAGCTGCAAAAAGAGATAAACTGCAAGCTGGTAGACCCAAGTTAATTCAGAAACCTAATGTTCCAGATCAATCAACACATCCATTTGGTTTTAGAGAACAAGAAAGAGAAGTTATACAGCAAAAACTAGCAACTAGGAAAACTGCTAGGAGACCAAAAGTCAAGGTCATTGCTGACAATGTTTATGGAGATAAACATCCAGCTCAGATTGAAGCTGAAATTCATAAAGAAACCAATTGGAATAAAGTGATTGAAAAGGATAAAGGTAAACAAGTTGACAAACCTAGTCAACAACCACAATCATCTCAGGAAGAAGAATCCTTATATACTAAGGAAAGATTTCAAGATATGACTCTTGATGATCTCAGAACTACTAGAGAAATCAGTAGATCTGTACAACCAAGATTATTTCCCAGAAATGAATCACCCTTAACACCACTTTCTGAAACATCTATAAGGGATTTAGATGAAACTGCCAGGCCTTCGCCTGAACCAGTTCAAACATACTTTGATAACAATGCTTGGATTCAAAGAAGAAATCAAAGAAGAGATAAACTTCTTTTATCCAGAGCAGCATCTAAACTTATAGATCAAGAAAACAGAAAGAAAGGGATACCTGTTGTATATAGAGATCTTTTGAGGATGAAAGATAATGATCCTCAACTATATCAAAAATGGGTAGATGCTATGAAAGAAGAAATTAAGTCTATTGAAAGTAGACATGTTTGGGAATTGGTCAATAGACCTAAAGATCATAAACCTATAGGTTGTAGATGGGTTTATGCTATAAAGCAATCAGATAATAGATACAAAGTGCGATTGGTTGCTCAAGGCTTTTCACAAGTACCAGGAATAGACTTTGGAGCCACATTTAGCCCAGTTTCAAGATTTGAAACTGTCAGAATCTTATTAGCACTTGCAGCTTTAGAGGGATGGGTACTCAAAGCTCTAGATGTTAAAACTGCTTTTCTATATGGCCAATTAGAAGAGGAGATTTATATGGAACAACCGGATGGTTTCAAAACCAATGATAAAGACAAAGTATACAAATTGAATAGAGCTTTATATGGTTTGAAACAAGCATCTCTAGCTTGGAATATACAAGCACATACTAGTATAACCAAGTTAGGATTCAAAAGATTATTTGCCAATACAGGAATATATGTACAATGCAATGGAAATGATATAATTGTAATCATCTTATATGTTGATCACATAATATTCATGGGCAATAATGAAGTTGCAGTAAACAATTTCAAAAAGAAATTTATGGAGAAATAGGAAAGTAGAGACTTAGGTGATCTAAGTGAATATTTGGGAATGAACATTGTGATTGACAAAAAGCATCACACTGTTACTATTGATCAAACCAAGTATGCTAAAAAGATAGTAGAAAGGTTTGGATTAATCAATGCAAAACCAGTCAATACACCTTTACCAGCTGGTTATGTCCCAAATAAATATATAGAAGGTGAAGCCACACAAGAAATGATCACATACTATCAACAATTGATAGGATCATTATTATTTCTTGCAATGTGTACAAGATTGGATATTGTATATGCAACAATCTTAATGTCTCAATTTGTTAGTAATCCATCAATGGATCATATCAAAAAGACATTGCATATTATTCAATATGTTGGCAGTACACTTAATCATTGCATTAAATATGATGGAAGAGATGCATATGGATTGATTTGTTATGCAGATGCTGATTGGGCTTCTAATCCAATTGATAGGAAGTCAACAACTGGTATGGTTGTAAAATTAGCAGGAGCACCTGTATACTGGAAATCAGCAAAACAAAAAACCATAGCATTATCTTCAACAGAAGCTGAATATATGGCAGCCTCTGATGCATGTCATCAAATATCTTGGTTAAAGAATTTGTTTGAAGAGTTAGGATAAAACATTAAATCCATTCCCTTGATAATGGATAACCAAGCAGCTATTTACATGGCTTCTAATCCAGCTCAAGAACAAAGAACAAAACACATGGATGTAAGATATCATCATATAAGACAATGTGTCAAAGATGACCTGGTTGATCTCTATTATATTAAAACTGATGATCAAGCAGCTGATATCTTAACTAAAAACCTAATGTTAAATAAGCATAGCAAAATGCTGGACCTCTGTGGAATTCATGTTCAGTAAAATATTCAACAAGGGGGAGTGTTAAAAGATACATAGGAAATGTATTTGCTTAATACTCATCCGTTTCACTTCTTATCTTATCTTATCTTATCTCCTCTAATCAATATCTTATCAGAGTATTATATAATCGTTGATTGGCAATTGGATAACAATTAATGGATTAGATATGAGTAAGATAAGGAATTAATAGTGAATATTTAGTGTGTTTCATATTTAACTGTTATTATATTCATGGTCTAGAACATCTATTGATAGAGATGACATCATAAGGCATGATATGATATCATCAGGTACATAATGAAGTCATAGTGACATCATTAAGATAACTATCAGTAGATAATGAAGTCATAAAGAACTTTATGATATCATATAGAACATATCAGAAGGAATATAATAAGATAAGGTACAGAATGATCTCATCCACAGCAATGCACAGCAATGCTCAGTCATCTGCTGTGCAATGTACAGCAATCACACTGCATTTGGATAGCTCTTACACAGCAATAGCTGTGTGTACATAGCCTCGTAGTTACTCCATTGGTAGAATAATGTGTATGTAAGCTAGGGTTCCAAAATGCATAAAAGGAGGGCATTCTGGACAACTGTCCCTCAGTTCCAAGAACTAACAGTAGTCTACTAAGGCAACAACACAGCTAAGAACAAGTAAGTTGAATCCTTACTTAGCTGTGTCCTGTGCTGCTCTCCCCTGATTTAACACTTAGAGATGAACTGTGGTCCTTGATCACTGATAACCTTTCTTGGTAAACCATGTTCCCAGAAGACATTGTCCCTGAACAGAACAGCTACTCCTTGCGACATAATTGATGATGTTGTTGGAAGGAAGTACACCTTTTTTGTAAACTGATCTACCACAACCATGATCATGTCATTGCCCTTTGAGTCTGGCAATGGTCCAATCAAGTCTACTGAGATGACTTCCCATGGTGCATTGGGGATTTCATTCAGAATTAACAGTGCTGCCCTTGGCTGTTGATTTGGCATTGCCTTTTGACACATTTCACATCCTTGTATAAAGCGCTCAATGTCCTTTTGCATTTGCAGCCACCAGAAGTTGTGGGTGAGACTCTCCACAGTCTTGGCCACCCCTGAATGCCCCCAGGAATGGTGAATTTGAATTAAATCACCCCTGATCCACACATCTGCTGGGACATAAATTTGACCCTTCCACTCAACTAACCCTTTCTCAATTTTAAAGTCAGGGTCCTGCTGCTCAATGCCTTGTCAAACCTGAGTTTCCCATTGCCAAGCCAAGACCTTCTGGATTGCTTTGATGATGTCTTCAATTGCCTGATCATCATTGTAGATCCTTATGAACAAATGATCCTTCAGGAGTATTACTACTTCATTATCATTTTGTCCCTTTTTGTGCCCTGCTCTTCTCAACAGTGGATCTGCTTTTGAGTTAGACTTTCCGGACCAATGTTTAATGATGAAGTTGAATTTGTTACGATATGGACTTTTTCTTTGTTTTTCTCTATTTTATTCAAAGGCCTATGGACATACAACAGGGTGCAAGCATATGGTGAGGGACCCCTATCCAGATATGGCAGGAGGATTATATAACCCAGGGTGGCTATACGATCAAGGCTATTAGGGGATATTGGGTGAAACAGCATTCGCGGGAAGGGACTGGGAGTCTGGGTAAGTCCGGACAGGTCTGGGAGATGGGTCAGGTCTTGTTGCTGCGCATGCATAGCCTTAGTGGCTGTGCAGACTGTGCGCACAGACCAGTGACTCAGGTATATAAGGTGTATGTTCTGTAGGTAGGAGTCCTTAAGACTCTAGATTGTTTCCTCCTTGTAGGTCACAGACTATTGTGTCTAGGCTTCATCTCTTTATATAATTCTTCTCCGAAGCTTGTGATTGTGTATAAGGATTAGTCCTAACATAACCTAGAGTCTTCTAATCACACCCTTCATCATTGGTCATAGTGCGGAGCAAGTCTTGCTTGTCATTGCGGACAGTGGCAAAGAGAGTTTTGTTTTTTCGACAAACCATCTGACTCTGTACACGTTACAGCACGTGTCTACAGACAGCCTCAAGGATCTAGGTGACAATGACTGCGACAACAGATAGCCTCATCTTACTCATCTTACTGTTGTAAGGTGACTACAGCCAATTGGCTACTGGCAATAAAACAATACTAGACGAGAGCTTGGAGTGTGCTGTAGTCGACCAGGCAGGGTCTTGCAGGCACCAGCACTAGTATTGCAGAAAAGGGAGCAGAACTCCTGAAGACAATCCATTTGTGTGCCATGTATCAAGGAGATACAGTCTAGAAATACCAATTACATATCGGATCTATTCGATCTGAGCACGAGGACATTCTAGTGAACACCCAGGCACCACACACTTGGGTCATTTGGTGGAATCAAATCGAAGATCTGAGTGCGGGTGCATTATTGACCACATCAGACAGTAGACGTATTAGGAAGTACATTTATGGAAGAACAGGCTACATCCCTCTACTTGAGGCATTATTGGAATCGTGGATCTAAGGAAGATCAAAACACTATCAGAATGGCTGGGCTATTCAACTTCGTATTGCCAAGGGCTAACTTGACCCTTGTTCAAATCAGGAAGGCATTTTCAATTGAATGGGCACAGGGATGTGCAGTAGAGAAATTATCCGAACCAATACAAGTCCGGACTGACAACCGGCAACACGATCCTCACATACGAGCATGGAGGCTCTGGGTTAAAGAGCAGAGATGTCTCAATAGGGAACAAAGATGTCAAGAAAGATTAGCGGCATGGCGCGCTGAGGAAGCAGCCATCAAGGAACAGGAAGATGCATGGCAGGAGCTGCTAAAAATACACCATGAACAGTTATTACAAAAGCGCTGGTTCAAGGAACTCGAGCAGCAGATAGCTAGAGAAAGGAAGACCCTGGAGGATGTTTTAAACCAGTTAGAACCAGGATTGGTGGTGTGAGAGGCACTGTTCAATACACCCTCAAACATCAAATTGTTGTTGATCAGTTTCAGCATCTATACATTGAAACATGACAGGCTTGTATTAACACCCAAGGAATGGAACCGGTTGATGCATGCCTTAAACGGGAATATTATGAATGCAGGGTGAGTCATGAGAAACAAAAGGCAACTCCAGAATGAGGAAAAACTCCGAGGAGAAAGATATGATCCATATCTTTCTGCATATATCCAATGGAGGTTGCCAAGGAATTACACATCACCCTGCATATCCTGTTACGGTCAATGTCCACAACGTCGTTCAACATCCAAGTCTACAGTGACAAACAGAGCCTTGGTCTGTTCCCAATCACTGGACAAGGGTTCTAGGCACTAAGTCGGATGATGACAAAGGCTAGAGAGAGAGGACGAGGAGAGTGGTTAAGGCGACGAGCAATAGAGCATTCAAGTTGTGGATAGGATTTGACTAAGTTGGAACTAAAGAATTATGGTACATGGGAGGGGTTTATATACATTAGGAGAACAATAAGAACTAAAGGGGAAAGAGCATAGCTATCTAGAAAAGGAAAGGTAAGGGTAGCTATGAAAGGAGATAATGTCCAAGCATAACTATGGGTTTGTAACAAGTAAATGTAGTCCATTAACAAAGGGAAAAGAGAACTGTAACATTACCCCCTTTGTATGCGAGAAGTCACCGACTTCTACCAGCCAGAGGTCGTCCAACCATGATCTGTCCTAGACTCAGCCCATTTAATGGTGTTGTCTAGTTCTTTTGTTGATGTTTCCACCTTCCATTTGAGAGCTTCAGCAGCCTGGTGTAAGTTTTGTGCGTTTCATAGGAAAGAATCGCGTTCCTTGTAGGTCATCTCATGTGGGTTGATGGTGAGGATGAGGGCAGCGAGATTATCGGTGGCAGAGGATAGGTTGGTGACGGAGCAAGTGGTGGTGGCGAGGGCATCAGCAACGACAGTGAGTGTGGTGTTTTGTTTGACAAATTGGGCAAAGTGGGGAAGGTGGTGATCATCTGGGTGTACCTGAGGGAGGAGGTTGGCCAGATGGACATGAAGGTTGTCATCCTCAAAGTGGACGATGGTTGTATTTTCAATAAAAACCTTGAGTGGGAGGTCTGAGACGGCGATGAAGGGTGAGAGGGCGGCAACGGTTTCGTCGATGCGCCAGTGAGCGCAAGAGAGGAGGACCAGGATGGTGAAGTAGGCGACGAGGGTGAGGATGTCTTCAATAAGGATACGAGGTCTTCCTGGGATTCTGATTCTTCGTCCAAGTAACCAAATTTGTGCGCTACACTCCTGTGCCTGTTTAGTGATTTCATCAATCTGTTTATATTCCTCCAGACATAGCAGTCTCCCATGAGCGCTTTTGTAAACATCACTATTCTTGATGGCTAGAAGTTGGTAGACAGGTGGATCTTCATTATAGGTAGGTAAATCGTTTACTGAGAATCGTAGGTCATGGTATTGGGGAAGATAGTTCTGGATGGCATTGCAAGGGAACTCTGTTGTTCCTGAAGGGTTCTTCTGGTGATGGTGATTAAGTCGAGGGGTGCGGTAATATCGTGTGACTAATGCCACGGTTCGAGTAATTTTTCCTGATAGATTTGGTGCTTTAGGGGTGTGTTGGACGGGGAAGTATTGTATGTGAGTATAGATTGTCTTTTCTTTAAGGGCTATAGTGTACCGAGAGAGTGTCGAACAGTTTTGTTTTGTATAATGATAGTTTTGTTTCAAGATGTGGCGGTTTCTGTATCGAGTCATGGTTCAGAGGTGTTGGCGTTGTTGGTATTCTGATAGGATATCAGTGGCATTTGCAAGATTGCGAGCGGGTTCCCAAGAGTTATCATTTGATCTGTAGCCTTTCCATTTAACTAGGTAATGGTAGCCTGCGCCTCGCTTCCTGTGGGCTAGAATTGCCTCTACCTCAAATTCCTCTTGTCCGTTTACAAGATCGGGGGGTGGTTTCACATAGTTCAGGCCATGCGCAGTTGTTTCCCTATATGGGGTAAGGAGTGACATATGAAACACAGGGTGAATGCGCCATTGCTTTGGGAGTTTCAATTTGTATGTTACTGGTCCCATCACTTGTTCGATTTCAAAGGGTCCTTCTCGTTTTGGTGCTAGCTTTCTGGACTGATATGGTATGTGAAGATTTCTGTTCTCAAGCCATACTTTGGTGCCTTTTTCAAATCGCGTTGCTTTATCCTTGTGTCATCTTGCCACTAGTTGTCTTGCTAGTTCATGTGCTGCTAGCACTTCTTCTCTAGCCTTCCTTAGGAACTGAAGGCATTCCTCTGCTGCTGGTGTAGTCATTTGTGTTGTAGCCATGGGAAGCGCAACAGGGTCTGTCCCATACATTAGTCTGAATGGGGAAGTTTTGATTGTGTCATGATGTCGGTTATTGTGAGCAAACTCGGCTATTGGGAGAAGCGGTTTCCATAGATGCAGTTCATTGGAGCAGAACATTCGGAGGTAGACTTCTAGTTCCTGGTTGACTCGTTCTGTTTCCCTGTCAGTCTGGGGGTGATAGGCTGTGCTCATTCTATGGTCGATTCCTAATGCTTTTCATATTTCCTGAAATACTTTTGCGGAGAACTGTGGTCCTTGATCCGAGATTAAAACATCAGGTAGGCCAAACCATTTGAAAATTTCAGAGACATAGAGTTCTGCCATGCCTAGAGCATTGATTGTCTTCTTGCAAGGTGTGAAAATTACCCCCTCTGTAAGACCATGGTCCACCATGACCAGGATTGAGTCAAAACCATCAGAAAGGGGTAGATCAGTGATGAAATCAAGGGTTACTTGTTGAAAAGGACGAGTTGCTTTCAATGGAATCAGGTGAAGGGCTGGTACATTTGGGTGTGTGTTAATCTTCATCTGTTGACAGAGGGTGCATCCTTCTATCCATTCCCTGACATGTTTGAACATTCCGGGCCACCAGTAATCACGCTTAAGGAGTTCAAGGGTCTTTAATCATCCAGGGTGGCCTGATGATTGTGCCTCATGTGTTTCTCTAATCAATTTGGTCCGTAATCTGTCTTGGTCAGGGATGTAGGTTTTGCCGAGATAGTGAACAATGCCATTTGTATAAGACCAATCCTGTATGTTCGATTTGATTGGTGGGGCGCAATGTGTGGTGATAACCTCAATTAGAATACGTCCAAAGTTGTCTTTTGACATTGCTTTCTGAATATCTGTGACTAGATCCTTGGCAATAAGACGAATAAAATGGTCTTCTGGCAAGACTATGACATCATCCGGTAGTTCGCTATTTCCCATGTGATCAGGGTGTCGAGACAGGGCATCCGCTGATGAGCTGTGTCCAGCTACAACTGTGTAGGGCTTCTTTAGAAGCCTTACCTTTGGAATGCTAGGGATCCCACACATGCACTGACCCCTTCACTAACATTTGCACTTCCCAAGGTTGTTCATGAGCAGCCAATTATCCAACACATGCGATATGCCTTCATCTGACATATTCCGCTTATCCGATGAGATTCGATGGTCACACAGCGCATCTCTATCCTGCAAGACGACTCTCACTTGTACACCTAACACAGAACAATGAGAGCTTGCTTCTCCAGCACTCGACAGAGACAGTACAGCCACTGACTCATCACGACCATAACGGGAAGGATGGCTGTATAGCCACTGACGGATCGGGAAACACCATTGCATCAATCACAATACCGATCACTTGGTTTATCAATGATCAATCACAAGAAGACTATTTTCCGCCCAGGAGAATGGCTTACAATCAACAATGTATGGTGCTCAACAAGCAAGGACCTATATTGGATAATGGAATTGCGTCCAAACTGCAGGAATGCAATTGCCAAAGAAAGAAGTAGTGTCAGAGTGAGGTACACAAAGGTTTTACAGGTTACCGGAGCGGTGTTTGACACTAGTACCCTGCGCACATCAAGACACATAGCAGGGTCGCACTACAAAGCCATACGACAGCAGCAATTGAAGGATTTTCCGAATGTCTAGGCTACATCGAGGTTTGCCTTTCAAGCACGGATTTGGACAAAGGAGTAGGATTTTCAGAGTCTCGTCATCTCAGTAGAGTATGAAAAGTATATAAAGTGTTTGCATTTTCCTTAGAATAATAAGAAAGTCCCCCCCTCAGTTAAAGTCTCATTGGTTGCGTCTCGTCTCTTAGTCTCTCCATTCTTGTTCCTCGTTCTCTCCCTTTCTTTGACCTTTTCAAGTCCTCAGTCGCGTTCAACGCATTGCCCTTGTCATCAACAAGCTCAAAGTCACATTTGACGCTTTGCACTGCGTTCCACACATACCATACAAGTCGCTACACACCACGATGGGCGTAATTATCCTATTATCCGCACTTCCGTACTTCAATTATCCATTTCATCCATGCTCCTATTATCCGTGGTTCCGTGTTATCCGGCCACACATCCAATTATCCGTACTTGCATACCCGCGCACTAATTGCAGTCCAACAGACAATTTGACGGGACTCCTCTTGGGACTTGCACAACACACTCCCCATCTTTAGCCGGTGGAGTAGGATATTATATTGGCTGCCCCAGTGAGGATTTCAAAAGGATTTCACCATCAACACCCCCACAGTCCCCTACCAGTCTGCGATTTCCCGGGTCTCTCACAGAGTCACCAGGACCTAGTCTAGTCACAGACTTTTATAGGTCACTCAGGACACGAGCAACAGTAGCTTCCCAACTACTACAGATAGATCCAGCAGAGGCTTTTGCAGAAATCTTCAGAGAGTCAGGAACCCTGCTTTGCCAATCCCACCATCAACTTGGACTTGAGCCAGAGTTCAAACAAATTGATAACATTGATAGAGTTAGCAGCTCGGGAAGTACCTCTACTCCAACCCCTACACCGCACTTGCCCGCTTCTGCAGATACTCCTGATCCGGAGATCTTCCAGTCCTTTGAAGCAACACAAACAAATCTTCCGCCAAGTAGCAACAAGTCTAGTAGCCTTCCCTGACAACAAGTCCTCAGCTTTCCCTAGCTCTACCTGACAAAACCCCTGCATTACCCACTATTCTGCAGCCCGCTTTACCCACAACAACAGTTCCGTTGCCACCAAGCAATCCCACAACTATCCCATCTACCGTTCCCATCCCAATTCCACCAAATCCTGCACCTATATTATCAATGGCCAACAAGTCAATGCCAGCGCAGTACACCACTGCTGCTCCGCGTTTTGACTCATCGCAGCCACGGCGGTTGCCACGCTATTTTGCGGAACTCGAGCTTCTATTCCAGGAAGCCGGGATTATGGATAATCAGCAGCAGAAAACTTATTCTCTGCACTACTTAGTGGATACGGAATATGAACTATGGGGAACAGTGGACACGTTTGACGCACCGGCAACATATGAGCAGTTCAAAGTCTCCATTCAGGAGTTATATAGCGGAGTAATCAATGAGCGCCAGCATACGCAAAACCACCTTGACAGACTTGTCAAGGAAACCCTACAACTTGGCATTAGAACTGCAGAAGAACTATGCAGCTACTATCAGCGGTTCTTAGTCATCACAAAGTACCTCGTCAGTAACGACCGGTTGTCCGTAAGACAACAGAGCGAGTACTTCTTCAAGGGTTTCCAGGTGGATGTCGTGACAGAGATGTACTGATGGATGCATACCCAGTACCCCGCAGTGCACCGAGGAGATCCGTTCTCACTTGCGCAAACCCTAGCCGCAGCACAGGAGGTCATACAGGGACAATCATTTTACAACAAAATGATTAGTAAAGCCACTACTCCATCACATCCGATGAAATCCGAGTTGTTGCCACCCGCTAGGTCAGAGCCGCCCTCCACCCAATTTGTCAAACAGGAGGACATGACAGCCATGTTTGAGAAGTTCGGACAAACAATGATGCAGACGCTCAGCCAGTCTCTTGCTGCGACTCGCGCTCCACCTGTTGCCCCGCAATATCGCAATTATGCAACACCCGCAACAGGCTCGAATGCTATCCCTATAGGGAGCGCACAGCCAGTGCCATGAGCAAATTCATACAGGTGCAACTTTTGCAGTGACCTAGTGCATTTCATGAGCAGATGCCCAGATGTAGAGCAGTACCTGGCGAGTGGGAAAATTGTCAAAAACATAGAAGGCCGGATTACGCTACCTACCAGTAGCTTTGTACCATGTTATATCCTGGCTAATACAATCAAGGAGAACCTTGATGAGTATCAGTGCCGCAGTAGTGAGCAAGGAGCGGTTCATCCCGCCATGTTTTACACGCCGTGACATAGTATTCCTGAAGCCGTCATCTCACCACCCCCAGCTCCGGCCCTCATGTATAGGACTACAGTCAAAGCCATAGAGGATGAAGAGGAGGAAATAACAAGGTTGCAGCAAAGGATCATGGTGCTGCAGACAAAGAGAGTCGTGTTGGATAGGGTAGAAATTCCGATGTGGACAAAGGCAAAGGTAGTGGAACCCACGGCAGCTAAACCCATAGATAACCCGGAAGAAATTGTATCACTGGAGATAGCGAGGGACCAGGAACCCACCCGCCCATATTCGGAAGTACGGGACACCAACTACCAGCCACCTCAGGATCGCCCCTTTGCAGCACCACCGCCCAAGAGCAAAGACCTGTCGTACACCACCACCACTCCGGCGCAAAACAAAAAATTGGTAAAGGACATCTTTACCCACACGTTACAGAGCCCTGCTACCAACTTCAGTTTCGAGGAGTTACTAGCAGCATCTCTGGATATCCGTAACAAACTATGGGATTTCCTAATGCCGCGACGAGTTCCAGCACCCAACGCCACCTTCTATGACTCAGTCGCCAGAGATCCTGCCACCGCTCACAAGGTCTATGTCATGCCAGACATAGCTGAAGCATATTACACGGCGGAACCACATGACAAACCCTGGCTGTGGGTTGCCAAGGAGAGTCACACACTTAGGTGTTTGCAAGGAAGGATAGACGATTGCGCAGTAGTGGACTGCATCATAGACCCAGGATGCTCAATTGTCTGCATGTCAGATGCGGTATGCCATCAGCTCGGGATTCATTACAACCCCGCAATCCACATTGACATGGAGACGGCAAATGGAGAAGTGACACATCTCTCGGATTGGCTACTAACGTACCATTCTGTCTAGGAAACATTGAGCTCTACTTCCAGGTCCACGTCATCCGCTCTCCCGCGACATCCTGCTGGGCCGCCCCTTTGACGTCCTCACTAAGTCCGTGGTGACCAACTACAAAAATGAGGAGCAAACCATCACCATCCACGACCCCAACAGCAATACCATCACCACAATCCCAATGATAGCTCGTGGGTTGCCAAAATACGTCAGAAAACGCGAGGATGAGGCGGATTTTCAGATAACCTCGAGGAACTGACCAAAAATCAAGGAGAGGTGGCCTGCATTATATCATTTAATAATACTACTCGAAAACCTATAGATATCGAGGCCATAGCAGCTAGTCTGTCGTTACAGGCACCTCCCAATGTACATACTGACTCTGATACCAATTCCTGTGCCAATACAATTGCTAGACTCTATATTGGTGCTGTGCTAAGCCTAAACGAACTTGCTCCTATGGAATGTGACCCGCTCACCAGGGCATATCTAAATGACACAATTCTCTGACCTAACAACACACCTAAACTCGATATCCCTGCGTCACAAATACCAAAGTCTGCAAACCTGCATTGCAACAATGTTTCTCCCATTTTTCTATCAGTGCAAAAGAAGAAGTACAAACCAGTCAATAAGAAAGTCAGGCCAGTCATCAGTCAGTTACCGAAGGAATTCCGAATTGTAAGGGAAATCAAAGGTGACCCACTGGCCAATATACCCAAGTTAAGCACAAGACCACCAGAATTTATGCCAATTGGGTGTTACACAGAGGAGTGGATGAAAGCATTGAATGAGGAACAGGATAAGGAGTTCCTGTGGCTGGAGGAGAAGAAGTTGATGAACCACTTCATGATGGAGCATGAAGAAGCGTTTGCATGGGATGATAGCGAGAGAGGGTGGTTCAAAATGGAGTTCTTTCCACCCATTGACATCCCCACAGTTCCGCATACACCTTGGATACAACGGAACATCCCTATTCCGCCTGGATTATATGATCAAATCTGCAAAATAATCCGGACGAAGATTGATGCAGGTGTGTATGAGCCATCTAATTTGTCATACAGGTCACAGTGGTTCTGTGTCATAAAGAAGACAGGCAAGCTACACCTAGTCCACTCATTGGAACCTTTAAACGCGGTTACAATCTGACACTCAGGAGTCATGCCTATTCCAGAGCACCTTGCGGAGAACTTTGCGGGATGTGCCTGTGGTGGAATGTTGGATTTATTTGTCGGATATGATGAGCGTCCACTTGCAGAGGATTTGAGAGACTTAACCACGTTCCAGACACCGTATGGAGCCATGCGCTTGACGACTTTGCCCATGGGATGGACCAATTCCATACCTATCTTTCATGATGACGTGACATGTATCCTGCAACCCAAAATCCCACATCTCACTATTCTGTACATCGACGATGTACCAGTAAAGGGACCTCCAACGCGATATGAACGGAACGACGGGACATACAAAACTATACCTGACAATCCCAGAATTTGATGGTTTGTCTGGGAACACTTCCAAGGGCTCAACAGGGTGGTACAGCGGATGAAATATGCTGGTGGCACCTTCTCAGGCAAGAAACTTGTCTTATGTGCACCCGAGATTACCATTGTAGGCCACCTTTGCACATATCAGGGACATAAACCTGAGAAGGATCTCCTCGCGGCTATCACTAAATGGGCACCTTGTACGTCATTGTCCGAGGTCCAAGCCTTCTTAGGCACCATTGGAGTTGGGCAAGTTTTTATTAAAAACTTTGCATGGCAAGCACACCCACTAGTCGCACTTACCCACAAGGATGTTCTGTTTACCTCCGGACCTGCGGAAATAGCATCACAGGAGGATCTCAAACAGGCATTAATTGCGTCACCAGCACTTCATCCTATCAACTACAAATCAGATTCACCAGTGATACTCACAGTAGACACCTCTTGGATTGCTGTCGGATTCTTCCTATGCCAGTGCAACGAGGACAACCCAGCTATACACCACTACAGTAGATTCGGATCTATCATGCTAAATGAATGCAAGGCAAGGTTCTCACAGCCAAAACTTGAAATCTATGGGTTATTCCATGCTTTAAGAGCACTCAAGCTATACCTGATCGGAGTATGGAACTTAATTGTGGAGGTAGACATGCGTTACATAAAGGACATGCTGAAAAATCCCGATATAGCGCCATCAGCATCAATCAATCAGTGGATCTTGTCAATCCTCACTTTCCATTTCAAGCTAGTGCATGTGCCTGGTCAACTCCATGCACCAGACGGTTTATCTCAACACCCACGTCAGCCATTAGATGAAGAGCTGGATAGCAAAGAGGACGAGGAGTTTGACGACTGGATTGACAACCTTTACGGGTTTATGCATCAGATAAACCCGGTGAAAGCCGCAATAACGAGAAAGCGGGTCATTGTAGTTCCGCACTTCCATGATCAAGTAGCAAGAAAAAGGGAAAAGTCGACTATGAGTAGGAACACTGAGAAATCCGCTAAGTTCCCGGTTATTACCATTTCCACATTCTTACTTGGGAACAAGACACCAGAAGCGGAGGAGGTCACAACAGTCAAAGGAATGACCTACGAGGAGGTGTTCCCTGGAGGGCCGAACTATCTGCCAAAGATGAGGAACAGTTATGCCTGGTCAAGTGGTTTTTAACAGATCCGGGATGAGTAGAGGAATTAGTGGATGAGGAATGGGCACGGTTTGTGCATTTCTGCACACAATACTTCCTTAATGACGACAAACTATGGCTTAAGGACCAACATGGTGCCCACAAGATAGTGTTGGAGCCATCCAGGAGACTACAAGTGTTGGTGGGTTGTCATGATGAATTAGGCCATCACGGATTTTATGCAACCCGCTCCACTGTTGTGGAACGCTTTTGGTGGCCGCAAATGCACAATGACATCAAGTGGTACATCAGGTCATGTCATACATGTCAATGTTACAGTTCTCTTTTCCCTTTGTTAACGGACTACATTTACTTGTTACAAACCCATAGTTATGCTTGGACGTTATCTCCTTTTATAGCTAACTTCATCTTTCCTTTCTTAGATAGCTATGCTCTTTCCCCTTATATTCTTATTGTTCTCTTAACGTATATAAACCCCTCTCATGTACCGTAGTTCTTCAGTTCCAACTTAGTCGAATCTTATCCATAACCTGAACGCTCTTTTGCTCGTCGCCTCAACCGCTCTCCTCGCTCTCTCTCTAGCCTTCGTCATCATCAGACTTAGTGCCTAGAACCCTCGTCCAGAGATTGGGAACAGACCAAGACTCTGTTTGTCGCTGTAGACTTGGACGCTGAACGACGTTGTGGACATCGACTGTAACAGTCAAGAGCGCCAATTACAGCTATTCCAAATTCCGCCTGTCATTGCAGAACCTGCTCCCATCTTTGCTAAAGTCTACATGGACACTATGCACCTACCGCCATCAAACCAGTACAAATACCTCATTCAAGCTCGTTGTTCTCTCACTCACTACCCAGAATATCACGCTTTGCGTCGAGAAACTGCCAACGCCATCGGGGATTGGATATTTGAGGACCTTATTTGTCAATGGGGAAGCTTAGTGGAGATTGTTACAGATAATGGAGCACCAATTATCCGGGCTGTGGCACATCTAGCTAAGAAATACCACATCCATCACATCCGCATCTCGGGTTACAACTCACGCACTAATGGGATAGTAGAACGGAGCCATTACGACGTTAGACAGGCACTATACAAAGCTAGCGACAGACAAAGCGCCAATTGGGCTTCTGCTCTCCATTCTGTATTCTGGTCCAAATGTGTCACAGCAAGGCGACAAATGGGAATCTCTCCCTACTTCGCAGTCACTGGGACACAGCCACTACTTCTGCTGGATATTGTAGAAGCCACCTACCTATTGCCACCACCAGCAACATTTTTATCCACCATGGAATTAATTGCCCATCGTGCTACTGAGCTACAAAAGCAACATGCTCAGACAGAGGCATTGAAGGATAAGGTTTATGCAGCATGAGGAGCAGCAGCTAAACGATTTGAGCAGGAGCATCCGACGGTGATATGGAACTTCAACTTCAAGCAGGGTGTGTTAGTCTTGGTCCGCAATACTGCTATTGAAAAATCCCTTAACCGGAAGATGTGCCCGCAATACATTGGTCCTTATGTGGTGTTGTTGCAGAATAAGGGAGGTGCATACCGGCTTTGCAAATTGGACGGTACAGTACTCGACAGACCCTATGCCGCATTCCGCATTATTCCATATTTCACAAGACAGCATTTAATCATACCCGACAGTGCATTAGATGCCTCTGAGGAGGAGCTCGAAAATATGGCCAATGGCAATTCACAAGGCAATGATTCTGTGCAGGCAAATGCGGAAGTAGAGGAAGAAGAAGAATTGGAGGAAGGATCGCCAGACCCAGAACCCGATGGTGACCCGGACAACATCTAAAATAGCAGCAGCTGACACAAATACTGCTGCTTGGGTTATTTTCTTATTTATCACACACCATTTACCACACTGCTTATTTCATTTCATTATATCTCACCGTTCCGACTGTGCACACACCAAATTCACTTGTAATATAAAGTCCAAAGTACAAAAATAAAATAAATGGCAAACAAGGACAATGCGAAGGGGAAAACGAGCCGTTACTCCGCATTTGATGAAGCAGACTCAGAGTCGGACTCTGACTCTGACCCCGATCCCTTTGTCACCATGATATGCGCCCCATCTCCTGTCTGGACCAACACAACCTCGTTTGAAAAAAGTCCCGATGTCGCCATACCAAATCCCACGTCATCTGCAGCCATCAGAACACCCACTGTTGATAATCCGAGACACTCATTCCGTTCTTGGTTAACCGCGACCAAGGTGGCATGCTGAAGGGAGGCGACACATCGGAATTCCTGAAGGAGGGCCTCGAGTAAGGTGTTTTGTGTGCAGAGGAGAGAGTTTGTCATGTCTTGTTGGATGAGCAGGTCTTCAATGCCCAACGGCTCTTCCTCGCCCGCGTCCTTGTCATCTTCCGGTTCGTCATCGGAAACTTCCAGTATCTCCTTGATGTTGCCACTTCTCTTCAATACGCGACTGGAAATGGACTTCCCATTTACCTTGCACACCTGCCGGATGCGTTGACATTCCGCGCACACCTTGCTTTTGGGCCCAGTTGATGGAACGCATTTTATGCCATTTTTGACACACCTACAAACTCAATTAGGCTGGTTACAAAAGGCAGTACCAACATACCTATCACACACCCTCTCATTCAGTGTGTTTGACTTGGACCGTTTTGATGGTCCGGCCTCTGCGTTTGTGCTCATCTGCCTCAGTCGCTTGGAACGACCTTTCCCCTTTACCCGTGCTGCCTCCCGCTCATTGTTGACAACCATGCTCACCAGCTTCTCCACATCATCAACCAACATCTGCACTTCTGCTGCTTCTGCTGCAGCCAGCGCCCCACGTAAGTTGACGGGAGAAGGCTCCTGCGTCACAGCCTTGCTTCTAGGTTGAGGCTTGGGATGACCAACCTGCACTCGTGCTGCTTCCTCTGCTCGATGACACTCTTCCGCTTTATGACGCTCTTCTGCTGCTCACGCAGCCTCCTCAGCTTGATGACATTCCTCAGCCAAATGTGCAGCTTCTCCTGCTTTGCGATGCTCCTCCTCCTTGCGCGCCTTTTTCTCAGCCGCCTCCCTTGCCAACCGAGCCTTCTCCACTTTCTCTGCCTTCTTGCGGGCCAATTGCACCTCCATCTGCACAATTTCATCATCGGAGGAGAAATCAGGCGAGTTTTGGTGGGCGGATGACATGGGGAAAGGAAAGAATGAAAGGAAGAGGAAAATCCCACGAGGAATACCAGAGACCCGGAACACATGCCCCCTGGAGCACTCAGAGTGGTCACAATCACATAACAATGGCACGGCAACCTTAAACGCGCAAAAGGATCCGCATAGAAGCAGGTGGCTTGGAATGATATGACACCACTAGCTCATCATGATAATGGGAGACCCTTATTACGGTCATGAATTCATTTATGCTTACATCATCGAAGCATTAGATCACTGTGTAATGCCGGCAAACCCGTATTATGGCCACAAATCTGTTGTCCCTCTTTTAAAATTGGAATGTAAGTGCAATGACCAAGGGCAGTCAAATTTTTAAGTGGGGGGGAGATGATGAGCTGTGTCCAGCTACAACTGTGTAGGGCTTCTTTAGAAGCCTTACCTTCAGAATGCTAGGGATCCCACACATGCACTGACCCCTTCACTAACATTTGCACTTCCCAAGGTTGTTCGCGAGCAGCCGATTATCCAATGCATGCAATACACCTTCATCCGACATATTCCGCTTATCCAATGAGATTCAACGGTCACACAGCACATCTCTATCCTGCAAGACAACTCTCACTCGTACACCTAACACGGAACGACAAGAGCTTGCTTCTCCAGTGCTCAACAGAGACAGTACAGCCGCTGACTCATCACGACCATAATGGGAAGGATGGCTGTATAGCCACTGACGGATCGGGAAACACCGTTGCATCAATCACAATACTGATCACTCAGTTTATCAATGATCGATCACAAGAAGAGTATTTTCTGCCCAGGAGAATGGCTTATGATCAACAATGTATGGTGCTCAACAAGCAAGGACCTATATCAGATAACAGAATCGCATCCAAACTGCAGGAACGCAATTGCCAAAGAAAGAAGTAGCATCAGAGTGAGACACATAGCAGGGTCGCACTACAAAGCCATACGATGGCAGCAATTGAAGGATTTTCCGAATGTCTAGGCTACATCGAGGTTTGCCTTTCAAGCACAGATTTGGAGAAGGAGTAGGATTTTCAGAGTCTCGTCATCTCAGTAGAGTACGAAAAGTATATAAAGTGTTTGCATTTTCCTTAGAATAATAAGAAAGTCCCCCCCTCAGTTAAAGTCTCATCAGTCGTGTCTTGTCTCTTAGTCTCTCCATTCTTGTTCCTTGTTCTGTCCCTTTCTTTGACCTTTTCAAGTCCTCAGTCATGTTCGACGCATTGCCCTTGTCATCAACAAGCTCAAAGTCACATTTGATGCTTTGCACTGTGTTCTGCGCATACCATACAAGTCGCTACATGCCACAACAGGCGTAATTATCCTATTATCCGCACTTCCGTACTTCGATTATCCGTTTTATCCGTGCTCCTATTATCCATGGTTCCGTGTTATCTGGCCACACATCCAATTATCCATACTTGCATACCTGCACGCTAATCGCAGTCCAACAGACGATTTGACGGGACTCCTCTTGGGACTCGCGCAACACGCTCCCTGTCTTTAGCTGGTGGAGTAGGATATTACCGTGTTGGTCACTGTCTCTAAAGAATTCTCTGTAGAGGGTTCTTCCTGGGTTGTTTTCTGGTTCCTTGACAAGGTAGAGCGGTTCTCCCTGTACTTCACTACCCCAGTCTAGGTAGATTTGATCAGGTAAATTGAATTCAAAGGCTCCTGAGTAGAAGTCTCCTGAGAAATATTTATCTGGGACTGGTTCATTTCGTTTCTCTCCTTCTGTAACAAAATACCAGGTTCGTTGGTAGAGAAAAACTTCTTGTTGTCCAAGGTAGTACTTCCCCTTATAGGTGACGGATCCATTCGGGGGTTGTTCCTGAGAGCTGCGGGTCTCAATGGTGTCGGCTAGGGATGATACCCTGAGCTAGTCCTGAGTTCCAACTTATGTTACGGTCAATGTCCACAACATCGTTCAACGTCCAAGTCTACAGTGACAAACAGAGCCTTGGTCTGTTCCCAATCACTGGACAAGGGTTCTAGGCACTAAGTCAGATGATGACGAAGGCTAGAGAGAGAGGACGAGGAGAGTGGTTAAGGTGACAAGCAATAGAGCGTTCAAGTTGTGGATAGGATTCGACTAAGTTGGAACTAAAGAATTATGGTACATGGGAGGGGTTTATATGTGTTAGGAGAACAATAAGGACTAAAGGGGAAAGAGCATAGCTATCTAGAAAAGGAAAGGTAAGGGTAGCTATGAAAGGAGATAATGTCCAAGCGTAACTATGGGTTTGTAACAAGTAAATGTAGTCCATTAACAAAGGGAAAAGAGAACTGTAACATATCTCAGTATGGGGAGGATGAAATTTTCACACTGCCCGATCATGATTACTTCCTGTCCAAACTAGGGGAGGACGTTGAATTCACACAGCAATGGGTCCAAGGAATCTCAAAGGAGAAGCCAGTATTACCTGGGTCCTATACAATGGCCATTCCCAAAATGGCACCCTGGAAAGTGAATGGATACTGCTACCTGTATCTGTTCAAGAAAGAATTTCATAATCAATTCCATTGGCCAGAATGGCCTACATTAGAAAGAATTCTCTCATGGGAGCCGGAACTTAGGGATTATTCTGTGGTCTTTGGATTGCAGGATAATGTGAAACCAGATAAATTCCATGTGCTAGAATGGGCAGAAATAAGTCTCAAAAAGGACAAGATCTATACATGGAAAGACCTGGAGTGTCTGGAGCGCCATGGAAAATTTAACAAACGAGCCAGTTTTGGGGGTCAAGGGAAGTCAAAGAAACCAAGATCCAAATCACCTGCAACTATATCCTCATTTGTACAAGGAGTCTCCAAAAACCCATCTGTCAGATCCCTCCCTGAACTAGGACAAGTCTCAGTAAAAAAGTCCTATTCCCAAGCAGTCATAAGCGCATACAGACCTAGTAAGGCACTAACCAGAACCCAGGGGGCAGACTGGACATGGAATGGTGGATCAGTCGCTAATCCCTTAGACTGGTTGAGAGAGGACCTTAATGCACCCAGCTCGTCCAATACAGAGGCATGGAAATGGGAAATCGACAATTGGAGATAGGAAGTTAAGAAAGATATTTCCACTCCCTACCCATACCCAAAACCCCGATATGATAGGCACACACTTCATCCAGACATTCTGGGATTTTGTTACCTGTTCCTCATCAAAGCACAATATTGGGATGAGTACAATTGGCCTGCATATCCTCAGATCCACGAAGTGATATCATGGGACCCGAACTTGCAGAACAAATGGATCAGGATATCAATTCGTTGAACCCATGGTCTAGACCATTGCTATCATATTGACAAGCAGATGAATGGGTATGATGGATGGGCACATTTGAATCTGATGAATCGGTCTGGTTCAGGACACAAATGACTCGGGGCATTCCAGTTTACCACAGACAGACATGTTAGCCAACATGTATAATGCCTTAACCAGATGGCGAATGGTATGGGCTGAAGATACTGAACTACCTGCTCCTCAAGGCGCTACTCTGGTGCAAATGGCTGCACAGGAAGATGTCATTCAAAGACAGCAGATGCAATGTGAAGAAACCATCACAGCAATAGGACAAGTAGTCACTGGAATCGTAAATGAATATTGACAAGCTAACCCAATACTGCCACCTGCACCCCTTACTAAAGCCGAGATGCCTGATTACTATGAGGGAGATCCCCACATGGTAGATGGATGGCTGAGGCAAATGAGGACGTATTTCACACTGGCATGGGAAATCCAACTGGATCAGAAGATTTCAATATGTCTATACCAGATTTGAAAAGGAAAAGACAACCGAGCAGGAGATTGGGTGGGAGTTAAACTTAAAGCAGTCCAGCATGCAGATCAAGAATATCAAAATGAGGTGGTTAATTCTGGATGGCCAACCAACTTGTCATGGGCATCCCTCAATCAAGGCGTTATTGTAAATGACCACAAGATTTGGCGACCTTTATGAAACCAGTTTCCTTTCACATCCTGGGAGGACTTTGCAACACAGATGCATGAATTTTTCATGTCAACTGAGACCCGAGAAAAGGTGACTGATGCAATCTTGGCATTAAAGCAAGGAAACACAATGATTGAGAATCATGTGGTCCAGTTCAACGCACTACTGCCATTAGTAGGTTGGGATAACAGAGCATTAATCACACTGTTCAAACAAAACATCAACCCTGCACTAGGACGAGACCTAATTAGGCATGGAAATCTAGGGGATGATGCAACCCTAAAACAAATTCAGGATTGGGCAATAGAGTTGGCACAAGCTTATTGCAAAGCAATGGAAGCATATGGACTGGATAGACAAAAAGGCGGATACAAAGAAAAAACGGTTGCTAAGGATAGTAAACCAAACCAATTCCAGTACAGTACGCTGACAACATCCAAAGACCCAAATGCCATGGATGTCGACAAGAGCAAAAAACAGGTTACAGGAAGTTGCTACAACTGCGGAAAAGAAGGACATTTTGCATGAGATTGTCCAGAGCCAAGAAAGCCTCGATGGAAGGATAAGGGGAAGTGGAAGGCAAGAAAGGTTAAGATAGAAGAGCTCACCGAGGAGCAATGGAAGGAGCTCAGAAAAGAGAAGGGTTTTGGTGAAAGCCAGTAGGCAAGCGCTCAGCACTGCTGGCTAGTAGTAAGGAGTACAATATTTCTGTTTAGAAATATTGTACTCCTTACTACTAATAAAGTTTTGAAATTGGACAATGATTCTTGTGTAAATGTACAAAATTTGTTATATGAATATTCCTCTCATATTCATCGGATTTGAAACTTAAGTGTGAGCACAAAACCCAGAATCAAGCAGTGGACTCCTGCTTGGGTAATGAGACAGATATGGCAACAAAACAAAACTGTTGCTATGGATTGTCTGAAAGGATGGGTTCATGAGAAGCATCTATCTGAGGTGACACCACAATTGTTGAAAAAACTAAATCAACAATCAGAATTGGAAGCAATGTGGAATCTAGCACAGTTGCAACAACAGATTGTCAAGGCCTCAGGAAAGCAGGAAATGAATCTCAAAGGGATAATAACCACTATGGATACAGGATCCACAATTCCTGTTATGGCTTTAGTTGACTCAGGATGCACAGGATCGTGCATTAATGATGAATTTGTAGAAAAACATCGGATGAATAAGCGGCGCCTCATGAGACCAATACCAGTTTTGTTCTTTTGTTGTTAACACCAACCCATCATGTTTCAACATGTACACATTGAAACTGATCAAGAGTAGTTTGATGTTGGATGGCATGTTGAAAAGTGCCTCCCATACAGCTGAACCAGATTCCAACCAATTTAGGATGTTCTCCAGAGTTCTTAATTCCTGCACAATTTGTTGGTCCAGTTCCTTGAACTGGTGCTTCTGCAACAATTGTTTGTGGTGTATTTTTAGCAACTCCCGCCATGTGTCTTCTTGTTCCCTGATTGCTGCTTATTTAGCATGCCATGCCACTAATCTTTCTTGACAGATTTGCTCACAGTGTAGCTGTCTCTGCTCCTTGTTCCAGAGCTTCCATGCCTGAACATGAGCATCATGTTGCCAGTTGTTGGTCCAGACTTATACTGGTTGAAATAATTTCTTTACTGTGCATCCCTGCACCCATTCGATCGAGAAGGCCTTCCTGATTTCAACAAGGGTCATGCCAGCCCTTGGCAATACAAAGTTGAACAGCCCTGCCATTCCTAGTAATCAATTGATATCTGTGTTCCTGATTCATGACACCTCAAGTAGAGGGATACTGCCTCTTCTTCTGTAAACGTACTTCCTAATATGTCCACTGTCTGTCATAGTCAATATGCACCCATGTCCAGATCTTCGATTTAATTCCACCAATTGACCCAAGTGTGTGGTGCCCAGGTTTTCACTGAGATGTCCTTGTGCTCAGATCAATAGATCTGATACATGATTGGTGTTCTCAGACTGTATCTCCTTGATACATGACACACAAATGGATTTTCTTCAGGAGTTCCACTCCCTTTTCTGCAGTACTAGTACTGGTGCCTGCAAGACCCTGCCTGGCCAACTACAGTGCATTCCAAGCTCTTGTCTAATACTGTTTTGTTGCCAGTAGCCAATTGGCCATAGTCAGTTCACAACAATGAACTGAGGCTATCTGTTGTTGAAGTTGTTGTTGCCTAGAATCCTCAAGGCTGTCAACAGGCATGTATTGCAACATGTGTTGAGTCAGATGATGTGTCAAAATACAAAACTTGCTCTGTCACTTTCTGTGGCAACAAGCAAGACCTGCTCTGCACTGTGACAAATGACAAAGGGTGTGATAGGAAGACTCTAGATCATGTTAAGACTAATCTTTACACAATCACAAGCTTTGTTGAGAGAGAAAGAGAATAGAGAGTTTATTAAGACACAGTAGTCAGTGACCTACAAAGAGGAAACTATCTAGAGTCTTAAGGCCTCCTACCTACAGAGTGCAGAGTGCACTCCTTATATACCTGAGTGCACAGACTGCACAGCTGCTAAGGCACAGCTACAATACCTAGGCCCATCTCCCAGACTCCCAGTCCCTTCCTGTGAACACTGTTTCACCCAATATCCCCTAATGGCCTTGATCATATAGCCACCCTGGGTTATGTAATCTTCCTGCCATATCTGGATAAGGGTCCTTCACCATATGCTTGCATCTCATCATATGTCCCTACGTAGCCCTCTGTATAAAATAGAGAAAAATAAAGAAAAATGTCTGTGTCATAACAGTGACAGGCCAAGACCTCCCTCACCTTTACATACAAAATAGGAGACACAAACAACAATACTTTTTGGGATGCCATCACAGGTGATCTTGATCCAAACAACACTGGATTTAGTTCATCATCAGAAGGGGAATCTACATCATCACAATCAACCAACTCTATCACAGAGGGACAACATCAGTGGGAACCAGCATCATTTCCCATCTTACTACCTAACCCAGCCACACTAAACCCAAATCTACTATTTAACTCTGATGCAGATTTTATTGGAGAACCCACACCACCTTTCTCACCACCTCCCCCTTTGCTTACTCTCCATCACCTACATTGCCACTGCCAAACTATCACAGTATGGCAGCACCCCAAGAAATGACATCAGCAGAATTGCTGGACCTCCTCAATGTGCAAGCTGCAACCATCCAAACCCTCCAAAACCAGCTGACACACTACAAGCAAATGCTGCACAAGCTGCAGAACCACCTCCCCCCACCAATGTCATTAATATACCGCCAGGGATGATATTCAATATTCCCAGAGATGTAGCCAAACCCCTGGTTTTCTCTGGCAAGATGTCAGAGGTCACCAATTTCATTAACACTTGCTGTGTTATGACACAAACATTTTTCTATATTTCTCTCTATTTTATTCAGAGGGCTACAGGTGCATAACGAGATGCAAGCATATGGCGAGGAGTCAAGAGCTGTGCCTTTAGTTCCAAATGAGATTCCTGATGCACCATGAAAAGTGATTTTGGTAGATTTAATTGGACCTTTGCCAGATTCCAAGGGAAATGACATGATCATGGTCATAGTAGATTGTTTCATGAAGAAGGCATACTTCCTGCCAACCACATCATCAATCACATTGCAAGGGGTGGCAGTGCTATTCTGGGATAACATTTTCAGAGAACACAGATTGCCAAGGAAAGTCATCAATGACCAAGGGCCACAGTTTGTTTCCAAGTTCATGGACAACTTGTATGGGATTCTGGGTATTCAGGCAAATAGATCAACTGCCTACCTGTTACAATTCAATGGTTTCGACGAAACAGTGGGTGACATGTGTGATGAACAGGTGCCCATGGTAGTGCTCTAGCTTACATCAGCAGGGAATAAGGTTAAGGGGAGGTGGACATAAGGGGGCCATGAGGCGAGGGGTATATAGTTGTAGTTAGAGCCTGCTTGATAGTCACTGTTGTAGACAGGTCTACAGAGTTTCCATTTTCTTTCTCCCTTTTCCTCTGGTTGTGCAACTTGGTCTACTGACCTCATAACATAATCAAGAGCCTTTAAGAATCACCTCGCACAGGTATTGACTACTGACTGCGAAACTTGATCGCTATGCCAGTGTCACAGGCAACATCAATCTCAGGTGCTAACCACACAACCATTCAAGGCATCGTTGACGCAACCAACACTCAAGGCGCTCAGCAGAGTGCATCAGTTAATGGAACTGGTATGGAGTCCGTTTTTGTTTTTTTTACACAGGTCACATCTCAGGCAACAAAACTGCACTCAGTGCAAGTGCCATCCTGCCTGGTCGGGGGGAATGGCAGCTGGTGCAGTGGAAGAGGGTGGGAAAACACCCAAAGAAAATGCATGGGGGTGTCGTGTATCAAGGATGCACAGTGTCAGGACACCAATCATGTATCACAGCTAGTTCTGTGAGCATAGCCAGTTCCCACCAACCACAACAGTCATGTGTGTCAGTGGATAATACACAGGGCCATGGAGCACCATAGGCATGAGGCAGAAACATGCTGTCTCCTTGCCAAAGCAGACAGAATGGCTCGGGCAAAACAGTCTGAAGTGTGGGAGGCATTACTCAGGGAGTGCAGGGAATGTGACGAAGTGGCACATCTTGAAAGAGAAAAGGCGCAGGCTCCATGTGTCCGAGAACGGGCGCAGCAGGTGCATCAGCCAAGGCCAGTTATACAAAGAAAGGCAGCAGAGGCCAAGCCTTTGACACTGGCAGTCACAACTCCAGACTGGGTAAAGAATGTTCCCAGTTTCAAGTATACAGCCAACGAGCTGGTCAGCAGGTTTATCCCTAAAGCTGGTGTTGAAAAAAGGCAGCAGAGGCCAAGCCTTTGACACTGGCAGTCACAACTCCAGACTGGGTAAAGAATGTTCCCAGTTTCAAGTATACAGCCAACGAGCTGGTCAGCAGGTTTATCCCTAAAGCTTGTGTTGAAACGATCTTGTAAAGATCATGATAACATTTCGGATCATTCCGATCTTAGCTGATCTTATCTTATCTGTCCCAGAATAGTCCGTTCCCCTTGTAGATAATATGGTGATGGGACAAAAAGTATCTTTGACAGATATTATAGAGTTGGACAGATATTATAGAGTTTGACACATGTCATACTCAGACAATAAGTGCACCATGTGCACGACTGTGCAAAGCTGTGTTACACACAGCATTGAACACAGCAATGACTGCGCATTACCAAGCGCAATATAAATCATCAGTCAGCAATACTAATATTGCTGACCTCATGCATGTAGATAGATAGTATATATACCTGTGTATGTAGTTGTCAATCTACAGTTCAGTTCTCTGCTCTACTAGGTGATTGCCACAAGCGGACCTAAGTGATCTAACTACAGCTACAAGTGAGTATTTACTCACCAGCTCTACCCATTCTACTGCGCCCCTGTCATGCTCTGCTTCGACAGGTTATGGGCCCCGTCTGCTCGCAGACCTGGTGACCCTTCCCCTTGACAACCCTGTCTCAAGGACAGGGAGGGAGATAGCTGTCACAGTCCTTGGGAGGATCGCTTTTGGTAATTATACCAAAAATAATCAAATCAGGTTTGTTGGGTAAGGAGCCCTAGCTGTAGTACATACCATGTATTATCAACTGTTTGTAAAAGGCTAACATAACCTTGGAGCTCACCAAACAAAAAGCCAGATCAGATCTAACCAATCTGATCTCCACCTGGAGAGGTGTGAGAATAATACAGCCCCAGGTTTCTGATGACCCTGGTAATACAAAAATCATAATCTGGACACGTCTGCAAGGACCTGGTGTCTGGGGGAGTCAGAGGATACTCCCTTATCAACCACCTCCGGGTTTAGGGCCATCTTATGATGGATAAAGATCATGGTTATGGTCATGATCAAAAGGCTTATGCACCCCCCTATTGGCCGTGAATAATTATGCACTTATATCACTATATGGGTTTTCATCCCATCTTTCTGTGATTATGTAGTCTATTTCTATACGAAGGTTGTGCTGCTTGGGCATTGTCCCTTGGTACACGCAAACCATTGATGGGCACTGGTTAGCATCCCATCTAGATTAGGATTGCTTCTTAGCAGCATAATATACAATTATAAATAGATATTTACTATACTCTTTTTATACCTTGGTTGTTGGGATTTGATGGAGCCCCAAAACCATAAATCAGGGAAGGAGGATACTTCCCTGATGACGATGAATTACCTAAAAAGCAATCTCTGTCCCTGTCAAGGGAGGCACCTGTGCTGCCCTAACTAACCGGGAGCATCAAAGACATGCGCATTGCTACTAGTCTAGAAAAGCAAATGCTGACTGGATTTTTTCCAGATCCTCAAAACCAAACCAAACTTCCAACCCTCTCATTGTATTTACTTGTTTTTACAAATGAATATATAAATAACAATAACACAATGTCTTCCTCTACCTCCTCCAACATCTCTGCTGCCTCTGCTGCCTCTGCTGTTGTTTTTGCCGCTGCTGGCAAGAAATTCATTGCCACTTCTGGCAAAATGTCTCCCATATCCATTTCCTCAACTTCACCTGCTGGATCTCCTGGCAATAAATTGATTATTGCCAATACTGGCAAGGAAACCATTGGCGTTGTTGCCGACAATGATTTCTTCACTGTCAGCAAACCAGGAAAAGTTGCCAGAAAATCCGGCAAAATTGTTGGCAAAACCAGCAAATATGCTGGTACAGACAAGGCAACCTTTATTGCCAGTTTGGCAACTGGCAAAAAGGAGAAGGCAACCAGCAAAACTGCTGGCAAAACCATTTCCAGCAAAATTGCCGGACAAAGCAACTCTTATGCTGCTATAGCTGGACAGTCTTCCAGCTCCCCATCTAGCAATGGTTCATCAAGCTGACAAATCAACTATTTTGACCTCCTTCCTGAGGAGGCAATAATTATTTCTGACAAGAAATCAGAAAATGCAGCCCTCTTTGGTGTAGCATCACGCTACAAAGGAAAAGAAATGGCAGCCCAATTCAAATTGGGCAACATAATGGATTCAGGACTGGCCAAAAAGCAGGAACACTGCTCCGGCAATGAGAGAATGCCGCCGGCAAGTCTGGCAATAGGAATGATATTGAGACTACATTAGACAGAATCTAATGCCCATACAATGAGCGTAAGATAAACTATCTTAAGTCTTGGGGAACCAAGACTACCTACAGCTGGTCTTATATACTATTCTACTAAGACCCCTTGCAACCCTTCCCACTGGCACCTCTACAGCCTCAGTGACTCATACTGCTTGAGTGCTGCTTCCAGACCCTTGAGCGCTGCTTCTGGACTTCATCTATCTTTAGCAATGCTGTGCGCCCTTGACAGTTCCACATGTGCCCATGGCCTAGAACCTTCCCCTCAGCCTGGCGCTCCCACAGTCTCCATCTGGGCCCTATTCCATGAGGCATACTGCTCACAGGCCTCCCGCGATCCCCAACAGGGAGTTGCTATTGCCATATCAAGCCATTGAGCATTGCCGCTGATCCCATGCCTTATTGGGGTGATGTACTGATGCGCTGATGTGATCCACGCGCATTGCCACCCAGGGTTGTGATCTCTTTCCTAGTATGTAGGTGGTTGGCCCAACCAACCATCACCTTGTCTTCTAGTGAGTGCTCCCATGCACTAACCCACGCAAAGTATTCCTATAGTCCCTCCCATGATCCCAGATCATGTATAGATGTTCCAGAGTGGTCCCAGACCACTAGCAAGATAAAAAGAAGAAAAAGATGTGTTAGGATGGATTCCTAACATCACCTTCTCCTCAAGGCTTCTTGTCCCAAGAAGCCAGCGTGCAACTAGCCCTGTTGCCCCACTTCTTAACTGTTGTTCTTTAAAGACCTTTGGACGTCGGTCTATTGGCTTTCTTGATTTTCATAAAAGAATCCATATCCCAATATTCAGATTCCTGCTATTGTTCACCAAGTGCGCCTTAACTGAGTTTTGATACTCCAGCTCCCTACTGAACATTGTATGACTTTTGACAAATTCCTGGTCTGCTCCTCTGGCACTTGATCCAATCGTCCTGACTGCAATCCTCTTGGCTCTTCCTAAGCAACCTTTCCTAAGTGCCTTCGCTTAAGGCTCCCACTGTCATAGACTTGAACTTGCTTTTGGTAACCCAGCGCATACTGGATGACAAATGCCCTGGTAACTCGGCACTTCTCCTTGGCTTGCTTTTGATGACCCAGCGCCTTACTGGGTTTGGATCCCAAAAATCAAATGGCGGAAAAAATTAAATTTTCCCTCAGGCTGTTATTTCGGAGGGTGAACGGAGACTCAGTCATTCCGCAATCCTCGGTCCTCCTCGCCTTGCCTCACACTTCGTTCAGCAAGCCCTTGGAGTCCCTCGGGTTGCCTCCATTCATCTCGTCTCCTTTTCCCTCTTCACCTTCACCTCAAAATGTGGACCCCAGACACATCTGACAGATGGTGTGTGAAGGCTGGCCAACACCAAGGAGGACAGCCACAACACAGCCATCCTACCAAAACCCCCCGTCCCCCACAGAGAAGGGTGAGTGAGTAACATTGAGGAAAGAAAAAAAATTCCACAATTTTTGGTATTTCCATAGCTATAAGGTAGCAACCCCTTTCTGTTTTGTTGACTTTTTGTCCTGTCAACTACTTTTGGTCTGCTAAATCTCCTGTATAGCTCCAACAATCCTCTGTTGACAATTTCCTTCTGTCCATGTATTCTTTCCTGAGTTCTTGGTCTGTGCATACAGCTACTGGTGTATGTGTAGCAACAAAACCTTTTTCCTCATTGATTGAACCTAAGTGGATGTTCAAATGTCCAGGATTTTCCACATAAATCATCCCACCCTTAATCAAGGGGTGTCATTGCTTATGACTCCGATGATCTTCTGATCTTTGACAACAATGAGTCAACCTTCCCCTCAGGCCTGATCCCATCCTTTACTTGATCAACTTTTACTCCTGTCGATCCTGATGGACCTGAGTGGTTACTCCTTCAGCTTTTAACCTTCAGCTGGCGACTTTGTTCTGGCAGTTAGTCTCTGCCCTGTTCCTGTGACTACAACTGTTCCCGGAAACTCTAGTCCTGTAATTCTGCAGATTTTTCTTGGATGCATTGAATATCATCTCTTATGAAAAAGAGAGCATTGTCCTGCTCCTATCCTTTGTTTCCAGACTTCTTCTTATGCCAATCAAATTGCCCGCCACTTTTGCTATTCATTGTCTAACTTTTGAATAGCTCCCAACCACTGCGGTCTTTTACTGGCACCTGCATTTCCACCATAAAACATTGAAAGAATTTCTGTTCCTTGAAATCCTTCCTGACAAAATAACTGTGAAGATAATCTGTCCGCTGGGTCATGATTCATCTCTGGCAATCATTCATGCTTGCACTTTTTTTCCAACTGGAGTTCCCCCAACCAGTAGACCTTTTAAGGAGATATCCAGCTCCCTGTTGAGACACAATAGTCAATAGCCTACAAAGAGGCTACCATCTAGAATCTCGAATCGCCCGAAGTCGATGTTGATCTAACCAGTTTGGCTAACTCCTCCCTGATGGCATGTGATTGACCCGTTTGATAGTAGACTCGACAATTTGAGTTGTTCATACATAACATGTAAGTTACTGTCCATTGCCAAGTTGAAAAGAGAATTGTGCTTTTGATATCCCAGCGCCTTACTGGGGTTTTTGTGACTGTGACCCACACGCTGGTATGGTGTCCTTGTCCTTGTTCCCAGAGTCTATCTTTAATGTCGCACTCCTAATGACAGTGATCATAAACAACCTTCCCCTCAGGTTGTTCCTTAACTATAAGATCCTGGACAACCTTCCCCTCAGGTTGCCCCTTCAGGGTTCTCTTGACTGTTAATACCCTGGTTCCTAGGATAGTCTTTTACTGGCACCATCATTCCTTGGCTGATGATCCTGATGCTGATCTATTCAACCCTCCTTGATGGTTTCTTATCCAGGGCCATCTCCCTGATGAAATGATGTTTGCCCCATTTGTTCTGCAGGTGGCTTCTGCATTCTGCAACTGACTGTTGCGTGGCAATGTTCTTTTCTCTGGCATCCATCTTTCCATTGGTCCAAAATAATCCAAGCGCTCAACCAATATTGCCCAAGTGATCCATTATTACACTCATCACCATATCGCTCTACTGCATGAGGAGCCATGTGTGACTCTTGTGTTCCTGGATATTGCAACAACTACTGGGGCTGCATCGGATCCTTTCCTTTCCACTAAATGATTGTGGTGACTAGAACTATGTCCATTTGTTACAGCAGTTGACATCTGCTTTCCTTCATTGTTACACTTCTCTTTTCCCTTTGTTAACGGACTACATTTACTTGTTACAAACCCATAGTTACGCCTGGACGTTATCTCCTTTGGTAGCTACTTTCATCTTTCCTTTCTTAGATAGCTATACTCTTTCCCCTTATATTCTTATTGTTCTCTTAACGTATATAAACCCCTCTCATGTACCATAGTTCTTTAGTTCCAACTTAGTCGAATCTTATCCATAACTTGAACGCTCTTTTGCTCGTCGCCTCAACCGCTCTCCTCGCTCTCTCTCTAGCCTTCGTCATTATCAGACTTAGTGCCTAGAACCCTTGTCCAGTGGCTGGGAACAGACCGAGACTCTGTTTGTCGCTGTAGACTTGGACGCTGAACAACGTTGTGGACATCAACTGTAACATTCATCTTCAATTGATCCTGGGCGCTCCACCAGCAATCAATCTCTTCCTTTGGCTTATCCTGAAACGTAGTGACGCCTCCTAGACAGGAGGGATGCTGCCTCTTCATCAGTGATTGTGCTTCCTAACACAACCACAGCTCAATGTGGTCAATAACGCACCCACACTTGAGTCTTTGATTTACTTCCAACAACTGACCAGATGACATGTGCTGGAAGGAGTGGCTTGATGATGCCACTGAAGATGACAAGAAGGCCATTAGTGAGGCCTTGGGTTTTTGAAGCAGCCAACTGGAAATCATTCTGACTGAACAGCCTGTAGTTCTAGTCTGACTCCATGTACTAATAGCCATGCAATTCCATCCACTAAGTTAAATTGCATTGACTATGAACTAAGAACACAAAAACTAAGGAATGCACCTGTTACAATGGGAAAAGATTGCTTGAGGCCCTGGCAGACTCCATGGATGGTGAGGTGCATATGGGAATGACCCATGGCCCAAGCTCTTCAATCTCTCCGATTCTGGAGTCACGACTCCAGGAAGGAAGAGGTAACAAAAGATCTGGTACAGGATCTGAATAGTGTGACAGAGGTACAAGCAGCCTGGTACTTGAACCACTTGAGGAACAAACCTAAGCAGGTGATAGGAACTGGCAAGTGATGGGCATGCTATCCAGATTCGAAAGCACAGGAGCCCAAGGATGAAGATGCTGAGGAGGAGCAGGAGATAGGTGGCATGCATTGGGATGTCAAGAAGAAGGATGGCTCTCTCCAACCAGTGCAAGATTATTGCAAGCTCAATGAAATGACAATAAAGAATCAGTACCCGTTATTGCTCATTTCTGAGTTAGTGGACAAGCTGTCTCATGCCAAGGCCTTCTCCAAGATGGACATTCAATGGGGATACAACAATGTATGCATTAAGGAGGGTGACAAGCACAAAGCAGCCTTTAGAACAAACCGTGGACTCTTTGAGCCCTTAGTCATGTTCTTTGGCCTCACAAACTCACCTGCGACATTTCAAACCATGATGAATGACATCTTCCAGGAAGAGATTGCAGAAGGATGGGTAGTAATTTACATGGACGACATTTTGGTGTTCTCTAAGGATCAAAAGGGTCACACCACCCATGTAAATCACATCTTAGCCAAGTTGCAGGAGCATAAGCTGTCGTTAAAGCCAGAGAAGTGTTGGTTTGACAAATCCATCATCAAGTTCTTAGGATTGATCATTTCTCACAACTCAATCAGTATGGACAAGGCCAAGGTCAGAGCTATTGTGGAATGGCCTATCCCTACCTGCAAGAAACACGTTCAACAGTTTCTTGGTTTTGTCAACTTCTACTGTCGCTTTGTGAAGGGTTTTGCATCTGTTTCCAAGCCACTAACCCTTCTAACTGGCAATAATGAATGGTGGTGGACTAGCAATCAGCAGCATGCCGTTGATGGCCTTAAGTTACACATCACTGAGGAAGTGGTCTTAGCCATTCCAGCCAACAGGGGACAGTTCCAGGTGGAAACTGATGCATCAGACTTTGCTATTGGGGGCATTCTGTTGCAACAACAGGCTGATGGCCTATGGCATTTTATTGCCTTCATCTCCAAATCTCTTAATCTGGCAGAGTGCAATTATGAGATTTACGATAAGGAAAGATTTGGTCACATCTCAGCCATTTCTTGATAAATTCCCTTCAATATAGGCTCATTTGAAAGCTTTTTGAATGCTCATTCCTGATGCAATAATCATTTGGCACTGCACACACTTAATTGTGCTTATAGAGATAAAGCAAAATCACAAGCTATGTTATTTTTATCATATCTCCCCCAATTCTTGATGGTTTTCCTCTAATCTTGCACCATTTGGAAGTGGTTTTAACCCTCTTCCTTGTCACTATGAGCACTTGATGCAACACACCTTCATTCTCTTGTTTGTTATCAAATCCTCTATTAAACCTATTTTCATCATATTATTTATTTTCTCTATATTATATAAACATGTGCTGACTAAGCAGGCATCTATCAGTTGGTGCTTAGATAAAGAAGATTAGATACCAGAGCTTGGTGTAGATGACACATCAGTATTACTACATGCACAGTCATTTTACTCATACAAGTACTATATTTTGTAGGGTAGTGCACAGACCACCTGTCATAGTATATAAGAAGTGCAATCTAGCACCCAGAGTCCTCAGTTGAGTTCCCTTGGGCTTCACCCCTCATTCCTCCCCTCCTCCTCTTCTTTGGTTCACTGTCTGGGGCTCTTAGGCATCATGCCAAGGGAGTCCTGATATTCCACAAAAGAACTAGACAACACCATCAAGTGGGCTGAGTCTAGGATGGACCATGGCTGGACAACTTCTGGCTGGTAGAAGTCAGTGACTTCTTGCATACAAAGGGGGTAATGTTACAATTCTCTTTTCCCTTTGTTGACAGACTACATTTGCTTGCTACAAACTCATCATTACACTTGGACATTATCTCCTTTCATAGTTACCTTCACCTTTTCATTCTTAGATAGCTATGCTTTTTCCCCTTTTGTTCCCATTGTTCTTAAACATATATAAACCCCTCTCATGTACCATAGTTCCTTCCTTAGTTCCAACTTAATTGAATCATATCCTCAACCTTGAATGCCCTTTGCTTGTTGCCTCAACTGCTCTCCTTGCTCTCATTCTAAGCCTTTGTCATTGTCAGACTTAGTGCCTAGAACCCTTGACCAGTGGCTGGGAACAGACCAAGACTCTGTTTGCCACTGAAGACTTGGATGCTGAACAGCATTGTGGACATTGACTGTAACAAACAGTGTGCAGTGCTACAGAGTTTCTTTCTTCTTTCCTCTTGTTCCTCTGGTTGTGTGACTTGGTCTACTGACCTCATAACAAATTCTTGTAGTAGTCCATCTGGATGAACTCCTAATTATTGCTGCACATTCCTGTTAATGGAGTGGTTAACTCTCTGACATCTGGCAGGAATTGCAACAGGTATTGAATTACCCTGTTGAACCCAAGAATGTCTGTGTAGTCTCTTGGCATTTTCCAATTTAAGATCTTGTCAATCTTAGAGGGATGAATGTGAATTCCATCATCATCAATGATAAATCCAAGACTATCCATTCTGGTGGACAGATTGTCTATCTTCTTGAGATTGCAGCTCAGCTCAAGTCTATTAAAAGTCACCTTGGGGTGACTATTGTGTTCCTCCAAAGTGTTGGATTACACAAATATATTGTCCTGATAGCAGTGTAGGAAATTGTCATGACCAATGGAAAAGCTTAGGCTCGGCTGATGCCTTCCCCAAGCGACCGAAGAACCACAGAGGCTCCCAAAGGAACCTCACCAACCTGACTGCTGCTGAGAACAGCGCAGTCACCAAAGAAACCACCCTATTCAGCAGTGGTTAAAACAACCAGCACTGAGATCGATTTAAATCAATCTCCAATGGCCACAAGAATGGCGCCCAAGGTGCATCAACACGTCGACTGTGTAAAGCCACAAATGGGGAAACAACGACCGCTGTTGAGCAGAGAGCCAATGGTACCAAAGGGAACCGGATCAGCTCCCAAGCAACTAGAGGTACCTGCTACCTCTATCACTGATGATTTATTCAGTGACACCTTGGCCAAGCACTTTGGAACCACTACAAAACCCGACCCAAGAGCAGTCAAGTTTCAGGACATCAGAGAAGAATCTGATGATGAATGAGAGGTTGAAGATTCAATCTCTCCGTTGAATTTTGAATCTGAAAGAGTCAACAAAGACTCTATTAGAGAGGATCTGGCCAATTTGACCAGACTATCTCAGCCCACCAAAACAGAGGGACAAGGGTCGCACACCATTGCGGTGTCACAGCCCAAAACCATAGAAGTCCTAGGACAACTGGTCCAAGGGCAAAAGAACTTAGAAAGGCTCATGGCCAGAAACCATGTGAGCCTTTCCCATAACTTCCAGAAATTGGAAGAGAAAATGAAGAAGACTAATAATCTCCTAGAACATATTGCAATGCTTCTGGAGAGTTGAAGTGATTCACCTCAACATCACTGAGGGCGTTCTGACTTGCACAAGCAAGCCAGATCAAATTATAGCAGAAACTTCAGTTACCGATCTGCTAGTCAAGACTCTGCTCTTGACTATATCAGCAAGGGAGAACCCACTGTTGAGACTGTCCTGGAAACAAGACCATCTCGTGATAATAGGCAGGACAAAAGTCTACCTATAAGTGACTCACAGCTTGAGGTTCTAGTCGGCCTCAAGAAGCAAGAGATGATAACAAAATCATCTGACATTACCAATAGGCAAGGAACAAATGAAACTTCATTCAATTATGAAATGAGAATGACTGTGAGTGCTAGAAACTTGGTCATTGTTGAAATACAAAATGGAGTATCTCCTGAAACTCTGTTTCACAGAATGAATCCGTTCCAGAGACCAGTTTGGGTTCAGGAGGCTCGAAAGAGACCTCGATTTTTGACAGGATCTAATGCAGTTCCTGTCAAACAGACTAGCAATGACGAATGTTCTAGCCCAGAAATAACAGCGTCGCCTCAACGAACAAGGTTCAGAGAGGAGGTCTCAGACATTAGAGAGGAGAGTACAAACCTTCCTCACAGACAAAGGGAGACTTGGAGAGGCCCAAGACTGAGCTTCTCCATTAGCAATTTGGGCAGAGGATCACTGACAGCAAATCCTCTAACACATTCAGACAAGACATCTGAAAGAATGGATGAGATGGTCCATAAAGAAATAAGAGATGTGGAATCGGCATACAATTCTTCTCTTGAACTGATTAACCTTGGTAAACTCGGGGTTAAACTATCTCCTCCTGAATATGAAGGAAGAGAAACCATCAACAAGTTCCTCAAATTTGAGAGGCAACTCCTCAATTTTTTCAGCATCTACTCACTGCTGAAACCTGAAGCTGACTTATTTAGAGTCACCTTCCTAGGGCAGATCCTGAAAGGGAAAGCCCTAAAATGGTACCAACATACAATCAACTCTAATACTGATCGCAGTTGGAATTTTGAGGACTCTATGGTAGCCCTCAAGAGATATTTTGTTAGGGATGCCTCTTCACGAGACACCACTATGAAATTTGACCATCTCTCCCAGAAGGGATGGTCAGTAACTGAATTAAAGAAGGATTTGGAATGTCTGAGTCAACAGATGATTCAGACACCTTCTGAATATGACATGGCAAGGAGATTTCTCAGCACCTTGAAGCCAGAAATCTCAACCAAGGTTGTGAGACACAGCTACAACCCTGAAAATAGCAATCTAAGTGCTATTTTCGAAGCAGCTAAGTTCATAGAGGAGGCTTACCTCTACAAAACTTGGGAGGAGTGCAACCGACAAAAGCACTCAACAACAAAGATGTCTGGGAAACCATCAACATCTAAAGACTCATCTAAGAAACAGATGAGTTACAAGGCTCCTGAGAAGGGTGCCTTTAATAAAACCAACAATAACGACTTGAAATCTATCAAGTGTTATTTTTGCAAGCAGAAAGGGCATAACTGCCCAAAGAAAAACAGCAGATTCAAGAAATCTGCTAACACTGAAGCTCTCAATGATGGAGAGCTTAATGACGGCACTGCAAATGCCACAGAGGCCGAAGAACTTTCTGACACAGAAGAGCGATAAGCCTCCACTGAAGAAGCACATGAGGTGCAACAGGGAGATGCCTCAGAAGATGATGGAGATAATGATGAGTTATCTCTGGAAGACTGGTGTGCTTGCACCAGATTAGAAGAACTGACAGACTCGGAGCATGAGTGTAATGGATATACATTATCTTTGACAATGTATCCCTTTATGTTCTAGATTCATTAATTCAAATGGACATGCATACTAGATATGCATGTCATTGATAAGTATTAATATAAATATTATATTTATGTGTGATCATGCAACCTTAAGTTGTGTGTCACTGATTATGTAACAACAGTTTTATTTACAAGTAACGGCCACAGCACTACAGGTACAAGGTCCAATAAAGATTGGTTCAGTGTACGGCGCACGGCAGGACTTAAGAAACCACCAAACCAGGGTCTATGGGTTTCAACTCATAGATCCTTTATACTTTTTTACACTTCCATCAAGGGTTAAACTCGAGAACCCTCCACTTTGAGAGGGTTCAGACCAATAAATTTGCACTTGATGAATTTCAGTGTGCAGAGAAGCTACAAGCTTCTCTATGTGTGATGCATCATTACCCTTGCAAATGCAAAGGGCTTAAACCCGCAAACCCTCCACTTTGAGAGGGTTCAGACTGAATATGATTGCACCCAATGAGCTCGGGTGCACAGAGAAGCTACAAGCTTCTTGACATGTGACACATCACCAGGAGAAGTACTTGTACTTCTCGACAAAAGCGCTGCTTTTGCTGACTGTTTTACAGTCAAAAAGCCACTTTGAGACCAAAGCGAACCTTTTGGTCTCGTCTGACACCCAGAGGGACCTATGTGCCCTCAAACTCTCCACTTATAGAGAGTTTATTGAACTCTGCCTGTGCTCAATGACTCCAGTCATCTGGAGGCATCCTGGAACTCTCCACTTATTGAGAGTTCAAGAAATCAGGCTGCACTCAACAGAGTGCATGCTTCGAGAAGCTATAAGCCTCTCAATTCTCCTCCAGTTATCTGAAGGAGCTCTCAAACTCTCCACCTATGGAGAGTTCATGAAATTAGCCTGCACTCAATGAGAGTGCATGCTTTGAGAAGCTCTGTGCTTCTCAATTCTCCTCCAGTTACCTGGAGGAGCTCTCAAACTCTCCACTTATGGAGAGTTCGTCAAACCTATCTGTGCTCAACAAGAGTGCATGCCCTGAGTGTTAGGACTAATCCCCACACAATCACAAGTGTCATGACCAACTGAAAAGCTTTGGCTTTTTCACTAAGTCATTTCCATTTTATTATTTATTTATTTTATTTTCTTCATATTATATAACCGCATGCTGACTAAGCAGGCGCCTATCACTTGGCGCTTAGATAAAGCAGTAGATAAGATACCGGAGCATGGTGCTGATGACTCATTATAATTACTACATGTGCAGTTGTCTTACTCATCCAAGTACTATATTTAGAGTAGGGCTTAGGGTAGCACACAGACCACCTGTCATAGTATATAAAGAGTGCAATCCAGCACCCAGAGTCCTCAGTCGAGTTCTCTCGGGTTTCGTCCCTCCTCTCCTCTCCTCTCCTCAGTTCTCTGTTGGGGCTCCTAGGCATCATGCCGGGGGGTTCCTGATAGTAGAACTCAACTATCTTCTCTAGCAGCCCCAACACTTGTTATACCTGGACCACAGGGTTAAGTGGACGAGAACTGGGGGATTACACAGTCGTACGCTGACTATAAAATTGCGGTACCAGTTGCCAGATGCTGTTAAAACTGCGCACCTGTGGCTCTGCATCGCAGCCCTAAACTAGCTTTGCATTATGTTCCCGGTCTACGCAAACCAAAGAACCTAACCCAGTTGATAGGGTTACCTGTGCACAGGAGACCAGTGCCAGAGTGATTACACAATACGTAATCCGTACCTAGGGACCAGCCTCACCAGCCCCCTAGCATGTTAAATTGCCCTGGCCTAGGCCCTTGAAGGCTATAGTTTTAGTTACGTAAATACCCTTTTTCTTGTACCCCTTGGAGGTAGCCAGCACTTGCCCACACGCCTCTGGGAAAGGCCTGCACCTGTACGGTGTAGCGGCATCAGGACAACCGTTCGGACCCTGATTAGATAGACCCTTTCAAATTAAAAATAAAACTAGTAGTCAGTATCATACATTGTAGCACTGCAGGGGTGGTTGCAGACCCTGAGTGTACATTTCCATATCTACGTTCCCAAGCAGGTGACAGGCCAAGACCTCCCTCGCCTTTACGTACAAGATAGGAGATACAAACAATAACGATACTTTTTGGGATGCCGTCACAGGCAATCTTGATCCAAACAATGCGGGTTTTAGTTCATCAGAAGGGGAATCTACTTCTTCCTCATCATCAGCACATTCAACAAACTCTATCACAGAGGAACCACATCAGTGGGAAGCAGCACCATTTTCCATTTTAGTACCAAATCCAGCCACTCTAAACCCAAACCTACTATTCAACTCCAACGCCGATTTCATTGGAGAACCCGCACCACCGTTTTCATCACCACCACCCCCACTTACACCATCACCCACATCGCCACCACCAAACTATCACAGTATGGCGGCGCCCCAAGAAATGACATCAGCAGAACTGCTGAACCTCCTCAATGCGCAAGCCGCGACTATCCAAGCCCTCCAAAATCAGCTGACACAGCTGCAAACAAATGCTGCACAGGCCGCGGCTGCAGCAGCACACACTCCTCCTCCCGCCAATATTGTTAACATACTGCCAGAGACGGTATTCAATATTCCTGGGACCAGCGGATCATCTAGAATGGATGTAGCCAAGCCGCCGGTCTTCTCCGGAAAAATGTCCAAAGTGACGAATTTCATCAACGCTTGCAGGTTGTACATTCAATTAAAGATGCTGGAATCTGACGAGGAGGAGCGGATCTTGTTGATCATCTCATACATGATGGAAGGTTTTGCAGCAGATTGGAAGGACAATCTGTTGGAGCAGATGGCCAATGACGAGGAAGGAATTCCACAAATGGCAGAACAGTTGTTCAGGCAGATCAGAAGGGACTTTGGTGACACTGATGAGCAGTCATCAAAGATCTCGGAAATGCAGACCATGACACAAGGGTCCAGTACGTGTGAAGAACATGTGCAGAAGTTTAAGAAGGTATCATGAGGTACTGGATACCTGGGAAGAGCTCTTATTGAAGAGTTCAAACGCAGTTTAAATACCGGACTCCAAAAAAGGATAATGGAGGCCGATGAGGTACCTGAGACCATTGAAGGATGGTACCAGAAAGCAGTAAAGTTGGATCGCCAATGGAGACAGGTGAAAGCTGAGGAGAAGTACTACTCCTCGCAGACCAGTAGCTCTGCCAATAGGAGTGAAGGAGCATCCAAAGGCCCGGATATGGCAAAGCTGGTAGCCCCTGCCCAGCCAAAACCCTGATGGAAATTCAGATCGGGATCAGCGAGTCAGTGACAATTGGGAGCTGGAGCCTCCACGAGTTCAAGTAGTACAGCAAATCGGCTGGACCCTAATGCAATGGACGTCAATCAAAATCAAAGACCGCCCCTCAGATGTTACAAATGCGGCAAGATCGGACACATTTCCAGAAACTGCAGATCAGGACTCAATATTCGCACAATGACGTTTGACAAAATGAAGGAGTACTTCAAGAAAGGAGAAGAGAATTTAAAAGAGGAAGAGAGTCAGTAGGTCCCGTACTGGACTCTCATAATAGATACGCTGTACTAGATAGATTAGATAGTGCACAGCCCCTTGATATAGCGCCTAGTGCTGACCGGGTTGATGCAAGAACGATCTTGGGAGTCTCAAGGACTTCTGAGACGTTCCCGCAAGAGGCAAACTCCCAGGTGAAACACCTTGATATAGCGCCCAGCACTGAAAGTGTCACTCCCAAGGAGCGCGGCAGGGCGGCTAAACCTGTGCTTAATTCCTTGTTACCAAATACAGTAGTACAAGTATCTAAAAAGGGACAAAAGGACTTAAAAGGAAAGCAGCGTGATATAGCGTTTAGCGCTGAAACTGCTTGGCCAAAAAGAGCATTGAAAAGAGGAGAAAAAGAATTTTTAGTCAGGACAATAGGACGGAAGGATGAGATCTTGATGGAAATAGGGTTGGAAAGGTTGGACACACATGAACAAACCCAACAAACTGCATTGCTCAACTCAGGAGCAACAGGTCTGTTCATGCATACTGCATATGCAAAAAGGATGGGTTTCAAACTCATACCCTTGGAACGTCCCATTCAAGTTTGGAATGTGGATGGAACAAATAATGAAGGAGGAATGATCACCCATGAGGTTGATCTTCTTTTATCTTATCAAGGGCATAAGGAACAAGCCACCTTTGAAATATGTGAGCTGGGAAAGACCAACGTAATCATTGGATCAACATGGTTATGAAAACATAACCCAGAAATAAATTGGGAGACCGGTCAAGTCAAATTGACACGTTGTCCACAAAGCTGTGGACATAGGCAAAGGGAATGGACCAAGAAGCGGGAGCAGAAGGTCCGATCAGCAGAACACTGGTGTGTTCTAGAATATCTGTGGGAGCAAGAAAAGGAGCTAGACTTTGTGCACTGGCTCGAAGAAAAAGAGGAAGGTGAGAAGCATCTCACATACATGGAACAAATGAAACACCCAGGCCAATACAAGTATGGGGATAAATACCCATTCTTACCAGTGTTTCTGTCATCTATCGGATCAAAGGCTGGATCAATGAGACATGTACGAGAATTGGCAAAACTCACAGCCAAAGAGATGGTACCTGAGCAGTACCATCAATATCTCAAAATCTTTGATAAAGGAGCATCGGAGCGCATGCCAGCCAGGAAGCCTTGGGATCACGCGATTGATACCAAACCAGGCTATCAGCCCCGGAAAGGGAAGGTCTATCCCCTATCCCCAGATGAGCTTCAAGAAGTACAGAACTTTGTGGATGATCAACTAGCCAAAGGGTACATTCGACCTTCCAAATCTCCACAAACGTCACCTGTCTTCTTTGTAAGCAAGAAAGATGGAAAGAAGTGGATGGTTCAGGACTACCGATACCTGAACGAGTGGACAGTTAAAAATAACTACCCACTACCACTAATATCGGAGCTCGTGGATCGAGCAGGAAGTGCCAAATACTTCACTAAGCTAGATCTTAGATGGGGTTACAATAACGTATGGATCAAAGAAGGCAACAAATGGAAAGCTGCCTTCACTACTCCCAAAGGTTCTTTTGAACCAGTAGTGATGTTCTTTGGGCTGACCAACTAGCTGGCCACCTTCCAAGCAATGATGAACAACATTTTCTGCGATATGATCAATGCAGGAAAAGTCATTGTATACATTGACGACATACTCATCTTTACCAAAACAAAAGAGGAGCACAACGCGATTGTACAGCAAGTCTTGCAACGATTGAAGGAAAATGATCTGTATGTAAAACCAGAAAAATGTGTATGGTGCGTAGAAGAGGTCGAATTCCTAGGGGTAGTCCTTGGACCCAAAGGAATCCAGATGGATACAAAGAAGGTTGAAGCTATTATTAGCTGGCCCACCCCTTCTTGTGTCAAAGATGTACAAAGATTCTTAGGCCTAGCAAACTATTATAGGCGCTTTGTACAGGACTTTGCCAGAATTGCACAACCATTACATGATCTGGTCAGAAAAGAAAAAACATGGGAATGGACGGAAGTCCAAGATAAGGCTTTCCAAAGCCTGAAAAAGATATTCACGGAGCAACACTTGCTAGTTGCCCCAGATTCAGATAGAAAGTTCAGGGTGGAATCAGATGCATCAGACTATGCTACGGGTGGCATATTATCTATGCTCTGTCAGGATGACAAATGGAGGCTGGTGGCCTACCTATCAAAGTCGCTCAATGATACCGAGCGCAACTATGACATCCATGACAAAGAAATGCTAGGCATTATGCAATGTCTAGAAACATGGCGTCATTACTTGGAGGGAGCATGTGAACAGTTCGAGATATGGACTGATCACAAGAATCTTGAGTACTTTATGAGTGCAAAAAAATTAAATCACAGACAGGCTAGATGGGCCTTGTACCTAAGCCAATTCAATTTTGTGTTGCATCATAAGGCTGGTGTCACTATGGGTAAGGCCAATTCTCTGTCCAGGAGGCCAGACCATAAAAAGGGGGTGGATGATGACAACAAGGATGTCACACTCCTCAAACCAGACTTTTTCAGAATTGCTGCACTATGTCATGGACACATATTTATCCATAGCTCAGAAAAAGAATTATTAAACAAAATTCAACACTCTGAAGTACGTGATGAAGCAGTGGTGAAGGCAGTAGAAGCCATGAAAAAGGCTGGTGTTAAAACACTAAACACTCAAGAATGGGAGATGGAGCAGGGACTTATCCTCTGGCAAGGAAAAGTCTATGTACCAAAAGATGAGAAGTTGTGGATGGAAATAGTCCGCCTACACCACAACATGCCCATCGCTGGACATGGAGGACAGTGGAAGACGATTGAACTTGTCACAAGAAACTACTGGTGGCCTGGAATCACCAGATTCATTAAAAAATACGTCAGTGGATGTGACAAGTGCCAGCGAAATAAGAACTTCCCTGAGCCACCAGCTGGGAAACTAATGCCAAATTCGGCACCAACTCAGCCATGGACACACATTTCAGTGGATTTTATCATGAAATTACCAGAATCCCATGGACACAATGCAATTTTGGTAGTTTGTGATAGAATGTCCAAAATGGCGCACTTTATTTCCACCTCAGAAGAAACTTTGGCGCAGGGATTAGCCACATTATTCAGGGACCATGTATGGAAACTCCACGGTCTCCCTGAATCCATAATCTCAGATCGCGGTCCACAATTTGCCGCACAAATGATGAAAGAGTTAAATCAGATGCTGGGCATCAGTACAGATCTATCCACAGCATTCCATCCACAAACAGATGGACAAACAGAGTGAATGAATCAGGACTTAGAACAGTACCTGAGGATCTTTGTAGACCATAGGCAAGAAACATGGTCTGGATGGTTAGCCATTGCTGAATTTAGCTATAATAACAAAATTCAGGCATCCACCAAACAAACACCGTTCTTTGTCAACTATGGCAAACACCCCAGGATGGGAATCAAGCCAAGAAGGGAAGGAAGCCACCCAGCAGCCTCAGAATTTGCTCAAAGAATGAAGGAAATTCACGAGGAAACTCAAGCTGCCCTGCTAAAATCACAAGGCGATATGAAACTGTATGCAGATAGACACCGATCAGATGCACCAGAATACAAAGTTGGGGACAAAGTCTGGCTGTCAACAAAAGATTTGAGGTTGACAGGATGACCAACTAGGAAACTGGTGGAAAGATGGATTGGGCCATACCCAATCAAGAAAATAGTGTCACCAAATGCAGTAGAGCTGGACCTACCCTTCTCCCAACAAATCCATCCTGTGGTAAATGTATCGCGAATCCGTCCTTGGAAATGACCAATGAGAGGGCAAAAAGCACAACCCCCACCACCAATTGAGATAGACAGTGAAAAGGAGTATGAGGTGGAAGAAATAATAGATGTAAGACTAAAAAGAAACAAAATGGAGTACTTGGTCAGGTGGAAAGGTTACACCACAGAGCATAACTCCTGGGAACCATTGGACAATTTACAAAATGCAAAAAGAAAAATAAAAAACTTTTATGATAGAAACCCCGGAGCAATCAGAAGGCTTGACAAAGCAACCTTTGATGGGTTAACTTTCAGACCCTATGAAAACTTCACACAATCCTCAGACAAAGAACGGTGTTTGTTTGGTGGATGCCTGAATTTTGTTATTATAGCTAAATTCAGCAATGGCTAACCATCCAGACCATGTTTCTTGCCTATGGTCTACAAAGATCCTCAGGTACTGTTCTAAGTCCTGATTCATTCACTCTGTTTGTCCATCTGTTTGTGGATGGAATGCTGTGGATAGATCTGTACTGATGCCCAGCATCTGATTTAACTCTTTCATCATTTGTGCGGCAAATTGTGGACCGCGATCTGAGATTATGGATTCAGGGAGACCGTGGAGTTTCCATACATGGTCCCTGAATAATGTGGCTAATCCCTGCGCCAAAGTTTCTTCTGAGGTGGAAATAAAGTGCGCCATTTTGGACATTCTATCACAAACTACCAAAATTGCATTGTGTCCATGGGATTCTGGTAATTTCATGATAAAATCCACTGAAATGTGTGTCCATGGCTGAGTTGGTGCCGAATTTGGCATTAGTTTCCCAGCTGGTGGCTCAGGGAAGTTCTTATTTCGCTGGCACTTGTCACATCCACTGACGTATTTTTTAATGAATCTGGTGATTCCAGGCCACCAGTAGTTTCTTGTGACAAGTTCAATCGTCTTCCACTGTCCTCCATGTCCAGCGATGGGCATGTTGTGGTGTAGGCGGACTATTTCCATCCACAACTTCTCATCTTTTGGTACATAGACTTTTCCTTGCCAGAGGATAAGTCCCTGCTCCATCTCCCATTCTTGAGTGTTTAGTGTTTTAACACCAGCCTTTTTCATGGCTTCTACTGCCTTCACCACTGCTTCATCACGTACTTCAGAGTGTTGAATTTTGTTTAATAATTCTTTTTCTGAGCTATGGATAAATATGTGTCCATGACATAGTGCAGCAATTCTGAAAAAGTCTGGTTTGAGGAGTGTGACATCCTTGTTGTCATCATCCACCCCCTTTTTATGGTCTGGCCTCCTGGACAGAGAATTGGCCTTACCCATAGTGACACCAGCCTTATGATGCAACACAAAATTGAATTGGCTTAGGTACAAGGCCCATCTAGCCTGTCTGTGATTTAATTTTTTTGCACTCATAAAGTACTCAAGATTCTTGTGATCAGTCCATATCTCGAACTGTTCACATGCTCCCTCCAAGTAATGACGCCATGTTTCTAGACATTGCATAATGCCTAGCATTTCTTTGTCATGGATGTCATAGTTGCGCTCGGTATCATTGAGCGACTTTGATAGGTAGGCCACCAGCCTCCATTTGTCATCCTGACAGAGCATAGATAATATGCCACCCGTAGCATAGTCTGATGCATCTGATTCCACCCTGAACTTTCTATCTGAATCTGGGGCAACTAGCAAGTGTTGCTCCGTGAATATCTTTTTCAGGCTTTGGAAAGCCTTATCTTGGACTTCCGTCCATTCCCATGTTTTTTCTTTTCTGACCAGATCATGTAATGGTTGTGCAATTCTGGCAAAGTCCTGTACAAAGCGCCTATAATAGTTTGCTAGGCCTAAGAATCTTTGTACATCTTTGACACAAGAAGGGGTGGGCCAGCTAATAATAGCTTCAACCTTCTTTGTATCCATCTGGATTCCTTTGGGTCCAAGGACTACCCCTAGGAATTCGACCTCTTCTACGCACCATACACATTTTTCTGGTTTTACATACAGATCATTTTCCTTCAATCGTTGCAAGACTTGCTGTACAATCGCGTTGTGCTCCTCTTTTGTTTTGGTAAAGATGAGTATGTCGTCAATGTATACAATGACTTTTCCTGCATTGATCATATCGCAGAAAATGTTGTTCATCATTGCTTGGAAGGTGGCCAGCTAGTTGGTCAGCCCAAAGAACATCACTACTGGTTCAAAAGAACCTTTGGGAGTAGTGAAGGCAGCTTTCCATTTGTTGCCTTCTTTGATCCATACGTTATTGTAACCCCATCTAAGATCTAGCTTAGTGAAGTATTTGGCACTTCCTGCTCGATCCACGAGCTCCGATATTAGTGGTAGTGGGTAGTTATTTTTAACTGTCCACTCGTTCAGGTATCGGTAGTCCTGAACCATCCACTTCTTTCCATCTTTCTTGCTTACAAAGAAGACAGGTGACGTTTGTGGAGATTTGGAAGGTCGAATGTACCCTTTGGCTAGTTGATCATCCACAAAGTTCTGTACTTCTTGAAGCTCATCTGGGGATAGGGGATAGACCTTCCCTTTCCGGGGCTGATAGCCTGGTTTGGTATCAATCGCGTGATCCCAAGGCTTCCTGGCTGGCATGCGCTCCGATGCTCCTTTATCAAAGATTTTGAGATATTGATGGTACTGCTCAGGTACCATCTCTTTGGCTGTGAGTTTTGCCAATTCTCGTACATGTCTCATTGATCCAGCCTTTGATCCGATAGATGACAGAAACACTGGTAAGAATGGGTATTTATCCCCATACTTGTATTGGCCTGGGTGTTTCATTTGTTCCATGTATGTGAGATGCTTCTCACCTTCCTCTTTTTCTTCGAGCCAGTGCACAAAGTCTAGCTCCTTTTCTTGCTCCCACAGATATTCTAGAACACACCAGTGTTCTGCTGATCGGACCTTCTGCTCCCGCTTCTTGGTCCATTCCCTTTGCCTATGTCCACAGCTTTGTGGACAACGTGTCAATTTGACTTGACCGGTCTCCCAATTTATTTCTGGGTTATGTTTTCATAACCATGTTGATCCAATGATTACGTTGGTCTTTCCCAGCTCACATATTTCAAAGGTGGCTTGTTCCTTATGCCCTTGATAAGATAAAAGAAGATCAACCTCATGGGTGATCATTCCTCCTTCATTATTTGTTCCATCCACATTCCAAACTTGAATGGGACGTTCCAAGGGTATGAGTTTGAAACCCATCCTTTTTGCATATGCAGTATGCATGAACAGACCTGTTGCTCCTGAGTTGAGCAATGCAGTTTGTTGGGTTTGTTCATGTGTGTCCAACCTTTCCAACCCTATTTCCATCAAGATCTCATCCTTCCGTCCTATTGTCCTGACTAAAAATTCTTTTTCTCCTCTTTTCAATGCTCTTTTTGGCCAAGCAGTTTCAGCGCTAAACGCTATATCACGCTGCTTTCCTTTTAAGTCCTTTTGTCCCTTTTTAGATACTTGTACTACTGTATTTGGTAACAAGGAATTAAGCACAGGTTTAGCCGCCCTGCCGCGCTCCTTGGGAGTGACACTTTCAGTGCTGGGCGCTATATCAAGGTGTTTCACCTGGGAGTTTGCCTCTTGCGGGAACGTCTCAGAAGTCCTTGAGACTCCCAAGATCGTTCTTGCATCAACCCGGTCAGCACTAGGCGCTATATCAAGGGGCTGTGCACTATCTAATCTATCTAGTACAGCGTATCTATTATGAGAGTCCAGTACGGGACCTACTGACTCTCTTCCTCTTTTAAATTCTCTTCTCCTTTCTTGAAGTACTCCTTCATTTTGTCAAACGTCATTGTGCGAATATTGAGTCCTGATCTGCAGTTTCTGGAAATGTGTCCGATCTTGCCGCATTTGTAACATCTGAGGGGCGGTCTTTGATTTTGATTGACGTCCATTGCATTAGGGTCCAGCCGATTTGCTGTACTACTTGAACTCGTGGAGGCTCCAGCTCCCAATTGTCACTGACTCGCTGATCCCGATCTGAATTTCCATCAGGGTTTTGGCTGGGCAGGGGCTACCAGCTTTGCCATATCCGGGCCTTTGGATGCTCCTTCACTCCTATTGGCAGAGCTACTGGTCTGCGAGGAGTAGTACTTCTCCTCAGCTTTCACCTGTCTCCATTGGCGATCCAACTTTACTGCTTTCTGGTACCATCCTTCAATGGTCTCAGGTACCTCATCGGCCTCCATTATCCTTTTTTGGAGTCCGGTATTTAAACTGCGTTTGAACTCTTCAATAAGAGCTCTTCCCAGGTATCCAGTACCTCATGATACCTTCTTAAACTTCTGCACATGTTCTTCACACGTACTGGACCCTTGTGTCATGGTCTGCATTTCCGAGATCTTTGATGACTGCTCATCAGTGTCACCAAAGTCCCTTCTGATCTGCCTGAACAACTGTTCTGCCATTTGTGGAATTCCTTCCTCGTCATTGGCCATCTGCTCCAACAGATTGTCCTTCCAATCTGCTGCAAAACCTTCCATCATGTATGAGATGATCAACAAGATCCGCTCCTCCTCGTCAGATTCCAGCATCTTTAATTGAATGTACAACCTGCAAGCGTTGATGAAATTCGTCACTTTGGACATTTTTCCGGAGAAGACCGGCGGCTTGGCTACATCCATTCTAGATGATCCGCTGGTCCCAGGAATATTGAATACCGTCTCTGGCAGTATGTTAACAATATTGGCGGGAGGAGGAGTGTGTGCTGCTGCAGCCGCGGCCTGTGCAGCATTTGTTTGCAGCTGTGTCAGCTGATTTTGGAGGGCTTGGATAGTCGCGGCTTGCGCATTGAGGAGGTTCAGCAGTTCTGCTGATGTCATTTCTTGGGGCGCCGCCATACTGTGATAGTTTGGTGGTGGCGATGTGGGTGATGGTGTAAGTGGGGGTGGTGGTGATGAAAACGGTGGTGCGGGTTCTCCAATGAAATCGGCGTTGGAGTTGAATAGTAGGTTTGGGTTTAGAGTGGCTGGATTTGGTACTAAAATGGAAAATGGTGCTGCTTCCCACTGATGTGGTTCCTCTGTGATAGAGTTTGTTGAATGTGCTGATGATGAGGAAGAAGTAGATTCCCCTTCTGATGAACTAAAACCCGCATTGTTTGGATCAAGATTGCCTGTGACGGCATCCCAAAAAGTATCGTTATTGTTTGTATCTCCTATCTTGTACGTAAAGGCGAGGGAGGTCTTGGCCTGTCACCTGCTTGGGAACGTAGATATGGAAATGTACACTCAGGGTCTGCAACCACCCCTGCAGTGCTACAATGTATGATACTGACTACTAGTTTTATTTTTAATTTGAAAGGGTCTATCTAATCAGGGTCCGAACGGTTGTCCTGATGCCGCTACACCGTACAGGTGCAGGCCTTTCCCAGAGGCGTGTGGGCAAGTGCTGGCTACCTCCAAGGGGTACAAGAAAAAGGGTATTTACGTAACTAAAACTATAGCCTTCAAGGGCCTAGGCCAGGGCAATTTAACATGCTAGGGGGCTGGTGAGGCTGGTCCCTAGGTACGGATTACGTATTGTGTAATCACTCTGGCACTGGTCTCCTGTGCACAGGTAACCCTATCAACTGGGTTAGGTTCTTTGGTTTGCGTAGACCGGGAACATAATGCAAAGCTAGTTTAGGGCTGCGATGCAGAGCCACAGGTGCGCAGTTTTAACAGCATCTGGCAACTGGTACCGCAATTTTATAGTCAGCGTACGACTGTGTAATCCCCCAGTTCTCGTCCACTTAACCCTGTGGTCCAGGTATAACAAGTGTTGGGGCTGCTAGAGAAGATAGTTGAGTTCTACTATCAGGAACCCCCCGGCATGATGCCTAGGAGCCCCAACAGAGAACTGAGGAGAGGAGAGGAGAGGAGGGACGAAACCCGAGAGAACTCGACTGAGGACTCTGGGTGCTGGATTGCACTCTTTATATACTATGACAGGTGGTCTGTGTGCTACCCTAAGCCCTACTCTAAATATAGTACTTGGATGAGTAAGACAACTGCACATGTAGTAATTATAATGAGTCATCAGCACCATGCTCCGGTATCTTATCTACTGCTTTATCTAAGCGCCAAGTGATAGGCGCCTGCTTAGTCAGCATGCGGTTATATAATATGAAGAAAATAAAATAAATAAATAATAAAATGGAAATGACTTAGTGAAAAAGCCAAAGCTTTTCAGTTGGTCATGACACTTGTGATTGTGTGGGGATTAGTCCTAACACTCAGGGCATGCACTCTTGTTGAGCACAGATAGGTTTGACGAACTCTCCATAAGTGGAGAGTTTGAGAGCTCCTCCAGGTAACTGGAGGAGAATTGAGAAGCACAGAGCTTCTCAAAGCATGCACTCTCATTGAGTGCAGGCTAATTTCATGAACTCTCCATAGGTGGAGAGTTTGAGAGCTCCTTCAGATAACTGGAGGAGAATTGAGAGGCTTATAGCTTCTCGAAGCATGCACTCTGTTGAGTGCAGCCTGATTTCTTGAACTCTCAATAAGTGGAGAGTTCCAGGATGCCTCCAGATGACTGGAGGTGTATTGAGAAGTGCAGAGCTTCTCAAAGCGTGCACTCTGTCATTGAGCACAGGCAGAGTTCAATAAACTCTCTATAAGTGGAGAGTTTGAGGGCACATAGGTCCCTCTGGGTGTCAGACGAGACCAAAAGGTTCGCTTTGGTCTCAAAGTGGCTTTTTGACTGTAAAACAGTCAGCAAAAGCAGCGCTTTTGTCGAGAAGTACAAGTACTTCTCCTGGTGATGTGTCACATGTCAAGAAGCTTGTAGCTTCTCTGTGCACCCGAGCTCATTGGGTGCAATCATATTCAGTCTGAACCCTCTCAAAGTGGAGGGTTTGCGGGTTTAAGCCCTTTGCATTTGCAAGGGTAATGATGCATCACACATAGAGAAGCTTGTAGCTTCTCTGCACACTGAAATTCATCAAGTGCAAATTTATTGGTCTGAACCCTCTCAAAGTGGAGGGTTCTCGAGTTTAACCCTTGATGGAAGTGTAAAAAAGTATAAAGGATCTATGAGTTGAAACCCATAGACCCTGGTTTGGTGGTTTCTTAAGTCCTGCCGTGCGCCGTACACTGAACCAATCTTTATTGGACCTTGTACCTGTAGTGCTGTGGCCGTTACTTGTAAATAAAACTGTTGTTACATAATCAGTGACACACAACTTAAGGTTGCATGATCACACATAAATATAATATTTATATTAATACTTATCAATGACATGCATATCTAGTATGCATGTCCATTTGAATTAATGAATCTAGAACATAAAGGGATACATTGTCAAAGATAATGTATATCCATTACACTCATGCTCCGAGTCTGTCAGTTCTTCTAATCTGGTGCAAGCACACCAGTCTTCCAGAGATAACTCATCATTATCTCCATCATCTTCTGAGGCATCTCCCTGTTGCACCTCATGTGCTTCTTCAGTGGAGGCTTATCGCTCTTCTGTGTCAGAAAGTTCTTCGGCCTCTGTGGCATTTGCAGTGCCGTCATTAAGCTCTCCATCATTGAGAGCTTCAGTGTTAGCAGATTTCTTGAATCTGCTGTTTTTCTTTGGGCAGTTATGCCCTTTCTGCTTGCAAAAATAACACTTGATAGATTTCAAGTCGTTATTGTTGGTTTTATTAAAGGCACCCTTCTCAGGAGCCTTGTAACTCATCTGTTTCTTAGATGAGTCTTTAGATGTTGATGGTTTCCCAGACATCTTTGTTGTTGAGTGCTTTTGTCGGTTGCACTCCTCCCAAGTTTTGTAGAGGTAAGCCTCCTCTATGAACTTAGCTGCTTCGAAAATAGCACTTAGATTGCTATTTTCAGGGTTGTAGCTGTGTCTCACAACCTTGGTTGAGATTTCTGGCTTCAAGGTGCTGAGAAATCTCCTTGCCATGTCATATTCAGAAGGTGTCTGAATCATCTGTTGACTCAGACATTCCAAATCCTTCTTTAATTCAGTTACTGACCATCCCTTCTGGGAGAGATGGTCAAATTTCATAGTGGTGTCTCGTGAAGAGGCATCCCTAACAAAATATCTCTTGAGGGCTACCATAGAGTCCTCAAAATTCCAACTGCGATCAGTATTAGAGTTGATTGTATGTTGGTACCATTTTAGGGCTTTCCCTTTCAGGATCTGCCCTAGGAAGGTGACTCTAAATAAGTCAGCTTCAGGTTTCAGCAGTGAGTAGATGCTGAAAAAATTGAGGAGTTGCCTCTCAAATTTGAGGAACTTGTTGATGGTTTCTCTTCCTTCATATTCAGGAGGAGATAGTTTAACCCCGAGTTTACCAAGGTTAATCAGTTCAAGAGAAGAATTGTATGCCGATTCCACATCTCTTATTTCTTTATGGACCATCTCATCCATTCTTTCAGATGTCTTGTCTGAATGTGTTAGAGGATTTGCTGTCAGTGATCCTCTGCCCAAATTGCTAATGGAGAAGCTCAGTCTTGGGCCTCTCCAAGTCTCCCTTTGTCTGTGAGGAAGGTTTGTACTCTCCTCTCTAATGTCTGAGACCTCCTCTCTGAACCTTGTTCGTTGAGGCGACGCTGTTATTTCTGGGCTAGAACATTCGTCATTGCTAGTCTGTTTGACAGGAACTGCATTAGATCCTGTCAAAAATCGAGGTCTCTTTCGAGCCTCCTGAACCCAAACTGGTCTCTGGAACGGATTCATTCTGTGAAACAGAGTTTCAGGAGATACTCCATTTTGTATTTCAACAATGACCAAGTTTCTAGCACTCACAGTCATTCTCATTTCATAATTGAATGAAGTTTCATTTGTTCCTTGCCTATTGGTAATGTCAGATGATTTTGTTATCATCTCTTGCTTCTTGAGGCCGACTAGAACCTCAAGCTGTGAGTCACTTATAGGTAGACTTTTGTCCTGCCTATTATCACGAGATGGTCTTGTTTCCAGGACAGTCTCAACAGTGGGTTCTCCCTTGCTGATATAGTCAAGAGCAGAGTCTTGACTAGCAGATCGGTAACTGAAGTTTCTGCTATAATTTGATCTGGCTTGCTTGTGCAAGTCAGAACGCCCTCAGTGATGTTGAGGTGAATCACTTCAACTCTCCAGAAGCATTGCAATATGTTCTAGGAGATTATTAGTCTTCTTCATTTTCTCTTCCAATTTCTGGAAGTTATGGGAAAGGCTCACATGGTTTCTGGCCATGAGCCTTTCTAAGTTCTTTTGCCCTTGGACCAGTTGTCCTAGGACTTCTATGGTTTTGGGCTGTGACACCGCAATGGTGTGCGACCCTTGTCCCTCTGTTTTGGTGGGCTGAGATAGTCTGGTCAAATTGGCCAGATCCTCTCTAATAGAGTCTTTGTTGACTCTTTCAGATTCAAAATTCAACGGAGAGATTGAATCTTCAACCTCTCATTCATCATCAGATTCTTCTCTGATGTCCTGAAACTTGACTGCTCTTGGGTCGGGTTTTGTAGTGGTTCCAAAGTGCTTGGCCAAGGTGTCACTGAATAAATCATCAGTGATAGAGGTAGCAGGTACCTCTAGTTGCTTGGGAGCTGATCCGGTTCCCTTTGGTACCATTGGCTCTCTGCTCAACAGCGGTCGTTGTTTCCCCATTTGTGGCTTTACACAGTCGACGTGTTGATGCACCTTGGGCGCCATTCTTGTGGCCATTGGAGATTGATTTAAATCGATCTCAGTGCTGGTTGTTTTAACCACTGCTGAATAGGGTGGTTTCTTTGGTGACTGCGCTGTTCTCAGCAGCAGTCAGGTTGGTGAGGTTCCTTTGGGAGCCTCTGTGGTTCTTCGGTCGCTTGGGGAAGGCATCAGCCGAGCCTAAGCTTTTCCATTGGTCATGACAATTTCCTACACTGCTATCAGGACAATATATTTGTGTAATCCAACACTTTGGAGGAACACAATAGTCACCCCAAGGTGACTTTTAATAGACTTGAGCTGAGCTGCAATCTCAAGAAGATAGACAATCTGTCCACCAGAATGGATAGTCTTGGATTTATCATTGATGATGATGGAATTCACATTCATCCCTCTAAGATTGACAAGATCTTAAATTGGAAAATGCCAAGAGACTACACAGACATTCTTGGGTTCAACAGGGTAATTCAATACCTGTTGCAATTCCTGCCAGATGTCAGAGAGTTAACCACTCCATTAACAGGAATGTGCAGCAATAATTAGGAGTTCATCCAGATGGACTACTACAAGAATTTGTTATGAGGTCAGTAGACCAAGTCACACAACCAGAGGAACAAGAGGAAAGAAGAAAGAAACTCTGTAGCACTGCACACTGTTTGTTACAGTCAATGTCCACAATGCTGTTCAGCATCCAAGTCTTCAGTGGCAAACAGAGTCTTGGTCTGTTCCCAGCCACTGGTCAAGGGTTCTAGGCACTAAGTCTGACAATGACAAAGGCTTAGAATGAGAGCAAGGAGAGCAGTTGAGGCAACAAGCAAAGGGCATTCAAGGTTGAGGATATGATTCAATTAAGTTGGAACTAAGGAAGGAACTATGGTACATGAGAGGGGTTTATATATGTTTAAGAACAATGGGAACAAAAGGGGAAAAAGCATAGCTATCTAAGAATGAAAAGGTGAAGGTAACTATGAAAGGAGATAATGTCCAAGTGTAATGATGAGTTTGTAGCAAGCAAATGTAGTCTGTCAACAAAGGGAAAAGAGAATTGTAACATTACCCCCTTTGTATGCAAGAAGTCACTGACTTCTACCAGCCAGAAGTTGTCCAGCCATGGTCCATCCTAGACTCAGCCCACTTGATGGTGTTGTCTAGTTCTTTTGTGGAATATCAGGACTCCCTTGGCATGATGCCTAAGAGCCCCAGACAGTGAACCAAAGAAGAGGAGGAGGGGAGGAATGAGGGGTGAAGCCCAAGGGAACTCAACTGAGGACTCTGGGTGCTAGATTGCACTTCTTATATACTATGACAGGTGGTCTGTGCACTACCCTACAAAATATAGTACTTGTATGAGTAAAATGACTGTGCATGTAGTAATACTGATGTGTCATCTACACCAAGCTCTGGTATCTAATCTTCTTTATCTAAGCACCAACTGATAGATGCCTGCTTAGTCAGCACATGTTTATATAATATAGAGAAAATAAATAATATGATGAAAATAGGTTTAATAGAGGATTTGATAACAAACAAGAGAATGAAGGTGTGTTGCATCAAGTGCTCATAGTGACAAGGAAGAGGGTTAAAACCACTTCCAAATGGTGCAAGATTAGAGGAAAACCATCAAGAATTGGGGGAGATATGATAAAAATAACATAGCTTGTGATTTTGCTTTATCTCTATAAGCACAATTAAGTGTGTGCAGTGCCAAATGATTATTGCATCAGGAATGAGCATTCAAAAAGCTTTCAAATGAGCCTATATTGAAGGGAATTTATCAAGAAATGGCTGAGATGTGACCAAATCTTTCCTTATCGTAAATCTCATAATTGCACTCTGCCAGATTAAGAGATTTGGAGATGAAGGCAATAAAATGCCATAGGCCATCAGCCTGTTGTTGCAACAGAATGCCCCCAATAGCAAAGTCTGATGCATCAGTTTCCACCTGGAACTGTCCCCTGTTGGCTGGAATGGCTAAGACCACTTCCTCAGTGATGTGTAACTTAAGGCCATCAACGGCATGCTGCTGATTGCTAGTCCACCACCATTCATTATTGCCAGTTAGAAGGGTTAGTGGCTTGGAAACAGATGCAAAACCCTTCACAAAGCGACAGTAGAAGTTGACAAAACCAAGAAACTGTTGAACGTGTTTCTTGCAGGTAGGGATAGGCCATTCCACAATAGCTCTGACCTTGGCCTTGTCCATACTGATTGAGTTGTGAGAAATGATCAATCCTAAGAACTTGATGATGGATTTGTCAAACCAACACTTCTCTGGCTTTAACGACAGCTTATGCTCCTGCAACTTGGCTAAGATGTGATTTACATGGGTGGTGTGACCCTTTTGATCCTTAGAGAACACCAAAATGTCGTCCATGTAAATTACTACCCATCCTTCTGCAATCTCTTCCTGGAAGATGTCATTCATCATGGTTTGAAATGTCGCAGGTGAGTTTGTGAGGCCAAAGAACATGACTAAGGGCTCAAAGAGTCCACGGTTTGTTCTAAAGGCTGCTTTGTGCTTGTCACCCTCCTTAATGCATACATTGTTGTATCCCCATTGAATGTCCATCTTGGAGAAGGCCTTGGCATGAGACAGCTTGTCCACTAACTCAGAAATGAGCAATAACGGGTACTGATTCTTTATTGTCATTTCATTGAGCTTGCAATAATCTTGCACTGGTTGGAGAGAGCCATCCTTCTTCTTGACATCCCAATGCATGCCACCTATCTCCTGCTCCTCCTCAGCATCTTCATCCTTGGGCTCCTGTGCTTTCGAATCTGGATAGCATGCCCATCACTTGCCAGTTCCTATCACCTGCTTAGGTTTGTTCCTCAAGTGGTTCAAGTACCAGGCTGCTTGTACCTCTGTCACACTATTCAGATCCTGTACCAGATCTTTTGTTACCTCTTCCTTCCTGGAGTCGTGACTCCAGAATCGGAGAGATTGAAGAGCTTGGGCCATGGGTCATTCCCATATGCACCTCACCATCCATGGAGTCTGCCAGGGCCTCAAGCAATCTTTTCCCATTGTAACAGGTGCATTCCTTAGTTTTTGTGTTCTTAGTTCATAGTCAATGCAATTTAACTTAGTGGATGGAATTGCATGGCTATTAGTACATGGAGTCAGACTAGAACTACAGGCTGTTCAGTCAGAATGATTTCCAGTTGGCTGCTTCAAAAACCCAAGGCCTCACTAATGGCCTTCTTGTCATCTTCAGTGGCATCATCAAGCCACTCCTTCCAGCACATGTCATCTGGTCAGTTGTTGGAAGTAAATCAAAGACTCAAGTGTGGGTGCGTTATTGACCACATTGAGCTGTGGTTGTGTTAGGAAGCACAATCACTGATGAAGAGGCAGCATCCCTCCTGTCTAGGAGGCGTCACTACGTTTCAGGATAAGCCAAAGGAAGAGATTGATTGCTGGTGGAGCGCCCAGGATCAATTGAAGATGAATGTTACAGTTGATGTCCACAACGTTGTTCAGCGTCCAAGTCTACAGCGACAAACAGAGTCTCGGTCTGTTCCCAGCCACTGGACAAGGGTTCTAGGCACTAAGTCTGATAATGACGAAGGCTAGAGAGAGAGCGAGGAGAGCGGTTGAGGCGACGAGCAAAAGAGCGTTCAAGTTATGGATAAGATTCGACTAAGTTGGAACTAAAGAACTATGGTACATGAGAGGGGTTTATATACGTTAAGAGAACAATAAGAATATAAGGGGAAAGAGTATAGCTATCTAAGAAAGGAAAGATGAAAGTAGCTACCAAAGGAGATAACGTCCAGGCGTAACTATGGGTTTGTAACAAGTAAATGTAGTCCGTTAACAAAGGGAAAAGAGAAGTGTAACAATGAAGGAAAGCAGATGTCAACTGCTGTAACAAATGGACATAGTTCTAGTCACCACAATCATTTAGTGGAAAGGAAAGGATCCGATGCAGCCCCAGTAGTTGTTGCAATATCCAGGAACACAAGAGTCACACATGGCTCCTCATGCAGTAGAGCGATATGGTGATGAGTGTAATAATGGATCACTTGGGCAATATTGGTTGAGCGCTTGGATTATTTTGGACCAATGGAAAGATGGATGCCAGAGAAAAGAACATTGCCACGCAACAGTCAGTTGCAGAATGCAGAAGCCACCTGCAGAACAAATGGGGCAAACATCATTTCATCAGGGAGATGGCCCTGGATAAGAAACCATCAAGGAGGGTTGAATAGATCAGCATCAGGATCATCAGCCAAGGAATGATGGTGCCAGTAAAAGACTATCCTAGGAACCAGGGTATTAACAGTCAAGAGAACCCTGAAGGGGCAACCTGAGGGGAAGGTTGTCCAGGATCTTATAGTTAAGGAACAACCTGAGGGGAAGGTTGTTTATGATCACTGTCATTAGGAGTGCGACATTAAAGATAGACTCTGGGAACAAGGACAAGGACACCATACCAGCGTGTGGGTCACAGTCACAAAAACCCCAGTAAGGCGCTGGGATATCAAAAGCACAATTCTCTTTTCAACTTGGCAATGGACAGTAACTTACATGTTATGTATGAACAACTCAAATTGTCGAGTCTACTATCAAACGGGTCAATCACATGCCATCAGGGAGGAGTTAGCCAAACTGGTTAGATCAACATCGACTTCGGGCGATTCGAGATTCTAGATGGTAGCCTCTTTGTAGGCTATTGACTATTGTGTCTCAACAGGGAGCTGGATATCTCCTTAAAAGGTCTACTGGTTGGGGGAACTCCAGTTGGAAAAAAAGTGCAAGCATGAATGATTGCCAGAGATGAATCATGACCCAGCGGACAGATTATCTTCACAGTTATTTTGTCAGGAAGGATTTCAAGGAACAGAAATTCTTTCAATGTTTTATGGTGGAAATGCAGGTGCCAGTAAAAGACCGCAGTGGTTGGGAGCTATTCAAAAGTTAGACAATGAATAGCAAAAGTGGCGGGCAATTTGATTGGCATAAGAAGAAGTCTGGAAACAAAGGATAGGAGCAGGACAATGCTCTCTTTTTCATAAGAGATGATATTCAATGCATCCAAGAAAAATCTGCAGAATTACAGGACTAGAGTTTCCGGGAACAGTTGTAGTCACAGGAACAGGGCAGAGACTAACTGCCAGAACAAAGTCGCCAGCTGAAGGTTAAAAGCTGAAGGAGTAACCACTCAGGTCCATCAGGATCGACAGGAGTAAAAGTTGATCAAGTAAAGGATGGGATCAGGCCTGAGGGGAAGGTTGACTCATTGTTGTCAAAGATCAGAAGATCATCGGAGTCATAAGCAATGACACCCCTTGATTAAGGGTGGGATGATTTATGTGGAAAATCCTGGACATTTGAACATCCACTTAGGTTCAATCAATGAGGAAAAAGGTTTTGTTGCTACACATACACCAGTAGCTGTATGCACAGACCAAGAACTCAGGAAAGAATACATGGACAGAAGGAAATTGTCAACAGAGGATTGTTGGAGCTATACAGGAGATTTAGCAGACCAAAAGTAGTTGACAGGACAAAAAGTCAACAAAACAGAAAGGGGTTGCTACCTTATAGCTATGGAAATACCAAAAATTGTGGAATTTTTTTTCTTTCCTCAATGTTACTCACTCACCCTTCTCTGTGGGGGACGGGGGGTTTTGGTAGGATGGCTGTGTTGTGGCTGTCCTCCTTGGTGTTGGCCAGCCTTCACACACCATCTGTCAGATGTGTCTGGGGTCCACATTTTGAGGTGAAGGTGAAGAGGGAAAAGGAGACGAGATGAATGGAGGCAACCCGAGGGACTCCAAGGGCTTGCTGAACGAAGTGTGAGGCAAGGCGAGGAGGACCGAGGATTGCGGAATGACTGAGTCTCCGTTCACCCTCCGAAATAACAGCCTGAGGGAAAATTTAATTTTTTCCGCCATTTGATTTTTGGGATCCAAACCCAGTAAGGCGCTGGGTCATCAAAAGCAAGCCAAGGAGAAGTGCCGAGTTACCAGGGCATTTGTCATCCAGTATGCGCTGGGTTACCAAAAGCAAGTTCAAGTCTATGACAGTGGGAGCCTTAAGCGAAGGCACTTAGGAAAGGTTGCTTAGGAAGAGCCAAGAGGATTGCAGTCAGGACGATTGGATCAAGTGCCAGAGGAGCAGACCAGGAATTTGTCAAAAGTCATACAATGTTCAGTAGGGAGCTGGAGTATCAAAACTCAGTTAAGGCGCACTTGGTGAACAATAGCAGGAATCTGAATATTGGGATATGGATTCTTTTATGAAAATCAAGAAAGCCAATAGACCGACGTCCAAAGGTCTTTAAAGAACAACAGTTAAGAAGTGGGGCAACAGGGCTAGTTGCACGCTGGCTTCTTGGGACAAGAAGCCTTGAGGAGAAGGTGATGTTAGGAATCCATCCTAACACATCTTTTTCTTCTTTTTATCTTGCTAGTGGTCTGGGACCACTCTGGAACATCTATACATGATCTGGGATCATGGGAGGGACTATAGGAATACTTTGCGTGGGTTAGTGCATGGGAGCACTCACTAGAAGACAAGGTGATGGTTGGTTGGGCCAACCACCTACATACTAGGAAAGAGATCACAACCCTGGGTGGCAATGCGCGTGGATCACATCAGCGCATCAGTACATCACCCCAATAAGGCATGGGATCAGCGGCAATGCTCAATGGCTTGATATGGCAATAGCAACTCCCTGTTGGGGATCGCGGGAGGCCTGTGAGCAGTATGCCTCATGGAATAGGGCCCAGATGGAGACTGTGGGAGCGCCAGGCTGAGGGGAAGGTTCTAGGCCATGGGCACATGTGGAACTGTCAAGGGCGCACAGCATTGCTAAAGATAGATGAAGTCCAGAAGCAGCGCTCAAGGGTCTGGAAGCAGCACTCAAGCAGTATGAGTCACTGAGGCTGTAGAGGTGCCAGTGGGAAGGGTTGCAAGGGGTCTTAGTAGAATAGTATATAAGACCAGCTGTAGGTAGTCTTGGTTCCCCAAGACTTAAGATAGTTTATCTTACGCTCATTGTATGGGCATTAGATTCTGTCTAATGTAGTCTCAATATCATTCCTATTGCCAGACTTGCCGGCGGCATTCTCTCATTGCCGGAGCAGTGTTCCTGCTTTTTGGCCAGTCCTGAATCCATTATGTTGCCCAATTTGAATTGGGCTGCCATTTCTTTTCCTTTGTAGCGTGATGCTACACCAAAGAGGGCTGCATTTTCTGATTTCTTGTCAGAAATAATTATTGCCTCCTCAGGAAGGAGGTCAAAATAGTTGATTTGTCAGCTTGATGAACCATTGCTAGATGGGGAGCTGGAAGACTGTCCAGCTATAGCAGCATAAGAGTTGCTTTGTCCGGCAATTTTGCTGGAAATGGTTTTGCCAGCAGTTTTGCTGGTTGCCTTCTCCTTTTTGCCAGTTGCCAAACTGGCAATAAAGGTTGCCTTGTCTGTACCAGCATATTTGCTGGTTTTGCCAACAATTTTGCCGGATTTTCTGGCAACTTTTCCTGGTTTGCTGACAGTGAAGAAATCATTGTCGGCAACAACGCCAATGGTTTCCTTGCCAGTATTGGCAATAATCAATTTATTGCCAGGAGATCCAGCAGGTGAAGTTGAGGAAATGGATATGGGAGACATTTTGCCAGAAGTGGCAATGAATTTCTTGCCAGCAGCGGCAAAAACAACAGCAGAGGCAGCAGAGGCAGCAGAGATGTTGGAGGAGGTAGAGGAAGACATTGTGTTATTGTTATTTATATATTCATTTGTAAAAACAAGTAAATACAATGAGAGGGTTGGAAGTTTGGTTTGGTTTTGAGGATCTGGAAAAAATCCAGTCAGCATTTGCTTTTCTAGACTAGTAGCAATGCGCATGTCTTTGATGCTCCCGGTTAGTTAGGGCAGCACAGGTGCCTCCCTTGACAGGGACAGAGATTGCTTTTTAGGTAATTCATCGTCATCAGGGAAGTATCCTCCTTCCCTGATTTATGGTTTTGGGGCTCCATCAAATCCCAACAACCAAGGTATAAAAAGAGTATAGTAAATATCTATTTATAATTGTATATTATGCTGCTAAGAAGCAATCCTAATCTAGATGGGATGCTAACCAGTGCCCATCAATGGTTTGCGTGTACCAAGGGACAATGCCCAAGCAGCACAACCTTCGTATAGAAATAGACTACATAATCACAGAAAGATGGGATGAAAACCCATATAGTGATATAAGTGCATAATTATTCACGGCCAATAGGGGGGTGCATAAGCCTTTTGATCATGACCATAACCATGATCTTTATCCATCATAAGATGGCCCTAAACCCGGAGGTGGTTGATAAGGGAGTATCCTCTGACTCCCCCAGACACCAGGTCCTTGCAGACGTGTCCAGATTATGATTTTTGTATTACCAGGGTCATCAGAAACCTGGGGCTGTATTATTCTCACACCTCTCCAGGTGGAGATCAGATTGGTTAGATCTGATCTGGCTTTTTGTTTGGTGAGCTCCAAGGTTATGTTAGCCTTTTACAAACAGTTGATAATACATGGTATGTACTACAGCTAGGGCTCCTTACCCAACAAACCTGATTTGATTATTTTTGGTATAATTACCAAAAGCGATCCTCCCAAGGACTGTGACAGCTATCTCCCTCCCTGTCCTTGAGACAGGGTTGTCAAGGGGAAGGGTCACCAGGTCTGCGAGCAGACGGGGCCCATAACCTGTCGAAGCAGAGCATGACAGGGGCGCAGTAGAATGGGTAGAGCTGGTGAGTAAATACTCACTTGTAGCTGTAGTTAGATCACTTAGGTCCGCTTGTGGCAATCACCTAGTAGAGCAGAGAACTGAACTGTAGATTGACAACTACATACACAGGTATATATACTATCTATCTACATGCATGAGGTCAGCAATATTAGTATTGCTGACTGATGATTTATATTGTGCTTGGTAATGCGCAGTCATTGCTGTGTTCAATGCTGTGTGTAACACAGCTTTGCACAGTCGTGCACATGGTGCACTTATTGTCTGAGTATGACATGTGTCAAACTCTATAATATCTGTCAAAGATACTTTTTGTCCCATCACCATATTATCTACAAGGGGAACGGACTATTCTGGGACAGATAAGATAAGATCAGCTAAGATCGGAATGATCCGAAATGTTATCACGATCTTTACAAGATCGTTTCAACACAAGCTTTAGGGATAAACCTGCTGACCAGCTCGTTGGCTGTATACTTGAAACTGGGAACATTCTTTACCCAGTCTGGAGTTGTGACTGCCAGTGTCAAAGGCTTGGCCTCTGCTGCCTTTCTTTGTATAACTGGCCTTGGCTGATGCACCTGCTGCGCCCGTTCTCGGACACATGGAGCCTGCGCCTTTTCTCTTTCAAGATGTGCCACTTTGTCACATTCCCTGCACTCCCTGAGTAATGCCTCCCACACTTCAGACTGTTTTGCCCGAGCCATTCTGTCTGCTTTGGCAAGGAGACAGCATGTTTCTGCCTCATGCCTATGGTGCTCCATGGCCCTGTGTATTATCCACTGACACACATGACTGTTGTGGTTGGTGGGAACTGGCTATGCTCACAGAACTAGCTGTGATACATGATTGGTGTCCTGACACTGTGCATCCTTGATACACGACACCCCCATGCATTTTCTTTGGGTGTTTTCCCACCCTCTTCCACTGCACCAGCTGCCATTCCCCCCGACCCACTATCCTGGGGCAGGATAGCACTTGCACTGAGTGCAGTTTTGTTGCCTGAGATGTGACCTGTGCCCCAGGATGGGAATCAAGCCAAGAAGGGAAGGAAGCCACACGGCAGCCTCAGAATTTGCTCAAAGAATGAAGGAAATTCACAAGGAAACTCAAGCCGCCCTGCTAAAATCACAAGGCGATATGAAACTGTATGCAGATAGACACCGATCAGATGCACCAGAATACAAAGTTGGGGACAAAGTCTGGCTGTCAACAAAAGATTTGAGGTTGACAGGATGACCAACTAGGAAACTGGTGGAAAGATGGATTGGGCCATACCCAATCAAGAAAATAGTGTCACCAAATGCAGTAGAGCTGGACCTACCCTTCTCCCAACAAATCCATCCTGTGGTAAATGTATCGCGAATCCGTCCTTGGAAATGACCAATGAGAGGGCAAAAAGCACAACCCCCACCACCAATTGAGATAGATGGTGAAAAGGAGTATGAGGTGGAAGAAATAATAGATGTAAGACTAAAAAGAAACAAAATGGAGTACTTGGTCAGGTGGAAAGGTTACACCGCAGAGCATAACTCCTGGGAACCATTGGACAATTTACAAAATGCAAAAAGAAAAATAAAAAACTTTTATGATAGAAACCCTGGAGCAATCAGAAGACTTGACAAAGCAACCTTTGATGGGTTAACTTTCAGACCCTATGAAAACTTCACACAATCCTCAGACAAAAAAGTGTCCAAAATTGATGTCAATACAGTAGCACCAGCTGCAAAATGGGAACAAAACTGGCAAAAATGGAAAGGAAGAAAGGGTTTAGAAACCCTCACAGAGCCAGGAGATGGGGAAGGGCCATGTCAATGCAACATGTGCCTACGTCAATCACATGATATAGTGCCTCGTGCTGAAACAATTGAAAACCTTACTCCACCTTCATGCCCACTCTCACCCATCATTGAGGAACCAGAGGAATCATCTGTGATAGAGCGCGATGCACTGAAGGATGATAAAGAAGTTTAAATTTGTCTGGAAGCCAAATCTTAAAAAGGGGGTACTGTCATGACCGACTGGAAAGCTTCGGCTTTTTCACTAAGTCATTTCCATTTTATTATTTATTTATTTAATTTTCTTCATATTATATAACCGCATGCTGACTAAGCAGGCGCCTATCACTTGGCGCTTAGATAAAGCAGTAGATAAGATACTGGAGCATGGCGCTGATGACTCATTATGATTACTACATGCGCAGTTGTCTTACTCATCCAAGTACTATATTTAGAGTAGGGCTTAGGGTAGCGCACAGACCACCTGTCATAGTATATAAAGAGTGCAATCCAGCACCCAGAGTCCTCAGTTGAGTTCTCTTGGGTTTCATCCCTCCTCTCCTCTCCTCTCCTCAGTTCTCTGTTGGGGCTCCTAGGCGTCATGCCAGGGGGTTCCTGATAACAAGCCTCGTAGAAAGAGAATAGATTAGAGACAAGACTAAAGACACAATAGTCTGTGACCTATGAGAAGGAAACAATCTAGAGTCTTAAGGACTCCTACCTACAGAACATATGCCTTATATACCTGAGTTGTTGGTCTGTGCACACAGTCTGTGCAGCCGCTAAGGCTATGCACGCACAGCAACAAGACCCAGACCCATCTCCCAGACCTGTCCAGACTTATTCAGACTCCTGGTCCCTTCCCGCAAATGCCATTTCACCCAATATCCCTTAATAGCCTTGATTGTATAGCCACCCTGGGTTATATAATCCTCCTGCCATATCTGGATAGGGGTCCCTTGCTGTATGCTTGTGTCTTGTTATATGTCCATAGGCCTCTGAATAAAATAAAGAAAAATAACGAAAAAGTCTGTATTGTAACATGATCTCCTCCTTAAGACTTCACGTCCCGGGAAGTCATGCGTTGGTCGTAAATCACTTCAGTGCTGGGCACGACATCATGCAATGGTCTGCCTAGGGGAATCAAGCATGGGTTTAACCAGCCCACCACGCTCAAGGTCTCTTGAGAATGCCCCTTCTGTATCGGGTTCAGCATAGATGAGTTTGCAGTTGCCTTTCCACCATTGCCAATTCCGTTTTAACTTGTTGAGGTAGTCACACTTGAATTTGCCATCTTCCCATCCGAACAACCGTTTGGGAGCCTTTGTATCCATGTAGTTATGCCAGTTTTTAAACCATAAGTCCGTGGATGCCAATGTTACGATATGGACCTTTTTTCTGTATTTTTCCCTATGTTATTCAGAGGCCTACAGACGTATAACAAGATGCAAGCATATGGCGTGGGACCCCTATCCAGATATGGCAGGAGGATTATATAACCCAGGGTGGCTATACGATCAGGGCTATTAGGGGATATTGGGTGAAACGGTGTTCACGGAAAGGGACTGGGAGTCTGGGTGAGTCCGGACAGGTCTGGGAGATGGGTCTGGGTCTTGTTGCTGTGCGTGCATAGCCTTAGTGGCTGTGCAGACTGTGCGCACAGACCAACAACTCAGGTATATAAGGAGTGCATTCTGTAGGTAGGAGTCCTTAAGACTCTAGATTGTTTCCTCCTTGTAGGTTACAGACTACTGTGTCTAGGCTTCGTCTCAATCTATCTTTTTCTCCTCTGAAGCTTGTGATTGTGTCAAGGATTAGTCCTAACATAATCTAGAGTCTTCTACATCACACCCTTCGTCGTTGGTCATAGCGCGGAGCAAGTCTTGCTCGTCGTCGTGGACAGTGACAAGGAGAGTTTAGCTTCAGTAAATCGTCTGACTCTGTACACGTTACAGCATGTGTCTACAGACAGCCTCGAGGAATCTAGGCGATAATGACTTTGACAACAGATAGCCTCATCTTACCGTTGTAAGGTGACTATGGCCAATTGGCTACTGGCAACAAAACAGTACTAGACGAGAGCTTGGAGTGCACTGTAGTTGACCGGGCAGGGTCTTGCAGGCACCAGCACTAGTATTGCGGAAAAGGGGGTGGAACCCTCGAAGACAATCCATTTGTGTGTTGTGTATCAAGGAGATACAGTCTGAGAACACCAATTACGTATTGGATCTATTGATCTGAGCACGAGGACATCTCAGTGAAAACCCAGGCACCACACTTCTGGGTCATTTGAAGGAATTAAATCGAACATTCGAGTGCAGGTGCGTTATTGACCGCATCAGACAGTGGTAGTATTAGGAAGTATTACTACAGAAGAAGAGACGACATCCCTCTACTTGAGGCGTCATTGGAATCGCGGATCTAGCAAGATCAAGAACACAATCGGAATGGCTGGGTTATTCAACTTTGTATTGCCAAGGGCTGGCATGACCCTTGTTCAGATCGGGAAAGCATTCTTGATTGAATGGGCGCAGGGATGCGCAGTAGAGAAATCATCCAAATCAGTACAAGTCCGGACCGACAACCGGCAACGTGATGCTCACGTACGAGCATGGAGGCTCTGGGTTAAAAAGCAGAGGCATCTCAAAAAGGAACAAAGACGTCAAGAAAAATTAGCAGCATGGTGCACTGAAGAAGCGGCCATCAAGGAACAAGAGGACGCGTGGCAAGAATTGCTAAAAATATGCCACGAACAGTTAATGCAAAAACGCCGGTTCAAGGAACTTGAGCAGCAGATAGCGCAGGAAAGGAAGACCCTGGAGGGTGTCTTGAATTGGCTGGAACCAGGATCAGCGGTGCAGGAGGCATTGTTCAACACACCCTCCAATATTGAACTATTGCTAATCAGTTTCAATGTATACACGTTGAAACATGACGGCCTGATCTTAACCGCAAAAGAGAGGAATCGGTTGATGCATGCCCTGAATGGAAACATTATGAATGCAGGGCAAGTCATGAGGAACGAGCGGCGACTCCAAAATGAGGAAAGACTCCGAGGAGAAAGATATGATCCATATCTTTCTGCATACATCAAATGGAGATTGCCAAGGAATTATACACCGCCCCGCATATCTCAGCATGGGGAAGATGAAATTTTCACGCCACCAGATCATGATTACTTTTTATCCAAGTTAGGAGAAGACGTTGAATTCACACAGCATTGGGTTCAAGGAGTTTCAAAAGAGAAACCAGTGTTACCTGGATCTTATATGACAGCCATTCCCAAAACAGCACCATGGAAAGTGAACGGATACTGTTATCTGTATTTGTTCAAAAAGGAGTTCCATAACCAATTCCATTGGGTGGAGTGGCCTATGCTGGAGCGGATTCTTTCATGGGAACCTGAACTCAGGGACTACTCTGCAGTTTTTGGTTTACAAGACAATGTAAAGCTGGATAAGTTCCATGTACTGGAATGGGCGGAATTAAGTCTCAAGAAGGATGAGATTTATACTTGGAAAGACCTGGAACACTTGGAACGGCATGGGAGATTTAACAAACGAGCTAGGTTTGGAGGACAAGGGAAGTCAAAGAAACCAAGATCCAAATCGCCTGCAACTATACCCTCGTTTGTACAAGGAGTATCCAAAAATCCATCGGTCCGATCTTTACCTGAATTGGGACAAGTTACGGTTAAAAAATCATACTCCCAGGCAGTCATCAGCGCATTCGGACCAAGTAAAGCACTCACCAGAACTCAGGGAGCAGATTGGACTTGGAACGGGGGATCTGTGGCCAACCCTTTGGATTGGCTAAAAGAGGATCTCAATGCACCTAGCTCATCTAACACAGAAGCACGGAAACAGGAAATTGACAACTGGAGAAGGGAGATTAAAAAGGATATCTCCACTCCTTACCCATATCCAAAACCCCGCTATGACAGACATATGCTCCATCCAGACATTCCTGGATTCTGTTATTTGTTCCTGATTAAAGCACAATACTGGGATGAATACAATTGGCCAGCATACCCACAGATTCATGAAGTAATATCCTGGGATCCAAATCTATGAAACAAGCGAATCAGAATCTCGATTCGTCAAACCCACGGTCTGGAACATTGCTATCATATTGATAAGCAAATGAATGGGTATGATGGGTGGGCGCACCTGGATCTAATGAATAGATCTGGTTCAGGACATAAATGGCTTGGGGCTTTCCGGTTCACTGCCAATATGATGGCACATTTGTACAATGCGCTAACAGGATGGCAAACTGCATGGGCAGAAGACACGGAACTGCCGGCTCCTCAAGGTGCTACAGCGGCACAGATCGCTGCCCAGGAGGACGTTATCCAGAGACAGCAAATGCAGCGAGAGGAGACTATTACAGCAATCGGACAAGTAGTGGCCGGAATAGTCAACAAGTATCAACAGGCTAATCCCATACCGCCACCTGCACCCCTTACTAAGGCAGAGATGCCTGATTATTATGAAGGGGATCCTTGCATGGTGGATGGATGGTTAAGGCAGATGAGAACATATTTCACGCTTGCCTGTGAAACCCAGTTAGACCGGAAAATCTCAATCTGTTTATATTGGATCAGAAAAGGAAAGGATAACCAAGCGGGGGATTGAGCGGGAGTCAAGCTCAAAGCAGTCCAAGATGCGGAACAAGAGTATCAAAATGAAGTGATAAACTCTGGATGGCAAACCAATCTGTCTTGGGCATCGCTAAATCAAGGTGTAATAGTGAATGACCATGAAATCCGATGACCCTTGCGGAATCAGTTTCCTTTCACATCTTGGGAAGACTTTGCAACCCAGATGCACAAATTCTTCATGTCAACCGAAACCCGAGAAAAGGCGACAGATGCAATCCTGGCTTTGAAGCAAGGAAATACAATGATTGAGGATCATGTAGTCTGGTTCAATGCATTGCTACCATTGGTCGGTTGGGACGATAGAGTGTTGATTGTGTTATTTAAACAAAACATCAACCCTGCACTAGGATGGGATTTAATCAGACATGGAAATTTGGGTGACAACACAACCCTTGAACAAATCCAGGATCGGGCAATAGAATTGGCACAGGCTTATCGTAAGGCAACGGAAGCATATGGACCAGATAGACAAAAAGGCAGATACAAAGAAAAAACAGTTGCCAAGGATAGCAAACCCAATCAGTTCCAATATAGTACGCTGACAATGTCCAAAGATCTGAATGCTATGGATGTGGATAAAAGCAAAAAACCTGTTACCGGGAGCTGTTACAATTGTGGTAAAGAAGGACATTTTGCCCGAGAATGCCCAGAACCAAGAAAACCGAGGCGGAAGGATAAGGGGAAGTGGAGAGCAAGAGAGGTTAAAATAGAGGAGCTCACCAAGGAGCAATGGAAAGAACTCGGAAAGGAGAAGGGTTTTGGCAAAAGCCAGTAGGCGAGCGCTCAGTGCTGCTGGCTGATAGAGTTTTGAAATTGAACAATGATTCCTGTGTAAATATAGGAGGATTATTATATGAATACTCTTCTCATATTCATCAGATTTGAAACTTAAGTGTGAGCACCAAACCAAGGATTAAACAATGGACCCCTGCTTGGGTAATGAGACATATATGGCAACAAGAGGAAACTGTTGCTATGGATTGCTTGAAAGGATGGGTTCATGAGAAACGCTTATCTGAAGTAACACCGCAACTGCTGAAGGAACTAAACCAGCAGTCAGAGTCAGAAGCAATGTGGAATCTGGCACAGTTGCGGCAACAAATTATCAAAGCTTCAGGAAAGCAAGAAATGAACCTAAGAGGAATCATAACTACTATGGACACAGGATCTACAATTCCTGTCACGGCCTTAGTCAATTCAGGATGCACAGGATCGTGCATCAATGATGAGTTTGTAGAAAAACACCGGATGAACAAATGACAACTCCTGAGACCGGTACCAGTCTATAATGCAGATGGGACTTGTAACACAATGGGGAATATCGAGTACATGGTTCAATTTAAACTATGAATTGGGGACCATGAAGAAGTTATGGACTGTTGTGTGGCACGACTTGGAAAAACGGACTTGTTTTTGGGGCATGACTGGTTGCAACTGCATAATCCGAGTATGAATTGGAAAAGGCAGGAAATAACCTTTAGCCAATGTCCAGGAACGTGTTGGAACCAATCTAGTGTGAGCGAACCTGAGGAGGAGGTGGATGAAACCGAATCCTTAGAAGATGGAGAACGTCTACTTGCTGTACATATAGGATCAGAGGAGTTGAAGTTATGACCACTTTCAACCAACATTGCAGCAAAGGAGGCGCTGACTAGCAAAAAGCGATCATTAGAAGAAACGGTACCAGGACATTATCTCAAGTACAGAAAGTTTTTGAGAAGGAAACGTTTGATGAGTTACCACCAAGGCAATCATGGGATCATGCTATCAAATTTATCCCAGGAGGGCAGCCAATGGATTGCAAGGTATACCCATTGAATAAGGAAGAACGAGAACAGCTGGATGAATTCCTGGAAGAAAACCTGAAATCCGGACGGATTAGACCAAGCACCTCGGAACAGGCATCACCATTCTTCTTTGTCAAGAAAAAGGATGGAAAGCTGAGACCGGTACAGGATTACCGGAAGTTAAATTACATCACGAGGAAAAACCGATATCCATTACCATTAATTGGGGAATTGATTGATCGACTATCAAAAGCCAAGGTTTTCTCAAAAATGGATATTAGATGGGGTTATAACAACATCAGGATCAAAGAAGGTGACAAGTGGAAAGCGGCTTTCAAAACTCACCGAGGCCTGTTTGAACCCCTGGTCATGTTTTTTGGTCTTTGTAACTCCCCGGCAACGTTTCAGACGATGATGAACAATATCTTTAGGCAAGAAATTGCTGAAGGATGGGTTGTCATCTACATGGATGACATTTTGGTATTCTCCCAATCACAGGATGCACACATGATGCATGTTAATCGTATCCTGGCAAAACTGGAGAATCATAAACTGTCATTGAAACCGGAGAAATGTTGGTTCGATCAACCTCAAATTGACTTCTTGGGACTAGTCATTAGTCAGGACTCCATTCAGATGGAGAAAGGCAAAGTACAAGCCGTGGTGGATTGGCCAATCCCTACATGCAAACGAGAGCTGCAGCAGTTCTTGAGCTTTGTTAACTTCTACCGGCGTTTTGTACCAGGCTTTGCTAAAACAGCAAAGCCTTTAACGAGTCTTACTGGAAAGGTTGAGTGGAATTGGACGGACCAGCAGACATTGGCCTTTCAGGGACTGAAAGACCTTGTGGCGAGGGAGGTAGTCCTCAAAATTCCCGATGATGATGGTCAATTTCATATCAAAGTAGATGTGTCCGATTTTGCAATTGGTGGAATTTTGTCCCAACAAAGCAAGGACAGCACCTGGCAACCTGTGGCATTTATTTCGAAGTCATTAAATGAAGCTGAACAGAACTATGAGATCTATGACAAGGAAATGCTTGCAGTCATGCATGCGTTTTACGAATGGTCTCATTATCTGAAAGGTGCAAAGGAACAGATCAAGGTTTTAACAGATCATCAAAACCTCACATACTTCCGAAAACTGCAAAACCTAAATAGGCGACAGGCATGATGGGTCACGGACTTGCAGGAGTTTAATTTTGTCATCAAACATCGGTCCGGGAAGTCTAATTCAAAAGCGGATTTATTGTCAAGGAGAGCGGGACATGAAAAGGGACAAAATGATAATGAGGGAGTAATACTCCTGAAAGATCATTTGTTTGTAAGGATCTATGATGATGATCGGGCAATTGAGGACATCATCAAGGAAATCCAGAAGGTCTTGGCTCGGCAATGGGAAACTCAGGTTCGGCAAGGCATCAAACAACAGGACCCTGACTTTAAAACCAAGAAAGGATTAGTTGAATGGAAGGGTCGGATTTATGTTCCAGCAGATGCGCGGATCAGGGGTGACTTGATTCAGATTCATCACTCCTGGGGGCATTCAGGGGTAGTCAAGACTGTGGAAAGTCTCACCTGTAATTTCTGGTGGCCACAAATGCGGAAAGACGTTGAACGCTTCATACAAGGCTGTGAAACATGCCAGAAGGTAAAGCCTGATTGACAACCAAGGGCGGCACCGTTGAATCCAAATGAAATTCCCGACACACCATGGGAAATCATCTCAGTAGATTTAATTGGACCACTACCGGACTCAAAGGGCAACGACATGATCATGGTTGTGGTAGATCAGTTCACAAAAAAGGCTTACTTCCTCCCAACAATGTCGTCAATCACATCACAAGGAGTAGCAGTTCTATTCTGAGATAACGTCTTTAGGGAACACGGTTTGCCCAGGAAGGTCATCAGCGATTGGGGACTGCAGTTTGTTTCTAAATTCATGGACGATCTGTATGGGATCTTGGGAATACAGGCTAACAGATCCACGGCTTATCACCCGCAAACCAATGGACAGACAGAGCGCGTTAATCAGGAAGTCAAAGAATTCCTGACAATGTTCATCAATCATTGGCAGGACAATTGGAGCAATTGGCTTGCAGTGGCTCAATTCTGCCATAACGACCAAGTACATTCATCTACAGGGTTTTCACCATTCTTCATGAATTACGGAAGACATCCCAACAAGGGGATGAATCTGATGTATCAACCAAAAACTGCTGTCATGGAGGAACTGGTTAAAGAAATCGAGGATGTTCATGCCAAAGCCAAAACCATGCTGGAAAAAACCGCTGAAGCAATGAAAAGGCGGTGGGATGCTCACAGAACACCCGCATGGGATTATAAACCTGGTGACAAGGTGTACCTTAGCACAAGAGACCTTGAGCGCGGTGGGCCGGTTCAACCCACGCTTAATTCCCCTGAGGCAAACCATCGCATGATATAGCGCTCGGCGCTGAAGCAATTCACAACCAATGTGTGACTTCCCGGGACGTGAAGTCTTAAGGGGGAGGTCATGTTATGATATGGACCTTTTTTCCGTATTTTTCCCTATGTTATTCAGAGGCCTACGGACGTGTAACAAGACGCAAGCATACGGCGCAGGACCCCTATCCGGATATGGCAGGAGGATTATATAACCCAGGGTGGCTATACGATCAGGGCTATTAGGGGATATTGGGTGAAACGGCATTCACAGGAAGGGACCGGGAGTCTGGGTGAGTCCGGACAGGTCTGGGAGATGGGTCTGGGTCTTGTTGCTGTGCGTGCATAGCCTTAGTGGCTGCGCAGACTGTGCGCACAGACCAACAACTCAGGTATATAAGGAGTGCATTCTGTAGGTAGGAGTCCTTAAGACTCTAGATTGTTTCCTCCTTGTAGGTTACAGACTACTGTGTCTAGGCTTTGTCTCAATCTATCTTTTTCTCCTCTGAAGCTTGTGATTGTGTCAAGGATTAGTCCTAACAGCCAATCGCCGGGGTGCACTTGGGTTTTGTTTATGGAATTTCTGAACCTCTTTCTTAGCATTAGCAAGGTTTTCTGCTGGTTCCCATGTGGATTCTTCCACAGGATAATTTTTCCATTTGACCAACCAAGTATTCCAGCCTGCCACCATTTTGTCTGCTAACTCTACTGTCCATAACCTCTTCAACCTCATACTCTTCATCCTCTTCATCCTCCACCATTTGTGCCTCTTTACGTTTGGCAACCTTTTCAATTTGGTTGGGGAATTCCGGAGCAATGTATGGCTTTAGGAGTATCTTGTTGAAGACGTTGTAGATTTTCCAGGCTGCGGGAATCTTCAACCGGTATGCAGACTCACCAACCTTCTCAACCACCTCCAAGGGACCCACAAACTTGCCATCAAACTTCTTAGTTGCTCAAAGCATTGGCAAATTTTCTGTGCTGAGGTACACCTTATCACCTGGTTGATAATTTTGTGCCGGTGTTCTGTGAGCGTCCCACTGCTTTTTCATTGCTTCAGCGATTTTTTCGAGTGCGGTTTTAGCCTTGGCATGAACATCTTTGATTTCTCTGACCAATTCCTCCATGACAACAGTTTTTGGCTGATACAGTGGATTCATCCCCTTGTTGGGATGTCATCCATAGTTCATAAAAAATGGTGAAAACCCTGTGGATGAGTGTACACGATTGTTATGGCAAAATTGAGCTACTGCAAGCCAATCACTCCAGTTATCCTGTCGATGATTGACAAACATTGTCAGGAATTCCTTGACTTCCTGATTAACATGTTTGGTTTGTCCATCGGTTTGCGGGTGATAAGCTGTAGATCTGTTAGCCTGTATTCCTAGGATTCCATACAAATCATCCATGAACTTTGAGACAAACTGTGGTCCTCGATCGCTGATAACCTTTCTTGGCAAGCTGTGTTCCCTGAAGATGTTGTCTCTGAACAAGACAGCTACTCCTTGTGAAGTAATTGATGATGTTGTTGGAAGAAAATAGGCCTTTTTCATAAACCAATCCACCACAACCATGATCATGTTGTTACCCTTGGAGTCCGGTAATGGTCCAATTAAGTCTACTGAGATCACCTCCCATGGCGCATCAGGAGTTTCATTCAGATTTAATGGTGCTGCCCTTGGTTGTCAATCTGGCTTTGCCTTTTGACACGTTTCGCATCCTTGTATAAAACGTTCGGTGTCTTTTTGCGTTTGTGGCCACCAGAAATTACAAGTGAGACTTTCCACAGTCTTGGCTACCCCTGAATGCCCCCAGGAGTGATGAATCTGAATCAAGTCACCCCTGATCCGCACATCCGCTGGTACATAAATTCGACCCTTCCATTCAACCAATCCTTTTTCGGTTTTAAAGTCCAGGTCCTGCTGTTCGATGCCTTGCTGAACCTGAGTTTCCCATTGCCGAGCCAAGACCTTTCAAATTTCCTTAATGATGTCCTCAATTGCCTGATCATCATCATAGACCCTTACGAACAAATGATCCTTCAGGAGTATCACTCCTTCATTATCATTTTGTCCCTTTTTGTGTCCTGCTCTTCTTGACAATAGATCCGCTTTCGAGTTAGACTTTCTGGACCAATGTTTAATAATGAAGTTAAACTCCTGCAAGTCTGTGACCCATTGTGCCTGTTGTCTGTTCAAGTTCTGCAGTTTTTGGAAGTAAGTGAGGTTTTGGTGATCCGTTAAAACCTCGATCTGCTCTTTTGCACCTTTCAGGTAGTGAGACCATTCATACAACGCATGCATGACTGCAAGCATTTCCTTGTCATAGATCTTGTAGTTCCGCTCTGCCTCGTTTAATGACTTTGAGATAAAGGCCACAGGCCTCCATGTACCGTCCTTGCTCTGCTGAGACAAAATTCCACCAATTGCAAAGTCAGATGCATCTACTTCGACACGAAATTGACTGTCGTCATCAGGGATTTTGAGGACTACCTCCCTCGCCACAAGGTCTTTCAGTCCCTGAAAGGCCAACATCTGCTGATCCGTCCAATTCCACTCAACTTTGCCAGTAAGACCTGTCAAAGGCTTCGCCATTTTAGCAAATCCTGGTACAAAACGCCAATAGAAGTTAATGAAACCCAGAAACTGCTGAAGTTCACACTTGCACGTAGGGACTGGCCAATCAACCACAGCCTGAACTTTGCCTTTTTCCATTTGAATAGAGTCCTGACTAATAACCAAGCCCAGGAAATCAATCTGAGGTTGGTCAAACCAACATTTCTCTGGTTTCAATGATAACTTGTGATTTTCCAGTTTGGCCAAGATGCAATTAACATGCATCGTGTGTGCGTCCTGTGACTGAGAGAACATCAAGATGTTGTCCATATAGATAACGACCCATCCTTCAGCAATCTCTTGCCTAAAGATGTCGTTCATCATTGTCTGAAATGTTGCAGGAGAATTGCAAAGACCAAAGAACATAACCAGGGGTTCAAATAGGCCTTGATGAGTCTTGAAAGCTGCTTTCCACTCATCGCCTTCCTTAATCCTAATATTGTTATAGCCCCATCTAATATCCATTTTTGAGAAAACCTTGGCTTTTGATAGTCAATCAATTAGTTCACCAATCAATGGTAATGGATATCAGTTTTTCCTTGTGATGTCATTTAACTTCCGGTAATCCTGTACTGGTCTCAATTTGCCATCCTTCTTTTTGACAAAAAAGAACGGTGATGCTTGTTCTGAAGTACTTGGTCTGATCTGCCCGGACCTTCGGTTTTCCTCCAGGAATTCATCCAGCTGTTCCCATTCCTCTTTATTCAATGGGTACACCTTGCAATCTGTCGGCTGTCCTCCTGAAATAAATTCGATGGCATGATCCCATGGCTGCCTCGGCAGTAGTTCATCAAAAGTTTTTTTCTCAAACACCTTTTGATATTTGACATAATGCCTTGGTACGGTTTCTTCTAGCAATTGCTTCTTACTAGCCAACGCCTCTTTTGCTGCAATGTTGGTTGAGAGTGGTCTTAGCTTTAACTCTTCTGGTCCTACATACATGGCAAACAGACATTCCCCATCTTCTAAGGATTCAGTTTCATCTACCTCCTCCTCAGGTTTGCTCACACTGGATTGGTTCCAACATGTCCCTGGACATCGGCTAAAGGTCACCTCCTGCTTTTTCCAATTCATACTTGGATTATGCAGTTGCAGCCAGTCATGTCCTAAAAACAGATCTGTTTTTTCCAAGTCTTGCGACACAACAGTCCATGACTTCTTCATGGTCTCCAATTTGTAACTTAAACTGGACCATGTACTCAATATTTCCCATAGTGTTACGAGTTCCATCTGCATTATAAACTGGTACTGGTCTCAGGAGGCATTGTTTGTTCATCCGGTGTTTCTCCACAAACTCGTCATTAATGCACGACCCTGTGCATCCCAAGTCAACTAGAGCTGTAACAGGAATTGTGGATCCTGTGTCCATAGTGGTTATGATTCCTTTTAGGTTCATTTCTTGTTTTCCTGAAGCTTTGACGATTTGTTGCCGTAATTGTGCCAGATTCCACATTGCTTCTGATTCTGACTGCTGATTCAGTTCCTTCAGTAATTGCGGTGTTACTTCAGATAAACGTTTTTCATGAACCCATCCCTTTAAACAATCTATAGCAATGGCTTCATTTTGTTGCCATATCCGTCTCATTACCCAAGCAGGGGTCCATTGTTTAATCCTGGGTTTTGCACTCACACTTAAGTTTCGAATCCAATGAATATGAGAGGAATATTCATATAACAATCCTTGTATATTTACACAAGAGTCATTGTTTGATTTCGAAACTCTATCAGCCAGCAGTGCTGAGCGCTCGCCTACTGGCTTTTGCCAAAACCCTTCTCTTTTCTGAGTTCTTTCCATTGCTCCTTGGTGAGCTCCTCTATTTTAACCTCTCTTGCTCTCCATTTCCCTGTATCCTTCCATCAAGGTTTCCAAGGCTCTGGGCAATCTTGTGCGAAATGTCTTTCCTTTCCACAATTGTAACAACTTCCCATAACTGGTTTTTTACTTTTATCAACATCCATGGCATTTGGATCTTTGGATGTTGTCGGTGTGCTGTATTGAAACTGGTTCGGCTTACTGTCCTTAGCAACCACTTTCTCCTTATATCTGCCTTTTTGTTTATCCGGTCCATATGCTTCTGTTGCTTTACAATAAGCCTGTGCCAATTCTATCGCCCGATCCTGAATCTGTTTCAGGGTTGCATCATCCCCCAAGTTTCCATGTCGAATCAGATCATGTCCAAGTGCAGGGTTGATGTTTTGTTTGAACAATGCAATCAACGCTCTATTGTCCCATCTGACCAATGGTAATAGTGTGTTGAACCGAACTACGTGATCCTCAATCATTGTATTTCCTTGCTTCAGTGCCAAGATCACATCCGTCGCCTTTTCCCGGGTTTCAGTTGACATGAAGAATTCATGCATCTGTGTTGCAAAGTCCTCCCAAGAAGTGAAAGGAAGCTGATTTCGCAAGGGTCACCGAATTTCATGGTCATTTACTATTATGCCTTGATTTAATGATGCCCAAGACAGATTGGTTGGCCATCCGGAATTAATCACTTCATTCTGATATTCCTGTTCCGCATCTTGAACTGCCTTGAGTTTGACTCCTGCCCAATCTCCGGCTCGGTTATCTTTTCCTTTCTGGATTCGGTATAGGCAAATCGAGATTTTTTGATCCAATGGAACTTCTTGTGCTAGTGTGAAGTATGTCCTCATTTGCCTCAGCCATCCGTCAACCATGCGGGGGTCTCCTTCATAGTAGTCTGGCATCTTAGCCTTAGTGAGAGGAGTGGGTGGTGGTATGGGATTGGCGCAACGGTACTCATTTACTATTCCGGCCACTACCTGTCCAATGGCTGTAATGGTCTCTTCACACTGCATTTGCTGTCTTTGAATTATGTCCTCCTGTGCAGCAATCTGCGCCGCTGTGGTGTCTTGAGGAGCCAGAAGTTCTGTTTCTTCTGCCCACACAGTCCGCCACCCAGTTAGTGCATTGTACATATTGTTAAGCATGTCAGCAGTAAACCAGAACGCCCCAAGTTGTTTGTGTCCTGACCTGGACCAATTCATCAGATCCAGATGCGCCCATCCATCATACCCATTCATCTGTTTATCAATATGATAGCAATGGTCTAGACCATGGGTTCGACAAATTGAGATCCTGATTCGTTCGTTTCTCAGGCTTGGGTCCCATGATATTACTTCATGGATTTAGGGGTATGCTGGCCAGTTGTACTTGTCCCAATATTGTGATTTGATCAGGAAGAGATAACAAAATCCAGGAATATCTGGGTGGAGCATGTGTGGATCATATCGGGGTTTTGGATACGGGTAAGGAGTAGAAATATCCTTTTTAATTTCTCTTCTCCAATTATCAATTTCCCGTTTCTGTGCCTCCATATTAGATGAACTGGGTGCCACTAGATCCTCTTTTAACCAGTCTAATGGGTTTGTGACTGATCCACCATTCCAGGTCCAGTCCGCTCCCTGAGTTCTGGTTAGCACCTTACTTGGTCCATATGTGCTTATGACTGCCTGGGAATAAGACTTTTTTACTGTCACTTGTCCCAACTCAGGGAGAGATTTGACCGATGGGTTCTTGGACACTCCCTGCACAAACGAGGGTATGGTGGCGGGTGACTTGGATCTGGGTTTCTTTGACTTTCCCTGTCCTCCAAATCTGGCTCGTTTATTAAATTTTCCATGTCACTCCAGACACTCCAGATCCTTCCACATGTAGATCTCATCCTTTTTGAGACTTATCTCCACCCATTCCAGCACATGGAATTTATCTGGTTTTACATTGTCTTGTAAACCAAAGACCACAGAGTGGTCCCTAAGTTCTGGTTCCCATGAAAGAATTCGTTCCAATGTGGGCCACTCGGGCCAGTGAAACTGATTATGGAATTCCTTCTTGAATAAATACAGGTAGCAGTATCCATTCACCTTCCACGGTGCCATTTTAGGAATAGCCATTGTATAGGATCCTGGTAACACCGGTTTCTCCTTTGAGATCCCTTGAACCCAGTGCTGTACAAATTCCTTGTCCTCTCCTAGTTTGGACAGGAAGTAATCATGATCTGGCGGTGTGAAAACTTCGTCTTCCCCATATTGGGATATGCGGGGCAAAGTATAGTTTCTTGGCAACCTCCATTGAATGTATGCAGAAAGATATGGATTGTATCTTTCCCCTCAGAGTCTTTCCTCATTCTGGAGTCTCCTTTCATTTCTCATGACTTGCCCTGCATTCATGATATTTCCGTTTAGGGCATGCATCAGCTGGTTTCGCTCCTTGGCTGTCAGCACCAGGCCATCATGTTTCAATGTGTATACATTGAAACTGATTAATAGTAGTTCAATATTGGAGGGTGTGTTGAATAGGGCCTCCCTGACTGCCGATCCTGGTTCTAACTGGTTTAAAACATCCTCCAGGGTCTTCCTTTCCCTAGCTATCTGCTGCTCAAGTTCCCTGAATCAGTGTTTCTGCATTAATTGTTCGTGGCATATTTTTAGTAATTCTTGCCACGCGTCCTCCTGTTCCTTGATGACTGCTTCCTCAGCACACCATGCTGCTAAGTTTTCCTGACGTCTTTGTTCCTTATTGAGATGCCTCTGCTCTTTAACCCAGAGCCTCCATGCTTGTACATGAGCATTGCATTGCCAGTTGTTGGTCCAGACTTGTACTGGTTTGGATAATTTCTCTACTGCGCATCCCTGCGCCCATTCAATCGAGAATGCTTTCCCAATCTGAACAAGGGTCATACCAGCCCTTGGCAATACAAAGTTGAATAGCCCTGCCATTCTGATTATGTTTTGATCTTCCTAGATCCGTGATTCCAATGATGCCTCAAGTAGAGGGATGTTGCCTCTTCTTCCGTAGTAGTACTTCCTATACTACCACTGTCCGATGCGGTCAGTAATGCACCCGCACTCAGATCTTTGATTTAGTTCCACCAAGTGACCCAAATGTGTGGTGCCTGGGGCTTCACTGAGATGTCCTCGTGCTCAGATCAATAGATCCGATACGTAATTGGTATTCTCAGACTGTATCTCCTTGATACACGGCACACAAATGGATTGTCTTCAAGAGTTCCACTCCCTTTTCCGCAATACTAGTGCTGGTGCCTGCAAGATTCTGCCCGGTCGACTACAGCGCGCTCCAAGCTCTCGTCTAGTACTGTTTTATTGCCAGTAGCCAATTGGCCATAGTCACCTTACAATGGTAAGATGAGGCTATCTGTTGTCGAAGTTGTTGTTGCCTAGATTCCTCGAGGCTGTCTGTAGACACGTGCTGTAACATGTACAGAGTCAAATGGTTTGTCGAAAACAAAACTCTCTTTGTCACTGTCTGCGACAACGAGCAAGACTTTGCTCCGCGCTATGACCAATGACAAAGGGTGTGATGAGAAGACTCTAGATTATGTTAGGACTAATCCCCACACAATCACAAGCCTCATAGAAAGAGAATAGATTAGAGACGAGACTAAAGACACAATAGTCTGTGACCTATGAGAAGGAAACAATCTAGAGTCTTAGGGACTCCTACCTACAGAACATATGCCTTATATACCTGAGTCGTTGGTCTGTGCGCACAGTCTGCACAGCCGCTAAGGCTATGCATGCGCAGCAACAAGACCCAGACCCATCTCCCAGACCTGTCCGGACTTATTCAGACTCCTGGTCCCTTCCCACAAATGCTGTTTCACCCAATATCCCTTAATAGCCTTGATTGTATAGCCACCCTGGGTTATATAATCCTCCTGCCATATCTGGATAGGGGTCCCTTGCTGTATGCTTGTGTCTTGTTATATGTCCATAGGCCTCTGAATAAAATAAAGAAAAATAACAAAAAAGTCCGTATCGTAACACTGAGAAGCTACATGCTTCTCAATTTCTTCTTCAGAACCTGGAGAAAAATTTAAAGGGGGAGAGTATGTACCCTCTTTCAAAGAAGATAGCAAGGCCTCTTCGAGAAAGTGCCTCAGGAGATGACAAGATGACTACAAGTCATCTACAGAGGACCAATATGGTACCTCTCCATGAGATGAAAGCAAGGCCTTTCAAGGAAGTGCCTTGGGAGACAAACAAGATGACTATGAGTCATCTACAGAGGACCAATATGGTACCTCTTCATGAAAGAGAGTGAGGGCCTTCCATGGAAAGCGTCTTGAGTTAAAAAAAGGAGATGACTATGAGCCATCTCAGGATGACAATGTCACCAATGGTTCTGCCTTATTAGCAGAACCAGAAATAACTCTAGAAGCGGAAGGGCATCACGCCTCTGCTGAGGAACAACGAGGCCTTTCATGGAAGCACCTCAAGAGATGAAGGAGACAATATGGAATTTGTCTCAAGACTGGCACACTTGTGCCAAAGATAAATAATCTGATAGACTTGAGCTATGAGTCTAATTTAGATGTGAAACTGATAAACAGTTTCAAGACCAGAGACTGGTCTTTGATGAGAGCATGCTCTCAAACTTGAGTGGATTGTGATGGTCCAAATATAAAGAAGGATCATACAATACCTTCTTGCTTTCAACGTTACAATAGAAGTAGCCAATATGCTACTTCTAAGCAAAAGATACTGAGGATCCGCCAGAATTTTTTTTATGGATCTAGTTGGGGAGGGTGCAAGGATGATGCATTGTATATGGATCCCTACCTCCTTTTAGTGGGGTGCACACCACTTCAAATGGAGTGCAGAGATTCCAACTTCTAATCACAAGGAGAATTAATCTCCTTTATTTCTGCTGGTCTTTAGATTGTACCTTAGAACAATCTAGTTGGGGAGAGTGTAACGGATATACATTATCTTTGACAATGTATCCCTTTATGTTCTAGATTCATTAATTCAAATGGACATGCATACTAGATATGCATGTCATTGATAAGTATTAATATAAATATTATATTTATGTGTGATCATGCAACCTTAAGTTGCGTGTCACTGATTATGTAACAACAGTTTTATTTACAAGTAATGGCCACAGCACTACAGGTACAAGGTCCAATAAAGATTGGTTCAGTGTATGGCGCATGGTGGGACTTAAGAAACCACCGAACCAGGGTCTATGGGTTTCAACTCATAGATCCTTTATGTATAATGAGTCTGGAAATGATAGGATCAACCTAATGGATTGGTCATTATTGAAAGGTTTCACTCAGGAGAAGATGGACCTTATGGGAGAGGATTCAATAGAACCCTCTCCAAAACCTGATATTACTTTAGAGGTAGCAGTTATGCGACTTCTAGATGAAGAATCTGAGGATTGTTTGAAATCCTCTAAAGTAACAGAGTCGGTTGACCAAGTTGCATATTGACTCAGATCAACAAAGGATGTGGCTCAAAACCGCATCGAGGATGGCCCTAAGCATGATTTTAGACGCTTGGGTGTAATAGAAGGTTACATGTGCATCAATGGACAAAAGGCACATGTACTTCTTGATGGTGGAAGCATGCTGGATATGATATCAGCAAATTTTGCTCCTGTCAATAAGTTGGACATGTTCCAACTTAAGAAACCAGTTAAGTTGCAGATGGCAACTTCAGGCTCAAGATCCACTATAAATTACGGAGCAAGAGCCAAGCTAAGAGTAGGCGATTTGAAACAGAATCACTACTTTGATATTGTGAACCTGGATAGATATCAGGTCATACTAGGAACACCATTTCTAAAAGAACATAACGTGCTGCTTAATTATGCAGGCAGTGGTTCTTTCAAGCTGGGAGACAAATGGTTCCCAGACAAGAAGGGAAATTCTCAATTCCTCTCGATAAGGTGGGAGAGGGATCAGGCAGAGCAATGCTGCCTTCAAAAGTGTTAGGAATCCATCCTAACACGTCTTTTTCTTCTTTTTATCTTGCTAGTGGTCTGGGACCACTCTGGGACATCTATACATGATCTGGGATCATGGAAGGGACTATAGGAACACTTTGCGTGGGTTAGCGCATGGGAGCACTCACTAGAAGACGAGACAATGGTTGGTTGGGCCAACCACCTACATATTAGGAAAGAGATCACAACCCTGGGTGGCAGTGTGCGCAGATCACATCAGCGCATCAGTACATCACCCCAATAAGGCATGGGATCAGCAGCAATGCTCGACAGCTTGATATGACAATAGCAACTCCCTGTTGGGGATTGCAGGAGGCCTGTGAGCAGTATGCCTCATGAAATAGGGCCCAGACGGAGACTGTGGGAGCGCCAGGCTGAGGGGAAGGTTCTAGGCCATGGGCGCATGTGGAACTGTCAAGGGCGCACAGCATCACTAAAGATAGATGAAGTCCAGAAGCAGCGCTCAAGGGTCTGGAAGCAGCACTCAAGCAGGATGAGTCACTGAGGCTGTAGAGGTGCCAGTGGGAAGGGTCGCAAGGGGTCTTAGTAGAATAGTATATAAGACCAGCTGTAGGTAGTCTTGGTTCCCCAAGACTTAAGATAGTTTATCTTACGCTCATTGTATGGGCATTAGATTCTGTCTAATATAGTCTCAATATCATTTCCTTCTCCCTTTCTTATCCTCCTCCTCTCTCTGCGAGGCTTGTGGGTTTGTGTTGAGTGTGAGCTTGTAACAAAAAGGGTCCTTCAAAGAACCCATAGAACTTAAAGAGAACATGAAGGGCAAATCCAAGCCTGACAAATGTTCTCATTGACTAGAGGATGTCAACCTTCAAAGGCTAGCTGGTGTGCGCACAGAAGCTACTACCTCCATCACCATGGAGGAACATCTAAAAATGCGCCAAAAATGGATTGAAAAGATCCAAGATTTATTTATCCCCAAAAAACCAGATCTACTGCCCTTAAGGGAAATAAATCATGAGATTCCTTTGATAAATCCGAATCTCAAAATAAACCACAGGGCGCCTAAGTGCCCTGAGCTGCTCAGAGATGAGCTCAAAGTGAAGGTTGATCGCTATCTAGAGGCTGGATGGTGGGAAAGGACTAGCCTTCCTTCATCAGTGCCTCTTTTAATTGTAATTAAATGAGATGGAAAGATAAGAACCATCATTGATGTGAGGCAATGAAATGACAACACCTTAGCAGATGTTACACCAATCCCTGACCAAGAAACGATCAGGAATGATCTAGCAAGAGCCTGATTTAGGACAAAAATTGACCTCTCAGATGTGTATGAACATCAATCTCCCAAAAGGACGAGCTCAAAAGCTTTGTCCGAAATACATAGGACCCTATAAGGTCCTAGAAGATTTCCCAGAACGATCTACATATAAGATTGATCTACCACCAGACCTGAGGGTGAGACGTATTCATGACATCTTTCACAAAAAGGTCCTAAAACCTTACATGGAGAATAACTCAAACAAGTTTCCCAAGAGGGAAACTCAAATACATTACAACATTGGGAATGACCCTGAACAAGAATGGGTTGTCCAAGCAATAGAAGACCACCAATGGTCTCCTAAGCTCCTTTTCAAGGTGCGATGGGAACTTAAAGATTCCACTTGGGAACCTCTGGAAGTTGTGGAAGAACTTGAGGCTCTAGATCAATACCTAGAGCTTGAGGGTGTGGAAATGCCCTCAGATTTACATCGCAAGTAAAAATGCAACAGTGGCAGTGAAACGGCCAATTGGCCAACCAGGTGTCCTGGGAATTGTTTTCAACTCCGAAACAAAATGCGAAAAAAATTCCCACATGACAATTTATTCAAACGACATGTCTGCAGACCACTACAGTTGTTATGAACATTCAAGGAGAGAGGAACAATGCGATGAGCATGACCGCTCCCCTTGCATGAGAGAACTGAGTCAACCAGGCTCACAACAACCGAGGAGATCACTGTCTCCTCAAGAAACCATGGATGCCACTGACATCCTATCAACTTTAGTTCTGGACTGGGACATCCACCTGGTCATCCACCTTCCCCTGCACCCAAAACAGTGTGGGGAATGTGCTTGGTTTTCTAGGCACATCCTGGAAAATACCCAAGGGGGCACTCTAGCCCTCTTTATTGAAAAACAATGCAGGCACTGGGAGGAGGTCCTGCAAATAAAAAAGGAACTAGACTGGGCCTATGATGACAGTCTAAAGAGGGGTGAGAGAGGACTCCGAGAGCTCGAGGACAAGCTTGACAAGTACTATCAGAGAATTGCAAAACTCTCAAAGGAAAAAGGGACTCTTGAAAAGAGAGTTGAAGAACTATCACAGAAGTTAAGGAGTGAAAGTTGGCCCATGCCAGCGGGGAAGAGGCTCACCAGGGTGAACATTGGGGCAAGTGGAAATGCCAAAGCTCTCCCCCCAGAGATTGCCCCCCCATAGCCCCACACCACCAAATCTCTCCTGCATCTTTTGTTCTGGCTGAGGAGGACGTCCATGCGTTCCTCCTCCAACTCTTCTGTCCTTGTCTGCCCCCTCCTTTTTGACAAAAGGAAAAGGGAAAAGGACCATGTACAAGACGGATTCAGACTTCAACAGTGAATGCAAAGTCAACGCAATGGCTCCTTCTCTGTTGGGTGATGAGGAGGAGCTTGAAACTGTTACGGTTGATGTCCACAACGTCGTTCAGCGTCCAAGTCTACAACAATAAACAGAGTCTTGGTCTGTTCCCAATCGCTAGACAAGGGTTCTAGGCACTAAGTCTGATGATGACGAAGGCTAGTGAGAGAGTGTTCAAGTTATGGATAAGATTCGACTAAGTTGGAACTAAGGAACTACAGTACATGAGAGGGGTTTATATACATTAAGAGAACAATAGAAACTAAAGGGGAAAGAGCATAGCTATTCTAGAAAAGGAAAGGTGAAGGTAGCTATGAAAGGAGATAACATCCAAGCATAACTATGGGTTTGTGACAAGTAAATGTAGTCCGTTAACAAAGGGAAAAGAGAACTGTAACATTACCCCCTTTGTATGCAAGAAGTCACCGACTTCTACCAGCCAGAAGTCATCCAACCATGATCCGTCCTAGACTTGGCCCATTTGACAGCGTTGTCTAGTTCTTTTGTTGACGTTTCTACCTTCCATTTGAGAGCTTCAGCAGCTCGATGTAAGTTTTGCGCATTCTGGAGGAAGGAGTCGCATTCTTCATAGGTCATCTTGTGGGGATCAATGGTGAGGGTGAGGGTGGCAAGATTGTCAGTTGCGGAGGAGAGATTGGTGATAGAACACGTGGCGGCGGCGAGAGCGTCAGCGACGACAGTGAGCATGGTGTTCCTTTTGACAAACTGGGCAAAGTGCGGGAGGTGATGGTCTTCGGGGTGTATCTGGGGAAGGAGATCGGCCAGATGGATATGGAGATCGTCATCCTTGAAATGGATGACTGTGGTATTTTCTATGAAGACCTCGAGTGGGAGGTCTGGGATGGCAATGAAGGGCGAAAGGGCGGCAATGGTTTTGTTGATGCGCCAGTGAGCGCAGGAGAGGAGGATCAGAGTGGTGAAGTATGCGACGAGGGCGAAGAAGGTGAACATAGTTTTTTGTTATGATGTGAATTTTGGCATTAGGTGGTGATACTTGAAGAATTTATACATATTCCAGACTGCTGATTTCCGTGTCGGAATCTGAACTTTCTATATCTAGTGGATCTTCAATTGCAGGGTTGGTAAGGAGTTCTTGTTCTTCCATGATGAACCTGGTTAACAAATTCAGATGTTGGATTCCTGGTACTATAGTGGGGGTGACTAAAAATCTCTGGACTCTTCTGACAATGTCCACTATTACTTCTCCTTGTTCTTCAAACAAATAGTGAAGGTCATCGAGGACGTCTTCTATAAGGATACAAGGTCTTCCTGGGATCCTGATTCTTCGTCCAAGTAGCCAAATTTGTGCGCTACACTCTCATGTCTGTATAGTGATTTCATCAATTCATTTGTATTCTTCTGGACATAACAGTCTCCCATGAGCACTTTCGTAAACGTCACTGTTCCTGATGGCTAGGAGTTGGTAGACTGGTGGATCTTCATTATAGCTAGGTAAATCGGTTTCTGCAAATCGTAAATCGTGGTATTTGGGAAGATAGCTCCGGACAATGTTGCAGGGGAGCTCCATTGTCCCTAAGGGATTCTTCCAATGGTGGTGGTTAAGTCGGGGAATATGGTAATATTGTGTGATCAGTGCTACCATTTGGATAAGGTTTTCAGACAGATTTGGTGTTTTAGGGGCGTGTCGGATGGGGAGGTATTGTATGCGAGTATAGACAGTCTTTTCTTTAAGAGCTATAGTGTATCGAGAGAGTATCAAACAATTTCGTTTCGTATAATGATAATTTTGTTTCAAGACATGGTGGTTGCTTCTACCTCAAATTCCTCTTGTCCATTTACGAGATCAGGGGGTGGTTTCACATAGTTCGGGCCGTGTGCGGTCATTTCCCTATATGGGGTAAGGAGTGATGTATGAAACACAGGGTGAATGCACCATTGTTTTGGGAGTTTCAATTTGTATGTCACTGGTCCCATCACTTGTTCGATTTCAAAGGGTCCTTCTCGTTTTGGTGCTAGCTTTCTGGATTGATATGGTATGTGAAGATTTCTGTTCTCAAGCCATACTTTGGTGCCTTTTTCAAATCGCGTTGCTTTATCCTTGCATTGTCTTGCCACTAGTTGTCTTGCTAGTTCATGTGCTGCTAGCGCTTCTTCTCTGGCCTTCCTTAGGAACTGAAGGTGTTCCTCTGCTGCTGGTGTAGTCATTCGTGTTGTAGCAGTGGGAAGCGCAACAGGGTCTGTCCCATACATTAGTCTGAATGGGGAAGTCTTGATCGTGTCATGATGTCGGTTATTGTGAGCAAATTTGGCTATTGGGAGGAGCGGTTTCCATAGATGCGGTTCATTGGAGCAGAACATTTGGAGGTAAACTTCTAGTTCCTGATTGACTCGTTCTGTTTCTCCATCAGTCTGGGGATGATAGGCTGTGCTCATTCTATGGTCGATTCCTAATGCTTTTCATATTTCTTGAAATACTTTTGCAGAGAACTGTGGTCCTCGATCTGAGATTAAAACATCAGGTAGGCCAAACCGTTTGAAAATTTCAGAGACATAAAGTTCTGCTGTGCCTAAAGCATCAATTGTCTTTTTGCAAGGTGTGAAAATTACCCCCTTTGTAAGACCATGGTCCACTGTGACCAGGATCAAGTCAAAGCCATCAGAAAGGGGTAGATCAGTGATAAAATCAAGGGTTACTTGCTGAAAGGGGCGGGTTGCTTTTGATGGAATCGGGTGAAGGGCTGGTACATTTGGGTGTGTGTTAATCTTCATCTGCTGACAGAGGGCACATCCTTCTATCCATTCTCTGACATGTTTGAACATTCTGGGCCACCAGTAGTCACGCTTAAGGAGTTCAAGGGTCTTTAATTGGCCAGGGTGACCTGATGATCGTGCTTCATGCATTTCTTTAATCAATTTGGTTCGTAATCCGTCTTGGTCAGGGATGTAGGTTTTGCCAAGATAGTGAACAATGCTGTTTGTATAAGACCAATCCTGTATGTTCGATTTGATTGGTGGGGCGCGATGCGTGGTGATAACCTCGATTAGAATACATCCAAAATCGTCTTTTGACATTGCTTTCTGAATTTCTGTGACTAGATCTTCTGCAATAAGACAAATAAAACGATCTTCTGGTAAGATGATGACATCTTCCTGTAATTCACTATTCCCCATATGATCAGGGCGTCGAGATAAGGCATCCGCTTCAAACATTTTTGTGCCAGGGATGTGCTCAATGCGTAGGTCAAATTCTGATAATAGGGATGACCATCTGGCTTGTCTAGGCATTAGGCGTTGGGCCGTTTGATAGTAGGACAAATTCATGTGGTTGCAGTGGACTATAGTGGTGTGGGGTGATCCGTGTAGTAGATGTCACCAGGTCATCAATCCTTTGATGATTGCCAAGAGTTCTCAATCATAAATCTGGTAATTCTGTTCCGTTTGTGTTAATGCATGTGAAATAAATCCACAGGGATGTAGAGATCCTGTTTCATCCGCTTGTTTCAAGACTGCTCCTATCGCCTTATTTGATGCATCGGTCTGAAGGATAAAGGGTTGAGTTGGATCTGGCATTAATAATACTGGCATGGACGCGAATTTTTTCTTTAGAATCTCAAAGGCATTATTCTGTTCAGTAGTCCAGTCGAATGGTTCAGTTTTCTTAGTGAGGTCGGTGAGCGGTTTAGCGATGGCAGCAAAGTTTCCAATGAGGCATCAGTAAAAGTTCCCAAATCCGAGGAATGATTGGACTGTGGTAGGGACTGGCCAATCGGCAATCCCTGTTAACTTTATTGGGTCCATCTGAATGCATCCAGGGGTGATGATCATTCCTAGGAATTCGACTTCCTGCATGGCAAACTTGCATTTTTCTAATTTCAGAAATAGATTGTTATCTTGTAACCATTGTAAAATTCGTTTTGTCTGTTCTTCCAGTTGTTCCAGTGTTTCTGTGCAGATTAACATATTGTCCATGTAAATGATTAGCCATCCTTCATTGATCATGTCCCTAAAGTATTCATTCATCATAGTTTGAAAGGTTGACAGCAAGTTGCATAATCCAAAGAACATTACTGTTGGTTCATAGAGCCCTCGATTGGTAATAAAGGCTGCTTTCCATTCGTCTCCCTTTTTGATGCGGACATTGTTGTATCCCCATCAGAGGTCTAGTTTGGTGAAGTACTTGGCGCCTCGTAGTTTAGTCATGAGATCGGAAACTAAGGGAAGGGGATATGCATTTTTGATGGTCCATTCATTGAGGTATCGATAATCCTGACAGGGTCGGAGTGCTCCACTTTCTTTCTTTGCTACAAAGAAGAATGATGATGCCTGTGGTGATGTAGATGGTTTAATGTATCCTTTCTTGAGTTGTTCATTAATCCATTTGTCTAACAACCCCTGTTCTTTGACGGATAGAGGATAGAGTTTACTAGCTTTTGGGACAAAGCCTTCTTTTGTGTTGATTGCATGATCTCATGGTCAACTAGATGGGAAACGTTCTGATGCCTTTTTGTCAAAGATGGTGCGCCATTGCTCATATTCTGTCGGTAGAGTGGTAGATGGTTCGTCTTTCTTTAGTCTATGTTCTAGTTCCTGTGATGCCGATGTTTTAACTCTAATCCAATAGTCATCTTTGCCCCATTGCTGGGAGTCGAGGGCTAGCTGCCAGATTGCTTTTGGCAATGTGTCCAGATCTCCAATTTTCAGAGATTTTTCTCGCCAGTTGATGATTGGGTTATTTTCTTCTAACCAAGGTATTCCTAAAATCATTCATTGATCGCCTAGCTTAGTGATCTAGAACCAATTGATAAATTGCTGTCCCTTGATCATGTAGCATATTTTGGTCCGATGTGTGATCATTCCTTTCACATTTACTGTTCCATCCGCGTTTCTGACTTTAATTGGTTTCTTAAGTCGTTCTTTCCTGAGCTCCTTCACTGCTCCCTTGTCTACAAAGTTTCCTTCTGCTCCACAATCAATTAGGGCAGATGTTGCAGCGGGTAAATCGGTTGATTTGATAGTTAACAAAATGCGCTTGTCATTGTTGGATAATACTATTACAGAATCAAGCGCTAACTGTTCAGATCTCGATAATAAGGAAGGGCCAACCGCTGAGTGACGCTTCCTAACTAAAAACCCTCGTTTTTGAATTCGTTTAAGAGGGCATTCTTCTCTTCAGTAGACATTGCTGAAAAGATGGCTCTAATTTTCTTTGCTGGTTCATCTTCTTCCTTCTGTTGTTCCTCAGTGACGGAGCGGACAGCCTTATTCTGGTAAGAAGACCTGGATGAAGACGCATCATTGCGTTTTGGGCAGTTCCTGGAGATATGTCCCTGTGTTCCACATCTGAAACATTTGCCAGTCTTTCGGTACTCCTCTTTTTGATCATCTGTCAATTGGCTAGGAATCGTGGTATTTATAGCTCTAATTGTTCCGGATCGATTGTTGTTTCGATTGAAACACATTCCAGATCCATCATTGGTTCTCCTGTTCCCTTGTCCTGTCATATCCCAGGCGTTATGGTGATCCTCAGCCTTATCATAGGCTTCTTGCATCGTCTTGATCTTTCTTTGGTCCTGTAAGATCGTCCTAGCAAGTTCCAAGGGTAATCCTTTGACAAATGCTTGTAATTGAGTGGGTATTCCTGTGAGCCCAGAGGTTCCTATGTCCATGTGAAATTTTCTAATGTATTCTGGGACTGAAATGCCATTTCCAACTCTTAATTTGGATAGATTGTTCAGGGCTCAAAGGGTGCTGTTGACTTCTCCCCAGTCATTGATGAAACGTGTTTCAAATGCTTCGTAGTTGCTCCATTTGAATGTGGTTGTGGCACTGCCTCTGTTGTCGTTCAATTCGCTTCAAATAATAGTTTTCCAGTCATCTAGTTCTGGTCCCATGCATGCAAGCGCATATCTGACTTTCTTTTCATCTTTTCCTTCATAGTTCTGTTCATTGAGGGTAAAGTAATCCTCAAGCTGTCCTAAAAATGACCTTGCTTCAATTCGTTTGCCTGTAAAAGGTCGTATAGGCTGCAGTTTGATATCTCCTTTAGAGCTAGCACTAGTTTCAGATGCCATTCTTGGTTCAGGAGTGATTGGTGGTTCGGGGTTAATTGGTGGTTCAGGGGTTGGTGTTCTGGTGATCAGTTTTGGTTCTGGAGTAGGGGTTCTACTCGGAGTCCTGGGTTTTGGAGATGGGGGTGGTCCTTGTTTCGAGTAATCTGTATCAAATGGGTTTTCCTCAAGCTTGGCTTGTTCAATTCGTAGTAATTCCTCCCACTCCGCTAAAAGGCTAGCTGTGATTCCGTGTCAGTTGCTGTCTCTAAAGAATTCTCTGTAGAGGGTCCTCCCTGGGTCGTTTTCTGGTTCCTTAACAAGGTAGAGTGGTTCTCCTTGTACTTCACTACCCCAGTCTAGGTAGATTTGGTCGGGTAAATCGAATTCAAAGGCTCCTGAGTAGAAGTCTCCTGAAAAATATTTGTCTGGGACTGGTTCATTTCGTTTCTGTCCGTCTGTAACAAAATACCAGGTTTGTTGGTAGAGAAAAACTTCTTGTCATCCAAGGTAGTATTTCCCCTTATAGGTGACAGATCTGTTTGGGGGTCATTCCTGAGAGCTGCGGGTCTCAATGGTGTCGGCTAGGGATGATACCCTGAGCTAGTCCTGAGTTCCAACTTATGTTATGGTCAATGTCCACAATGTCGTTCAGTGTCCAAGTCTACAACAATAAACAGAGTCTCGGTCTGTTCCCAATTGCTAGACAAGGGTTCTAGGCACTAAGTCTGATGATAACAAAGGCTAGTGAGAGAGCAAGGAGAGCGGTTGAGGCGACGAGTAAAAGAGCATTCAAGTTATGGATAAGATTCAACTAAGTTGGAACTAAGGAACTACGGTACATGAGAGGGGTTTATATATGTTAAGAGAACAATAGAAACTAAAGGGGAAAGAGCATAGCTATTCTAGAAAAGGAAAGGTGAAGGTAGCTATGAAAGGAGATAATGTCCAAGCATAACTATGGGTTTGTGACAAGTAAATGTAGTCCGTTAACAAAGGGAAAAGAGAACTGTAACAGAAACAGCACTTAATGAATCCAGGCATGAGCACACCTGACAATCTCACAGAGTTGAGGGAGAAAACCCTTCTTCCTCCTCTAGAATGATAGTAGATGAAGCTTCCCTTGTCTCAAGAATTGAGGGAGCCTCATCTCAATTGAAGAGATACAAGCCTCCCACAGGCTCCAGGAGAACAAAGACCAGGCAGTTTCCCCCAGGCTGTCAAAATTCTCCTCTAGGGGACCCAGTGTCCTTTAGGCTCAATAAAGTCAGCAGACTTTATAAGTTGAGCAAATTCAGACACATCCACATGGACGTGAAAACCTATTGGGATGAGGACGCCACTCATCTGTGGGCAAAACGACCAGCCACTGGTAAGTGGTACTGGGAGAATGGGAAGCCCATGCAAATGGCTAGAGAGGCATCTAAGGTGCCTCTCAATCAAAGATCCACTGCTCAACGTTGGGTGGTGAGAGATGCCACAGCGTCGGGATTCCTTCCCCTCAGCGACTTGTCGAGGGAACCTGATGTTGAAGAGCTCACTAGGAAGGGCAAGCTCCCTACTTCTATCCAGCGAGGAACAGATGGCCGCTACAACATCCTAGACATTATGGTGTGGATGTTCCTCAAGATGACAGAACCCCATCCAAGCGAAGGCACTGCCACTTGGTTCTGGTGGTTGTCATGCCATCTCTTTGAGAAACTGGGCCTATTTAAGAGCACTCAAAAGGCTTAAAAATCGATTTGAGGACCAAAACCCTGGTCCTCCCATATGATGAGGGACCCCCAGCCGGGAACACTCAAGACAACCCAGATGCAGTGGATGTCAAACAGCTCCCAAATTACAAGGAGCCATTGCATCACGACATGGATGTTGAAGGATCACCCATGGGTCCAGCTTGAACCTCGAGGCCGTCACCTTGTCATTTTCCCAAGGAGAGCTATGCCTTTCCTTATCTTTAATTTCAGATTGCACCTTTGGTACAATCTTGCTGGGGAGGGTGTAAGGGCTCTACATTGTCTTAGGGAGAGCTTCGCCCTCGTCTTTGATCCTTGTTTCTTGATGATGCATATTTATATGCATTGTTTGTATATATATATATATATTTGCAATGTTTGGACATGCAGACCTTTAGTTGCATGTCAAACAATTATGTAATTAGTTTTTACCTTTTGTTTTTGCACCAGTGCTACACACCAATATATCTTGGTTCAGTGTACAGCGCACTGCAAGAACTAAGTATAAAACACAACAACATTACAGGGCTCTTAGGCATCATGCCAAGGGAGTCCTGATAGTAGAACTCAACTAGTTTGCTTACCAGCCCCACACTTGCATACTCCCGGACCACAGGGATAAGTGGACAGAGAACAGGGGGAATTACAACTGTTGTATGCTGATGTTAAAATTGTGGTATTGGTTGCCAGACACCGTTAAAAACTGCGCACCAGTGGCCCTGCCTTGTGGCCCTCGACTAACTTGGCACATTAAATTGCCCTGGTCTAGGCCCTTGAAGGCTATATTCATAGATACCTATATACTTTTTCTCGTACCCCTTGGAGATAGCCAGCACTTGCCCACACATCTCTGAGAAAGGCCCACACCCATATGGTGTAGCGGCATCTGGACAACCGTTTGGACCCAGATTAGATAGATCCTTTTCATTACATAAATCAAAGTAGTCAGTAAAGTAAATTGTAGCACTGCAGGGGTGGTTGCAGACCCTGAGTGCATGTTTCCATATCTACATTCCCAAACAGGTGACAGGCCAAGACCTCCCTTTACATACAAGATAGGAGACAACAATAACAATACTTTTTGGGATGCCATCACAGGTGATCTTGATCCAAACAACGTGGGTTTTAGTTCATCAGAAGGGGAATCTACTTCATCATCATCATCACAATCAACAAACTCTATCACAGAGGAACAACATCAGTGGGAACCAGCACCATTTCCCATTTTATTACCTAACCCAGCAACTCTAAACCCGAACCTATTATTCAACTCTGACGCCAATTTCATTGGAGAACCCGCACCACCATTTTCATCACCTCCCCCCCCCCCCCTGCTTACACCATCACCTACAAGCTCTACAAACCCAGCTGACACAGCTACAAACAAACACTGCACAAGCTGCCACAGCAGCAGCAGCACACACCCCTCCACCTGCCAACATAGTTAACATACTGCCAGGGACAGTATTCAATATTCCTGGAACTGGAAATGGCGGATCATCTAGAATAGATGTAGCCAAACCCCCAGTCTTCTCTGGAAAGATGTCAGAAGTCACTAACTTCATCAATGCTTGCTGACTTTACATCCAGCTAAAGATGCCAGAATTTGATGAGGAGGAACAGATCTTATTGATCATCTCATACATGACAGAAGGCTTTGCCACAGATTGGAAGGATAATCTGTTGGAGCAAATGGCCAATGACAAGGAAGGAATTCTGCAAATGGCAGAACAGTTATTCAGGCAGATCAGAAGGGATTTTGGTAATACTGATGAGCAGTCGTCAAAGATCTCAGAGATGTGGACTATGATGCAAGGGTCCAGCATGTGTGAAGAACACGTACAAAAATTTAACAAGGTATCACAAGGCACTGGATACCTAGGAAGGGCTCTAAGAATTGAAGAGTTCAAATGAAGTTTGAATACTGGACTCTGAAAAAGGATAATGGAGGCTGATGAAGTTCCTGAAACCATTGAAGGATGGTATCAGAAGGCAGTAAAGCTAGATTGCCAATGGAGACAGGCAAAAGCTGAGGAGAAGTACTACTCCTTGTGGACCAGTAACTCCACCAATAGGAGTGAAGGAGCATCCAAAGGCCCGGATACAGCAAAGCCGGTAGCCCCTGGCCAGCCCAAACCCCAATGGAGATTTGGATCAGGATCAGCAAGTCAGGGACAATTGGGAGCTGGAGCCTCCGTGAGTTCAAGTAGTATGGCAAATCAGCTGGACCCTAACGCAATGGACATTGATCCAAACCAAAGACTGCCAATCAGATGTTACAAATGTGGCAAGATTGGACACATCTCTAGGAACTGCAGATCAGGACTCGATATTTGCACAATGACATTTGACAAAATGAAGGAGTACTTCAAGAAAGGAGAAGAGAATTTAAAAGAGGAAGAGAGTCGGTAGGTCCCATACTGGACTCTCAAAATAGATACACTGTACTAGATAAATTGGTAGATAGTGCACAGCCCCTTGATATAGCACCTAGCACTGACCAGGTTGATGCAAGAATGATCTCAGAGGTCTCAAGGACTTCTGAGACATTCCTGCAAGAGGCAAACTCCCAGGTGAAACACCGTGATATAGTGCATGGCACTGAAAGTGTGGCAGGGCGGCAAAACCTGTGCTTGATTCCTTGTTACAAAATACAGTAGTACAAGTATCTACAAAGGGACAAAAAACCTCAAAAGGAAGGTGGCATGATATAGTGCTCAGTGCTGAAACTGCCTGTCCAAAAAGAGTTTTGAAAAAGGGTGAAAAGGAATTTTTAATTAGATCAATTGGGCAGAAGGATGAGATCTTGATGGAAATAGGGTTGGAAAGGTTGGACACCCACAAACAAACCCAGCAAACTGCACTGCTTGACTCAGGAGCAACAGGATTGTTCATGCATGCTGCATATGCAAAAAGAATGGGCTTTAAACTTATACCCTTAGAACGTCCTATTCAAGTTCGGAATGTGGATGGAACCAATAACGAAGGAGGAATGATCACCCACAAGGTCAATCTTCTCTTATCTTATCAAGGGCATAAGGAATGAGCTACCTTTGAGATATGCAAGCTGGGAAAGACCAATGTAATCATAGGATCAACATGGTTATGAAAACATAACCTGGAGATAAATTGGGAGACTGGCCAGGTTAAATTGACTTGTTGTCCACAGAGCTGTGGACATAGACAAAGAGAGTGGACCAAGAAGTGGGAGCAGAAGGTCAGATCAGTGGAACACTGGCGTGTTCTGGAGTACTTGTCAGAACAGGAGAAAGAGCTAGACTTTGTGCACTGGCTCGAAGAAAAAGAGGAAAACAAGAAAAATCTTATGTACATGGAACAGATGAAACACCTGGGTCAATATAAGTATGGGGATAAATACCCATTCTTACCAGTGTTCCCATCAGCATCTGCTGGACCAAAAGCTGGATCAGTAACACATGTACAAGAACTGGAAAAACTCACAGCTAAGGAGATGGTACCTAAACAATACCATCAGTACCTCAAAATCTTCGAAAAAGGAGCATCAGAGTGCATGCTGGCAAGGAAGCCTTGGGATCATGCAATTGATACCAAAGAAGGCTATCAGCCAAGGAAAGGGAAAGTCTACCCTCTCTCCCCGATGAGCTACAAGAAGTACAAAACTTTGTGGATGATCAGTTAGCAAAAGGGTATATTCAACCCTCTAAATCACCACAAACGTCACCCGTCTTCTTTGTAAGCAAAAAAGATGGAAAAAAGCAGATGGTACAGGATTACCAATACTTAAACAAGTGGACAGTTAAAAATAACTACCCATTATTGTTAATATCTGAGCTTGTTGATCAAGCAGGAAGTGCAAAGTACTTCACCAAGTTAGACCTTAGGTGGGGCTATAATAATGTATGGATCAAAGAAGGCAATGAATGGAAAGCCGCATTCACTACCCCTGAAGGTTCTTTTGAACCAGTAGTGATGTTTTTTGGGTTAACCAATTCGCCGGCCACCTTCCAAGCAATGATGAATGACATTTTCCGTGATATGATCAATGCAGGAAAAGTCATTGTTTACATTGACAACATACTCATCTTTACCAAAACAAAAGAGGAGCATGACGCAATTGTGCAACAAGTCTTGCAACAGTTGGAGGAAAACAATCTGTATGTCAAACCAGAAAAGTGTGTCTGGGGTGTAGAAGAAGTAGAATTCCTAGGAGTGGTCCTTGGACCTAAAGGGATTCAAATGGACACAAAAAAGGTTGAAGCTATTGTTAACTGGCTGACACCTTCCTGTGTCAAAGATGTACAAAGGTTCTTAGGCCTTGCCAATTACTACAGGTGCTTTGCACAGAACTTTGCCAAAATCACATGACCCCTACATGACCTGGTTAGAAAAGATAAAACATGGGAATGGACAGAGGTCCAAAATAAGGCTTTTCAAAGCCTAAAAAAGATATTTATGGAACAACCCTTGTTAGTTGCCCCAGACTCAGATAGGAAGTTCAGGGTAGAATCAGATGCATCAGATTACGCTACAGGTGGTGTCTTATCCATGCTCTGTAAAGATGACAAATGGAGGCCAGTGGCCTACCTATCAAAGTCGCTCAATGATGCCAAGCACAATTATGACATCCATGACAAAGAAATGCTAGGCATAATGCATTGCCTAGAAATATGGCATCACTACCTGGAAGGGGCACGTGAACAGTTCAAGATTTGGACTGATCACAAGAATCTTGAGTATTTTATGAGTGCAAAAAAGTTGAATCACAGACAGGCGAGATGGGCTTTGTACCTCAGCCGATTCAATTTTGTCTTGCACCATAAAGCAGGTGTTACCATGGGAAAGGCTGATTCTCTGTCCAGGAGGCCAGACCATAAAAAGGGGGTGGATGATGACAACAAGGATGTCATGCTCCTCAAACCAGATTTTTTCAGAATTGTCGCACTACATCACAGACATGTATTCATCCACAGCTCAGAAAAAGAATTATTAAACAAAATTCAATGCTCAGAAGCATGTGATGAAGCTGTAGTAAAAGCAGTAGAGGCAATGAAAAAAGCTGGTGTTAAAACACTAAATGCTCGAGAATGTTACGGTTGATGTCCACAACGTTGTTCAGCGTTCAAGTCTACAGCGGCAAACAGAGTCTCAGTCTGTTCCCAACCACTGGACAAGGGTTCTAGGCACTAAGTCTGGCAATGACAAAGGCTAGAGAGAGAGTGAGGAGAGCGGTAGAGGTGATGAGCAAAAGAGCATTCAAGTTATGGATAAGATTTGACTAAGTTGGAACTAAGGAACTATGGTACATGAGAGGGGTTTATATACGTTAAGAGAACAATAGAAACTAAAGGGGAAAGAGCATAGCTATCTAGAAAAGGAAAGATGAAGGTAGCTATGAAAAGAGATAACGTCCAAGCGTAACTATGGATTTGTAACAAGTAAATGTAGTCCATTAACAAAGGGAAAAGAGAACTGTAACAGAGAATGAGAAATGGAACAAGGACTAATCCTCTGGCAAGGAAAAGTCTATGTACCAAAAGACGAAAAACTGCGGATGGAGATAGTCCACTTACATCATGATACACCCATTGCTGGACATGGAGCACACAAAAAATACGTCAGTGGGTGTGACAAATGTCAACAAAATAAAATTTCCCTGAACCACCAGCTGGGAAGTTAATGCCAAATTCAACACCAGCTCAGCCATGGACACATATGTATTTTGGCAGACTTCATTACAAAATTACCAGAATTGCATGGTCATAATGCAATTTTAGTAGTATGTGATAGAATGTCCAAAATGGCACACTTCATTCCCACATCAGAAGAAACCTCGGCTCAAGGGTTAGCCACATTATTCAGGGACCATGTATGGAAACTTCATGGACTCCCTGAATCCATAATCTCAGATTGCAGTCCACAGTTTGCCGCACAAATGATGAAGGAGCTGAATCAAATGTTGGGCATCAGTACAGACTTGTCCACAGCATTCCATCCACAGTCAGATGAACAAACAGAGCGAATGAACCAGGACTTGGAACAGTACCTAAGGATCTTCATAGACCATAGACAAGAAACATGGTCTGGATGGTTAGCTATTGCTGAATTTAGCTACAACAACAAAATTCAGGCTTCTACCAAACAGATGCCATTCTTTGTCAATTATGGCAAACACCCCAGGATGGGAATTGAACCCAGAAGGGAAGGAAGTCACCCAGCAGCAGCAGAGTTTGCTCAAAAAATGAAGGAAATTCATGAGGAAACACAGGCGGCTCTGCTAAAATCACAAGGTGATATGAAGCTATATGCAGACAGACACTGATTCGATGCACCAGAATACAAAGTTGGAGATAAAGTCTGGTTGTCAACCAAGGACTTAAGGTTGACAGGATGACCAACTAAAAAATTGGTGGAAAGATGGATTGGGCCATACCCAATCAAGAAAATAGTGTCACCAAATGCAGTAGAGCTGGATCTACCCTTCATCCAGCAAATCCATCCTGTAGTAAATGTATCCCGAATATGCCCATGGAAACAACCAATGAAAGGGCAAAAGGCACAACCTCCATCACCAATTGAAATAGATGGCAAAAAAGAATATGAAGTGGAAGAAGTAATCAATGTAAGACTAAAAAGGAACAAGATGGAGTACTTAGTCAAGTGGAAAGGATACACTGACAAGCATAACTCATGGGAACCTTTGGACAATTTACAAAATGCAAAAAGGAAAATAAAAAACTTCTACAATAGAAATCCCAGAGCCATCAGAAGGCTTGACAAAGCAACCTTTGACAGGTTGACTTTCAGACCTTACAAAAACTTCACACAATCCTTGGACAAAGTAGTGTCCAAAATCAATGTTAATGCAGTGGCACCAGCTGCAAAATGGGAACAAAACTGGCAAAAATGGAAAGGAAAAAAGGGTCTAGACACCCTTGCTGAACTAGGAGATACAGAAGGGCCATGTCAATGCAACATGTGCCTATGTCAATTGCATGATATAGTGCCTTGCACTGAAACAATTGAAGATCTCACTCCCCCTTCCTGCCCACTTTCACCCATTATCAAAGAATTAGAGGAACCATCTGTGATAGAGCGCAATGCGCTGAAGGATGACCAAGAAGTTTAAATTTGTCTGGAAGCTAAATCTTAAAAAGGGGGGTACTGTCATGACCAACTGAAAAGCTTCGTGTTTTTCACTAAGTCATTTCACTTTTATTATTTATTTTTACTTTCCCCATATTATATAAACATCTGCTGACTAAGCAGGTGCCTATTGCTTGGTGCTTAGATAACATAGTAGATAAGATACTGGAGCATGGCGCTGATGACTCACAACTATTACTACATGCACAGCCATCTTACTCATACAGTACTATATTTAGAGTAGGGCTTAGGGTAGTGCACAGACCACCCGTTGTAGTATATAAAGAGTGCAATCTAGCACCCAGAGTCCTCAGTTAAGTTCTCTTGGGTTTCCCCTCCCTCCTCTCCTCCTCCTGTCTTGTCTGCTAGTTGGGGCTCTTAGGCGTCACACTGAGGGAGTCCTGATACCAGCTGAGCTGAGCTGATTTGGAGCTGAGCTGGAGCTGGTTTTGGCTCCAGCTCCAACTAGCTCTGGAGCTGCTCAAACCCTGCACATGCTCAGTGTGCTGTCACTGCCTGTTGCACTGTCACCATGACCCTTCCCAGCATCACTATGCCCTCTTAGTGTTGCCAATGGCTTGCTGAATTTCAGGTGTGATGTGCATGACTGCCAGGCCTGGAAAGGGTCAGACCAAAAATAAACAAGTGGCTGAGGGGAGCTTCTCATTGTTCAAGATAGTATTTCCCCTTATAGGTGATGGATCTGTTCAGGGGTTGTTCTTGAGAGCTGCGGGTCTCAATGGTGTTGGCTAGGGGTGATACCCTGAGCTGGTCCTGAGTTCCAACTTATGTTATGATTGATGTCCACAACATTGTTCAGCGTCCAAGTCTTACAGCAACAACAGAGTCTTGGTCTGTTCCCAGTCAATGGACAAAGGTTCTAGGCACTAAGTCTGATGATGACAAAGGCTTAGAAAGAGAGCAAGGAGAGCAGTTGAGGTGATGAGCAGAAGAGCGTTCAAGTTGTAGATATGATTCAACTAAGTTGGAACTAAGGAACTATGGTACATGAGAGGGGTTTATATATGTTTAGAGGACAATAGAAACTAAAGGGGAAAAGGCATAGCTATCTGAGAAAGGAAAGGTGAAGGTAGCTATGAAAGGAGATAACATCCAAAGCATAACTATGGATTTGTAACAAGTATGTAACTGTGGTTCATTAACAAAGGGAAAAGAGAACTGTAACAGATCACAAGCTTCTCACAAACCCTGACATCCTGAATCAAATAGAAATGGACAATTCAGACCTAGACCCAGATTTCGATGAGGACAACCTATAAAGGACAGGCTGCCCAATACCAGCAACCATCCTACTCATACCAGAAACCATGTTCACCTTCTTTGCCCTTGCTGCTTACTTTGTTGTCCTCACCCTTCTCTCCTGCACTCACTGGTGCATTGACAAAACCGTTGTCACCTTCTCACCCTTCCTCACCATCCCAGACCTCCCACTCAAGGTCTTCATTGAGAATACCACCATTGTCCACTTCGAGGATGATGACCTTCACATTCACCCAGCTGATCTGCTTCCCCAGGTACACCCTGACAATCATCACCTTCCTCATTTTGTTAGGAATCCATCCTAATGCTATCTTCTTTTTCTTCTTTTTATCTTGCTAGTGGTCTGGGACCACTCTGGGACATCTATACATGATCTGGGATCATGGAAAGGACTATGGGAACACTTCATGTGGGTTAGCGCATGGGAGCGCTCATTAGAAGATGAGATGATGGTTAGTTGGACCAACCACCTACATATTAGGAAGGAGATCGCAACCCTGGGTGGCAGTGCGGGTGGATCACATCAGCGCATCGGTACATCACCCCAATAAAGGCATGGGATCAGCGGCAATGCTTGACAGCTTGATATGGCAACAGCAACTCCCTGTTGGGGATCGTGGGAGGCCTGTGAGCAGTATGCCTCATGGAATAGGGCCCAGACGGAGACTGTGGGAGCGCCAAGCTAAGGAAAAGTTCTAGGCCATGGGTGCATGTGGAACTGTCAAGGGCACACAGCATTGCTAAAGATAGTTTATCTTACGCTCATTGTATGGGCATTAGATTCTGTCTAATGTAGTCTCAATAACATTTCCTTCTCTCATTCTTATCCTTCTCCTCTCTCTGCGAGGCTTGTGGGTTTGTGTTGAGCGTGAGCTCGTAACACATTTTGCCCAATTTGTCAAACAAAACACCACGCTCACCATTGTTGCTGACGCCCTCGCCACTGCTACCTGCTCTATCACCAACCTTTCCTCCACCACTGATAACCTCGCTGCCCTCACCCTCACCATCAACCCACACAAGATGACCTACAAGGAACATGATTCCTTTCTATGAAATGTGCAAAACTTGCACTGAGCTGCTGAAGCTCTCAAGTGGAAGGTGGAAACGTCGACAAAAGAACTTGACAATGTTGTCAAATGGGCGGAATCCAGAACAAACCATGGCTGGATGACCTCTGGCTGGTAGAAGTCGGTGACTTCTCACATACAAAGGGGGTAATGTTACAATTCTCTTTTCCCTTTGTTAACAAACTACATTCACTTGTTACAAATCCATAGTTATGCTTTGGACGTTATTTCCTTTCATAGCTACCTTCACCTTTCCTTTCTCAGATAGCTACACCTTTTCCCCTTATGATTCTATTGTTCTCTAAACATATATAAACCCCTCTCGTGTACCATAGTTCTTTAGTTCCAACTTAGTCAAATCATATCTACAACTTGAACGCTCCTTCACTCGTCACCTCAACTGCTCTCCTTACTCTCTTCCTCTAGCCTTTGTCACTGTCAGACTTAGTGCCTAGAACCCTTGTTCAGTGACTGGGAACAGACCAAGACTCTGTTTGCTGCTGTAGACTTGGATGCTGAATGACGTTGTGGACATTGACCATAACAATATTCCATTCAAGAAAAATATAGTACCTCATAAAAAAAGTTTCTTCAAACAAGAATCATCATCTAGCAAATCTGATAAGAATATTCACATGAATTTCCAATTCAAAGCAAAGGAACAACAAGATAAATACCATGCTTTTAATTTTTTTGTCAAATATAAAGAATGTGGTTTGACAAAGATTAAAAGACATACTAAAGACCATCCTATTTGGGAAAAGCCTGGATTATGTTATTTAATCCTCATGGATCCTCTTGTCTTAAAAGGATTTGTATGGCCAACATATCCTACTCTCAAGGATATAGTTGCATTACCCAAATCTCATTGTTAAGACGTCCAGTTCTATTATCAAAAGAATGAGTCTTTGAAGCTATTACACTTCATAGAACAACCTGGATCAAATGTCTCATGGTGGACTTTAGAAGATCTTGTTACATCCTTTAACAGGCTTTCATCCTGAAAGTGTGGAGGTTCAGATCCTGCCAAAAAATCAATGGAAAGATTGGTTACAGTCTATAGCGATGTTATGGATTACAAAAAGTGGAAAGATGTTCTCATTGCATATCTTCAAATGAAGGGATATGAAAAATATCTTACTAGCACTAAACCATTATTACCAGCTGAACCAGCTGGTGGTGCTAGTCTTTCTACTAAAACACTTTGGGAATTAGAGTATAAAACTGCTTATAATGAAAGATCAGATTGGGATGAAAATATGAAGAAGTGTCAAGCCATTATCAAATTGGCTTTACAACCATCTCTCTGGTCTTATGTTAAAGACACTCCACAGGCTACAATGACAGCCTTGGATACAATGTTTGGAACCAAAGGCATTGCGAAGTATTTTATACTTTACAAAGCTATTTTCAACTGGTCCATGAAATCTGGTTCTGATCCAATTCTAGCAATTACCAAACTTATGAAGTTGGTATCTGACTTAGGAACTGAAGAAAAATATCAAATTCTGGATTTTGTCATTTGTTTCTTCATCTTGCACAATCTTAATCATTTATATAGTAACCTTGTTACTAATATAATTGATACCAAGATAGAAGACTTCACCTTAGACAAAATAGTTCCTAGGATTCAGAATGAATGGAATCTTATTGTTATGATATGGACTTTTTCTTTATTTTTCTCTATTTTATTCAGAGGCCTACAGACGTATAACGAGATGCAAGCATATGGCGAGGGACCCCTATCCAGATATGGCAGGAAGATTATATAACCCAGGGTGGCTATATGATCAAGGCTGTTAGGGGATATTGGGTGAAACAGCATTTGTGGGAAGGGACCAAGAGTCTGGGTGAGTCCGGACAGGTCTGGGAAATGGGTCTGGGTCTTGTTGCTGCACATGCATAGCCTTAGTGGCTGAGCAGACTGTGCGCACAGACCAATGACTCAGGTATATAAGGAGTGTGTTCTGTAGGTAGGAGTCCTTAAGACTCTAGATTGTTTCCTCCTTGTAGGTTACAGACTACTGTGTCTATAGGCTTCGTCTCTATATTATTTTCTTCTCTGAAGCTTGTGATTGTGTCAAGGATTAGTCCTAACATAATCTAGAGTCTTCTTATCACACCCTTTGTTGTTGGTCATAGTGCAGAGCAAGTCTTGCTCGTCGTCACATACAGTGACCAAGAGAGTTTATTTTTCGACAAACCACCTGACTCTGTACATGTTACAGCACGTGGCTACAGACAGCCTTGAGGAATCTAGGCAACAATGACTACAACAACAGATAGCCTCATTCTACCATTGTAGAGTAACTACAGCCAATTGGCTACTGGCAGTAAAACAGTGCTAGACAAGAGCTTGGAGCGCACTGTAGTCAACCAGGCAGGGTCTTGCAGGCACCAGCACTAGTATTGCGGAAAGGGAGCAGAACTCCTGAAGACAATCCACTTGTGTGCTGTGTATCAAGGAGATACAGTCTAGAAATACCAATTACGTATTGGATCTATTTGATCTGAGCATGAGGACATTCTAGTGAAAACCCGGGCACCACACATTTGGGTCACTTGATGGATTTAAATTGAACATTTGAGTGCGGGTGTGTTATTGACCGCATCAAACAGTGGTAGTATTAGGAAGTACTACTACAGAAGAACAGGCAACATCCCTCTACTTGAGGCGTCATTGGAATCACGGATCTAAGAAAGATCAAAACACAATCAGAATGGCAGGGCTATTCAAATTTGTATTGCCAAGGGCCAATATGACCCTTGTTCAGATCGGGAAAGTGTTCTCAATTGAATGGGTGCAGGGATGTGCAGAAGAGAAATCATCCAAAACAGTACAAGTCTGGACTGACAACTGGCAACGTGATGCTCATGTGTGAGCATGGAGACTCTGGATAAAGGAGCAAAGATGTATTCAAAAGGAATTTAAACATCAGGAAAAACCAGCAGCATGGTGCGCTGAAGAAGCAGCCATCAGAGAACAAGAGGATGTGTGGCAAGAACTCTTAAAAATATGCCATGAACAATTACTGCAGAAGCACTGGTTCAGGAAACTGGAGCAACAAATTGCAAGGGAAAAGAAAACCCTTGAAGACATTTTAAATCAATTGGAACCCGGGTCGGCAGTCAGGGAGGCCCTATTTAACACGCCTTCCAACATCAAATTATTATTAATCAGTTTCAACATCTATACATTGAAACATGACGGGCTCATGTTGACACCCAAGGAATGGAACCAGTTGATGCATGCTTTGAACAGAAACATCATGAACACAGGGCAAGTCATGAGAAACAAAAGGCAGCTCCAAAATGAGGAATGTCTCCAAGGAGAAAGATATGATCCATATCTTTCCGCTTATATCCAATGGAGGCTGCCACAAAACTATACACTGCCCGCATATCCCAGTACAGGGAAGAGGAAATTTTCACACCACCCAATCATGATTATTTTTTGTCCAAACTAGGAGAGGACATTGAGTTCACACAGCACTGGGTCCAAGGGATCTCAAAGGAGAAACCAGTGTTACCTGGGTCTTATTACACAACAGCAATTCCTAAAACAGCACCATGGAAAGTGAATGGATACTGCTACCTGTATTTGTTTAAAAGGGAATTCCATAATCAATTTCACTGGCTGGAATGGCCTACTTTGGAATGAATTCTCTCATGGGAGCCAGAGCTTAGGGACCATTCTGCAGTATTCGGATTACAGGACAATGTAAAACTAGATAAATTCCATGTACTGGAATGGGCAGAAATAAGTCTCAAAAAGGATGATGTTACGGTCGATGTCCACAATGTCGTTCAGCGTCCAAGTCTATAGCAATAAACAGAGTCTCGGTCTGTTCCCAATTGCTAGACAAGGGTTCTAGGCACTAAGTCTGATGATGACAAAGGCTAGAAAGAGAGCGAGGAGAGTGGTTGAGGCGACGAGCAAAAGAGCGTTCAAGTTATGGATAAGATTCGACTAAGTTGGAACTAAGGAACTGCAGTACATGGGAGGGGTTTATATACGTTGAGAGAACAATAGAAACTAAAGGGGAAAGAGCATAGCTATCTAGAAAGGAAAAGTGAAGGTAGCTATGAAAGGAGATAACGTCCAAGCATAACTATGGGTTTGTAACAAGTAAATGTAGTCCGTTAACAAAGGGAAAAGAGAATCGTAACATTACCCCCTTTGTATGTGAGAAGTCACCGACTTCTACCAGCCAGAAGTAGTCCAGCCATGGTCCGTTCTGGACTCGGCCCATTTGACAGCGTTGTCCAACTCCTTCGTAGAAGTCTCAACCTTCCATTTGAGCGTTTCTGCAGCGCGGTGCAGATTTTGAGCATTTCGTAGAAATGAATCGCGCTCCTCATAGGTCATTTTGTGGGGGTCAATGTTGAGGGTGAGCGTGGCAAGGTTGTCGGTTGCGGAGGAGAGGTTAGTGATGGAGCAGGTGGCGGCGGCAAGGGCGTCAGCGACGATGGTGAGCGTGGTGTTCCTTTTGACAAACTGAGTGAAATGGGGAAGATGGTGGTTGTCTGGATACACTTGGGGAAGGAGGTCTGCTGGGTGGACGTGCAGGTCGTCGTCCTCGAAGTGGACAACAGTGGTATTTTCAATAAAGACCTCGAGAGGGAGGTCTGGGATAGCGATGAAGGGTGAAAAGGCGGCAATGGTTTCATCAATGCGCCAGTGGGCGCAGGAGAGGAGTGCCAAGGCAATGAAATAGGCGGCAAGGGCAAAGAAGGTGAACATGGTTTCTTGTTACGATGTAGGTTGGGTGCTAAGTGGTGATACTTGAAGAATTTATACGTCACTCCAGATCACTAATTTCCATGTCCAATTCTGAACTTTCTATGTCTAGTGGATCTTCAATTGCAGGGTCAGTGAGGAGTTCTTGTTCTTCTGTGATGAACCTGGTTAGCGAATCTAGATGTTGGATTCCTGGTGTTGTTGTTGGGGTGACTAAGAATCTTCTGATTCTCCTGATGATGTCCGCTATTACCTCTCCTAGTGCAGTAGACAAATATTCAAGCTCATCAAGGATGTCTTCTATGAGAATGCGAGGCCTTCCTGGTATTCTGATTCTTCGGTTGATTAACCAAATTTGTGCGCTACACTCCCGTATCTGTTTAGTGATCTCGTCCATCTGCTTATATTCTTCCGGACATAGCAGTCTTCCATGAGCGCTTTTGTAAATGTTACTGCTTTGGATAGCTAGACGTTGGTAGGCAGGTGGATCCTTATTATAGGCAGGTAGATCGTCAGTTGAGAATTGTAGGTCATGGTACTTGGGAAGATAATTCTGGATGGCATTGCAGGGGAACTCTGTTGTTCCTGAAGGGTTCTTTTGGTGACGGTGATCAAGTCGAGGGATGCGGTAGTATTGTGTGACCAACGCCACAGTTCGGGTGAGTTTCCCTGACGGGTTCGGTGCTCTAGGAGCGTGCTGGAAGGGGAGGTATTGTATGCGGGTGTAGATGGTTTTTTCTTTAAGAGCTATAGTGTATCAGGAGAGTGTTGAGCAGTTCCGTTTTGTATAATGGTAATTTTGTTTCAAAACGTGGCAGTTTCTGTATCGAGTCATGGTTCAGAGGTGTTGGCGTTGTTGATATTCCAATAGGATATCAGTGGTGTTTGCAAGATTGCGAGCGGGTTCCCAAGAATTGTCATTCGATCCATAGCCTTTCCATTTAACTAGGTAGTGATAGCCTGCGCCTTGTTTCCTGTGGGCTAGAATTGCCTCTACCTCAAATTCCTCTTGTCCATTTACAAGATCAGGGGGTGGTTTCACATAATTTGGGCCATGCGCAGTCATTTCCCTATACGGGGTAAGGAGTGACATATGAAACACAGGGTGAATGCGCCATTGTTTTGGGAGTTTCAATTTGTATGTTACTGGTCCCATCACTTGTTCAATTTCAAAGGGTCCTTCTCGTTTTGGTGCTAGCTTTCTAGACTGATATGGTATGTGAAGATTTCAGTTCTCAAGCCATACTTTGGTGCCTTTTTCAAATTGCATTGCTTTGTCCTTGCGTCGTCTTGCCACTAGTTGTCTTGCTAGTTCATGTGCTGCTAGCGCTTCTTCTCTGGCCTTTCTTAGGAACTGAAGGCGCTCCTCTGCTGCTGGTGTGGTCATTTGTGTAGTAGCTGTGGGAAGCGCAACAGGGTCCGTCCCATACATTAGTCTGAATGGGGAAGTCTTGATTGTGTCATGATGTTGGTTATTGTGAGCAAACTCGGCTATTGGGAGAAGCGGTTTCCATAGATGCGGTTCATTGGAACAGAACATTCGGAGGTAGACTTCTAGTTCCTGGTTGACTCGTTCTGTTTCTCTGTTGGTTTGGGGATGATAGGCTGTGCTCATTCTATGGTCAATTCCTAGTGCTTTTCGTATTTCTTGAAATACTTTTGCAGAGAATTGTGGTCCTCGATCCGAGATTAAAATGTCAGGTAAGCCAAATTGTTTGAAAATTTCAGAGACATAAAGTTCTGCTGTGCCTAGAGCATCAATTGTCTTTTTGCAGGGTGTGAAAATTACCCCCTTTGTAAGACCATGGTCCACTGTGACCAGGATTGAGTCAAAGCCATTGGAGAGGGGTAGATCAGTGATGAAATCAAGGGTTACTTGCTGAAAGGGGCGGGTTGCTTTCGATGGAATTGGGTGAAGGGCTGATATATTTGGGTGTGTGTTAATCTTCATCTGCTGACAGAGGGTGCATCCTTCTATCCATTCCCTGACATGTTTGAACATTCCAGGCCACCAGTAGTCACGCTTAAGGAGTTCAAGGGTCTTCAATCGTCCAGGGTGACCTGATGATTGTGCTTCGTGTGTTTCCTTAATCAATTTGGTTTGTAATCCGTCCTGGTCAGGAATGTAGGTCTTGCCGAGATAGTGAACAATGCCATTGGTATAAGACCAATCCTGTATGTTCAATTTGATTGGTGGGGCGCGGTGTGTGGTGATAACCTCGATTAGAATACGTCCGAAATTGTCTTTTGACATTGCTTTCTGAATCTCTGTGACTAGATCTTCTGCAATAAGACGAATAAAACGATCCTCTGGTAGGACTACAACGTCTTCTTGTAAATCACTGTTTCCCATATGATCAGGGTGTCGGGATAGGGCATCTGCTTCAAACATTTTTGTGCCAGGGACGTGCTCAATACGTAGGTCAAATTCTGATAATAGGGATGACCATCTAGCTTGTCTGGGCGTTAAGCGTTGGGCGGTTCAATAGTAGGACAGATTCTTGTGGTTGCAGTGGACTATAGTGGTGTGGGGTGATCCATGTAGTAAATGTCGCCAGGTCATCAATCCTTTGATAATTGCCAAGAGTTCTCGATTGTAGATCTGGTAATTCTGTTCTGTTTGTGTTAATGCATGGGAGATAAATCCGCAGGGATGTAAAGATCCTGTTTCATCTGCTTGTTTCAAGACTGCTCCTATTGCCTTATTCGATGCATCGGTTTGAAGGATAAAGGGTCGAGTAGGGTCTGGCATTAATAATACCGGCATAGATGCAAATCGTTTCTTCAGGATTTCAAAAGCGTTGTTCCGTTCAGTAGTCCAGTCAAATGGTTCTGTTTTCTTAGTGAGGTCGGTAAGTGGTTTAGCAATGGCAGCAAAATTTCCAATGAAACGTCGGTAAAAGTTCCCAAATCTGAGGAATGATCGGACTTGTTTGACTGTGGTAGGAACTGGCCAATCGGCAATCCCAGCTAACTTTATTGGGTCCATCTGAATGCGTCCAGGGGTAATGATCATTCCTAGGAATTCAACTTCCTGCGTGGCAAACTTGCACTTTTCAAGTTTCAGGAATAGATTGTTATCTTGTAACCGTTGTAAAATTTGTTTTGTCTGCTCCTCCAGCTGTTCTAGTGTTTCTGCACAGATTAACATGTCATCCATGTAAATGATCAGCCATCCTTCATTGATCATGTCCCTAAAGTACTCGTTCATCATAGTTTGAAAGGTTGACAGTGAGTTGCATAATCCAAAGAACATTACTGTTGGTTCATAGAGCCCTCAATTGGTAATAAAGGCTGCTTTCCATTCGTCTCCCTTCCTGATTCGAACATTGTTGTATCCCCATCGGAGGTCTAGTTTGGTAAAATACTTGGCGCCTCGTAATTTAGTCATGAGATCAGAAACAAGGGGAAGGGGGTATGCGTTTTTGACAGTCCATTCATTCAGGTATTGGTAATCCTGACAGGGTCGGAGTGCTTCACTTTCTTTCTTTGCTACAAAGAAGAATGGTGACGCCTGTGGTGATGTAGATGGTTTAATGTATCCTTTCTTGAGTTGTTCATTAATCCATTCGTCTAACAGTCCTTGTTCCTTGACCAATAGAGGGTAAAGTTTACTAGCTTTTGGGACAAAACCCTCCTTTGTGTTGATTGATCCCACGGTCGACTGGATGGGAAGCGTTCTGATGCTTTCTTGTCAAAGATGGTGCACCATTGCTCATATTCTGTAGGTAGAGTGGTGGATGGTTCGTCTTTCTTTAACCTATGCTCTAGTTCCTGTGATGCTGATGTTTTAACTCTAATCCAATAGTCATCCTCGCCCCATTGCTGGGAGTCAAGGGCTAGCTGCCAGATTGCTTTTGGTGATGTGTCCAGGTCTCCAATTTTCAGAGATTTCTCTCGCCAGTTGATGATCGGGTTATTTTCTTCTAACCAGGGTATTCCTAGAATCACTCATTGATTGCCTAGCTTAGTGATCCAGAACCAATTGATGAACTGCTGTCCCTCGATCAAGTAGCATATTTTGGTCCGATGTGTGATCATTCCTTTCGCATTTACTGTTCCATCTGCGTTTCTGACTTTGATTGGTTTCTTAAGTCGTTCTTTCCTGAGCTCTTTCACTGCTCCCTCATCTATGAAGTTTCCTTCTGCTCCACAATCGATTAGGGCAGATGTTCCAGCGGGTAAATCAGTCGATTTGATAGTTAACAAAATGTGCTTGTCATTGTTGGATAATACTATTACAGAATCAAGTGCTAACTGTTCAGATCTTGGTAATAAGGAAGGGCCAACCGCTGAGTGACGCTTCCTAACTAAAAACCCTCGTTTTCGAATTCATTTAAGAGGGCATTCTTTTCTTCAGTAGACATTGCTGAAAAGATGGCTCTAATTTTATTTGCTGGTTTGTCTTCTTCCTTCTGTTGTTCCTCAGTGACAGAACGGATGGCTTTATTCTGATAAGAAGACCTGGATGAAGACGCGTCATTGCATTTCGGGCAGTTCCTGGAGATGTGTCCCTGTGTTCCACATCTGAAACACTTGCCAGTCTTTTGGTATTCCTCCTTCTGATCATCTGTCAATCGGCCAGGAGTCGTGGTATTTATAGCTCTGATTGCTCTGGATTGATTGTTGTTTCGACTGAAATGCATTCCGGATCCATCAGTGGTTCTCCTGTTTCCCTGTCCTGTCATGTCCCAAGCATTATGGTGATCCTCAGCCTTATCATAGGCTTCTTGCATCGTCTTGATCTTCCTTTGGTCCTGTAAGATTGTCCGAGCAAGTTCTAAGGGTAATCCTTTGACGAATGCCTGCAACTGAGCGGGTATTCCAGTGAGCCCAGAGGTTCCTATGTCCATGTGAAATTTTCTAATGTATTCTGGAACTGAAACGCCGTTTCCAACTCTTAATTTGGATAGATTGTTCAGGGCTCAAAGGGCACTGTTGACTTCTCCCCAGTCATTGATGAAACGTGTTTCAAATGCTTCATAGTTGCTCCATTTGAATGTGGCTGTGGTACTGCCTCTGTTGTGATTCAATTCGCTTCGGATAATAGTTTTCCAGTCGTCTAGCTCTGGTCCCATGCATGCAAGTGCATACCTGACTTTCTTTTCGTCTTTTCCTTCATAGTTCTGTTCATTGAGGGTAAAGTAATCCTCAAGCTGTCCTAAGAATGACCTTGCTTCGATTCGTTTGCCTGTAAAAGGTTGTATAGGCTGCGGTTTGATATCTCCTTTAGAGCTAGCACTGGTTTCAGACGCCATTCTTGGTTCAGGAGTGATTGGTGGTTCGGGGTTAATCAGTGGTTCAGGGGTTGGTGTTCTAGTGATTGGTTTCGGTTCTGGAGTAGGGGTTCTACTTGGAGTTCTGGGTTTCGGAGATGGGGGTGGTCCTTGTTTCAAGTAATCTGTATCAAATGGGTTTTCCTCAAGCTTGGCTTGTTCAATTCATAGTAATTCCTCCCACTCTGCTAAAAGGCTAGCTGTGATTCCGTGTCGGTCGCTTCCACTGAAGAATTTCCTATAGAGGGTCCTTCCTGGTTCGTTTTCTGGTTCCTTAACAAGGTAGAGCGGTTCTCCTTGTACTTCACTACCCCAGTCTAGGTAGATTTGATCGGGTAAATTGAATTCAAAGGCTCCTGAGTAGAAGTCTCCTGAAAAATGTTTGTCTGGGACTGGTTTGTTTCATTTCCGTCCTTCTGTAACAAAGTACCAGGTTTGTTGGTAGAGAAAAACTTCTTGTCGTCCAAGGTAGTATTTCCCCTTATAGGTGACGGATCCGTTCAGGGGTTGTTCCTGAGAGCTGTGGGTCTCAATGGTGTTGGCTAGGTGTGATACCCTGAGCTGGTCCTGAGTTCCAACTTATGTTATGGTCGATGTCCACAACGTCGTTCAGCGTCCAAGTCTATAGCAATAAACAGAGTCTCGGTCTGTTCCCAATCGCTAGACAAGGGTTCTAGGCACTAAGTCTGATGATGACAAAGGCTAGAAAGAGAGCAAGGAGAGCGGTTGAGGCAACGAGCAAAAGAGCGTTCAAGTTATGGATAAGATTTGACTAAGTTGGAACTAAGGAACTGCAGTACATGGGAGGGGTTTATATACGTTGAGAGAACAATAGAAACTAAAGGGGAAAGAGCATAGCTATCTAGAAAGGAAAAGTGAAGATAGCTATGAAAGGAGATAATGTCCAAGTGTAACTATGGGTTTGTAACAAGTAAATGTAGTCCATTAACAAAGGGAAAAGAGAATCGTAACAAGCGGGTATTCCTGTGAGCCCAGAGGTTCCTATATCCATGCACAATTTCCTAATGTATTCTGGGACTGAAACGCTGTTTCCAACTCTTAATTTGGATAAATTGTTCAGGGCTCGAAGGGTGCTGTTGACTTCTCCCCAGTCATTGATGAAACATGTTTCAAATGCTTCATAGTTATTCCATTTGAACGTGGCTGTGGTACTGCCTCTGTTATCATTCAATTTGCCTTGAATAATGGTTTTCCAGTCATCTAGTTCTGGCCCCATGCATGCAAGTGCATACCTGACTTTCTTTTCATCTTTTCCTTCATAATTCTGTTCATTGAGGGTAAAGTAATCCTCAAGCTGTCCTAAAAACAATCTTGCTTCGATTTGTTTACCTGTAAAGGGTCGTATAGGCTGCAGTTTGATATCTCCTTTAGAGCTAGCATTGGTTTCAGATGCCATTCTTGGTTCCGGAGTGATTGGTGGTTTGGGGTTAATTGGTGGTTCAGGGGTTGGTGTTCTGGTGATCGGTTTCGGTTCTGGGGTAGGGGTTCTACTCGGAGTCCTGGGTTTTGGAGATGGGGGTGGTCCTTGTTTCGAGTAATCTGTATCAAATGGGTTTTCCTCAAGCTTGGCTTGTTCAATTCGTAGTAATTCCTCCCACTCTGCTAAAAGGCTAGCTGTGATTCCGTGTTGGTCACTGTCTCTAAAGAATTCTCTATAGAGGGTCCTTCCTGGGTCGTTTTCTGGTTCTCAGACAAGGTAGAGCGGTTCTCCTTGTACTTCACTACCCCAGTCTAGGTAGATTTGATTGGGTAAATCGAATTCAAAGGCTCCTGAGTAGAAGTCTCCTGAAAAATATTTGTCTGGGACTGGTTTGTTTTGTTTCCATCCTTCTGTAACAAAATACCAGTGTTATGATATGGACATTTTTCCTTGTTTTTCTCTATTTTATTCAGAGGCCTACGGATGTATAACAAGACACAAGCATATGGCAAGGGACCCCTATCCAGATAAGGCAGGAGGATTATATAACCCAGGGTGGCTATATGATCAAGGCTGTTAGGGGATATTGGGTGAAACGGAGTTCGCAGGAAGGGACCAGAAGTCTGGGTAAGTCCGGACAGGTCTGGGAGATGGGTCTGGGTCTTGTTGCTGCGCATGCATAGCCTTAGCGGCTGCACAGACTGTGTGCACAGACCAGCAACTCAGGTATATAAGGAGTGTGTTCTGTAGGTAGGAGTCCTTAAGACTCTAGATTGTTTCCTCCTTGTAGGTCACAGACTATTGTGTCTTAGCTTTGTCTCTATATCATTCTCTCCTCTGAAGCTTGTGATTGTGTCAAGGATTAGTCCTAACATAATCTAGAGTCTTCTCATCACACCCTTCATTGTTGGTCATAGCGCAGAGCAAGTCTTGCTTGTCATTGCAGACAGTGACAAAGAGAGTTTAAGTTTTCGACAAACCATCTGACTCTGTACATGTTACAGCACGTGCCTACAGACAGCCTCGAGGAATCTAGGCAACAATGACCTCGACAACAGATAGCCTCATCTTACCATTGTAAGGTGACTATGGCCAATTGGCTACTGGCAGTAAAACAGTGCTAGACAAGAGCTTGGAGCGCACTGTAGTCAACCGGGCAGGGTCTTGCAGGCACCAGCACTAGCATTGCGGAAAAGGGAGTGGAACTCTCAAAGACAATCCATTTGTGTGCCGTGTATCAAGGAGATACAGTCTGAGAATACCAATTACGTATCGGATCTATTGATCTGAGCACGAGGACATCTCAGTGAAAACCCGGGCACCACACACTTGGGTCATCTGGTGGAATTAAATCGAATATTCGAGTGCGGGTGTGTTATTGACCACATCGGACAGTGGTGGTATTAGGAAGTACTACTATGGAAGAAGAGTCAACATCCCTCTACTTGAGGCGTCATTGGAACTGCGGATCAAGGAAGATCAAACAAAGATAAGAATGGCAGGGCTATTCAATTACGTATTGCCGAGGGCCAGCATGACCCTTGAAGAGATCGGGATCATTTTCTTGATTGAATGGGCGCAGGGGTGCACAGTAAAGAAATTACCTACCAGATCAATTAAGGAGGTATGGACCAATAACCAACCTCATGATGCACATGTCAGGGCATGGCAACGCTGGCAAAAGGAGCAAAGACATCTCCAAAAGGAATTGAAACACCAAGAAAAATTAGCGGCATGGTGTGCCAAGGAAGTGGCCATCAGGGAACAGGAGGATGCATGGCAAGAATTACTGAAGATATGCCATGAACAATTAATGCAAAAATGCCGGTTCAAGGAACTGGAACAGCAGATTGCCAGAGAAAGGAAAACTCTGGAAGATGTTTTAAACCAGCTAGAGCCAGGATCAGCAGTCAGGGAGGCCCTATTCAACATGCCTTCCAATATTAAATTACTATTGATCAGTTTCAATGTCTATACATTGAAACATGATGGTCTGGTCTTGACCGCCAAGGAATGAAATCGATTAATGCATGCCCTAAACAGAAATATAGAAGGAGCAGTAGAAGCTCACCATCAATACAACAATTTTTCAGTTCATCCTGATATCCCCGGATACTGTTATCTCAGTATGATCAAAGTGCAATATTGGAGTCAATACAATTGGCCTGCTTATCCCCAGATATTTGAATTGGTGTCATGGGATCCCAGATTGAGAAACACCAGAGCGCGGATCACCATCAGACCTACTCAAGGGGTTGATAATTGTTATCATGTGGAGCCTTGTATGGACGGGCTTCAAGCTTGGAGATACATATTCTTTTTGGAACAGAAAGGGTCAGGACATAAACGGCTTGGAGCATTCCGATTTACAACTGATATGCTGGTGAATATGTACAATGCAATGACTGGATGGCGGACCGCATGGGCTGAAGATACAGAACTACCTGCTCCTGCAGGTGCCACCCCAGCTCAAGTAGCCGCTCAGGAAGATGTCATCCAAAGACAACAGATGCAACGGGAAGAAACCATCATGGCAATTGGACAGGTGGTTGCTGGAATCGTAAATGAATATCGATGAGCCAATCCAATTCCGCCACCCACACCTCTCACTAAGGCTGAGATGCCCAATTATTTTGAAGGGGATCCTCGTATGGTGGACGGATGGCTAAGACAAATGAGGACGTACTTCACACTGGCATGGGAAGTCCAATTAGATCGAAAAATTTCAATCTGTCTATGTCGGATCCAGAAAGGAAAGGATAACCAAGCAGGAGATTGGGTGGGGGTTAAACTCAAAGCAGTCCAAGATGCAGAACAAGAGTACCAAAATGAGATGGTTAATTCTGGATGGCCAACCAACTTGTCATGGGCATTGCTAAATCAAGGCGTAATTGTAAATGATCATGAGATTCGACGACCTTTGAGGAATCAGTTTCCCTTTATTTCCTGGGAAGATTTTACAACACAGATGCATGAATTCTTCATGTCAACTGAGACCCGAGAGAAGGCAACTGATGCGATCTTGGCACTAAAGCAAGGAAATACGATGATCGAGGATCATGTAGTCAGGTTCAATGCCCTAGTACCATTGGTCGGTTGGGACAATAGAGCTCTGATCGCATTATTCAAACAAAACATCAACCCTGCACTAGGACAAGATCTGATTAGGCATGGAAACCTAGGGGATGATGCAACCCTGAAACAGATCCAGGATCGGGCAATAGAACTGGCACAGGCTTATTGTAAGGCAACGGAAGCATATGGACCAGATAGACAAAAAGGCGGATATAAAGAGAAAATGGTTGCTAAGGACAGTAAACCGAACCAGTTCCAATACAGTATGCCAACAACATCCAAAGATCCAAATGCTATGGATGTCGATAAGAGCAAAAAGCAAGTAACAGGCAGTTGTTACAATTGCAGAAAAGAAGGACATTTCACACAAGACTGCCCAGAACCTCAGAAACCCCAATGGAAGGATACGGGGGGATGGAGAGCAAGAAAAATTAGAATAGAGGAGCTCACCGAGGAGCAGTGGAAAGAACTCAGAAAAGAGAAGGGTTTTGGCAAAAGCCAGTAGGCGAGCACTCAGCGCTGCTGGCTGATAGAGTTTTGAAATCAAACAATGACTCTTGTGTAAACATACAAGGATTGTTATATGAATATTTGTTGCATATTCATCGGATTTGTAACTTAAGTGTGAGCACAAAACCCAGGATCAAACAGTGGACTCCTGCCTGGGTAATGAGATGGATATGGCAACAAGATGAAACTGTTGCAATGGAGTGTCTAAAAGGATGGGTTCATGAGAAACGTCTATCTGAAGTAACACCGCAATTGTTGAAGGAACTAAATCAGCAGTCAGAATCAGAAGCAATGTGGAATCTGGCACAGTTGCGACAACAAATTGTCAAAGCTTCAGGAAAGCAAGAAATGAATCTAAAAGGAATCATAACCACTATGGATACAGGATCCACAATTCCTGTTATGGCCTTAGTTGATTCAGGGTGCACAGGATCGTGCATCAACGATGAGTTTGTAGAAAAACACCGGATGAACAAACGGCACCTTTTACGGCCGGTACCAGTCTATAATGTGGATGGAACTCATAACACTATGGGGAATATCAAATACATGGTTCAGTTCAAACTGCGGATTGGAAACCATGAAGAAGTCATGGACTGTTGTGTCACACAATTGGGAAAAACAGACCTGTTCTTGGGTCATGACTGGTTGCAACTGCATAATCCAAGTATGAATTGGAAAAAGCAAGAAATGACTTTCAGCCAGTGTCCAGGAACGTGTTGGAGTCAATCTAGTGTGAGTGAACCTGAGGAGGAGGTGGAAGAAACTGAACCCTTAGAGGATGGGGAATGCCTGCTTGCCGTGCATATAGGAACAGAAGAGTTGAAACTGCGACCACTCTCAACAGACATTGTGGCAAAAGAGGTGCTGGCTAGCAAAAAGCAATCACTGGAGGAAACTGTACCAGGACATTATCTCAAGTACCGAAAAGTATTTGAGAAAGAAACCTTTGACGAGTTACCACTGAGACGGCCATGGGATCATGCTATCGAATTTATCCCAGGAGGACAGCCGACAGACTGTAAAGTGTACCCATTGAATAAGGAAGAACGGGAACAGTTGGATGAGTTTCTAGAGGAAAACTTGAAGTCCAGATGGATTAGACCCAGCACCTCTGAACAGGCATCACCATTCTTCTTTGTCAAAAAAAAGGATGGTAAATTGAGACCAGTACAGGACTACAGAAAATTGAATGACATCACAAGGAAGAACTGATATCCATTACCCCTGATTGGCGAACTGATTGATCGACTATCAAAAGCCAAGATTTTCTCAAAGATGGATATTCAATGGGGCTACAATAATATTAGGATTAAGGAAGGTGACAAATGGAAGGCAGCTTTCAAAACTCACCGAGGCCTGTTTGAACCCCTGGTTATGTTCTTTGGTCTTTGAAATTCCCCAGCAATGTTCCAGACAATGATGAACGACATCTTCAGGCAGGAGATTGCTGAAGGATGGGTTGTCATTTATATGGATGATATCTTGGTGTTCTCCCAGTCACAGGACGCACACACAATGCATGTTAATCGCATCCTGGCAAAATTAGAGAACCACAAATTATCCTTGAAGCTGGAGAAATGTTGGTTCGACCAGCCTCAAATTGATTTCTTGGGGCTAGTCATCAGTCAGGACTCCATTCAGATGGAAAAGGGCAAAGTACAAGCTGTGATTAATTGGCCAATCCCTACATGCAAGCGCAAACTTCAACAGTTTTTGGGATTCATTAACTTCTATCGGCATTTTGTGCCTGGATTTGCTAAAATGGCAAAACCACTGATGGGTCTTACTGGCAAGGTTGAGTGGCTTTGGACGGACCAGCAAACCCTGGCCTTTCAGGGACTGAAAGACCTTGTGGCGAGGGAGGTAGTCCTCAAAATTCCCGATGATGATGGTCAATTTTGTGTTGAAGTAGACTCGTCTGGTTTTGCAATTGGCGGAATTTTGTCACAGCAGAGCAAGGATGGCACATGGCGACCTGTGGCTTTTATTTCAAAGTCGTTAAACAAAGCGGAGAGGAACTATGAGATCTATGACAAGGAAATGCTTGCAGTCATGCATGCGTTCTACGAATGGTCTCATTACCTCAAAGGTGCAAAGGAACAGATCGAGGTTTTAACGGATCATCAAAACCTCACATACTTCCGAAAACCGCAAAACTTGAACAGACGACAGGCACGATGGGTCACAGACTTGCAGGAGTTCAACTTTGCATTAAACATCGGTCCGGAAAGTCCAACTTGAAAGTGGATTTATTGTCGAGAAGAGCAGGACATGAAAAGGGACAAAATGATAATGAAGGAGTGATACTCCTGAAGGATCATTTGTTTGTAAGGGTCTATGATGATGATTGGGCAATCAAGGACATCATTAAGGAGATTCAGAAGGTCTTGAGGCATCGAACAGCAGGATCCGGACTTTAAAATCGAAAAAGGACTGGTTGAATGGAAGGGTCAAATTTACGTACCAGCAGATGTGTGGATCAGGGGCAACCTGATTCAGATTCACCACTCATGGGGACATTCAGGGGTAGCCAAGACCGTGGAAAGTCTCACTCATAATTTCTGGTGGCCACAAATGCGAAAAGACATTGAATGTTTTATATGAGGATGTGAAACATGTCAAAAGGCAAAGCCGGATCGACAACCAAGGGCAGCACTGTTAAATCCAAATGGAATTCCTGATGCGCCATGGGAGGTGATCTCAGTAGACTTGATTGGACCATTGCCGGACTCAAAGGGCAATGACATGATCATGGTTGTAGTAGATTGGTTCACAAAAAAGGCCTATTTTCTCCCAACAACATTGTCAATCACATCGCAAGGAGTGGCTGTTCTGTTCAGAGACAATGTCTTCCAGGAACACAGGTTGCCAAAAAAGGTTATCAGCGATTGAGGACCGCAGTTCATCTCTAAGTTCATGGACAATCTATATGGGATCCTAGGAATACAGGCTAATAGATCTACAGCTTATCATCCACAAACCAATGGGCAAACAGAGCGTGTTAATCAGGAAGTCAAGGAATTCCTGGCAATGTTTGTCAATCATTGGCAGGATAACTGGAGTGACTGGCTCGCAGTGGCTCAGTTTTGCCACAATGATCATGTACATTCATCTACAGGGTTTTCACCATTCTTCATGAACTATGGAAGACATCCCAACAAGGGGATGAATCCATTACATCAGCCGAAAACTGTCGTCATGGAGGAATTGGTCAAAGAAATTGAGGATGTTCATGCCAAAGCTAAGATTGTGCTGGAAAAAACCGCTGAAGCAATGAAGAAGCGGTGGGATACCCACAAAACAATGGCACAGGATTACAAACCTGGTGACAAGGTGTATCTTAGCACAGAAAATTTGCCAACGCTTTGAGCAACTAAGAAGTTAGACAGCAAGTTTGTAGGTCCCTTAGAAGTGGTTGAGAAAGCTGGCACATCTGCATACTGACTAAAAGTCCCTGCTGCTTGGAAAATTTACAATGTCTTCAATGAAGTACTTTTGAAACCATACATTGCTCCAGAATTCCCCAACCAAATTGAAAAGGTTGCCAAATGCAAAGAGGCACAAATGGTGGAGGAATCAGAGGATGATGAGTACGAAGTTGAAGAGATCATGGACAGCAGAGTCAGTGGGCAAAACGGTGGCAGACTGGAGTACTTGGTCAAATGGAAAAACTACCCTGTGGAAGAATCAACATGGGAACCAGCAGAGAACCTCACTAATGCTAAGAAAGAGGTTCAGAAGTTCCACAGGCAAAATCCAAGCGCACCTTGACAAGTGATGACCACGGACCTATGGTTTATAAATTGGCAGAACTACATGGATACAAAGGCTCCCAAATGGTTGTTCAGTTGGGAAGATGGCAAATTTGAGCGTGACTACCTCAACAAGTTAAAACGGAATTGGCAATGGTGGAAAGGCAACTGCAAACTCATCTATGATGAACCTGACATGGAAGGGGCATTCTCAAGAGACCTTGAGCATGGTGGGCCGGTTAAACCCATGCTTGATTCCCCTAGGCAGACCATCGCATGATATAGCGCTTGGCGCTGAAGCAATTTATGACTACAGCTTGACTTCCCAGGACGTGAAGTCTTGAGGAGGAGGTCATGTTACGATATGGACATTTTTCCTTGTTTTTCTCTATTTTATTCAGAGGCCTACGGACATATAACGAGACGCGAGCATATGGCAAGGGACCCCTATCCAGATATGGCAGGAGAATTATATAACCCAGGGTGGCTATACAATCAAGGCTGTTAGGGGATATTGGGTGAAACAGAGTTTGTGGGAAGGGACTGGAAGTCTGGGTAAGTTCAGACAGGTCTGGGAGATGGGTCTGGGTCTTGTTGCTGTGTGTGCATAGCCTTAGCGGCTGCACAGACTGTGCGCACAGACCAGCGACTCAGGTATATAAGGAGTGTGTTCTGTAGGTAGGAGTCCTTAAGACTCTAGATTGTTTCCTCCTTGTAGGTCACAGACTATTGTGTCTTAGCTTTGTCTCTATATCATTCTCTCCTCTGAAGCTTGTGATTGTGTCAAGGATTAGTCCTAACAACCAGGTTCATTGGTAGAGAAAAACTTCTCATTGTCCAAGGTAGTATTTCCCCTTATAGGCAATGGATCCGTTCGGGGGTTGTTCCTGAGAGCTGCGGGTCTCAATGGTGTCAGCTAGGGATGATACCCTGAGCTAGTCCTGAGTTCCAACTTATGTTACAGTCAATGTCCACAATGTCGTTCAGCGTCCAAGTCTACAGCGACAAACAGAGTCTCAGTCTGTTCCCAATCACTGGACGAGGGTTCTAGACACTAAGTCTGATGACGACAAAGGCTAGAGTAAGAGCGAGGAGAGCGGTTGAGGCGACAAGCAAAAGAATGTTCAAGTTATGGATAAGATTCGACTAAGTTGGAACTAAAGAACTATGGTACATGAGAGGGGTTTATATATGTTAAGAGAACAATAGAAACTAAAGGGGAAAGAGCATAGCTATCTAGGAAAGGAAAGGTGAAGGTAGCTATAAAAGGAGATAACGTCCAAGTGTAACTTATGGGTTTGTAATGAGTAAATGTAGTCTGTTAACAAAGGGAAAAGAGAACTGTAACAACATGATCTTTGATCATTGTATTTCCTTGCTTTAATGCCAAGATCGCATCTGTTGCCTTTTCTTGAGTCTCAGTTGACATGAAGAACTCATGCATTTGCATTGCAAAGTCTTCCCAAGTGGTAAAAGGAAACTGATTTCGTAAGGGTCATCAAATTTCATGGTCATTTATGATAACACCTTGACTGAGTGATGCCCAAGACAGGTTAGCTGGCCATCCAGAGTTGACTACCTCATTTTGATACTCTTGTTCTGCATCCTAGACCGCTTTGAGTTTAACTCCTGCCCAATCTCCTGCTCAGTTATCTTTTCCTTTCCGGATCCGGTATAGACAGATCGAAATCTTCCGATCCAATTGGACTTCCCATGCCAGTGTGAAGTACGTTCTCATTTGCCTCAACCATCCATCAACCATGCAAGGATCTCCCTCATAGTAGTCTGGCATCTTGGCTTTAGTGAGAGGAGCAGGTGGTAGTATTGGTTTAGCTTGTTGGTATTCATTTACTATTCCGGTGACTACTTGTCTAATTGCTGTAATAGTTTCCTCCCATTGCATCTGCTGTCTCTGGATGACATCTTCTTGCATGGCTATCTGTGCTGGAGTGGCATTTTGAGGGGCAGGTAACTTGGTGTCCTCAGCCCACACAGTTTGCCATCCAGTTAGTGCATTGTACATGTTGGCCACCATGTCAGCAGTAAACCAGAATGCTCCGAGTCATTTATGTCCTGAACCAGATCAGTTCATGAGATCCAAATGCGCCCATCCATCATACCCATTCATCTGCTTATCAATATGATAGCAATGCTCTAGGCCATGAGTTTGACAAATCGAGATTCTGATTCATTCATTTCATAGATTAGGGTCCCAGAATATTACTTCATGAATCTGAGGGTAGGCAGGCCAATTATACTCATCCCAGTATTGTGTTTTGATTAAAAACAGATAACAAAACCCAGTAATATCTGGGTGGAGCATATGTCTGTCATATCGGGGTTTTGGATATGGGTAAGGAGTAGAGATATCCTTTTTGATTTCCCTTCTCCAATTATCAATTTCTCGTTTCTGCGCCTCCATATTAGACGAGCTAGGTGCATCAAGATCCTCTTTCAACCAGTCTAATGGATTGGCAACTGATCCACCATTCCATGTCCAGTCTGCTCCTTGAGTTCTAGTTAGCACCTTACTGGGTCCATATGCACTTATGACTGCCTGGGAGTAGGACTTTTTTACTGTTACTTGTCCCAGTTCGGGGAGAGATCTGACGGAGGGATTCTTGGAGACTCCTTGTACAAATGAGGATATGGTTGCAGGTGATTTGGATCTGGGTTTCTTTGACTTCCCCTGTCCTCCAAATCGAGCTTTTTTGTTAAATTTCCCATGCTGCTCCAGGTGCTCCAGATCCTTCCAGGTATATATCTCATCTGTTACAATTCTCTTTTCCCTTTGTTAACGGACTACATTTACTTGTTACGAACCCATAGTTACACTTGGACATTATCTCCTTTCATAGCTACCTTCACTTTTCCTTTCTAGATAGCTATGCTCTTTCCCCTTTAGTTTCTATTGTTCTCTCAACGTATATAAACCCCTCCCATGTACTGCAGTTCCTTAGTTCCAACTTAGTCGAATCTTATCCATAACTTGAACGCTCTTTTGCTCGTTGCCTCAACCGCTCTCCTTGCTCTCTTTCTAGCCTTTGTCATCATCAGACTTAGTGCCTAGAACCCTTGTCTAGCGATTGGGAACAGACCGAGACTCTGTTTATTGCTATAGACTTGGACGCTGAACAACATTGTGGACATCGACTGTAACATAAGTTGGAACTCAGGACCAGCTCAGGGTATCACCCCTAGCCAACACCATTGAGACCCGCAGCTCTCAGGAATGACCCCCAAACGGATCCGTCACCTATAAGGGGAAATACTACCTTGGACGATGAGAAGTTTTTCTCTACCAACGAACCTGGTACTTTGTTACAGAAGGACGGAAACAAAACGAACCAGTCCCAGACAAACATTTTTCAGGAGACTTCTACTCAGGAGCCTTTGAATTCAATTTACCCGATCAAATCTACCTAGACTGGGGTAGTGAAGTACAAGGAGAACCGCTCTACCTTGTTAAGGAACCAGAAAACGAACCAGGAAGGACCCTCTATAGGAAATTCTTCAGTGGAAGCGACCGACACGGAATCACAGCTAGCCTTTTAGCAGAGTGGGAGGAATTACTATGAATTGAACAAGCCAAGCTTGAGGAAAACCCATTTGATACAGATTACTCAAAACAAGGACCACCCCCATCTCCGAAACCCAGAACTCCGAGTAGAACCCCTACTCCAGAACCGAAACCAATCACTAGAACACCAACCCCTGAACCACTGATTAACCCCGAACCACCAATCACTCCTGAACCAAGAATGGCGTCTGAAACCAGTGCTAGCTCTAAAGGAGATATCAAACCGCAGCCTATACAACCTTTTACAGGCAAACGAATCGAAGCAAGGTCATTCTTAGGACAGCTTGAGGATTACTTTACCCTCAATGAACAGAACTATGAAGGAAAAGACGAAAAGAAAGTCAGGTATGCACTTGCATGCATGGGACCAGAGCTAGACGACTGGAAAACTATTATCCGAAGCGAATTGAATCACAACAGAGGCAGTACCACAGACAGCCACATTCAAATGGAGCAACTATGAAGCATTTGAAACACGTTTCATCAATGACTGGGGAGAAGTCAACAGTGCCCTTTGAGCCCTGAACAATCTATCCAAATTAAGAGTTGGAAACGGTGTTTCAGTTCCAGAATACATTAGAAAATTTCACATGGACATAGGAACCTCTGGGCTCACTGGAATACCCGCTCAGTTGCAGGCATTCGTCAAAGGATTACCCTTAGAACTTGCTCGGACAATCTTACAGGACCAAAGGAAGATCAAGACGATGCAAGAAGCCTATGATAAGGCTGAGGATCACCATAATGCTTGGGACATGACAGGACAGGGAAACAGGAGAACCACTGATGGATCCGGAATGCATTTCAGTCGAAACAACAATCAATCCAGAGCAATCAGAGCTATAAATACCACGACTCCTGGCCGATTGACAGATGATCAGAAGGAGGAATACCAAAAGACTGGCAAGTGTTTCAGATGTGGAACACAGGGACACATCTCCAGGAACTGCCCGAAATGCAATGACGCGTCTTCATCCAGGTCTTCTTATCAGAATAAAGCCATCCGTTCTGTCACTGAGGAACAACAGAAGGAAGAAGACAAACCAGCAAATAAAATTAGAGCCATCTTTTCAGCAATGTCTACTGAAGAAAAGAATGCCCTCTTAAATGAATTCGAAAACGAGGGTTTTTAGTTAGGAAGCGTCACTCAGCGGTTGGCCCTTCCTTATTACCAAGATCTGAACAGTTAGCACTTGATTCTGTAATAGTATTATCCAACAATGACAAGCACATTTTGTTAACTATCAAATCGACTGATTTACCCGCTGGAACATCTGCCCTAATCGATTGTGGAGCAGAAGGAAACTTCATAGATGAGGGAGCAGTGAAAGAGCTCAGGAAAGAACGACTTAAGAAACCAATCAAAGTCAGAAACGCAGATGGAACAGTAAATGCGAAAGGAATGATCACACATCGGACCAAAATATGCTACTTGATCGAGGGACAGCAGTTCATCAATTGGTTCTGGATCACTAAGCTAGGCAATCAATGAGTGATTCTAGGAATACCCTGGTTAGAAGAAAATAACCCGATCATCAACTGGCGAGAGAAATCTCTGAAAATTGGAGACCTGGACACATCACCAAAAGCAATCTGGCAGCTAGCCCTTGACTCCCAGCAATGGGGCGAGGATGACTATTGGATTAGAGTTAAAACATCAGCATCACAGGAACTAGAGCATAGGTTAAAGAAAGACGAACCATCCACCACTCTACCTACAGAATATGAGCAATGGTGCACCATCTTTGACAAGAAAGCATCAGAACGCTTCCCATCCAGTCGACCGTGGGATCAATCAACACAAAGGAGGGTTTTGTCCCAAAAGCTAGTAAACTTTACCCTCTATTGGTCAAGGAACAAGGACTGTTAGACGAATGGATTAATGAACAACTCAAGAAAGGATACATTAAACCATCTACATCACCACAGGCGTCACCATTCTTCTTTGTAGCAAAGAAAGAAAGTGAAGCACTCCGACCCTGTCAGGATTACCAATACCTGAATGAATGGACTGTCAAAAACGCATACCCCCTTCCCCTTGTTTCTGATCTCATGACTAAATTACGAGGCGCCAAGTATTTTACCAAACTAGACCTCCGATGGGGATACAACAATGTTCGAATCAGGAAGGGAGACGAATGGAAAGCAGCCTTTATTACCAATTGAGGGCTCTATGAACCAACAGTAATGTTCTTTGGATTATGCAACTCACTGTCAACCTTTCAAACTATGATGAACGAGTACTTTAGGGACATGATCAATGAAGGATGGCTGATCATTTACATGGATGACATGTTAATCTGTGCAGAAACACTAGAACAGCTGGAGGAGCAGACAAAACAAATTTTACAACGGTTACAAGATAACAATCTATTCCTGAAACTTGAAAAGTGCAAGTTTGCCACGCAGGAAGTTGAATTCCTAGGAATGATCATTACCCCTGGACGCATTCAGATGGACCCAATAAAGTTAGCTGGGATTGCCGATTGGCCAGTTCCTACCACAGTCAAACAAGTCCGATCATTCCTCAGATTTGGGAACTTTTACCGACGTTTCATTGGAAATTTTGCTGCCATTGCTAAACCACTTACCGACCTCACTAAGAAAACAGAACCATTTGACTGGACTACTGAACGGAACAACGCTTTTGAAATCCTGAAGAAACGATTTGCATCTATGCCGGTATTATTAATGCCAGACCCTACTCGACCCTTTATCCTTCAAACCGATGCATCGAATAAGGCAATAGGAGCAGTCTTGAAACAAGCAGATGAAACAGGATCTTTACATCCCTGCGGATTTATCTCCCATGCATTAACACAAACAGAACAGAATTACCAGATCTACAATCGAGAACTCTTGGCAATTATCAAAGGATTGATGACCTGGCGACATTTACTACATGGATCACCCCACACCACTATAGTCCACTGCAACCACAAGAATCTGTCCTACTATTGAACCGCCCAACGCTTAACGCCCAGACAAGCTAGATGGTCATCCCTATTATCAGAATTTGACCTACGTATTGAGCACGTCCCTGGCACAAAAATGTTTGAAGCAGATGCCCTATCCCGACACCCTGATCATATGGGAAACAGTGATTTACAAGAAGACGTTGTAGTCCTACCAGAGGATCGTTTTATTCGTCTTATTGCAGAAGATCTAGTCACAGAGATTCAGAAAGCAATGTCAAAAGACAATTTCGGACGTATTCTAATCGAGGTTATCACCACACACCGCGCCCCACCAATCAAATTGAACATACAGGATTGGTCTTATACCAATGGCATTGTTCACTATCTCGGCAAGACCTACATTCCTGACCAGGACGGATTACAAACCAAATTGATTAAGGAAACACACGAAGCACAATCATCAGGTCACCCTGGACGATTGAAGACCCTTGAACTCCTTAAGCGTGACTACTGGTGGCCTGGAATGTTCAAACATGTCAGGGAATGGATAGAAGGATGCACCCTCTGTCAGCAGATGAAGATTAACACACACCCAAATATATCAGCCCTTCACCCAATTCCATCGAAAGCAACCCGCCCCTTTCAGCAAGTAACCCTTGATTTCATCACTGATCTACCCCTCTCCAATGGCTTTGACTCAATCCTGGTCACAGTGGACCATGGTCTTACAAAGGGGGTAATTTTCACACCCTGCAAAAAGACAATTGATGCTCTAGGCACAGCAGAACTTTATGTCTCTGAAATTTTCAAACAATTTGGCTTACCTGACATTTTAATCTCGGATCGAGGACCACAATTCTCTGCAAAAGTATTTCAAGAAATACGAAAAGCACTAGGAATTGACCATAGAATGAGCACAGCCTATCATCCCCAAACCAACAGAGAAACAGAACGAGTCAACCAGGAACTAGAAGTCTACCTCTGAATGTTCTGTTCCAATGAACCACATCTATGGAAACCGCTTCTCCCAATAGCCGAGTTTGCTCACAATAACCAACATCATGACACAATCAAGACTTCCCCATTCAGACTAATGTATGGGACGGACCCTGTTGCGCTTCCCACAGCTACTACACGAATGACCACACCAGCAGCAGAGGAGCGCCTTCAGTTCCTAAGAAAGGCCAGAGAAGAAGCGCTAGCAGCACATGAACTAGCAAGACAACTAGTGGCAAGACGATGCAAGGACAAAGCAATGCAATTTGAAAAAGGCACCAAAGTATGGCTTGAGAACCGAAATCTTCACATACCATATCAGTCTAGAAAGCTAGCACCAAAACGAGAAGGACCCTTTGAAATTGAACAAGTGATGGGACCAGTAACATACAAATTGAAACTCCCAAAACAATGGTGCATTCACCCTGTGTTTCATACATCACTCCTTACCCCATATAGGGAAACGACTGCGCATGGCCCAAATTATGTGAAACCACCCCCTGATCTCGTAAATGGACAAGAGGAATTTGAGGTAGAGGCAATTCTAGCCCACAGGAAACAAGGCGCAGGCTATCACTACCTAGTTAAATGGAAAGGCTATGGATCGAATGACAATTCTTGGGAACCTGCTCGCAATCTTGCAAACGCCACTGATATCCTATTGGAATATCAACAACGCCGACACCTCTGAACCACCGTCACCAAAAGAACCCTTCAGGAACAACAGAGTTCCCCTGCAATGCCATCCAGAATTATCTTCCCAAGTACCATGACCTACAATTCTCAACTGATGATCTACCTGCCTATAATAAGGATCCACCTGCCTACCAACGTCTAGCTATCCAAAGCAGTAACATTTACAAAAGCGCTCATGGAAGACTGCTATGTCCGGAAGAATATAAGCAGATGGACGAGATCACTAAACAGATACGGGAGTGTAGCGCACAAATTTGGTTAATCAACCGAAGAATCAGAATACCAGGAAGGCCTCGCATTCTCATAGAAGACATCCTTGATGAGCTTGAATATTTGTCTACTGCACTAGGAGAGGTAATAGCGGACATCATCAGGAGAATCAGAAGATTCTTAGTCACCCCAACAACAACACCAGGAATCCAACATCTAGATTCGCTAACCAGGTTCATCACAGAAGAACAAGAACTCCTCACTGACCCTGCAATTGAAGATCCACTAGACATAGAAAGTTCAGAATTGGACATGGAAATTAGTGATCTGGAGTGACATATAAATTCTTCAAGTATCACCACTTAGCACCCAACCTACATCGTAACAAGAAACCATGTTCACCTTCTTTGCCCTTGCCGCCTATTTCATTGCCTTGGCACTCCTCTCCTGCGCCCACTGGCGCATTGATGAAACCATTGCCGCCTTTTCACCCTTCATCGCTATCCCAGACCTCCCTCTCGAGGTCTTTATTGAAAATACCACTGTTGTCCACTTCGAGGACGACAACCTGCACGTCCACCCAGCAGACCTCCTTCCCCAAGTGTATCCAGACAACCACCATCTTCCCCATTTCACTCAGTTTGTCAAAAGGAACACCACGCTCACCATCGTCGCTGACGCCCTTGCCGCCGCCACCTGCTCCATCACTAACCTCTCCTCCGCAACCGACAACCTTGCCGCGCTCACCCTCAACATTGACCCCCACAAAATGACCTATGAGGAGCGCGATTCATTTCTACGAAATGCTCAAAATCTGCACCACGCTGCAGAAACGCTCAAATGGAAGGTTGAGACTTCTACGAAGGAGTTGGACAACGCTGTCAAATGGGCCGAGTCCAGAACGGACCACGGCTGGACTACTTCTGGCTGGTAGAAGTCGGTGACTTCTCACATACAAAGGGGGTAATGTTTTGATTCTCTTTTCCCTTTGTTAACGGACTACATTTACTTGTTACAAACCCATAGTTATGCTTGGACGTTATCTCCTTTCATAGCTACCTTCACTTTTCCTTTCTAGATAGCTATGCTCTTTCCCCTTTAGTTTCTATTGTTCTCTCAACGTATATAAACCCCTCCCATGTACTGCAGTTCCTTAGTTCCAACTTAGTCGAATCTTATCCATAACTTGAACGCTCTTTTGCTCGTCGCCTCAACCACTCTCCTCGCTCTCTTTCTAGCCTTTGTCATCATCAGACTTAGTGCCTAGAACCCTTGTCTAGCAATTGGGAACAGACCAAGACTCTGTTTATTGCTATAGACTTGGACACTGAATGACATTGTGGACATCGACCATAACACCACTCAGTTGCAAGCATTTGTCAAAGGATTACCCCTAGAGCTTGCTAGGACAATCTTACAGGACCAAAGGAAGATCAAAACGATGCAAGAAGCCTACGACAAGGCCGAGGATCACCATAACGCCTGGGACATGACAGGACAGGGAAACAGGAGAACCAATGATGGTCTGGAACACGTTTCAATCGAAATAACAATCAATCCGGAACAATTAGAGCTATAAATACCACAATTCCTAGCCGATTGACAGATGATCAAAAGGAGGAATACCGAAAGACTGGCAAATGTTTCAGATGTGGAACACAGGGACACATCTCCAGGAACTGCCCGAAACACAATGATGTGTCCTCATCCAGGTCTTCTTACCAGAATAAGGCTGTCCATTCCGTCACTGAGGAACAACAGAAGGAAGAGGACGAACCAGCAAAGAAAATTAGAGCCATCTTTTCAGCAATGTCTACTGAAGAGAAGAATGCCCTCTTAAACGAATTTGAAAATGAGGGTTTTTAGTTAGGAAGCATCACTCAGCAGTTGGCTCTTCCTTATTATCGAGATCTGAACAGTTAGTGCTTGATTCTGTAATAGTATTATCCAACAATGACAAGCGCATTTCATTAACTATCAAATCAACTGATTTACCCGCTGGAACATCTGCCCTAATCGATTGTGGAGCAGAAGGAAACTTTGTAGACAAAGGAGCAGTAAAGGAACTCAGGAAAGAATGACTTAAGAAACCAATCAAAGTCAGAAACGCAGATGGGACAGTAAATGCAAAAGGAATGATCACGCATCGGACCAAAATATGCTACATGATTGAAAGACAGCAATTTATCAATTGGTTCTGGATCACTAAGCTAGGCAATCAACGAATGATTTTAGGAATACCTTGGCTAGAAGAGAATAATCCAGTTATCAATTGGCGAGAAAAATCTCTGAAAATTGGAGATCTAGACACATCATCAAAAGCAATCTGGCAGCTAGCCCTCGATTCCCAGCAATGGGGCGAAGATGATTATTGGATTAGAGTTAAAACATCGGCATCACAAGAACTAGAGCACAGGCTAAAGAAGGACGAACCGTCCACCACTCTACCAACAGAATATGAGCAATGGCACACTATCTTTGACAAGAAGGCATCAGAATGCTTCCCATCTAGTCAACCATGGGATCATGCCATCAACACAAAAGAGGGTTTTGTCCCGAAAGCTAGTAAACTTTACCCTCTATCGGTCAAAGAACAAGAACTGTTGGACAAATGGATTGATGAACAGCTCAAGAAAGGATATATTAAACCATCTACATCACCACAGGCATCACCGTTCTTCTTTGTAGCAAAGAAAGAGAGTGGAACACTCTGCCCCTGTCAAGATTACCGATACCTGAATGAATGGACCATCAAGAATGCATATCCCCTTCCCCTTGTTTCTGATCTCATGACCAAACTGCGAGGTGCCAAATATTTCACCAAACTAGACCTTTGATGGGGATACAACAATGTTTGCATCAAAAAGGGAGACGAATGGAAAGCAGCCTTTATTACCAATCAAGGACTCTATGAACCAACAGTGATGTTCTTTGGATTATGCAATTTGCCGTCAACCTTTCAAACTATGATGAACGAATACTTCAGAGACATGATCAACAAAGGATGGTTAATTATTTACATGGATGACATGTTAATCTGCACAGAAACACTGGAACAACTGGAAGAGCAGACAAACAAATTTTACAATGGTTACAAGACAATGATCTATTCCTGAAACTAGAAAAGTGCAAGTTTGCGGCACAAGAAGTTGAATTCCTAGGAATGATCATCACCCCTGGATGTATTCAGATGGACCCAATAAAATTAGCAGGAATTGCTGATTGGCCAGTCCCTACCACAGTCAAACAAGTCTGATCATTCCTCGGATTTGGAAACTTCTACTGACGCTTCATTGGAAATTTTGCTGCCATTGCTAAACCACTTACTGACCTCACTAAGAAAACTGAACCATTTGACTGGACTATTGAACGGAACAATGCCTTTGAGATTCTAAAGAAACAATTTGCATCCATGCCAGTATTATTAATGCCAGATCCAACCCGACCCTTTATCCTTCAAACCAATGCATCAAATAAAGCAATAGGAGCAGTTTTGAAACAAGCTGATGAAACAGGGTCCTTACACCCTTGTGGATTTATTTCACACGCCCTAACGCAAACAGAGCAAAATTACCAGATTTATGACCAAGAGCTCTTGGCAATCATCAAGGGATTAGCGACTTGGCGACATCTATTACATGGATCACCCCATACCACCATAGTTCATTGCGATCATAAAAATCTATCCTACTATCAAACCGCCCAATGCCTGACACCCAGACAAGCTAGATGGTCATCCCTATTATCAGAATTTGACCTCCGCATTGAGCATGTCCCTGGCACAAAGATGTTTGAAGCAGATGCCCTGTCTCAATGCCCTGATCATATGGGAAATAGCGAATTACAGGAAGATGTCATAGTCTTACCAGAAGACTGATTTATTCGTCTTATTGCAGAAGATCTAATCACAGATATTCAGAAAGCAATGTCAAAAGATGATTTTGAACGTATTCTAATCGAGGTTATCACCACGCATCGTGCCCCACCGATCAAATCGAATATACAGGATTGGTCTTATACAAACGGCATTGTTCACTATCTTGGCAAAACCTACATCCCAGATCAGGATGGATTACGAACTAAATTGATCAAAGAAATACATGAAGCACGATCATCAGGTCACCCTGGACAATTAAAGACCCTTGAACTCCTTAAACGTGATAACTGGTGGCCCGGAATGTTCAAACACGTCAGGGAGTGGATTGAAGGATGTGCCCTCTGTCAACAGATGAAGATTAACACACACCCAAATGTACCAGCCCTTCACCTGATTCCATCAAAAGCAACTCACCCTTTCCAACAAGTGACCCTCGATTTTATCACTGATCTACCCTTTTCTGATGGCTTTGACTTGATCCTGGTCACGGTGGACCATGGTCTTACAAAGGGGGTAATTTTCACACCTTGCAAAAAGACAATCGACGCTCTGGGTATAGCAGAACTTTACATCTCCGAAATCTTCAAACGGTTTGGCTTACCTGATGTTTTAATCTTGGACTGAGGACCACAGTTCTCTGCAAAAGTATTTCAGGAAATATGAAAAGCATTAGGAATTGACCATAGAATGAGCACAGCCTATCACCCCCAGACAGACAGAGAAACAGAACGAGTCAACCAGGAGCTAGAAGTCTATCTCCAAATGTTCTGCTCAAATGAACCGCATCTATGGAACCGCTTCTCCCAATAGCCGAGTTTGCTCACAATAACCGACATCATGACACAATCAAAACTTCCCCATTTAGACTAATGTATGGGACAGACCCTGTTGCACTTCCCACAGCTACAACACAAATGACTACACCAGCGGCAGAGGAATGCCTTCAGTTCCTAAGGAAGGCCAGAAAAGAAGTGCTAGCAGCACATGAACTAGCTAGACAACTAGTGGCAAGACAACACAAGGATAAGGCAACATGATTCGAAAAAGGCACCAAAGTATGGCTTGAGAACAGAAATCTTCACATACCATATCAGTCCAGAAAGCTAGCACCAAAACGAGAAGGACCCTTTGAAATTGAACAAGTGATGGGACCAGTAACATACAAATTAGAACTCCCAAAGCAATGGCACATTCACCCTGTGTTTCATACGTCACTCCTTACCCTGTATAAGGAAACAACTGCACATGGCCCGAACTATGTGAAACCACCCCCTGATCTTGTAAATGGACAAGAAGAATTCGAGGTGGAAGCAATTCTAGCCCACAGGAAGCGAGGCGCAGGCTACCATTACCTAGTTAAATGGAAAGGCTACGGATCGAATGATAATTCTTGGGAACCCACTTGCAATCTTACAAACACCACTGATATTCTATCAGAATATCAACAACGCCGACACCTCTGAACCATGACTTGATACAGAAACCGTCATGTCTTGAAACAAAACTACCATTATACAAAACAAAATTGTTCAACACTCTCTCGATACACTATAGCTCTTAAAGAAAAGACCGTCTATACCCGCATACAATATCTTCCCATCTGACACATCCCTAAAGCACCAAATCTATCAGAAAAACCCACTCGAACCATAGCATTGGTCACACAATATTACCACATCCCTTGACTTAATCATGATCATCAGAAGAATCTGTCAGGAACAATGGAGATCCCCTGCAGAGCAGTACAACAATACCTCCCTGGATTCTATCAACTATGATTCTCGATCAACAACCTACTGCCTTACATTACAGGACCACCAGTTTATCAGAATCTTGCAATAAAGAAAACTGACGTTTATGACACTAGCCATGGCAGGCTCCTATGCCCGGAAGAATATGAAAAACTCAACAAACTCTCTAGAAAGATACAAGACCTTAGTGCACAGGTCTGGCTATCCAATCAAGGAATCACGCTCCCAGGGAGACCGATTCTATCTATGGATGACTATACCAATGATCTTTGCTACCTGTTAGACAAACGGAAGGACCTAGTACTCAACGTTGTCAGGCAGATCAGAAGATTCATCTCCAAACCTGTCACCAATCTCAGTACCTACCAGTTCATGGCCCTGGAAATGTTCATCAGGGAAGACCATGAGCTTCTCACGAATCTGGACATACTGAATCAAATAGAAATGGATGATGAGGACCTAGATCCAGATTTCAATGAGGACAATCTATAAAGGACAGTCAAATCAACACCAATGAATCATTCCACTCGCACCTGACACCATGTTCACCTTTTTCACCCTCGCCGCCTACTTCACCGTCTTGGCCCTTCTCTCCTGCGCTCACTGGCGCATCAACGAAACCGTCGCTGCCCTCTCACCCTTCCTCACCATCCCAGACCTCCTGCTCGAGGTCTTCATTGAAAACACTGCAATCATCCATTTCAAAGATGACAACCTCCACATTCACCCAGCCAACCTCCATCCCCAGATACACCCTGACGATCACCACCTCCCACACTTTGCCCAATTTATCAAAAGGAACACCACGCTCACTGTCATTGCTGACGCTCTCGCTGCTGCCACATGTTCTATCACCAATCTTTCCTCCGCAACCAACAATCTCACCACCCTCACCCTCACTATCGATCCACATGAGATGACCTATGAGGAATGCGACTCCTTCCTCCAGAATGCACAAAATTTGCATTGAGCCGCTGAGGCTCTCAAATGGAAGGTAGAAACATCGACAAAAGAACTAGACAACACTGTCAAATGGGCCAAGTCTAGGACGGATCATGGTTGGACAACTTCTGGCTGGTAGAAGTCGGTGACTTCTTGCATACAAAGGGGGTAATGTTACAGTTCTCTTTTCCCTTTGTTAACGGACTACATTTACTCATTACAAACCCATAAGTTATGCTGGGACGTTATCTCCTTTTATAGCTACCTTCACCTTTCCTTTCCTAGATAGCTATGCTCTTTCCCCTTTAGTTTCTATTGTTCTCTTAACATATAAACCCCTCTCATGTACCATAGTTCTTTAGTTCCAACTTAGTCGAATCTTATCCATAACTTGAACATTCTTTTGCTCGTCACCTCAACCGCTCTCCTCGCTCTTACTCTAGCCTTCGTCGTCGTCAGACTTAGTGTCTAGAACCCTTGTCCAGTGATTGGGAACAGACTGAGACTCTGTTTGTTGCTGTAGACTTGGATGCTGAATGACGTTGTGGACATCAACCGTAACACATGTGGTCAGATTCAACGCGCTACTGCCATTAGTAGGTTGGGACCATAGGGCGTTAATTGCACTGTTCAAACAAAACATTAACCCTGTGCTCAGACAAGATCTAATTTGGCATGGAAACTTAGGGGATGATGCGACCCTGAAACAGATCCAGGATTGGGCAATAGAATTGGCATGAGCTTATTGCAAGGCAATGGAAGCATATGGACTGGATAGGCAAAAGGGTGGGTATAAAGAGAAAACAGTTGCTAAAGATAGTAAACCAAATCAGTTCCAATACAGTACACTGACAACTATCAGGACTCCCTCGGTGTGATGCCTAAGAGCCCCAGACAGCAGACAAGACAGGAGGAGGAGAGGAGGGAGGGGAAACCCGAGAGAACTTGACTGAGGACTCTGGGTGCTGGATTGCACTCCTTATATACTACAACAGGTGGTCTGTGCACTACCCTAAGCCCTACTCTAAATATAGTATGTGTATGAGTAAGATGACTGCGCATGTAGTAATAGTAATGAGTCATCTGCGCCGTGCTCCGGTATCTTATCTATGGCTTTATCTAAGCGCCAAGCGATAGGCGCCTGCTTAGTCAGCATGTGTTTATATAATATAAAGAAAATAAATAATAAAAGTGAAATGACTTAGTGAAAAAAGCCAAAGCTTTTCAGTCGGTCATGACAGTACCCCCTTTTTAGGATTTGGCTTCCAGACAAATTTAAACCTCTTCATCATCCTTCAGCGCATTGCACTCTATCATAGATGGTTCCTCTAATTCCTTGATGATGGGTGAGAGTGGCTGTGATGGTGGAGTAAGGTCTTCAATTGTTTCAGCGCGAGGCACTATATCATGCAATTGGCATAGACACATGTTACATTGACATGGCCCTTCTGCGTCTCCTGGCTCTGTAAGGGTATCTAGACCCTTCCTTCCTTTCCATTTTTGCCAGTTCTGTTCCCATTTTGCAGCTGGTGCTACTGCATTAACATTGATTTTGGACACTGTTTTGTCCAAGGATTGTGTGAAGTTTTCGTAAGGTCTGAAAGTCAACCTATCAAAGGTTGCTTTGTCAAGCCTTCTGATGGCTCCAGGGTTTCTATTGTAAAAGTTTTTTATTTTCCTTTTTGCGTTCTGTAAATTGTCCAGTGGTTCCCAGGAATTATGTTCGGCAGTGTATCCTTTCCACCTAACCAAGTACTCCATTTTATTCCTTTTTAGTCTTACATCAATTATTTCCTCCACTTCATACTCTTTTTCACTGTCTATTTCTATTGGCGGTGGAGGTTGTGCCTTTTGCCCTTTCATTGGTCGTTTCCAAGGGTGGATTTGTGAGACATTTACCACAGGATGGATCTGTTGGGAGAAAGGTAGATCCAGCTCAACTGCATTTTGTGACACTATTTTCTTGATTGGGTATGGCCCAATCCATCTTTCCACCAGTTTCCTAGTTGGTCGGCCTGTCAATCTTAGGTCCTTAGTTGACAGCCAGACTTTGTCTCTGACTTTGTACTCTGGTGTGTCTGATTGATGTCTATCTGCGTAGAGCTTCATGTCTCCTTGTGATTTTAGTAAGGCAGCCTGAGTTTCTTCATGAATTCCCTTCATTTTTTGGGCAAATTCTGATGCTGCAGGGTGGCTACCTTCTCTTCTCGGCTCGATTCCCATCCTGGGATGTTTGCCATAATTGATGAAGAATGGGGTTTGTTTGGTGGATGTCTGAATTTTATTATTGTAGCTAAATTCAGCAATTGCCAACCATCCAGACCACGTTTCTTGTCTATGGTCCATGAATATTCTCAGGTACTGTTCCAAGTCCTGATTCATTTGCTCTGTTTGTCCATCCATTTGTGGATGGAATGCTGTGGACAAATCTGTACTAATGCCCAACATTTGATTCAGCTCCTTCATCATTTGTGCGGTGAACTGTGGACCGCGATCTGAGATTATAGACTCAGGGAGTCCATGAAGTTTCCAAACATGATCCCTGAATAATGTGGCTAACCCTTGAGCCGACGTTTCCTCTGATGTGGGAATGAAGTGCGCCATTTTGGACATTCTATCACATACTACCAAAATTGCATTGTGTCCATGAGACTCTGGTAATTTTGTGATAAAATCTGCTGAAATATGTGTCCATGGCTGAGCTGGTGCTGAGTTTGGCATTAACTTTCCAGCTGGTGGTTTGGGAAAGTTCTTGTTCCGCTGGCACTTGTCACATCCACTAATGTATTTTTTAATAAATCTGGTGATTCCAGGCCACCAGTAATTTCTTGTGACGAGTTCAATTGTCTTCCATTGTCCTCCATGTCCTGCAATGGGTGTGTCATGGTGTAGGTGGACTATCTCCATCCGCAATTTTTCATCTTTAGGTACATAGACTTTTCCTTGCCAGAGGATCAGTCCCTGTTCCATCTCCCATTCTCAAGCGTTTAGTGTTTTAACACCAGCTTTTTTCATGGCTTCTACTGCCTTTACTACTGCTTCGTCCTGTGCTTCAGAATGTCGAATTTTGTTTACTAGTTCTTTTTCTGAGCTGTGAATGAATACGTGTCCATGACATAGTGCAGCAATTCTGAAAAAATCTGGTTTAAGGAGTGTGACATCCTTATTGTCATTATCTACCCCCTTTTTATGGTCTGGCCTCCTGGACAGAGAATCGGCCTTTCCCATAGTAACACCAGCTTTATGGTGCAATACAAAATTGAATCGACTTAGGTACAAGGCCCATCTAGCCTGTCTGCAATTTAACTTTTTTGCACTCATAAAGTACTCAAGATTCTTGTGATCAGTCCATATCTCAAACTGTTCACGTGCTCCCTCCAAGTAATGACGCCATGTTTCTAGGCAACGCATAATTCCTAGCATTTCCTTGTCATGGACATCATAATTGCGCTCAGTGTCATTGAGCGACTTTGATAGGTAGGCCACCGGCCTCCATTTGTCATCTTTGCAGAGCATAGATAAAATGCCACCTGTAGCATAATCTGATGTGTCTGACTCCACCCTGAACTTCCTGTCTGAATCCAGGGCAACTAGCAAGGGTTGCTCCGTAAATATCTTTTTCAGGCTTTCGAAAGCCTTTTCTTGGACCTCTGTCCATTCCCATGTTTTTTCTTTTCTGACCAGATCATGTAATGGTTGTGCAATTTTTGCGAAATTTTGTACAAAGTGCCTATAATAGTTGGCTAGGCCTAAGAATCTTTGTACATCCTTGACACAAGAAGGGGTGGGCCAGCTAATAATAGCTTCGACCTTCTTTGTGTCCATTTGGATTCCCTTGGGTCCGAGGACCACTCCTAGGAATTTGACTTCCTCCACACACCACACACATTTTTCTGGTTTTACATATAGATCATTTTCTTCCAATCATTGCAAGACTTGCTGTACAATTGCATCATGCTCCTCTTTTGTTTTAGTAAAGATGAGTATGTCATCAATATACACAATAACTTTTCCTGCGTTGATCATATCACGGAAAATGTCGTTCATCATTGCTTGGAAGGTAGCTGGCAAGTTGGTCAGCCCGAAGAACATTACTACTGGTTCAAAAGAACCTTCAGGGGTAGTAAATGCAGCTTTCCATTCGTCGCCTTCCTTGATCTGTACATTATTATAACCCCACCTAAGGTCTAGCTTGGTGAAGTATTTAGCACTCCCTGCTCGATCTACAAGCTCTGATATGAGTGGTAACGGATAATTATTTTTAACCGTCCACTTGTTCAGGTATCTGTAATCCTGAACCATCCGCTTTTTTCCATCTTTCTTGCTTACAAAGAAGACAGGTGACGTTTGTGGTGATTTAGAGGGTTGGATATACCCTTTTGCTAATTGATCATCCACAAAGTTCTGTACTTCTTGTAGCTCATCTGGGGACAGGGGATAGACTTTCCCTTTTCTGGGCTGGTAGCCAGGCTTGGTATCAATTGCATGATCCCAAGGCTTCCTAGCCGGCATGTGCTCCAATGCTCCTTTCTCAAAGATTTTGAGGAATTGGTGATACTGCTTAGGTACCATCTCCTTGGCTGTGATTTTTGCCAATTCTCGTACATGTTTCATTGATCCGGCCTTTGGTCCAATGGATGCAGATGGAAACACTGGTAAAAATGGGTATTTATCCCCATACTTGTATTGACCCAGGTGTTTCATTTGTTCCATGTACGTGAGATGCTTCTCACTTTCCTCTTTTTCTTCGAGCCAGTGCGCGAAGTCTAACTCCTTTTCCTGCTCCCACAGGTATTCCAGAACACGCCAGTGTTCTGCTGATCGGACCTTCTGCTCCTGTTTTTTGGTCCACTCTCTTTGCCTATGTCCACAGCTTCATGGACAACATGTCAATTTGACTTGACTGGTTTCCCAATTTATTTCAGGGTTGTGTTTTCATAACCATGTTGATCCAATGATTATGTTGGTTTTTCCCAGCTCACATATTTCGAAGGTAGCTCGTTCTTTGTGCCCTTGATAAGATAAGAGGAGATCAACCTCATGGGTGATCATTCCTCCTTCATTGTTTGTTCCATCCACATTCCGCACTTGAATGGGGTGTTCCAAGGGTATAAGCTTGAAGCCCATCTTTTTTGCATATGCACTGTGCATGAACAGCCCTGTTGCTCCTGAATCAAGCAACGCCGTTTGCTGAGTTTGTTCATGTGTGTCTAACCTCTCCAACCCAATCTCCATTAAGATCTTGTCCTTTTGTCCTATTGACCTAATTACAAACTCCTTTTCTCCCTTTTTTAATACTCTTTTTGGACAAGCAGTTTCAGTGCTGAGCACTATATCACACTGCTTCCCTTTTAAGTCCTTCTGTCCCTTTTTAGATGCTTGTACTACTGTATTTGGTAGCGAGGAATTAAGCACAGGTTTTTCTGCCCTGCCATGCTCCTTGGGAGTGACACTTTCAGCACCATGTGCTATATCACAATGTTTCACCTGGGAGTTCACCTCTTGCGGGAACGTCTCAGAAGTCCTTGAGACTCCCAAGATCATCCTTGCATCAACCCGGTCAGCGCTAGGCGCTATATCAAGGGGTTGTGCACTATCTACCAATTTATCTAGTACACTGTATCTATTATGAGAGTCCAGTATGGGACCTACTGACTCTCTTCCTCTTTTAAATTCTCTTCTCCCTTTTTTGAAGTACTCCTTCATTTCATCAAACATCATTGTGCGAATGTCGAGTCCTGATCTGCAGTTTCTGGAAATATGTCTGATCTTGCCGCATTTGTAACATCTGAGGGGCAGTCTTTGGTTTTGATCGACGTCCATTGCATTAGGGTCTGGCCAATTTGCCGTATTACTTGAACTTGCGGAGTCTCCAGCTCCCAATTGTCCCTGGTTCGCTGATCCCGATCCGAATCTCCATTGGGGTTTGGGCTGGCCAGGGGCTACCGGCTTCACCATATCCAGGCCTTTGGATGCTCCTTCACTCCTATTGGCGGAGTTACTGGTCCGCGAGGAGTAATACTTCTCCTCAGCTTTTGCCTGTCTCCACTGGCGATCCAACTTTACTGCTTTCTGGTACCATCCTTCAATGGTCTTGGGTACCTTGTCAGCCTCCATTATTCTTTTTCAGAGTCCGGTATTCAAACTGCATTTGAACCTTTGATAAGAGCTCTTCCCAGGTATCTGGTGCCTCGTGATACCTTTTTAAACTTCTGCATGTGCTCTTCACACGTACTGGACCCTTGCGTCATGGTCCACATCTCTGAGATCTTTGATGACTGTTCATCAGTGTCACCGAAATCCCTTCTGATCTGCCTGAACAGTTGTTCCGCCGTTTGTGGAATTCCTTCCTTGTCATTGGCCATCTGCTCCAACAGATTGTCTTTCTAATCTGCGGCAAAGCCCTCTGTCATGTACAAGATGATCAATAAGATCCACTCTTCCTTGTCGGATTCCGGCATCTTTAATTGAATGTATAGTCTGCAAGCGTTGATGAAATTTGTCACTTTGGACATTTTTCCGGAGAAGACCAGAGGTTTGGCTACATCTATCCTAGATGATCCACCATTTCCAGTCCTGGGAATATTGAATACCGTCCCTGGTGGTATGTTAACAATATTGGTGGAAGGAGGGGTATGTGCTGCTGCAGCCGCGGCGGCCTGTGCAGCATTGGTTTGTAGCTGTGTCAGCTGGTTTTGGAGGGCTTGGATGGTTGCGGCTTGTGCATTAAGGAGGTTCAGCAATTCTGCTTATGTCATTTCTTGGGGCGCTGCCATACTGTGGTAGTTTGGCGGTGGCAATGTAGGTGATGGTGTAAGCGGGGGTGGTGGTGATGAAAAAGGTGGTGTGGGTTCTCTGATGAAATTGGTGTCGGAGTTGAATAGTAGGTTAGGATTTAGAGTTGCTGGGTTAGGTACTAGGATGGGAAACGGTGCTGCTTCCCACTGATGTGGTTCCTCTGTGATAGAGTTTGTTGAATGTGATGATGATGAGGAAGTAGATTCTCCTTCTGATGAACTAAAACCCATGTCGTTTGGATCAAGATCGCCTGTGACAGCGTCCCAAAAAGTATCGTTATTTGTGTCTCCTATTTTGTACTTGTACGTAAGTGAGGGAGGTCTTGGCCTGTCACTTGCTTGGGAATGTATGTACAAAACATGCACTCAGGGTCTACAACCACCCCTGCAGTGCTACAATATACTTTACTGACTACTGGTTTTATTTATGGATGAAGGGTCTAACTAAACTGGGTCCAAACAGTTGTCCAGTTGCCACTACACTGTACGGGTGCGGGCCTTTCTCAAGAGCACATGACCAAGCGGCAGCTACTCTCAAGGGGTACAGAAAAGGGTGTATATATGTAGATTAAGACTATAGCTTTCAGAGGCCTAGGCCAGGGCAATTTAACGTGCTAGGGGGGTGGCGAGCCTGGTCCCTAGATACAGATCATGTATTGTGTGATCAGCCCAGCACTGGTATCCTGTGCACAGGTAACCCTATTGACTGGGTTAGGTCCTTCGGTTTGCATAGACTGGGAACGTAATGCCAAGTAAGTCAAGGGCCATGAGGCAGGGCCACTGGTGCGCAGTTTTGAACGGTGTCTGGCAACTGGTACTGCAATTTTATAGTCAGCATACAACTGTATGAATCCCCCTGTTCTCTGTCCACTTATCCCTGTGGTCCGGGAGTATGCAAGTGTGGGGCTGGTAAGCGAACTAGTCGAGTTCTACTATCAGGACTCCCTTGGCATGACGCCTAAGAGCCCCAGACAGCAGACAAGACAGGAGGAGGAGAGGAGGGAGGGGAAACCCGAGAGAACTCGACTGAGGACTCTGGGTGCTGGATTGCACTCCTTATATACTACAACAGGTGGTCTGTGCACTACCCTAAGCCCTACTCTAAATATAGTATGTGTATGAATAAGACAGCTGCACATGTAGTAATAGTAATGAGTCATCCACGCCATGCTCCGGTATCTTATCTATGGCTTTATCTAAGCACCAAGCAATAGGCGCCTGCTTAGTCAGCGTGTGTTTATATAATATGAAGAAAATAAATAATAAAAGTGAAATGACTTAGTGAAAAAAGCCAAAGCTTTTCAGTCAGTCATGACAACAACATCCAAAGATCCGAATGCTATGGATGTTGATAAAACCAAGAAACAAGTCACGGGTAACTGCTACAATTGTGGAAAGGAAGGACATTTCACACGGGATTGCCCAGAGCCTCAAAAGCCTTGATGGAAGGATAAGGGGAAGTGGAAGGCAAGAGAGGTTAAAATAGAAGAGCTTACCAAGGAGCAATGGAAGGAGCTCGGGAAAGAAAAGGGTTTTGGCAAAAGCCAGTAGGTGAGTGCTCAGCACTGCTGGCTAATAGAGTTTCAAAATCAGACAATGACTCTTGTGTAAATGTACAAGAATTGTTATATGAATATTCTTCTCATATTCATCGGATTCGTAACCTAAGTGTGAGTGCAAAACCTAGGATTAAACAGTGGACCACTGCATGGGTAATGAGACAAATATGGCAACAAGATGAAAAAGTTGCTATGGATTGTTTAAAGGGATGGGTTCATGAGAAACGTTTATCTGAAGTGACACCGCAATTGCTGAAGGAACTAAATCAACAATCAGAATCAGAAGCAATGTGGAATTTGGCACAACTGCAACAACAAATTGTCAAGGCTTCAGGAAAACAAGAAATGAACCTAAAAGGAATAATAACCACTATGGATACAGGATCCACAATTCCTGTTACAGCTCTAGTTGATTCAGGATGCACCGGATCATGCATCAATGATGAGTTTGTAGAGAAACACCAGATGAACAAACGACACCTCATACGGCTGGTACCAGTTTATAACGCAGATGGAACCCATAACACCATGGGGAATATCGAGTATATGGTTCAGTTTAAACTACAAATTGGAGACCATGAAGAAGTAATGGACTGTTGCATTGCATGACTGGGAAAAATGGACTTGTTTTTGGGTCATGACTGGTTACAACTGCATAATCCAAGTATGAACTGGAAAAAGCAGGAAGTGACTTTTAGCTGGTGTCCAGGAACGTGTTGGAATCAATCCAGTGTGAGCGAACCTGAGGAGGAGGTAGAAGAAACCAAATCCTTAGAAGATGGGGAACGTCTGCTTGCTGTACATGTAGGACCAAGAGAGTTAAAGCTACGACCACTCTCAACAGACATTGCAGCGAAAGAGGCGTTGGCTAGTAAAAGGTGGTGTTACAGTCAGTGTCCACAACGTTGTTCAGCGTCCAAGTCTACAGTGACAAACAGAGTCTCGGTCTGTTCCCAATCACTGGACAAGGATTCTAGGCGCTAAGTCTGATGATGACAAAGGCTAGAGAGAGAGAGCGAGGAGAGCGGTTGAGGTGACGAGTGAAAGAGTGTTCAAGTTATGGATATGATTCAACTAAGTTGGAACTAAGGAACTAAAGTACATGAGTGGGGTTTATATACGTTGAGAGAACAATTGGAACTAAAGGGGAAAGAGCATAGCTATCTGAGAAAGGAAAGGTAAAGGTAGCTATAAAAGGAGATAACGTCCAAGCGTAACTATGGGTTTGTAACAAGTAAATGTAGTCCGTTAACAAAGGGAAAAGAGAACTGTAACATTACCCCCTTTGCATGTGAGAAGTCACCAACTTCTACCAGCCAGAAGTAGTCCAGCCATGGTCCGTTCTGTACTCAGCCCACTTGACAGCGTTGTCCAACTCTTTTGTAGAGGTCTCCACCTTCCACTTGAGTGCTTCAGCGGCGCGATGCAGATTTTGAGCATTTCGTAAAAATGAATCGCATTCCTCATAAGTCATTTCATGAGGGTCAATGGTGAGGGTGAGCACAGCGAGGTTGTTGGTTGCGGAGGAGAGGTTAGTGATGGAGCAGGTGGCGGCAGCAAGGGCGTTGGCGACGACGGTGAGCGTGGTGTTCCGTTTGACGAATTGGGCAAAGTGGGGGAGGTGGTGATTGTCTGGGTACACCTGGGGAAGGAGGTCTGCTGGGTGGACGTGAAGGTCATTGTCCTCGAAGTGGATAATGGTGGTGTTTTTGATAAAGACCTCGAGAGGGAGGTCTGGGGCGGCAATAAAGGGTGAGAGGGTGGCGACGGTTTCATCAATGCGCCAGTGAGCACGGGAGAGGAGGGCCAGGACAGTGAAGTAGGCGACGAGGGCGAAAAAGGTGAACATGGTTTCTTGTTACAATGTGAGTTTGGCATTGGGTGGTGATACTTGAAGAATTTATACGTATTCCAGATCACTGATTTCCATGTCCAAATCCGAACTTTCTATATCTAGTGGATCTTCGATTGCAGGGTCAGTAAGGAGTTCTCATTCTTCTGTGATGAACCTGGTTAACGAATCTAAGTGTTGAATTCCTGGTGTCATTGTTGGAGTGACTAAGAATCTCCTGATTCTCCTGATAATTTCCGCAATTATTTCCCTCTGTTCATCAAACAAGTACTGAAGGTTGTCGAGGATGTCTTCTATAAGGATACGAGGTCTTCCTGGGATTCTGATCCTTCGTCCAATTAACCAAATTTGTGCGCTACACTCCTGTGTCTGTATAGTGATTTCATCAATTTGTTTATATTCTTCTGGGCATAACAGTCTCCCATGAGCGCTTTTGTAAACGTCACTGTTCCTGATGGCTAGAAGTTGGTAGACTGGTGGATCTTCGTTATAGTTAGGTAAATCGGTTCCTGCGAATTGTAGATCATGGTATTTGGGAAGATAGCTCCAGACAATGTTGCAAGGGAGCTCCGTGGTTCCTGAAGGGTTCTTCCAATGGTGATGATGAAGTCAGGGGGTGCGGTAATATTGTGTGATCAGTGCCATCGTTCAGGTAAGTTTTTCTGATAGGTTTGGTGCCTTAGGAATGTGTCGGAGGGGAAGGTATTGTATGTGGGTATAGATGGTTTTTTCTTTGAGAGCTATAGTGTATCGAGAGAGTATCAAACAGTTTCGTTTCGTATAATGATAATTTTGTTTCAAGACGTGGCAGTTTCTGTATCGAGTCATGGTTCAGAGGTGTCGGCGTTGTTGGTATTCTGATAGGATATCAGTGGCGTTTGCAAGATTGCGAGCGGGTTCCCAAGAATTATCATTCGATCCATAGCCTTTCCATTTAACTAGGTAATGGTAGCCTGCGCCTCGCTTCCTGTGGGCTAGAATTGCCTCTACCTCGAATTCCTCTTGTCCATTTACGAGATCAGGGGGTGGTTTCATGTAGTTCGGGCCATGCGCAGTCGTTTCCCTATATGGGGTAAGAAGTGACGTATGAAACACAGGGTGAATGCGCCATTGTTTTGGGAGTTTCAATTTGTATGTTACTGGTCCCATCACTTGTTCGATTTCAAAGGGTCCTTCTTGTTTTGGTGCTAGCTTTTTGGACTGATATGGTATGTGAAGATTTCTGTTCTCAAGCCATACTTTGGTGCCTTTTTCGAATTGTATTGCTTTGTCCTTGCGTCGTCTTGCCACTAGTTGTCTTGCTAGTTCATGTGCTGCTAGTGCCTCTTCTCTGGCCTTTCTTAGGAACTGAAGGCGTTCCTCAGCTGCCAGTGTAGTCATTTGTGTTGTAGCGGTGGGAAGCGCAACAGGGTCTGTCCCATACATTAGTCTAAATGGGGAAGTTTTGATTGTGTCATGGTGTTGGTTATTGTGAGCAAACTCGGCTATTGGGAGAAGCGGTTTCCATAGATGCGGTTCATTGGAGCAGAACATTCAAAGGTAGACTTCTAATTCCTGGTTGACTCGTTCTGTTTCTCCATCAGTTTGAGGATGATAAGCTGTGCTCATTCTATGATCAATTCCTAATGCTTTTTGTATTTCCTAAAATACTTTTGTGGAGAACTGTGGTCCTCGATCCGAGATCAAAACGTCGGGTAGGCCAAACCGTTTGAAAAATTCGGAGATGTAAAGTTCCGCAGTGCCTAGAGCATCGATTGTCTTCTTGCAAGGTGTGAAAATTACCCCCTTTGTAAGACCATGGTCCACCGTGACCAGGATTGAGTCAAAGCCATCAGAAAGGGGTAGATCTGTAATGAAATCAAGGGTTACTTGTTGAAAAGGGCGGGTTGCTTTTGACGGAATTGGGTGAAGGGCAGGTACATTTGGGTGTGTATTGATCTTCATCTGTTGACAGAGGGCGCATCCTTCTATCCATTCCCTGACATGTTTGAACATTCCAGGCCACCAGTAGTCACGCTTAAGGAGTTCAAGGGTCTTTAATCGTCCAGGGTGACCTGATGATTGTGCTTCATGCGTTTCTTTAATCAATTTGGTTCGTAATCCATCTTGGTCAGGGATGTAGGTTTTGCCAAGATAGTGAACAATGCCATTTGTATAAGACCAATCCTGTATGTTCGATTTGATTGGTGGGGCACGATGTGTGGTGATAACCTCGATTAGAATACGTCCAAAATCGTCTTTTGACATTGCTTTCTGAATTTCTGTGACTAGACCTTCTGCAATAAGCCAAATAAAATGATCCTCTGGTAAGACTACGACATCTTCTTGTAATTCACTATTTCCCATATGATCAGGGCGTCGAGATAGGGCGTCTGCTTCAAACATTTTTGTGCCAGGGACGTGCTCAATGCGTAGGTCAAATTCTGATAATAGGGATGACCATCTAGCTTGTCTAGGTGTTAAGCGTTGGGCAGTTTGGTAGTAGGACAAATTCTTGTGGTTGCAGTGAACTATAGTGGTGTGGGGTGATCCATGTAGTAGATGTTGCCAGGTCATCAATCCTTTGATGATTGCCAAGAGTTCTTGATCATAGATCTGGTAATTCTGTTCCGTTTGTGTTAATGCATGTGAAATAAATCCACAGAGGTGTAGAGATCCTGTTTCATCTGCTTGTTTCAAGACTGCTCCAATCGCCTTATTTGATGCATTGGTCTGAAGGATAAAGGGTCGAGTTGGATCTGGCATTAATAATACTGGCATAGATGCAAATCGTTTCTTTAGAATTTCGAAAGCATTGTTCTGTTCAGTGGTCCAGTCAAATGGTTCAGTTTTCTTAGTGAGGTTGGTGAGCGGTTTAGTGATAGCAGCAAAGTTTCCAATAAAGCGTCGGTAAAAGTTCCCAAATCCGAGGAATGATCGGATTTGTTTGACCGTGGTAGGGACTGGCCAATCAGCAATCCCAGCTAACTTTATTGGGTCCATCTGAATACGCCCAGGGGTGATGATCATTCCTAAGAATTCAACTTCCTGTGTGGCGAACTTGCACTTTTCTAATTTCAGGAATAGATCGTTATCTTGTAACTGTTGTAAAATTCGTTTTGTCCGCTCTTCCAGTTGTTCTAGTGTTTCCGCACAGATTAACATGTCGTCCATGTAAATGATTAGCCATCCTTCATTGATCATGTCCCTAAAGTATTCGTTCATCATAGTTTGAAAGGTTGACGGCAAGTTGCATAATCCAAAGAACATAACAGTTGGTTCATAGAGCCCTCGATTGGTCATAAAGGCTGCTTTCCATTCGTCTCCATTTTTGATGCAAACATTGTTGTATCCCCATCAGAGGTCTAGTTTGGTGAAGTACCTGGCGCCTCGTAATTTGGTCATGAGATCGGAAACTAAGGGAAGGGGATATGCGTTTTTGACGGTCCATTCATTGAGGTATCGATAATCCTGACAGGGTCGGAGTGCTCCACTTTCTTTCTTTGCTACAAAGAAGAACGGTGATGCCTGCGGTGATGTAGAGGGTCTAATGTATCCTTTCTTGAGTTGTTCATCAATCCATTCGTCTAACAACCCCTGTTCCTTGACGGATAGAGGGTAGAGTTTACTAGCCTTCGGGACAAAGCCTTCTTTTGTGTTGATTGCATGATCCCATGGTCGACTGGATGGGAAATGTTCTGATGCCTTTTTGTCAAAGATGGTGCACCATTGCTCATATTCTGTTGGTAGAGTGGTAGATGGTTTGTCTTTCTTTAGTCTGTGTTCTAGTTCCTGTGATGCCGATGTTTTAATTCTAATCCAATAGTCATCTTCACCCCATTGCTGGGAGTCAAGGGCTAGCTGCCAGATTGCTTTTGGTGATGTATCCGGATCTCCAATTTTCAGAGATTTTTCTTGCCAGTTGATGATCGGGTTATTTTCTTCTAACCAAGGTATTCCTAAAATCATTCGTTGGTCGCCTAGCTTAGTGATCCAGAACCAATTGATAAATTGCTGTCCTTCGATCATGTAGCATATCTTGGTCCGATGTGTGATCATTCCTTTCACATTTACTGTTCCATCCACATTTCTGACTTTAATTGGTTTCTTAAGTCGTTCTTTCCTGAGCTCTTTCACTGCTCCCTTGTCTACGAAGTTTCCTTCTGCTCCACAATCGATTAGGGCAGATGTTCCAGCGGGTAAATTGGTCGATTTGATAGTTAATGAAATGCGCTTGTCATTGTTGGATAATACTATTACAGAATCAAGCGCTAACTGTTCAGATCTCAATAATAAGGAAGGGCCAACTGCCGAGTGATGCTTCCTAACTAAAAACCCTCATTTTCGAATTTGTTTAAGAGGGCATTCTTCTCTTCAGTAGACATTGCTGAAAAGATTGCTCTAATCTTCTTCGCTGGTTTGTCTTCTTCCTTCTGTTGTTCCTCAGTGACGGAACGGACAGCTTTATTCTGATAAGAAGACCTGGATGAAGACGCATCATTGTGTTTTGGGCAGTTCCTGGAGATGTGTCCCTGTGTTCCACATCTGAAACACTTGCCAGTCTTTCGGTATTCCTCCTTTTGATCATCTGTCAATTGGCTAGGAGTCATGGTATTTATAGCTCTGATTGTTCCAGATCGATTGTTGTTTTGATTGAAATGTGTTCCAGATCCATCATTGGTTCTCTTGTTTCCCTGTCCTGTCATGTCCCAAGCGTTATGGTGATCCTCAGCCTTATCATAGGCTTCTTGCATTGTTTTGATCTTCCTTTGGTCCTGTAAGATCATCCTAGCAAGTTCTAAGGGTAATCCTTTGATGAATGCCTGCAGCTGAGCGGGTATTCCAGTGAGCCCAGAGGTTCCTATATCCATGCAAAATTTTCTAATGTATTCTGGGACTGAAACGCCGTTTCCAACTCTTAATTTGGATAGATTGTTTAGGGCTCGAAGGGCGCTGTTGACTTCTCCCCAGTCATTGATGAAACATGTTTCAAATGCTTCATAGTTGCTCCATTTGAATGTGGCTGTGGTACTGCCTCTGTTGTCATTCAATTCACTTCGGATAATAGTTTTCCAGTTGTCTAGTTCTGGTCCCATGCACGCAAGCACATACCTGACTTTTTTTTCGTCTTTTCCTTCATAGTTCTGTTCATTGAGGGTAAAGTAATCCTCAAGCTGTCCCAAAAATGACCTTGCTTCGATTTGTTTGCCTGTAAAAGGTTGTATAGGCTGCGGTTTGATATCTCCTTTAGAGCTAGCACTGGTTTCAGACGCCATTCTTGGTTCAGGAGTGATTGGTGGTTCGGGGTTAATCGGTGGTTCAGGGGTTGGTGTTCTGGTGATCGGTTTTGGTTCTGGAGTAGGGGTTCTACTCGGAGTTCTGGGTTTCGGAGATGGGGGTGGTCCTTGTTTCGAGTAATCTGTATCAAATGGGTTTTCCTCAAGCTTGGCTTGTTGAATTCGTAGTAATTCCTCCCACTCTGCTAAAAGGCTAGCTGTGATTCTGTGTCGGTTGCTGTCTCTAAAGAATTTTCTATAGAGGGTCCTTCCTGGGTCGTTTTCTGGTTCCTTAACAAGGTAGAGCGGTTCTCCTTGTACTTCACTACCCCAGTCTAGGTAGATTTGATTGGGTAAATCGAATTCAAAGGCTCCTGAGTAGAAGTCTCCCGAAAAATACTTGTCTGGGACTGGTTCATTTCGTTTCCGTCCTTCTGTAACAAAATACCAGGTTCATTGGTAAAGAAAAACTTCTCTTTGTCCAAGATAGTATTTCCCCTTATAGGTGACGGATCCGTTTGGGGGTCGTTCCTGAGAGCTGCGGGTCTCAATGGTGTCGGCTAGGGATGATACCCTGAGCTAGTCCTGAGTTCCAACTTATGTTACAGTCAATGTCCACAACGTCGTTCAGCATCCAAGTCTACAGCGACAAACAGAGTCTCGGTCTGTTCCCAATCACTGGACGAGGATTCTAGGCGCTAAGTCTGACGATGACAAAGGCTAGAGAGAGAGAGCGAGGAGAGCGGTTGAGGCGACGAGCAAAAGAGCGTTCAAGTTATGGATATGATTCAACTAAGTTGGAACTAAGGAACTATGGTACATGAGTGGGGTTTATATACGTTGAGAGAACAATTGGAACTAAAGGGGAAAGAGCATAGCTATCTGAGAAAGGAAAGGTAAAGGTAGCTATAAAAGGAGATAACGTCCAAGCGTAACTATGGGTTTGTAACAAGTAAATGTAGTCCGTTAACAAAGGGAAAAGAGAACTGTAACAGGTGGTCTCTAGAGGAAACTGTACCAGGGCATTATCTCAAATATTGAAAGGTATTTGAGAAAGAAACTTTTGACGAACTACCGCTGAGATGGCTGTGGGATCATGCCATCGAGTTTATTCCAGGAGGACAGCCAACAGATTGCAAGGTGTACCCATTGAATAAAGAGGAACGGGAACAGTTGGATGAATTCCTGGAGGAAAACCTGAAGTTGGGATGGATAAGACCAAGCACGTCAGAGCAAGCGTCACCATTCTTCTTTGTCAAGAAGAAGGATGGTAAATTGAGACCAGTACAAGACTACCGGAAATTGAATGACATCACAAGGAAGAACCAGTATCCGTTGCCCCTGATTGGCAAATTGATTGATCAGTTATCAAAAGCCAAAGTCTTTTCTAAAATGGATATTTAGTGGGGATATAACAACATTTGGATTAAAGAGGGTGATGAGTGGAAAGTGGCTTTCAAAACCCATCAAGGATTGTTTGAACCCCTGGTTATGTTCTTTGGTCTTTGTAATTCCCCAGCAATGTTCCAGATGATGATGAACGACATCTTTAGGCAAGAGATTGCTGAAGGATGGGTTGTCATTTACATGGATGATATTTTGGTGTTTTCCCAGTCACAGGATGCACACACAATGCATGTTAATCGCATTCTAGTAAAACTGGAAAATCACAAATTGTCATTAAAACTGGAGAAATGTTGGTTTGATCAACCTCAAATCAATTTCCTAGGATTAGTTATTAGTCAAGATTCTATCCAAATGGAAAAGGGCAAAGTACAGGCTGTGGTGGATTGGCCAATACCTACATGCAAATGTGAACTTCAGCAGTTTTTGGGTTTTGTCAACTTTTACCAGCATTTTGTGCCTGGATTGCCAAAACAGCAAAGCCTTTGATGGGTCTTATGGGCAAGGTTGAGTGGCACTGGACAGACCAACAGACTTTGGCCTTTCAGGGGCTGAAAGACCTTGTGGCGAGGGAGGTAATCCTCAAAATTCCTGATGATGACAGTCAATTTCATGTTGAAGTAGATGCATCTGATTTTGCAATTGGCAGACTTTTGTCTCAGCAGAGCAAGGACAGTACATGGAGACCTGTGGCTTTTATTTCCAAGTTGTTAAATGAAGCAGAACAAAATTACAAGATTTATGACAAGGAAATGCTTGCAGTTATGCATGCGTTCTATGAATGGTCTCCCTACCTCAAGGGTGCAAAGGAGCAGATCGAGGTTTTAACGGATCATCAAAACCTCACATACTTCCGAAAACCACAGAACTTAAATAGATGACAGGCACAATGGGTCACAGACTTGCAGGAATTCTGTTAGGACTAATCCTTATACACAATCACAAGCTTTGGAGAAGAATTATATAAAGAGATGAAGCCTAGACACAATAGTCTGTGACCTACAAGGAGGAAACAATCTAGAGTCTTAAGGACTCCTACCTACAGAACATACACCTTATATACCTGAGTCACTGGTCTGTGCAGCCACTAAGGCTATGCACATGCAGCAACAAGACCCAGACCCATCTCCCAGACCTGTCCAGACTTACCCAGACTCCCAGTCCCTTCCCGTGAACGCCGTTTCACCCAATATCCCCTAATAGCCTTGATTGTATAGCCACCCTGGGTTATATAATCCTCCTGCCATATCTGGATAGGGGTCCCTCGCCGTATGCTTGTGCCCTGTTGTACGTCCATAGGCCTTTGAATAAAATAGAGAAAAATGAAAAAAAGTCCATATCATAACATGACCTCCTCCTCAAGACTTCATGTCCTGGGAAGTCATGTGTTGGTCGTAAATCGCATCAGTACCAGGTGCTATATCATGCAATGGTCTGCCTAGGGGAATCAAGCATGGGTTTAACCGGCCCACCACACTCAAGGTCTCTTGAGAACGCCCCTGCCATGTTGGGTTCAGTGTAGATGAGTTTGCGGTTGTTACGATTTGACGGTTTCATGTCACACTGGGTGACATGCGTGATGGACAGGCGCCCATGGTAGCGCCCTAGCTTATATCAGCAGGGCATGTGGATAAGGGGAGGCAGACAGGAGGGGGCCATGAGGTGAGGGGTATATAGTAGTAGTTAGAGCCTGAGAACCCCCAGGCTCTTGATAGTCACTGTTGTAGACAAGTGCTACAGAGTTTCATTCTTTTTCTCTCCTTGTTCCTCTGGTTGTGCGACTTGGTCTACCGACCTTGTAACATAATCAAGAGCCTGCAAGATCACCTCGCACAGGTATTGTCTACCAACTGCAAAACACAACCGCTATGCCAGCGTCACAGGCAACATCGAACCTCAGTGCTAACAGCGCAAACACTCAAGGCGTTGTCGACGCAACAGCGCAAGTCGCTCAACAGAACGCATCAGTCACAGGAACTGGTATGGGTTCCTTTTCAGTTTCTTTTACACAGGTCGCAGCATCTAAGGCAACAAAACTGCGCACAGTGTGAGTGCCGTCCTGCCCTGGGATAGTGGGTCAGGGGGGCTGGCAGCTGGCGCAGTGGAAGAGCGTGGGAAAACACGCGAAGACAATGCAGGGGGGTGCTGTGTATCAAGGATGCACAGTCTCTGAATACCAATCACGTATTGGGGCTAGTTCCCTGAGCACGAGGACATCAGAGCAAAGACCCGGGCACCACCTCCCTGTGTCACATGGTGGAATCAAATCGAAGAGTTCTGCAGGGGTGCGGGCCGATCGTGCCAAATTGACCCCGAGAGCAGGAGGAAACCCCCCTGGTGACATCCCCAAAAGGGCGTCTCAGCGGAAGAATAGGAATGCTCCTTATGTCAGGTCGGTGTGGGACCTAAGTAAGACAGAGTTTTTATTGCAGGGGCTCATCAAGAGCCGCATTGAGGATGAATGGCACGCACAAGAAAACGCCAACTATGCACGGTGGCAAGTGTACAAGCAGAGACAACTTGCATGGAGCAGACGTCCACACACTAGGCTGTACAGAGTGCAGTAACAGGAGAAATTGGTGTGTTGGATCCGTGCAAAAACCACCCGATAAGGGCACTCCTGGGCTGGACTCATTGGGGTTGGAGTAACTCCCTGATAGATCTGGTTTGGTTAGTGTAATCCTGCAAACAAGGTTGGGACTAGTCACCCTGTAAAAGGCTAGGCATGGTGGGCCCCTCTACTATAAGTGCAGCACCGGTTAATGGGAAGGTACCCAGACCAAGGAGCGTGAAATGATTGGGGTAACAGGAAGCTGACCCGCGAGGGCAGTGGGCCATAGCAGTCTAGGGGAGTGTAGCCATCCGCGGCGGAACTAACTTCCAAAGTGGAAGGTTCAAATACACAGACCTATTAGTGCACCCTGGAACGCAAATGAGGGTATGGTGGATCCCAACCGCCACAGGGCACTAGACTGGCTCGAGAGGACAGATCGCCCATGTCGGTCAGATATGTCGGTGAAATAGACAACCACTACTGGCTCAAGGTGTAAACAGCTGGTCACCCCGAAGGGTTAGTAAGCACTTGGATGACCCCCGAAAGGGTTGAGCATCCGGGAAATGCTGCTCATCAGTAGGACTCGATCTGTTTGCTTACTGGTGAAGTATCGGTTGGACTGGCACGTCAGCCAGTACCCACTGATTATAACATGCATGTTTGTCGGTGGATTATTCACAAGGCCGCGGAGCACCATAGGCATGAGGCCGAGGAGACACACCATCTTCTTGCCGAAGCCGACAGAGTGGCTCAGGCTGAGCAATCCGATGCGTGGGAGGCACTACTCAGAGAGCGCAAGGAATGTGATGAGGTGGCGCGTCTCAAAAGAGAAAAGGCGCAGGCCACACGTGTCCAAGAAAGGGCGCGGAAGGCGCATCAAACTAAGCCGGCTACACCAAGGAAGGCAGCGGAGGTGAAGCCTTCAACACTGGCAGTCATGACACCAGGCGGGATGATGAAGGTCCCTAGTTTCAAGTACACAACCGATGAGCTTGTTGGCAGGTTTATCCCAAAAGTGAGTTGGGATAACAAATGAAAATCAGCAGTGGCGCTATACGAACAGGTGTACGCCAAGTATGACAAAATGATTAACTGGTTGGAGAATATGCCGGGCGTTCATATTGAGTTGGGTGATCAGGAAGAATCGCTCTATAACCGGGTTCACATGCAGAGGTGCAACAAGTGGATCCGCGACAAGAAATCGAAGTGGTCCCAGTCCACTTTCATCAATTTGAAGAAAGTTGGAGGACAGGGATTCGACGACGAGCAGAACTTGGTATTTGAAATCGAATTGGATTTCCAAGTTCCGGCTAGCTATGTCAGGCGTGCATTTGATTGCACACAATGCGACTTGGTATTGGTGGGCCGTCACTGGCATCTGTCCCAGAAGGCCATGAACCGGTTAGTTCATGCGCTCAATGGAAACATAATTACAGAGGCGTTTATATCGGCCGTCCTTATGCTAGTAACCACATATATAGCAATATTTGGGACAATGGCAGAGAACGCCACCTGGGAAGCTCAGACAGACAACGATCAAAGAAATCGAGTCAGACCATTTGTGGAAGGGATAGGCACAGTGGCAGAAACGCTATTCCACCCACCCAGAGAAGAGACCACCCCCAGTGTCAAGTTAGACATGCCTGACCACTACGAAGGGCAACCGGAGTTAATTGCCAACTGGTTAAGAAGCATGGCAATCTACTTCCAGTTAACAAAGCAAAGGACGGTCTCGCGACAAGTAACAATGTCACTCCAGCACATCCGGGGTGGGTCAGCAAACCGTGCAGGGAATTGGGCAGGTGTGAAGCTCCAACAGATATTGGAGAACGTGTTAGAACATGAAGAGCAGAAGGCGCTGGGAACCTGGAGAGCAGGAACCACCCTAGTGCAAGAATGGCATGGGATAGTGTCATTATTAGATGGAGTGGAGAGCGTCGAACAAGCGGCATTCACACACAAGCCACCTTTCACAAGTTGGCAGGAGTTCAACACGGAAGCCAGGGAATTCTTCCTGATGACCAAAACCCGGGATGACGCAATTCGCAAAATCCAGGGTCTACAGCAGGGGAAGCGCAATGTAGAAGATTACATTGTTGACTTCAGAGGATTGGCCCAACTCACAGGCTACAATGAGATTGCGCTCATTGTGCAGTTTAGGAGAGGGTTACATCCCCAGCTAGGGCTGAGGATCGTGGAGACAGGAGCGCCAGGAGATGGGACCACTACAGGGGATCTGGAAAAGTGGTACACAAAGGCAATGGAATTGAACAAGGCTTGGTGGGATGCCAAGAAGTTTTATAATGTAAATCCAGGGCAAGGGTTGCACCAACCCCAGGCATCGACAGCGAGGATGCAGGGTACCTATAACAGGGTTTCACCAACACCTGCAACTCAGAATGGTGGAGCAACGCAAGGCCCACCACCAGCAACAGCAACAACGTCGAGCGCCCAGGACCCCAACGCCATGGACATAGATAGGAAAAAGAGCACCATTGTGTGCTACAATTGTGGAAAGACAGGGCATATCAGCAGAGACTGCAAAAGTCCCAAAAATTGGAAGGGAAAGACCCATGTATGGGAAATGGGCTGGAAAGAGTGGTTAGACGATGCCACTGAGGATGACAAGAAGGCCATCAGCAAGGCCTTGGGTTTTTGAAACGGCCAACCGGAAATCATTCCGACTGGAAGGCCTGCAGTTCTAGTTTGAATATGTGTAATAATAGTCATGCAATCAAATCTACTAAGTTAAATTGCATTGATTACGAACTAAGGACAACAAAACTAAGGAATGTACCCGTCACGACAGGAAAAGATTGCTTGAAGCCCTGGCAGACTCCATGGATGGTGAGGCGCATATGGGAACAACCCATGAGTCAAGCCCTTCAATCCCTTCGAGACTGGAGTCACCATTCCAGGAGGGGGGAGGTAACAGAAGATCTGGTACAGGGCTTGAACAACGCAACGGAGGCACAAGCAGCCTGGTACTTGAACCACTTGAGGAACAAGCCTAAGCAGGTGATAGGAACCGGGAAATGGCAGTTAAATGTATCCATGACGGTTACTGATGTCACAATGGGACAATCCGTTACAATATCGGCTTTGCTGGACTCGGGGTGTACGGGTTTGTGCGTTAACAGGAATTTTGTGAAGCGGAATAATCTCAACACGAGAAAACTCCCCCATCCGATTCCTGTTTACAACGCCGACGGTTCAGAAAATGTTGATGGATGATTGTCAGAAATGGTGCAGTTGAAAGTGAAAATCAACACGCACGAGGAGACCTGGGAGTTCGGTGTTTCGAACCTTGGAAAGACGGATCTATTCCTAGGGCATGACTGGTTAAAATTCCATAACCCGGATGTCGATTGGAGAAAGAACATACTCCAATTCAGTCATTGTCCAGGCGTATGCTATCCAGATTCGGAAGCCCAGGAGCCCAAGGACAAAGACACTGAGGAGGAGCAGGAAATAGGTGGCGTGCATTGGGAAGAAGGGGATCAGTTGTTGGCGGTACAAAGGGAAGATGTGGACTTGGAATGGATCAGGGCTTATGAGTCTACGGCAACCAAAATTGCCGCAGAAAATAAGATTACCTGGACCCTGGAGGAAGTCGTACCTGAGCATTACTTAGGTTACCAGAAAGTCTTTGAGAAACAGACCTTTGATGAATTCCTGCCACGTCGACCCTGGGATCATGCAATTGAATTGGTACCTGGTGCCAAGATGTTAGATTGTAAGATCTATCCCTTAAGCCATGTGGAACAGGAGGAACTCGAGAAGTTCCTCAAAGACAATTTGGAGACAGGACGCATCCGATCAAGCAAGTCGGCAATGGCATCGCCATTCTTCTTCATTAAAAAGAAGGATGGCTCACTTCGGCCAGTACAGGATTATCGCAAACTCAACAAGATGACAATCAAGAATCAGTATCCATTACCGCTCATCTCTGAGCTTGTTGATAAACTGTCCCATGCAAAGATCTTCTCAAAAATGGATATCCAGTGGGGATATAACAATGTTTGTATCAAGGACAGTGATGAACATAAGGCAGCCTTTAGAATGAATAGGGGTCTCTTTGAACCTCTGGTCATGTTCTTTGGCCTCACTAACTCCCCAGCGACATTCCAAACTATGATGAATGATATCTTTCGGGAAGAAATTGTGAAAGGATGGGTGGTGATTTACATGGACAACATTCTGGTGTTCTCTAAGGATCAAAGGAGTCACACAGTTCACGTAAACCGGATATTGGCTAAGTTGCAAGAGCACAAGCTGTCGCTGAAGCCTGAAAAGTGTTGGTTTGACAAGTCCACCATTGAGTTTTTGGGATTGATCATTTCCCATGATTCAATCAGTATGGATAAAGCTAAGGTCAAGGCTATCGTGGATTGGCCTGTCCCTACTTGCAAGAAACACATCCAGCAGTTTCTTGGATTTGTCAACTTTTACTGACGTTTCGTGAAGGGCTTTGCTTCAATCTCAAAGCCGTTGACCCTTCTCACGGGCAATAATGAGTGGCAGTGGACTCTGGATCACCAACACGCGTTCAATGGTCTTAAGGCATGCATTGCAGAGGAAGTTGTGTTGGCCATCCTGGCAGATGATGGCCAATTCCGCATCGAGACGGACGCGTCCAACTTTGCCATTGGTGGCATACTCTCGCAGCAGCAATTGGATGGCCTATGGCACCCTGTTGCCTTCATTTCTAAATCTCTCAATCCTGCCGAGCGCAATTACGAGATTTACAACAAGGAAATGTTGGCAGTCATGCATGCTTTCTATGAGTGGTCTCACTACCTAAAGGGCACGGCTGTCCCGGTTGAGGTTTTGACAGATCACCAGAATCTCACCTACTTCCGGAAGCCGCAGAACATTAATCGTCGACAGGTGTGCTGGATCTTGGACTTGCAGGAGTTCAACTTCATTATTAAGCACCGTTCAGGCAAGTCAAACAGTAAGGCTGACCTTCTGTCCTGGAGGACAGACGAGGAGATTGACAACAAAGGCATTATTCTTCTCAAGGAGGACCTTTTTGTTTGTCTTTATGATGATGACGATGCCTTGATGGAGTTGGAGGAGAAAATTGCCAAGATTAATAAATGGCAATGGGAGTCACAAGTGGTGGAAGGGCTCAAAAACAGGGATCCTGACTTCAAGTTGGAATGAGGGATCGTGACATGGAAGGGTCGCATCTATGTTCCAGCCAACTGAAGGGTGTGAGAATTCATTCTCAATATCCATCACAAGTGGGGACATTACAGGAATGACAAAACCTTGGAGGTCATCACACGGAACTACTGGTGGCCGCGCATGGCTAGGGATGTCAAGCTATATGTAACGGGGTGTAGGACATGCCAGACTGTCAAACCAGACAGAACGAAGAGGGCAGCACCGCTACAACCCAATAGCGTACCTGGTCAACCGTGGCAGGACGTGTCTGTGGATTTAATGGGACCATTTCCGGAATTGTGAGGCTTTGATATGATAATGGTAGTCGTGGATCATTTTACCAAGAAAGCATATTTCTTGCCAACAAACTCCACAATCACATCATTAGGGGTGGCCAGGCTTTTCCGTGATAACGTGTTCAGGGATCATGGACTACCTCAGAAGGTCATCAGCGACAGGGGATCTCAATTTGTCTCCCAGTTCATGAAGGAACTGTTCCGGTTGTTGGATATTGAAGGAAACCCCTCGACGGCGTATCATCCACAGACCGACAGGCAGACGGAATGGGTCAACCAGGAAGTGCGCGAGTTTCTCGCAATGTACACAAATGACAAGCAGGACGACTGGAGCAAGCATTTGGCGCTTGCTCAGTTTTGTCATAATGACAGAGAGAACTCGGCCACAGGTTTCACCCCATTCTATCTGAGCAATGGGAAACACCCAAGGAAGTGGAGCAATCTGAAGTTGACCACCAAGGTGGCGGACGTAGAGAAGTTCGTGTATAACGCACGCAAGGCATGCGATATAGCAGTGGAAAACCTGGAAAAGGCAGCTGAGCGCATGGTGAAGCAGTACAACAAGGGAAAACGTCCTGCTAGGGAGTATCAGATCGGTGACAAGGTTTACGTCAATGCAGAGCATCTTCCACATGTACGAGCATCAAAGAAGCTTGATGGCAAGTTCTATGGACCGTACAAAGTGTTAGAGAAGATTGGTTCTGCCGCATACCAATTAGACCTCCCCAAGTCATGGAAGGTGTACAATGTCTTCAATGAAGTACTGTTGAAACCGTACGTGCCACCAGCTTTTCCAGAACAGAAGCAGAAAGATGAGGAGTTGAGCGCAAAAAGAGCAGAAGAGGAAGCGAAGGTGCAGGGTGAGGAGTACGAAGTAGAGGAAGTGTTGGACAGCCATGTACAAGGGCGAGGTATTCAATATCTTGTCAAGTGGAAAGGATTTCCTGTTGAAGAGTCCACCTGGGAACCTCTTAAAAACTTGGAGAACGCAGGGGAGGCAATTCAGGAGTTTCATCAGAAACATCCTAATGCCCCTGCTTCTCGAAGGTTACCCAGGGATGCATTTCGGAGATACCAAAATCATACCAGTACCCATGTCCCAAAACAACTGTTTGGATGGGAGGATGGCAGATTCGAATGTGACTACCGGGACCACTTAGAGCGCAAATGGCGCAAGTGGAAGGGCAATCAAGCGGCACTCTACGCTCTCCCAGATGATGACCCTGATATGGTTTGTGTGGAACCGAACCCTTAAGAGGGGGGTAATGTTACGATTCGACGGTTTCATGTCACACTGGGTGACATGCATGATGGACAGGCACCCATGGTAGCGCCCTAGCTTATATCAGCAGGGCATGTGGATAAGGGGAGGCAGACAGGAGGGGGCCATGAGGCGAGGGGTATATAGTAGTAGTTAGAGCCTGAGAACCCCCAGGCTCTTGATAGTCACTGTCATAGACAAGTGCTACAGAGTTTCATTCTTTTTCTCTCCTTGTTCCTCTGGTTGTGTGACTTGGTCTACCGACCTTGTAACAGTGGTCACCTTTCCACTGTTGCCAATTCTGTTTTAACTTGTCAAGGTAGTCACACTTGAATTTGCAATCTTCCCAACTGAACAACCGTTTGGGAGCCTTTGTATCTGTGTAGTTGTGCCAATTCTTAAACTGCAAGTCCGTGGATGCCAGTTGCCGAGGTGCGCTTGGGTTTTGTCTGTGAAATTTCTGAACCTCTTTCTTAGCATTAGCAAGGTTCTCTGCTGGTTCCCATGTTGATTCTTCCACAGGATAGTTTTTCCATTTGACCAAGTACTCCAGTCTGCCACCGTTTCGCCTGCTGACTCTGCTGTCTATGACCTCTTCAACCTCGTACTCATCATCCTCTGATTCCTCCACCATTTGTGCCTCTTTGCATTTGGCAACCTTTTCAATTTGGTTGGGGAATTCTGGAGCAATGTATGGCTTTAGGAGTACTTCATTAAAGACATTGTAGATCTTCCATGCAGCAGGGATCTTTAGCCGGTATGCAGACTCGCTGACCTTCTCAACCACCTCTAAAGGACCCACAAACTTGCCGTCAAACTTCTTAGTTGCTTGAAGCATTGGCAAATTTTCTGTGCTGAGGTACACCTTATCACCTGGTTGATAATTTCATGCTGGTGTTCTATGAGCATCCCATCACTGTTTCATTGCTTCAGCTGTTCTTTCAAGTGCAATTTTAGCCTTGGCATGAACATCCTCGATTTCCTTGACCAATTCCTCCATGACAACAGTTTTCAGCTGATACAGCGGATTCATCCCCTTGTTGGGATGTCTCCCATAGTTCATGAAAAACGGTGAGAACCCTGTGGACGAGTGTACACGATCATTGTGGCAAAATTGAGCCACCGCAAGCCAATCACTCCAATTATCCTGTCAATGATTGACAAACATTGTCAAGAATTCCTTGACTTCCTGATTAACTCATTCTGTCTGTCCATCAGTTTGTGGATGATAAGCCATAGATCTATTAGCCTGTATTCCTAGAATCCCATATAGATTGTCCATGAACTTTGAGACAAACTGCAGTCCTCGATCGCTGATAACTTTCCTTGGCAAGCCGTGTTCCTGGAAAACATTGTCTCTGAACAGAACAGCCACCCCTTGTGAAGTAATTGACGACATTGTTGGGAGGAAGTAAGCCTTTTTTGTGAACCAATCTACCACTACCATGATCATATCGTTGCCCTTTGAGTCCGGCAATGGTCCAATTAGATCTACCAAAATCACTTCCCATGGCACATCAGGGATTTCATTCAGGATTAATGGTGCTGCCCTTGGCTGTCAGTTTGGCTTCACCTTCTGGCACATTTTGCATCCCCGTATAAAGCACTCAATGTCTTTTTGCATTTGTGGCCACCAGAAATTATGGGTGAGACTTTCCACAGTCTTGGCTATCCCTGAATGTCCCCAGGAATGGTGAATCTGAATCAAGTCGCCCCTGATTCTCGTGTCTGCTGGTACATAAATCCGACCCTTCCATTCAACCAATCCTTTTTTGGTTTTAAAGTCAGGGTCTTGCTGTTCAAGGCCTTGTTGAACCTGAGTTTCCCATTGCTGAGCCGAAACCTTCTGGATTTCTTTAATGATGTCTTCAATTGCCTGGTCATCATCATAGATCCTTACAAACAAATGATCCTTCAGGAGTATTACCCCCTCATTATCATTTTGTCCCTTTTCATGTCCTGCTCTTCTTGACAACAGATTGGCTTTAGAGTTAGATTTTTCCAACCGATGTTTGATGACAAAGTTGAATTCTTGTAGATCCATGACCCATTGTGCCTGTTGTCTATTTAAATTCTGCAGTTTTCGGAAATATGTGAGGTTTTGATGGTCCATTAAAACCTCAATCTGTTCCTTTGCACCTTTAAGGTAGTGAGACCATTCATAAAACGCATGCATGACTGCAAGCATTTCCTTATCATAGATCTCATAATTTCGCTTTGCCTCATTTAACGACTTTGAAACAAAAGCCACAGGTCTCCATGTGCCATCCTTGCTTTGCTGGGACAAAATTCCACCAATTGCAAAATCAGATGCGTCTACCTCGACACGAAATTGACCATCATCATCGGGAATTTTGAGAATTACCTCCCTCACCACAAGGTCTTTCAGTCCCTGAAAGGCCAAAGTCTGCTGGTCCATCCAGTTCCACTCAACCTTTCCAGTAAGACCTGTTAAAGGCTTTTCTGTTTTAGCAAATCCTGGCACAAAACACCAATAGAAGTTGACAAAACCCAAGAACTGTTGAAGTTCACACTTGCATGTAGGAATTGGCCAATCTACCACAGCCTGCACTTTGCCCTTTTCCATTTGGATGGCATCTTGACTGATGACTAGTCCTAGGAAATCGATTTGAGGCTGATCAAACCAACATTTCTCCAGTTTTAATGACAATTTGTGATTCTCCAGTTTTGCCAAAATACGGTTAACATGCATCGTGTGTGCATCCTGTGACTGGGAGAACACTAGGATATCATCCATATAGATGACAACCCATCCTTCAGCAATCTCTTGCCTGAAGATATCATTCATCATGGTCTGAAATGTCACTGGGGAATTGAAGAGACCAAAGAACATAACCAAGGGTTCGAACAGGCCTCAACGAGTTTTGAAAGCTGCTTTCCACTCATCACCTTCTTTGATCCTAATGTTATTATAGCCCCATTGAATATCCATTTTGGAAAATACTTTGGCTTTTGATCAATCAATTCACCAATCAAGGGTAATGGGTATCGGTTCTTCCTTGTGATGTCATTTAATTTTCAGTAGTCCTGTACTGGTCTCAATTTTCCATCCTTTTTCTTGACAAAGAAGAATGGTGACGCTTGTTCAGAAGTGCTTGGTCTAATCTGTCCAGACCTTAGGTTTTCCTCCAGGGATTCATCCAACTGTTCCCGCTCTTCCTTATTCAACAGGTATACCTTGCAATCCGTTGGCTGTCCTCCTGGAATAAACTCAATGGCATGATCCCATGGCCACCTTGGTGGTAGCTTGTCAAAAGTTTCTTTCTCAAATACCTTTCGGTACTTGAGATAATGCCCTGGTACAGTTTCCTCTAGGGACCGCTTTTTACTAGCTAACGCCTCTTTTGCCACAATATCTGTTGAGAGTGATTGTAGCTTTAACTCTCTTGGTCCTATATGTACGGCAAGCAGATGCTCCCCACCTTCTAAGGATTTGGTTTCTTCCACCTCCTCCTCAGGTTTGCTCACACTGGATTGATTCCAACATGTTCCTGGACACCAGCTAAAAGTCACTTCCTGCTTTTTCCAGTTCATACTTGGATTATGCAGTTGTAACCAGTCATGACCCAAAAACAGGTCCGTTTTTCCCAATCATGCGACGCAGCAGTCCATTACTTCTTCATGGTCCCCAATTCGTAGTTTAAACTGAACCATGTACTCAATATTCCCCATGGTATTACGAGTTCCATCTGCATTATAAACTGGTTAATGCACACCCTAAATGGAAACATCATGAATCTGCAGCAGGGCAGGTCATGAGAAATGAAAGATGGCTCCAAAATGAGGAGCAACTCTGTGGAGAAAGATATCTTTCTGCATATATTCAATGGTGGCTACCACAAAATTACACACTGCCCCGGATTTCACAATATGGGGAAGACAAAATTTTCATGCTGCCTGATCATGACTACTTCCTTTCCAAATTAGGTGAGGATGTCAAGTTTACCCAGCACTGGGTCAAAGGTGTCTCAAAGGAGAAACCTGTGTTGCCAGGGTCCTATACAACAGCAATTCCCAAATCAGCTCCATGGAAAGTAACTGGATACTGCTACTTGTATCTGTTCAAAAGGGAATTTCATAACCAATTCCATTGGCCAGAATGGCCTACATTAGAGCGAATTTTATCATGGGAACCTGAGCTCAGGGATTACTCAGCGGTCTTCAGATTAGAGGACAATATTAAACCTGACAAATTTCATGTACTGGAATGGGTGGAACTTAGTCTCAAAAAAGATGAGATCTATACATGGAAAGATCTGGAGCATCTTGAGTGGCATGGGAAATTCAATAAAAAGGCCAGATTTGGAAGACAGGGAAAATCCAAGAAGCCTAGGTCCAAGTCTCCAATGACCCTACCCTTGTTTGTACAAGGGGTATCAAAAAACCCATTAGTTAGATCTCTATCTGAGTTGGGGCAAGTCTCTGTAAAGAAATCATACTCCCAGGCAGTCATAAGCACATTTGGACCAAGCAAGCCATTGACCAGGACACAGGGAGCAGATTGGACATGGAATGGCAGATCACAACTGCCAATCCATTGGACTGGCTCAGGGAGGATCTAAATGCACCTGATTCTTCCAACACCGAGGCTCAGAAGCATGAAATTGATAATTGGAGATGAGAAATCAAGAAGGACATTTCCACTCCGTACCCATATCCAAAGCCATGATATGATAGGCATATGCTTCACCCAGATGTCCTAGGATTTTGTTATCTGTTCCTGATCAAGGTGCAGTATTGGGATGAATATAACTGGCCCACATATCCCCAAATCCATGAAGTAGTATCATGGGATCCCAATCTACAAAACGAGCAGATTAGAATCTCGATTTGCCAGACCCATGGCCTAGAACACTGCTATCATATTGATAAGCAGATGAATGGATATGATGTATGGGTACATATGGACCTGATGAACCAATCAGGGTCCAGACATATGAGGCTAGGTGCTTTCCACTTCACAGGGGATATGCTGGGAAATTTATATGCAGTGCTCACAGGATGGCAACAGCACTGGATGGCAGAAACTGAGGAACCTGCACCACAGGATCTATGCCAGCAGTTGAAGCTGCCCAAAATGATGCCATACACCAGCAGGTGCAAAGGGAGGATACAGTCTAAGCAATGGGGCAAGTTGTGGCTGGAATTATCAATGAGTATTGTCAACCCAATCTCATGCTGCCACCCACACCACTCACTAAAGCCAACATGCCTGACTATTACAAGGGAGACCCCCGAATGGTAGATGGATGGCTATGCCAGATGCAAATGTACTTCATGCTGGCACAAGAAGTAAAAATGGATTGAAAAATATTGATCTGTCTCTACCACATCAGAAAAGGCAAGCAGGAGATTGGGCAGGTGTCAAACTCAAAGCAGTACAGGATGCACAACAAGAGTACCAAGATAAAATTGACATGTCGGGATGGCCTGCAAACTTATCTTGGGAGGAATTAAACCAAGGTGCAGCAGTGGACAAACACATAATTCGACAACCCTTAAAAAATCAATTCCCCTTTATGAGTTAGGATGACTTTGTGACACAGATGCATGACTTCTTCATGTCAACAAAAACCTGAGAAAAGGTAACCAATGCCATCTTGGTGCTAAAACAAGGCAACACCATGATTGAAGATTATGTAGTCAAGTTCAACACTCTAACACCACTAGTAGGATGGGATAACAGGGCGCTGATTTCCCTGTTTAAGCAAAACCTAAATCCAGCACTCGGGCATGATCTCATTCAGCACAGCAACCTAGGGGAGAAAGTGACCCTGAAGCAGATTCAGGATTGTGCGATTGAGTTGGCAAGGGGTTATAGAAAAGCTACAGAGGCATACAGACCAGACAGACAAAAGGGCAGATATAAGGAGAAGTCAGTTGCAAGGGATAGCAAGCCAAATCAGTTCCAATACAGTACACCCACAACATCAAAAGATCCAGATGCAATGGACATAGATAAGTCTAAAAAGAAAATCACCAGCAATTGTTATAACTGCAGAAGGAAGGACACTTTGTGTGCAACTGTCCGGACCCCAGAAAACCATGGTGGAAGGATAAAGGAAGTGGAAGATGAGAGAAGTGAGGATTGAGGAGCTCACTGAGGAGCAATGGAAAGAACTTGGAAAAGAAAAGGGTTTTGGCAACAGCCAGTAGGCGAGCACTCAGTGGTGCTGGCTAATGAAGTTTCTAGATCAGACAATGATTCTTGTGTAAATGTACATGAATCATTATATAAATATTTGTCTTATATTCATCAGATCTGAAACTTAAGTGTGAGCACCAAACCATGGATAAAACAATGGACCCCTGCATGGGTCATGAGATGGATATGGCAGCAGGATGAAAAAACTGCCATTGAGTGTTTACAAGGATGGGTTCATGATAAATGAATACCTGAGGTAACACCTCAACTGCTGCAAGAGCTAAATCAACAGTCAGAACAAGAAGCAATCTGGAATTTGACACAGCTAAGGCAACAGATTGTTAAAGCCTCAGGAAAGCAGGAAATGAACCTGAAAGGGATAATAACAACTATGGACACAGGATCCACAATTCCTGTCTTGGCATTAGTAGACTCAGGGTGTACAGGGTTGTGCATCAATGATGAGTTTGTAGAAAAACACCAGATGAATAAATGATGTTTAGTACAGCCAGTACCAGTCTATAACACAGATGGAACATGGAACACAATGGGGAACATTGAGTACATGGTCCAGTTCAAGTTACAAATTGGAGATCATGAAGAAGTAATGGATTGCTGCATGGCATGGCTGGGCAAAACAGATTTGTTCCTGGGACATGACTGATTACAATTGCACAACCCAAGTATGAATTGGAAAAAAACAGGAAGTAACATTCAGCCAGTGTCCAGGAATGTGTTGGAATCAATCTAGTGTGGCCAAACCTGAGGAGAAGGTAGATGAAACCAAATCCCTGGAGGAGGGTGATTGTCTCCTGGTAGTGCATATAGGACCTTGAGAGTTAAAATTATGACTGCTTGCAACTGACATTGCAGTTAAGGAAGCTTTAGCTAGTAAAAAGTGGTCACTAAAAGAAATGGTCCCACAACACTACCTTAAATACCGCAAGGTGTTTGAAAAGGAAACATTTGACAAACTACCACCACCACAACCCTGGGACCATGCGATTGAGTTCATCCCAAGAGGACAGCTGACAGATTGTAAGGTTTATCCACAAATCAATTTCTTGGGACTGGTTATTACCCAGGATTCCATTCAAATGGAGAAGGGCAAAGTTAAAGCTGTGGTTGATTGGCCAGTTCCCACTTGTAAATGGGAGCTCCAGCAATTTTTGGGTTTTGTCAATTTCTATCACCAATTTGTACAGAGTTTTGCCAAAACTGCCAAACCTCTAACCCATCTCACCGGCAAGAAAGACCTTGTGGCAAGGGAGGTAGTTCTCAAAATTCCTCATGACAATGGTCAATTTCATGTTGAAGTGGACACATTGGACCTTGCAATTGGTGGCATTTTGTTGCAACACTGTAAAGACAGTACCTGGAGGCCTGTTGCATTCATTTTCAAGGTGCTGAATGAGGCAGAGCAGAATTATGAGATTTATGACAAAAAAATGCTTGCGGTTATGCATGCATTTTATGAGTGGTCTCACTACCTCAAAGGCACAAAGGAACAGGTCAAGGTCATCAAAACCTCACATACTTCAGGAAGCCACAAAACCTAAACTGCTGACAAGCACAATGGGTCATGGACTTGCAGGAGTTCAATTTTGTCATAAAACATTGGTCAGGAAAATCAAACTCTAAAGCAGATCTGCTGTCAAGATGAGCAGAACATGAAAAGGGCCAAAATGATAATGAAGGAGTGATACTCCTGAAGGATCATTCATTTGTCAGGGTCTATGATGATTAGGCAATTGAGGACATCATCAAGGAAATCCAGAAGGTCTCGGCTAGGCAATGGGAAACTCAGGTCTGACAGGGTATTGATCAACAGGACCCTGACTTTAAAATTGAAAAAGGACTAGTTGAATGGAAGGGTCAGATTTACATCCTGGCAGACATGTGAATCAGGGGTGACTTGATTCAGATTTATTATTCCTGGGGACATTCAGGGGTAGCTAAAACTGTGGAGAGCCTTACTTGTAATTTCTGGTGGCCACAGATGCAAAAAGACATTGAATGTTTTATCCAAGGATGTGAGACATGTCAAAAGGCAAAACCAAACTGTCAGCCAAGAGCTGCGCCATTGGTTCCAAATGAAATCCCTAATACACCATGGGAAGTAATTTTGGTAGACTTAATTGGACCTTTGTCAGACTCCAAAGGAAATGATATGATTATGGTCATCGTGGATCACTTTACAAAGAAAGCCTATTTTCTGCTGACTATGTCATCAATTACATCCCAAGGAGTGGCAGTCCTATTCTGAGATAATGTCTTCAGAGAGCATGATTGCCAAGAAAAGTCATTAGTGACTGAGGACCACAATTTGTCTCCAAGTTCATGGATGACTTGTATGGGATCCTGGGTATTCAGGCAACTAGAAATAGCCTCAAAAAGAAAACAGTCATATCTCTCCAAATTCTTGGCCAAAATGCATAAATATTGGCACGTTGGAACCGAAACAATGAGTATTCTTAGTGTGCAGTAGACCGAGCTTGATAGCACTATATTTTGGAGATCTCGTTATTACATGGTATAGGAGTCATGGGAAACCCGTCACAAGTCACACCGCAACCTGAAACAATGACATGTAGACCTCCTTTGTGGATGGCAAAAGGTCAAAAAATATCTCCAGAGGTCCAGCGGATCATAGTTTGGCTCTCAGCCATCCTTTCCAAAGATGACATAGCAGTAAACACTGGCATCTCGACTTCAGCAATCAAGTGGATTCTATGGTACTTCAAGGCAAATGACTCCATTCCAGCAGATGCAGAAAAAGAGCAGCAAAGGCTCAGAAGACCACAGTTACTTCGCAATGAAGATGTCAAGGTATGTATATCTATACACTTGTAACAGATATACATTGTCTTTGACAATGTATCCCTTTACATTCTAGATTCATTAATTCAAATGGACATGCATACTAGATATGCATGTCATTAATAAATATTAAAATAAATATTATATTTATGTGTGGTCACACAACCTTAAGTTGCGTGTCACTGATTATGTAAGAATAGTTTTATTTACAAGTAACGGCCACAGTACTACAAGTACAAGGTCCAATAAAGTTGGTTCAGTGTATGGCGCACGGCGGGACTTAAGAAACCACCAAACCAGGGTCTATGGGTTTCAACTCATAGATCCTTTACACTTTTTTACACTTCCATCAGGAAGAGTAGCACGAAGAAGACATTTTTTGATGTCTTCTCTTCTTCTTTGGCTCCAGGAGGAAACCCTCGCAAATGCGAAGGGTTAAACTCGAGAACCCTCCACTTTGAGAGGGTTCAGACCAATAAATTCACACTCAATGAATTTCAGTGTGCAGAGAAGCTACAAGCTTCTCTATGTGTGACACATCATTACCCTTGCAAATGTGAAGGGCTTAAACCTGCGAACCCTCCACTTTGAGAGGGTTCAGACTGAATATGATTGCACCCAATGAGCTCGGGTGCACGGAGAAGCTACAAGCTTCTTGACATGTGACACATCACCAGGAGAAGTACTTGTACTTCTGGACAAAAGCGCTGCTTTTGCTGACTGTTTTACAGTCAAAAAGCCACCTTGAGACCAAAGCGAACCTTTTGGTCTTGTCTGACACCCAGAGGGACCTATGTGCCCTCAAACTCTCCACTTATAGAGAGTGTATCAAAATCTGCCTGCGCTCAATGACAGAGCGCACGCTTTGAGAAGCTCTGCACTTCTCAATACACCTCCAGTCATCTGGAGGCATCCTGGAACTCTCCACTTATTGAGAGTTCAAGAAATCAGGCTGCACTCAACAGAGCGCATGCTTTGAGAAGCTCTATGCTTCTCAATCCTCCTCCAGTTACCTGGAGGAGCTCTCAAACTCTCCACCTATGGAGAGTTCATTCAATTAGCCTGTGCTCAACAGAGTGCACGCTTTGAGAAGCTCTGCGCTTCTCAATTCTCCTCCAGTTACCTGGAGGAGCCCTTGAACTCTCCACCTATGGAGAGTTCCTATATTTTACCTGCGCCTGACAAAGCGCACACTTTGAGAAGCTCTAGGCTTCTCAATTCTCCTCCAGATACTTTGGGGAGCTCATGAACTCTCTACCTATGAAGAGTTCACTCAATTTGCCTGCGCTTGATAAAGCGCACGCTTTGAGAAGCTCTAAGCTTCTCAATTCTCCTCCAGTTACCTGGAGAAGTGCTTGAACTCTCTATCTATGGAAAGTTCATTCAATTATCCTGCGCTCAACAGAGCGCATGCTTTGAGAAGCTCTAAGCTTCTCAATTCTCCTCCAGTTACCTGGAGGAGCTCTCAAACTCTCTACCTATGGAGAGTTCATCTAATTAGTCTGCACTCAACAGAGCGCACGCTTTGAGAAGCTCTGGGCTTCTCAATTCTCCTCCAGATACCTGGAGGAGCCCTTGAACTCTCTATCTACAGAGAGTTCCTTTGATTTACCTGTGCTTGATAAAGCGCATGCTTTGAGAAGCTCTAAGCTTCTCAATTCTCCTCCAGTTACCTGGAGGAGCTCTCAAACTCTCTATCTATGGAGAGTTCATTCAATTATCCTGTGCTCAACAGAGCGCACATTTTGAGAAGCTCTGGGCTTCTCAATTCTCCTCCAGATACCTGGAGGAGCCCTTGAACTCTCCATCTACAGAGAGTTCCTTTGATTTGCTTGCGCTCAACAGAGCGCACACTTTGAGAAGCTCTGTGCTTCTCAATTCTCCTCCAGTTACCTGGAGGAGCTCTCAAACTCTCCACTTATGGAGAGTTCGTCAAACCTATCTGCGCTCAACAAGAGTGCATGCCCTGAGAAGCTACACGCTTCTCAATTTCTTCTTCAGAACCCAGAGAAAAATTTAAAGGGGGAGAGTAGGTACCCTCTTTCAAAGAAGATAGCAAGGCCTCTTCGAGAAAGCACCTCAGGAGATGACAAGATGACTACAAGTCATCTACAGAGGACCAATATGGTGCCTCTCCATGAGATGAAAGCAAGGCCTTTCAAGGAAGCACCTCAGGAGACGAACAAGATGACTATGAGTCATTTACAGAGGACCAATATGGTACCTCTTCATGAAAGAGAGCAAGGGCCTTCCATGGAAAGCATCTCAAGAGTAAAAAAAGGAGACGACTATGAGCTGTCTCAGGATGACAATGTCACCAATGGTTCTGCCTTATTAGCAGAACCAGAAATAACTCTAGAAGCGGAATGGCATTATGCCTCTGCTGAGGAACAACATGAGGCTTTTCACAGAAGTGCCTTAAGAGATGAAGGAGACAATATGGAATTTGTCTCAAGACTGGCGCACTTGCACCAAAGATAAATAATCTGATAGACTCGAGCTATGAGTCTAATTTAGATGTGAAACTGATAAACAGTTTTGAGACCAGAGACTGGTCTTTGATGAGAGCATGCTCTCAAACTTGGGTGGATTGTGATGGTCCAAATATAAAGAAGGATCATACAATACCTTCTCGCTTTCAACATTACAATAGAAGTAGCATATTGTGCTACTTCTAAGCAAAAGATACTGAGGATCCACCAGAATTTTTTTTTACAGATCTGTAGATTGTACCTTTGGCACAATCTAGTTGGGGAGGGTGCAAGGACAACACATTTCATTTGCGAGAGTCCTCAATTTTTTTTTTTTCATTCTCCCATCATCTGATTGATGCGCACTTAGCACATCAACAAACCTCTACCTGAGGACTGAGACACAGTCCTCATATATGACAAGAGATCCCTACCTCCTTTAGAATGGAGCGCAGGGACCCACTTCTAAATGCAAGGAGAATTAATCTCCTTTTGTTTCCTTTGGTCTTTAAATTGATCCTTAGAACAATCTAGTTGGGGAGAGTGTAACGGATATACATTGTCTTTGACAATGTATCCCTTTACATTCTAGATTCATTAATTCAAATGGACATGCATACTAGATATGCATGTCATTAATAAATATTAAAATAAATATTATATTTATGTGTGGTCACGCAACCTTAAGTTGTGTGTCACTGATTATGTAAGAATAGTTTTATTTACAAGTAACGGCCACAGCACTACAAGTACAAGGTCCAATAAAGTTGGTTCAGTGTATGGCACACGGTGGGACTTAAGAAACCACCAAACCAGGGTCTATGGGTTTCAACTCATAGATCCTTTACAACACTCTTCAACCGAGATCTGATGATTTGCCAATTACAAGTTTTTATTTGAAACAATTTGAGAGACGTCTGACTTACACCTGGATGAAATACAGGACCTCCTTGCAGTAAATTGTGGCATACATGTTTCAGCATCAACAATTTGGCATACTTTGACAGCCAGTGGTTTTACAATGAAAAAGGTTCCATATTAGTGAATTTGGCATTCTCATTTGACATTTGTCACTAATGTGTAGTTGTGGCACAGCTATCCCGTACTGCAATTGAATGTTCAGCAGAAAAGCGACTCAACTACATCCACAGAATCAGTAAATATACAGTGGAACAACTTATTTTTGTCGATGAGAGCTCAGTTGATCATCGAACAACATATCGAGGGAGTGCTTGGTCTATTCGTGGGACACCAGCACAGCACAAGGCCTTTTTTGTGTGTGGGAGATGGTGAGAATGTCTTCCTTCATATTCATTCCTTTCTGACTTGCCCCAGTTTCTCTGTCCTTCCTGCTATCTCCCACAGTGATGGCATCTTGCACTGTGAAGTTGTTGAAGGCTCATTCTGTGCAGAAACATTTCAACACTTCATAAGCCGTCTCCTCAATCAGATGGAGCCATTTCCTGGTCCCAACTCTGTTGTTGTGATGGATAACTGTCAGATCCACAAATCTCCTGACGTTGTTGAGATGATTGAGTCAAGGTCTGTACTCCAACTGTTACCATAGATGATTCTGATACCCAACAGGGAAATGCGCTGCGAATTCCTTCCTCCCTACTCACCTGATCTGAACCCTATCAAACTTGCATTTTCAGCAATGAAGTATCACCTTTGATGGAATGGTGATCTAGTTTGGATGACAATGACTGAGTTGTCTGACAAGGAGATCTATCTCCGCCTCCTCGATGTACTGTATCTCATTACTCCCATGGACTGTCATGGTTGGTATAAATATTGTGGCTATTAGTTTGTTGTGATCAGAGTACATATAAAACTTGTGGATGTTGTTTCAAGTAGGTATCATCACATATCACCTTCAAGGTGATTGTGTATACTGAAATAAATAATCTGTATGCTACTAGTATAGCAAGAGGAGCCTTTGCAGATGGAAATTGTGCATTGCTTGTAAGAAAATAGTGTTGAAAGCAGTACAACCAAGAAACATGTCACTGCCTGTACACAATGCCAGACTCGTAAAACCAAATGCAAGTGGAATGGAGGTGTATGCAAGGCATGCGAAGCCAGTGGGTTGAAAGCTGAATGTACTGTGGCTCCCTCTAGTCACAGTGTAATCCAGCATGCAACTTGAGCCCACAGGGGTCATAGCCTCCCACCTGCAACAACTAGCACCAAGTCCACTACTGCCACACACCAGCAACAGATCAGTTACAGTACCATGGCAGAAGAGTCAGAACAGGCCATCATGCAGGAAGATCCTCCCAGTTACATTGCTGGCAGGAAATGCAGCTATTCCGAAACAAATTCGGATTCTCAGTCCATCACTGGGTGGTGTCAGCATGGTTGGGCTCGCAAAAACCATTTGGACTTAGCGCTAACCTCCTCAAGTGGTAGAACATCCTCAACGATGATCAGCTGGACTCAAACTGACATGATTTTGGATGCAATCAATGAGTCTGATGAAGATCAACTGGAGAATGCCAACATGTCATCTCAAGAAAGTATGGATTACCACCAGTATCAGAAAGCTGCAGCAATTGTCACTTCCACCTTCAGCAATGATCATTTGGATAGTGGTGACAACTCTGACTCCTTGGATATGGAAATTGTTTTGAATACTGCTCCAAAACAAAGACAAAGGCCTCAGGGGAAGAAGTTGGTTCAGCAAAAGCCATCAAGTGGGAAAAAGGATGATCTAGATGAGGAATCAGATAGCAATCCAACAACATGTGGTACATGACTATATCTCTATGGCATTACATCAGTAATGACTCAACTTTCTCACCAGTATTCAAGATTCCCTCTGCTGTGAAGAACACCAATGGTAGTAACAGTCCATTCACAATTGAATCCTCCATCTCCCTTGAAGACCTCCAGAATACTGTAGCTGAAAAAATAGGAAGACATCCAAACGTTGTCCAGTTACAATGCTAATGATGAAGTAAAGGCCCTGACAACATCAATTCAAAACAATGACAAACTTCAAATCTTTGTAGAGAGGATGAGAATTCTTCTTGTTCCTCAGCACTTGGCTAGCAGGAAGTGCTCCAAGCATGTTCCCACCAAGAATACTATGGTTTGCTTTGAAGATGTGGCAGTGGCAATGGTTGAAGGGAAAAAGGCCGAGAGCTCTGATGGCAAGGGGAAGAAAAAGGTACGAGCCATCATTTATGAACTCTATTGCAGCTGTTTGCTGATGGTGTCTTTCATAGAAAGAACCAGCACCTCTTGATGAGTATGAGACACAATGAGAAACAGTGATTGCTGAACTACAAAAGATGTGGCATTGTGAATATCACTTGAAGGGGAAGGACTTATACTGTTATGTTGATCCATCAAATGGGCTGTGTTATGGGCTGAGCCATCAAGACTTTGGGTTCTGGGCTAACCGGGTGGTGTGTGTTTCAACTTTCCCTCTCAGTTTCATGACCAGGTTTGTTTACAACTACATGTCTACTAGCTTGACAAGGACACAACTGTAAATGTGAAGCCTTCAAGGCTGATTCTTTGTGATGTGCAGCCAACTTGCATGCATGGTCCAACTTCAAAATCTCAGGCTGACAAACCCACTGGTCCATCTCCTTTCCAAATGGGGAGCTATATACCAATTCCATTCATGCTTCCTCCGTTGTGGCCGCCTCAGTACCCCTATGCCAGTCATGGTGCACTGCCTGGCCTGGCTGCCACTGTGGCAAACCACAGCTCAACGCCTTCAAGTCTTCCAAGCATTGAAATACTTGAAATTGAACAGTGGTTCCAAGCTCTTGAAGATGATAAAGCACATAATCAGAAGAGATTAAACTTTGCTGATCATGGACAAATTCTCAAGCAAAATGGCTTTCAGTGCTGTTACGAGCTCATGCTCAACACAAACCCACAAGCCTCGCAGAGAGGGGAGAAGGATAAGAATGAGAGAAGGAAATGTTATTGAGACTACATTAGACAGAATCTAATGCCCATACAATGAGCATAAGATAAACTATATTAAGTCTTGGGGAACCAAGACTACCTACAGCTGGTCTTATATACTATTCTACTAAGACCCCTTGCGACCCTTCCCACTGGCACCTCTACAGCCTTAGTGACTCATACTGCTTGAGCACTGCTTCCAGACCCTTGAGCACTGCTTCTGGACTTCATCTATCTTTAGTGATGCTGTGTGCCTTTGACAGTTCCACATGCACCCATGGCCTAGAACCTTCCCCTCAGCCTGACGCTCCCACAGTCTCCATCTGGGCCCTATTCCATGAGGCATACTGCTCACAGGCCTCCCGCAATCCCCAACAGGGAGTTGCTATTGCCATATCAAGCTGTCAAGCATTGCTGCTGATCCCATGCCTTATTGGGGTGATGTACCGATGTGCTGATGTGATCCACGCGCACTGCCACCCAGGGTTGCGATCTCCTTCCTAATATGTAGGTGGTTGGCCCAACCAACCATCATCTCGTCTTCTAGCAAGCGCTCCCATGTGCTAACCCACGCAAAGTGTTCCTATAGTCCCTTCCATGATCCCAGATCATGTATAGATGTCCCAGAGTGGTCCCAGACCACTAGCAAGATAAAAAGAAGAAAAAGACATGTTAGGATGGATTCCTAACAAGTGCATCACCCAACTGTCCTGTAACATAATTGGCATCAAGGACCTGCGAGAATTGTTAGGTATTGGTGGGTCACATTTTATGAAAAAGACAATAAGGAAGTCAAGGATATCCACACTAAAGCCAAGATAGTGCTGGAAAAAACTGCTGAGTCAATGAAGAAGAGGTGGGATGTGCATAAGGCACCCACGCGACATTATAAACCAGGTGACAAGGTGTACCTCAGTACAGAAAATCTGCCGACGCTTCGTGCAACCAAGAAGCTTGATGGCAAATTTGTGGGTCCCTTGGAGGTGGTCAAAAAAGTTGGCAAGTCAGCATACCAGTTAAAGATTCCTGCTGCTTGGAAGATCTACAATGTCTTCAATGAAGTACTCCTGAAACCTCATCATACTCCAGAATTTCCCAACCAGATTGAAAAAGCTGCCAAACGCAAGGAGGCACAGATGATTGAGGAATCAGAAGATGATGAGTACAAAGTTGAAGAAGTCATGGACAGCAGAGTCAGTGGACAAAATGGTGGTTGACTGGAGTATCTGGTCAAATGGAAAAACTATCTGGTGGAAAAATCAACATGGGAACCAGTGGAGAACCTTGCCAATGCTAAAAAAGAGGTTCAGAAATTCCATGGCAGAATCTGAGCATGCCTCAATGGCTGGCAATGGTGGACTTACAGTTTAAAAATTGGCACAACTACATGGATACAAAGGCTCCCAAGCAGTTGTTTGGTTGGGAAGATGGCAAATTCAAGCATGACTACTTCAAGAACTTAAAACGGAATTGGCAATGGTGGAAAGGCAACTGCAAACTCATCTACACTGAACCCAGCATGGAAGGGGGATTCTCAAGAGACCTTGAGCATGGTGGGCTGGTTAAACCCACACTTGATTCCCCTAGGCAGACCAATGCATGACTTCCCAGGACATGAAGTCCTAAGGAGGAGGTCATGTTATGACATAGACATTTTTCTCTATTCTATACAGAGAGCTACAGATGTATGACAAGACATGAGCATATGGTGAGGGACCCCTATCCAGATATGGCAGGAGGATTACATAACCCAGGGTGGCTATACAATCAAGGCCATTAGGGGATATTAGGTGAAATGGCATTCACAGGAACTGTGTTATGGTCAATGTCCACAACATTGTTCAGTGTCCAAGTCTACAGCAACAAACAGAGTCTTGGTTTGTTCCCAGCCACTAGACAAGGGTTCTAGGCACTAAGTCTAATGATGACAAAGGCTAGAATGAGAGTGAAGAGAGCGGTTGAAGCAATGAGCAAAGAGAGCATTCAAGTTGTAGATATGATTTGACTAAGTTGGAACTAGAGAACTATGGTACATGAGAGGGGTTTATATATGTTTGGAGAACAATGAAAACTAAAGGGGAAAGCACATAGCTATCTAAGAATGGAAAGGTGAAGGTGTTACAGTTCTCTTTTCCCTTTGTTAACGGACTACATTTACTTGTTACAAACCCATAGTTACGCTTGGACGTTATCTCCTTTTATAACTACCTTTACCTTTCCTTTCTCAGATAGCTATGCTCTTTCCCCTTTAGTTCTTATTGTTCTCTCAACGTATATAAACCCCTCTCATGTACTGTAGTTCCTTAGTTCCAACTTAGTCGAATCTTATCCATAACTTGAACGCTCTTTTGCTCGTCGCCTCAACTGCTCTCCTCGCTCTCTTTCTAGCCTTTGTCATCATCAGACTTAGTGCCTAGAACCCTTGTCCAGCGATTGGGAACAGACTGAGACTCTGTTTATTGCTATAGACTTGGACGCTGAACAATGTTGTGGACATCAACCGTAACATAAGTTGGAACTCAGGACCAGCTCAGGGTATCACCCCTAGCCGACACCATTGATACCCGCAGCTCTCAGGAACGACCCCCGAACGGATCCATCACCTATAAGGGGAAATACTACCTTGGATGACGAAAAGTTTTTCTCTACCAACAAACCTGGTACTTTGTTACAGAAGGATGGAAACAAAACGAACCAGTCCCAGACAAATATTTTTCAGGAGACTTCTACTCAGGAGCCTTTGAATTCGATTTACCCGATCAAATCTACCTAGACTGGGGTAGTGAAGTACAAGGAGAACTGCTCTACCTTGTTAAGGAACCAGAAAACGAACCAGGAAGGACCATCTACAGGAAATTCTTCAGTGGAAGCGACTGACACGGAATCACAGCTAGCCTTTTAGCAGAGTGGGAGGAATTACTATGAATTGAACAAGCCAAGCTTGAGGAAAACCCATTTGATACAGATTACTTGAAACAAGGACCACCCCCATCTCCGAAACCCAGAACTCCGAGTAGAACCCCTACTCCAGAACTGAAACCAATCACTAGAACACCAACCCCTGAACCACCGATTAACCCCGAACCACCAATCACTCCTGAACCAAGAATGGCATCTGAAACCAGTGCTAGCTCTAAAGGAGATATCAAACCGCAGCCTATACGACCTTTTACAGGCAAACGAATCGAAGCAAGGTCATTTTTAGGACAGCTTGAGGATTACTTTACCCTCAATGAACAGAACTATGAAGGAAAAGACGAAAAGAAAGTCAGGTATGCGCTTGCATGCATGGGACCAGAGCTAGACGACTGGAAAACTATTATCCGAAGCGAATTGAATGACAACAGAGGCAGTACCACAGCTACGTTCAAATGGAGCAACTATGAAGCATTTGAAACACATTTCATCAATGACTGGGGAGAAGTCAACAGCACCCTTTGAGCCCTGAACAATCTATCCAAATTAAGAGTTGGAAATGGCGTTTCAGTTCCAGAATACATTAGAAAATTTTGCATGGACATAGGAACCTCTGGGCTCACTGGAATACCCGCTCAGTTGCAGGCATTCGTCAAAGGATTACCCTTAGAACTTGCTCGGACAATCTTACAGGACCAAAGGAAGATCAAGACGATGCAAGAAGCCTATGATAAGGCTGAGGATCACCATAACACTTGGGACATGACAGGACAGGGAAACAGGAGAACCACTGATGGATCCAGAATGCGTTTCAGTCGAAACAACAATCGATCCGGAGCAATCAGAGCTATAAATACCACGACTCCTGGCCGATTGACAGATGATCAGAAGGAGGAATACCGAAAGACTGGCAAGTGTTTCAGATGTGGAACACAGGGACACATCTCCAGGAACTGCCCGAAACGCAACGATGCGTCTTCATCCAGGTCTTCTTATCAGAATAAAGCCGTCCGTTCTGTCACTGAGGAACAACAGAAGGAAGAAGACGAACCAGCAAAGAAAATTAGAGCCATCTTTTCAGCAATGTCTACTGAAGAGAAGAATGCCCTCTTAAATGAATTCGAAAATGAGGGTTTTTAGTTAGGAAGCATCACTCAGCGGTTGGCCCTTCCTTATTATCAAGATCTGAACAGTTAGCACTTGATTCTGTAATAGTATTATCCAACAATGACAAGCGCATTTCGTTAACTATCAAATTGACCGATTTACCCGCTGGAACATCTGCCCTAATCAATTGTGGAGCAGAAGGAAACTTTGTAGATGAGGGAGCAGTGAAAGAACTCAGGAAAGAATGACTTAAGAAACCAATCAAAGTCAGAAACGCAGATGGAACAGTAAATGTGAAAGGAATGATCACACATTGGACCAAAATATGCTACATGATCAAGGGACAGCAGTTTATCAATTGGTTCTGGATCACTAAGCTAGGCAATCAACGAATGATTCTAGGAATACCCTGGTTAGAAGAAAATAACCCAATCATCAACTGGCGAGAGAAATCTCTGAAAATTGGAGACCTGGACACGTCGCCAAAAGCAATCTGGCAGCTAGCCCTTGACTCCCAGCAATGGGGCAAGGATGACTACTGGATTAGAGTTAAAACATTGGCATCACAGGAACTAGAGCACAGGTTAAAGAAAGACGAACCATCCACTACTCTACCTACAGAATATGAGCAATGGCACACCATCTTTGACAAGAAGGCATCAGAATGCTTCCCATCCAGTCAACCGTGGGATCACGCAATCAATACAAAGGAGGGTTTTGTCCCAAAAGCTAGTAAACTTTACCCTCTATTGGTCAAGGAACAAGGACTGTTAGACAAATGGATTGATGAACAACTCAAGAAAGGATACATTAAACCATCTACATCACCGCAGGCATCACCATTCTTCTTTGTGGCAAAGAAAGAAAGTGGAGCACTCCAACCCTGTCAGGATTACCGATACCTGAATGAATGGACTGTCAAAAATGCATATCCCCTTCCCCTTGTTTCTGATCTCATGACTAAGTTATGAGGCGCCAAGTATTTCACCAAACTAGACCTCCAATGGGGATACAACAATGTTTGCATCAAGAAGGGAGACGAATGGAAAGCTGCCTTTATTACCAATCGAGGACTCTACGAACCAACAGTAATGTTCTTTGGATTATGCAATTCGCCATCAACCTTTCAAACTATGATGAACGAGTACTTTAGGGACATGATCAATGAAGGATGGCTGATCATTTACATGGACGACATGTTAATCTGTGCGGAAACACTAGAACAGCTGGAGGAGTGGACAAAACAAATTTTACAACGGTTACAAGATAACAATCTATTCCTGAAACTTGAAAAATGCAAGTTCGCCACGCAGGAAGTCAAATTCTTAGGAATGATCATCACCCCTGGACGCATTCAGATGGACCCAATAAAGTTAGCAGGGATTGCCGATTGGCCAGTTCCTACCACAGTCAAGCAAGTCCAATCATTCCTTGGATTTGGGAACTTTTATCAATGTTTCATTGGAAATTTTGCTGCCATCGCTAAACCACTTACCGACCTCACTAAGAAAACAGAACCATTTGACTGGACCACTGAACGGAACAACGCTTTTGAAATTCTGAAGAAACGATTTGCATCTATGCCGGTATTATTAATGCCAGATCCTACTAGACCCTTTATCCTTCAAACCAATGCATTGAATAAGGCAATAGGAGCAGTCTTGAAACAAGCAGATGAGACAGGATCTCTACATCCCTGCGGATTTATCTCACATGCATTAACACAAACGGAACAGAATTACCAGATCTACAATCGAGAACTCTTGGCAATTATCAAAGGATTGATGACCTGGCAACATTTACTACATGGATCACCCCACACCACTATAGTTCACTGCGACCACAAGAATCTATCCTATTATCGGACCGCCCAACGCTTAACACCCAGACAAGCTAGATGGTCATCCCTATTATCAGAATTTGACCTATGCATTGAGCATGTCCCTGGCACAAAAATGTTTGAAGCGGATGCCCTATCCCGACGCCCTGATCATATGGGAAACAGTGAATTACAAGAAGACATTGTAGTCCTACCAGAGGATTGTTTTATTTGTCTTATTGCAGAAGATCTAGTCACAGAAATTCAGAAAGCAATGTCAAAAGACGATTTCGGACGTATTCTAATCAAGGTTATCACCACACACTGCACCCCACCAATCAAATCGAACATACAAGATTGGTCTTATACCAATGGCATTGTTCACTATCTCGGAAAGGCCTATATCCCTGACCAAGATGGGTTACGAACCAGATTGATTAAAGAAACGCACGAGGCATGATCATCAGGTCACCCTGGACGATTAAAGACCCTTGAACTCCTTAAGCGTGACTACTGGTGGCCTGGAATGTTCAAACATGTCAGGGAATGGATAGAAGGATGCGCCCTCTGTCAGCAGATGAAGATTAACACACACCCAAATGTACCAGCCCTTCACCCAATTCCGTCGAAAGCAACCCACCCCTTTCAGCAAGTAACCCTTGATTTCATCACTGATCTACCCCTTTCCGATGGCTTTGACTCGATCCTGGTCACGGTGGACCATGGTCTTACAAAGGGGGTAATTTTCACACCTTGCAAGAAGACAATCGATGCTCTAGGCACTGCGGAACTTTACGTCTCTGAAATTTTCAAACGGTTTGGCTTACCCGACGTTTTGATCTCGGATCGAGGACCACAGTTCTCTGCAAAAGTATTTCAGGAAATACAAAAAGCATTAGGAATTGACCATAGAATGAGCACAGCCTATCATCCCCAAACCAACAGAGAAACAGAACGAGTCAACCAGGAACTAGAAGTCTACCTTCGAATGTTCTGCTCCAATGAACCGCATCTATGGAAACCGCTTCTCCCAATAGCCAAATTTGCTCACAATAACCGACATCATGACACAATCAAAACCTCCCCATTTAGACTAATGTATGGAATGGACCCTGTTGTGCTTCCCACAGCTACAACATGAATGACTACACCAGCAGCAGAGGAACACCTTCAGTTCCTAAGAAAGGCCAGAGAGGAAGCGCTAGCAGCACATGAACTAGCAAGACAATTAGTAGCAAAACGACACCAGGATAAAGCAGTACGATTCGAAAAAGGCACCAAAGTATGGCTTGAGAACAGAAATCTTCACATACCATATCAGTCCAGAAAGCTAGCACCAAAACGAGAAGGACCCTTTGAAATTGAACAAGTGATGGGACCAGTAACATACAAATTGAAACTCCCAAAACAATGGCGCATTCACCCTGTGTTTCATACGTCACTCCTTACCCCGTACAGGGAAACGACTGCGCATGGGCCAAACTATGTGAAACCACCCCCTGATCTCGTAAATGGACAAGAGGAATTCGAGGTAGAGGCAATTCTAGCTCACAAGAAGCGAGGCGCAGGTTACCATTACCTAGTTAAATGGAAAGGCTACGGATCGAACGATAACTCTTGGGAACCCGCTCGCAATCTTGCAAATGCCACGGATATCCTATCAGAATACCAACAACGCCAACATCTCTAAACCATGGCTCGATACAGAAACCGCCACATTTTGAAACAAAACTATCATTACACAAAATGAAACTGTTCAGTACTCTCTCGATACACTATAGCTCTTAAAGAAAAAACCGTCTATACCTGCATACAATACCTCCCCATCCAACACGCCCCTACAACACCAAACCTGTCTGAAAAACTTACCCGGACAATGGCGTTAATCACACAATATTACCGCACTCCTCGACTTCACCATCACCATTGGAAGAACCCTTCAGGAACCACAAAGCTCCCTTGCAACGTTGTCCGGAGCTACCTCCCAAAATATCATGATCTACAATTTGCAAGCACCGACTTACCTTCCTATAATGAAGATCCACCAGTCTACCAACTTCCAGCCATCAGGAACAGTGACGTTTACAAAAGTGCTCATGGGAGATTGTTATGCCCGGAAGAATATAAACGAATTGATGAAATTACCATACAAACACGAGAGTGCAGTGCACAAATTTGGTTAATTGGACAAAGAATCAGAATCCCAGGAAGACCTCGTATCCTTATAGAAGACATCCTTGACAACCTTCAGTACTTGCTTGATGAACAGAGGGAAATAATCGCGGACATTATCAGGAGAATCAGAAGATTCTTGGTCACTCCTACAATGACACCAGGAATTCAACACCTAGATTCGTTAACCAGGTTCATCACAGAAGAACGAGAACTCCTTACTGACCCTGACATCAAAGATCCACTAGATATAGAAAGTTCGGATTCGGACATGGAAATCAGTGATCTGGAACATGTATAAATTCTTCAAGTGTCACCACCTAAGACCAAAACTCGCACCAAAAAAAAACCATGTTCACCTTCTTTGCCCTTGCCGCCTACTTCATCGCCCTGGCCCTCCTCTCCTGCGCTCATTGGCGCATCGACGAAACCGCCGCCGCTTTCTCGCCCTTCCTTGCCGTTCCCAACCTCCCACTAGAGGTCTTCATTGAAAATACCACTGTCGTCCACTTCGAGGACGATGATTTACACATCCACCCAGCGGACCTCCTTCCCCAGGTGTACCCAGATGACCACCATCCTCCCCACTTCGCTCAATTTGTCAAAAGGAACACCACACTCACCGTTGTCGCTGACGCCCTTGCTGCCGCCACCTGCTCCATCACTAACCTCTCCTCTGCAACCGACAACCTCGCTGCGCTCACCCTCACCATTGACCCCCATGAAATGACTTATGAGGAACACGATTCATTTTTACAAAACGCTCAAAATTTGCATCGTGCTGCTGAAGTGCTCAAATGGAAGGTGGAGACTTCTACAAAAGAGTTGGACAACGCTGTCAAATGGGCTGAGTCCAGAATGGACCATGGCTGGACTACTTCTGGCTGGTAAGAAGTCGGTGACTTCTCACATACAAAGGGGGTAATGTTACAGTTCTCTTTTCCCTTTGTTAACGGACTACATTTACTTGTTACAAACCCATAGTTACGCTTGGACATTATCTCTTTTTATAACTACCTTTACCTTTCCTTTCTCAGATAGCTATGCTCTTTCCCCTTTAGTTCTTATTGTTCTCTCAACGTATATAAACCCCTCTCATGTACTGTAGTTCCTTAGTTCCAACTTAGTCAAATCTTATCCATAACTTGAACGCTCTTTTGCTCATCGCCTCAACCGCTCTCCTCGCTCTCTTTCTAGCCTTTGTCATCATCAGACTTAGTGCCTAGAACCCTTGTCCAGCAATTGGGAACAGACCGAGACTCTGTTTATCGCTATAGACTTGGACGCTGAACGACGTTGTGGACATCGACCGTAACAGAAGGTAGCTATGAAAGGAGATAACATCCAAGTGTAACTATGGGTTTGTAACAAGTGAATATATGTAGTCTGTTAACAAAGGGAAAAGAGAATTGTAACATTACCCCCTTTGTATGCAGGAAGTCACTGACTTCTACCAGCCAGAAGTAGTCCAGCCATGCTCCATCCTGGATTCCACCCATTTGATGGCATTGTCAAGTTCTTTTGTGGAGGTCTCCACTTTCCATTTGAGTGCTTTGGCAGCACAGTGGAGATTTTGGGCATTTTGTAAGAAGGAGTCATGTTCCTCATAGGTCATCTTGTGAGGGTTGATGGTGAGGGTAAGGGTGGTGAGGTTATCAGTGGCAGAGGAGAGATTGGTGATGGAACAGGTGGCAGTGGTGAGGGCATCAGCAACAACAGTGAGCATGGTGTTTTGTTTAATGAACTGGGCAAAGTAGGGAAGGTGATGGTCTTCTGGATGCACTTGAGGGAGAAGGTTGACTGGGTGGATGTGAAGGTCATCATCCTCAAAGTGGATGATGGTGGTGTTTTCAACAAAGACCTTGAGTGGGAGGTCTGGGATGGCAAGGAAGGGTGAGAGGGTGGCAACAGTTTTGTCGATGCACCAGTGAGTGCAGGAGACAAGGAAGAGGATGGTGAAGTAGGCAACAAGGGCAAAGAAAGTGAACATTGTTTTCTGATGTGAGTAGGATACTGTTTTCTGATGTGAGCAGGATAATTGCTTGATATTGGGTAGATTGTCTTTTATAGGTTGTCCTCATCAAAATCCAGGTCTAGGTCCAAATCAGTCATTTTTATTTGATTCAGGATGTCAGGGTTTGTGAGGAGTTTGTGATCTTCCCTGATGAACATTTCCAAGGCCATGAACTGATAGGTGCTCAGGTCAGTGACAGGTTTTGAGAGGAATCTCCTAATCTTCCTAACAATGTTGAGTACTAAGTCCTTTTGTCTGTCAAGCAGGTACCTGGGAGTCTGGCTCCTTGATGAGATAACCAGATCTGTGCGCCAATTTCTTGTACCTTCTTGGAGATCTTGTCAAGTTTCTCATATTCCTCTGGGCATAAGAGTCTGCCATGGAACATCTGCCCTAATCGATTGTGGAGCAGAAGGAAACTTTGTAGATGAAGAAGCAGTGAAGGAGCTCAGAAAGGAATGACTCAAGAAACCAATTTGTCATGACCAACTGAAAAGCTTCAGCTTTTTCACCAAGTCATTTTGCTTTTATTATTTATTTTCTTCATATTATATAAACATGTGCTGACTAAGTAGGCACCTATTGCTTGGCGCTTAGATAACACCATAGATAAGATACTGGAGTATGGTGCTGATGACTGATGACTATTACTACACACACAGTTGTCTTACTCATACTGTACTATATTTAGAGTAGGGTTTAGGGTAGTGCACAGACCACCTGTCGTAGTATATAAAGAGTGCAATCCAGCACCCAGAGTCCTCAGTTGAGTTCTCTCAGGTTTCCCCTCCCTCCTCTCCTCCTCCTGTCCTGTTCACTAGTTGGGGCTCTTAGGCATCACACCAAGGGAGTCCTGATAAATAGAACTCGACTAGTTTGCTTACCAGCCCCATGCTTGCATACTCCTGGACCACAGGGATAAGTGGACAGAGAACAGGGGGATTGACACCATTGTATGCTGACATTAAAATTGCAGTACCAGTTGCCAAACACCGCTAAAACTGCACACCAGTGGCCCTGCCTGGTGGCCCTTGACTAACTTGGCATTACGTTCCCGGTCTACACAAACCGAAGTACCTAACCCAGTAGATAGGGTCACCTGTGCACAGGAAACCAGTGCCAGACTAATCACACAATACATGATTCATATCCAGAGACCAGCCTCACCAGCCCCCTGGCACATTAAATTGCCCTGGTCTAGGCCCTTGAAGGCTATATTTGTAGTTATGTAAATACATTTTCACCCTACCCCTTGAGAGTAGCCACCACTTGGTCACATGCTCTTGAGAAAGACCCACACCCATATGGTGTAGTGGTATCAGGACAACCGTTCGGACCCTGATTAGTTAGACCTTCCAAATAAAATAAACCTAGTAGTCAGTAAAGTATATTGTAGCACTGCAGGGGTGGTTGCAGACCCTGAGTGCACGTTTCATACATACATTCCCAAGCAAGTGACAGGCCAAGACCTCCCTCACTTACATACAAGTACAAAATAGGAGATACAAATAACAATACTTTTTGGGACGCTGTCACAGGTGATCTTGATCCAAACAACACGGGTTTTAGTTTATCAGAAGGGGAATCTACATCTTCATCACAATCACAATCAACAAACTCTATTACAGAGGAACAACACCAGTGGGAACCAGCACTGTTTCCCATCTTAGTACCCAACCCAGCCACCTTAAATCCAAACCTATTATTCAACTCTGATGCCAATTTTATCAGAGAACCCGCACCACCTTTCTCATCACCTCCACCCCTGCTTACACCATCACCTACATCACCACCGCCAAACTATCACAGTATGGCAGCGCCCCAAGAAATGACATCAGCAGAATTGCTGAACCTCCTCAATGCGCAAGCCACAACCATCCAAGCCTTACAAAACCAGCTGACACAGCTGCAAACAAACGCTGCACAGGCCGCTGCAGCTGCAGCACACACACCTCCACCTGCCAACATTGTTAACATACTGCCAGGGACAGTATTCAATATTCCTGGAACTGGTAATGGCGGATCATCTAGAATAGATGTAGCCAAACCTCTGGTCTTTTCTGGAAAGATGGCAGAAGTGACAAATTTCATCAACACTTGCCAACTTTATATTCAATTAAAAATGCTGGAATTCGATGAGGAGGAACAGATATTATTGATCATCTCATACATGACAGAAGGCTTTGCTGCAGATTGGAAGGACAATCTGTTGGAGCAGATGGCCAACAATGAAGAAGGAATTCCACAAACGGCAGAACAACTGTTCAGGCAGATCAGAAGGGATTTTGGTGATACTGATGAGCAGTTATCAAAGATCTTGGAGATGCGGACCATGACACAAGGGTCCAGTATGTGTGAGGAACATGTGCAGAAATTCAAAAGGTATCATGAGGCACTGGATACCTGGGAAGAGCTCTTATCAAAGAGTTCAAACAAAGTTTGAATACCAGACTCCGAAAAAGGATCATGGAGGCTGACAAGGTACCTGAGACCATTGAAGGGTGGTACCAGAAAGCAGTGAAACTAGATCGCCAATGGAGACAGGCGAAAGCCAAGGAGAAGTACTACTCCTCGCGGACCAGTAACTCTGCCAATAGGAGTGAAGGAGCATCCAAAGGCCTGGATATGGCAAAGCTGGTAGCCCCTGGCCAGCCCAAACCCTGATGGAAATTTGGATCAGGATCAGCAAGTCAGGGACGATTGGGAGCTGGAGCCTCCACAAGTTCAAGTAGTATGGCAAATCGGCCAGACCCTAACACAATGGATGTCAATCAAAATCAAAGGCTGCCCCTCAGATGTTACAAATGCGGCAAGATCGAACACATCTCTAGGAACTGCAGATCAGGACTTGATATTCATACTATGACGTTTGATGAAATGAAGGAGTACTTCAAAAAGGGAGAAGAAAATTTAAAAGAGGAAGAGAGTCAGTAGGTCCCATACTGGACTCTCATAATAGATACACTGTATTAGATAAATTAGGTCAATTGGACAAAAAGATGAGATCTTGATGGAAATTGGGTTGGAAAGGTTGGACACACATGAACAAACTCAACAAACCGCATTGCTCGATTCAGGAGCAACAGGGTTGTTCATGCATGCCGCATATGCAAAAAAGATGGGCTTTAGACTCATACCCTTAGAATGTCCCATTCAAGTTCGGAATGTGGATGGAACAAATAACAAAGGAGGAATGATCACCCATGAGGTTGATCTCCTCTTATCTTATCAAGGACATAAGGAGTGAGCTACCTTTGAAATATGTGAACTAGGAAAAACCAACGTAATCATTGGGTCAACATGGTTACAAAAACACAACCCTGAAATTAATTGGGAAACTGGTCAAGTCAAATTGACACATTGTCCACGGAGCTGTGGACATAGGCAAAGAGAGTGGACAAAAAGGCAGGAGCAGAAAGTCTGATCAGCAGAACACTGGTGTGTTCTGGAATATCTGTGGGAACAGGAGAAGGAGCTAGACTTTGCACACTGGCTCAAAGAAAAAGAGGAAAATGAGAAGCACCTCACGTATATGGAACAGATGAAACACCCGAATCAATACAAGTATGGGGATAAATACCCATTCTTACCAATATTCCCATCTGCATCCGTCGGTCCAAAAGCCGGATCAATAACACATGTATGAGAACTGGCAAAACTCACCACCAAGGAGATGGTGCCTAAACAGTACCTCAAAATCTTTGGAAGGAGCACGTGAACAGTTCAAAATATGGATTGATCACAAGAACCTCAAGTACTTTATGAGTGCTAAAAAACTAAATCGCAGACAGGCCAGATGGGCTTTTTATCTAAGCCGATTTAATTTTGTCTTGCACCATAAAGCAGGTGTTACAATGGGAAAGGCTGACTCTCTGTCCAGGAGGCCAGACCATAAAAAGGGGGTGGATGATGACAACAAGGATGTCACACTCCTCAAACCAGATTTTTTCAGAATTGCTGCACTATGTCATGGACATGTACTTATCAATAGCTCAGAAAAGGAACTATTAAACAAAATCCGATGTTCTGAAGCACGTGACAAAGCTGTGGTAAAAGCAGTGGAGGGCATGAAAAAGATGGTGTTAAAACACTAAATGCTTGAGAATGGGAAATGGAACAAGGACTTATCCTCTGGCAAGGAAAAGTCTATGTACCAAAGGACGAGAAATTGCAGATGGAGATAGTCTGTTTACATCATGATACACCCATTGCTGGACATGGAGGACAGTGGAAGACAATTGAACTCGTCACAAGAAATTACTGGTGGCCTGGAATCACCAGATTTATCAAAAAATATGTCAGTGGATGTGACAAATGCCAGCAAAATAAGAATTTCCCTGAGCCACCAGCTGGAAAGCTAATGCCAAACTCGGCACCAGCTCAGCCTTGGACACACATTTTGGTGGACTTCATTACAAAACTACCAGAATTGCATGGTCACAATGCAATTTTAGTAGTATGTGGCAGAATGTCCAAAATGGCACATTTCATTCCCACGTCAGAAGAAACCTCAGCCCAAGGGCTAGCTACACTGTTCAGGGACCATATATGGAAACTCCATGGACTCCCTGAATCCATAATCTCAGATCACAGTCCACAGTTTGCTGCGCAAACAATGAAAGAACTAAACCAAATGTTGGGCATCAGCACAGACTTGTCCACAGCATTCCATCCACAAACTGATGGACAAACTGAAAGGATGAATCAGGACTTAGAACAGTTCCTGAGAATCTTTGTAGACCATAGACAAGAAGATTGGTCTGGGTGGCTGTCTATTGCCAAATTCAGCTACAACAATAAAATACAGGCATCCACCAAACAGACCCCATTCTTTGTCAACTATGGCAAACACCCCAGGATGGGAATCGAACCGAGAAGGGAAGGCAGTCACCCAGCAGCATCAGAGTTTGCTCAAAAAATGAAAGAAATTCACGAGGAAACTCAAGCTGCCCTGCTAAAATCACAGGGTGACATGAAACTATATGCAGATAGACACCAATCAGATGCACCAGAATACAAAGTTGGGGATAAAGTCCACACAAACCTCAGACAAAGAAGTGTCCAAAATTGATGTTAATGCAGTAGCACCAGCTGCAAAATGGGAACAAAACTGGCAAAAATGGAAAGGAAAAAAGGGTCTAGACACCCTTACAGAGCAAGGATATGCAGAAGGGCCATGTCAATGCAACATGTGCTTGCATCAATCGCATGATAGAGCACCTCACACTGAAACAATTGAAGACCTCACTCCACCTACCCACCCACTCTCACCCATAATTGAGGAATTAGAGGAGCCATCCATGATAGAGCGCAATGTGCTGAAAGATGACGAAGAAGTTTGAACTTTGTCTGGAAGCCAAATCTTAAAAAGGGGGTACTGTCATGACCAACTGAAAAGCTTCGGCTTTTTCACCAAGTCATTTCGCTTTTATTATTTATTTTCTTCATATTATATAAACATGTGCTGACTAAGTAGGTGCCTATCGCTTGGCGCTTAGATAACACCATAGATAAGATACCAGAGTACAGCAGTGATGACTCATGACTATTACTACACACACAGTTGTCTTACTCATACTGTACTATATTTAGAGTAGGGTTTAGGGTAGTGCACAGACCACCTGTTGTAGTATATAAAGAGTGCAATCCAGCACCCAGAGTCCTCAGTCAAGTTCTCTCGGGTTTCCCCTCCCTCCTCTCCTCCTCCTGTCCTGTTCGCTAGTTGGGGCTCTTAGGCATCATGCTGAGGGAGTCCTGATACGATTAAAGTCAGAAATGCAGATGGAACAGTAAATGCAAAAGGAATGATCATGCATCGGACCAAAATATGCTACATGATTGAGGGACGACAATTTATAAATTGGTTCTGGATCACTAAGCTAGGCAATCAATGGATGATCTTAGGAATACCATGGTTAGAAGAAAATAACCCAATCATCAATTGGCGAGAAAAATCTCTGCAAATTGAAGATCCGGACACATTGCCAAAAGCAATTTGGCAGCTGGCCCTAGACTCTCAGCAATGGGGTGAAGATGACTATTGGATCAGAGTAAAAACATTGGCATCACAGGAACTAGAGCACAGGCTAAAGAAAGATGAACTGTCTACCACACTACCATCAGAATATGAGCAGTGGCACACCATCTTTGACAAAAAGGCATCAGAATGTTTCCCATCTAGTCAACCATGGGATCATGCAATCAACACAAAGGAGGGTTTTGTCCCAAAAGCTAGTAAACTTTATCCCTTATCCATCAAAGAACAAGGGCTGTTAGACGAATGGATTGATGAACAACTCCAGAAAGGATATATTAAACCATCTACATCACCACAGGCATTGCCATTCTTCTTTGTAGCAAAGAAAGAAAGTGGGACACTCTGACCCTGTCAAGATTACCAATATCTGAATGAATGGACCATCAAAAATGCATATCCCCTTCCCCTTGTTTCCGATCTTATGAATAAACTACAAGGTGCCAAGTATTTTACCAAACTAGACCTCCAATGGGGATACAACAATGTTTGCATCAAAGAGGGAGATGAATGGAAAGCAGCCTTCATTACCAATCGAGGGCTCTATGAACCAACAGTCATGTTCTTTGGATTATGCAATTCACCATCAACTTTTCAAACTATGATGAACAAATACTTCAGAGACATGGTCAACAAAGGATGGTTAATCATCTACATGGATGATATGTTAATCTGTGCAGAAACATTGGAACAACTGGAAAAGTGGACAAGATGAGTCTTACAATGGTTACAAGATAATGATCTCTTCCTGAAACTAGAAAAGTGCAAGTTTGCCACACAGGAAGTCGAGTTCCTAGGAATGATCATCACCCCTGGACACATCCAGATGGACCCAATAAAACTAGCAGGAATTGCTGATTGGCCAGTCCCCACCACAGTCAAACAAGTCCAATCATTCCTCAGATTTGGAAACTTCTATCAACACTTCATTGGGAATTTTGCTGCCATTGCTAAACCACTTACCGATCTCACTAAAAAAACTGAACCATTCGACTGGACCACTGAATGGAATGACACCTTTGAGATTCTAAAGAGACGATTTGCATCCATTCCAGTGTTATTGATGCCAGATCCAACTCAACCCTTTATCCTTCAAACTGACGCATCAAATAAGGTGATAGGAGCAGTCCTGAAACAGGCAGATGAAACAGGATCTCTGCACCCCTGTGGATTTATTTCACATGCATTAACACAAACGGAGCAGAATTACCAGATCTATGATCAAGAACTCTTGGCAATCTTTAAGGGATTGATGACCTGGCAACACCTACTACACAGATCACCCCATACCACCATAGTTCATTGTGACCACAAGAATTTGTCCTACTATCGAACTGCCCAACACTTAACACCTAGACAAGCTAGATGGTCATTCCTATTATCAGAATTTGACCTATGCATTGAGCATGTCCCTGGCACAAAGATGTTTGAGGCAGATGCCCTGTCTCAGCACCCTGATCATATGGGAAACAGCAAATTACAAGATGATGTTATAGTCTTGCCTGAGGACCGTTTCATTCATCTTATTGCAGAAGATCTAGTCACAGATATTCAGAAAGCAATGTCAAAAGATGATTTCGGACACATTCTAATCAAGGTTATCACCACACATCGTGGCCCACCAATCAAATCAAATATACAAGATTGGTCTTATACAAATGGCATTGTTCACTATCTTGGCAAAACCTACATCCCTGATCAGGATGGATTACAAACCAAATTGATCAAAGAAACACATGAAGCACAATCATCAGGTCACCCTGGATGATTAAAGACTCTTGAACTCCTTAAACGTGATTACTGGTGGCCCGGAATGTTCAAACACATCAGGGAATGGATTGAAGGATGTGCCCTCTGTCAACAGATGAAGATTAACACACACCCAAATGTACCAGCCCTTCACCTGATTCCATCGAAGGCAACTCGCCCTTTCCAACAAGTGACCCTTGATTTCATCACTGATCTACCCCTTTCTGATGGCTTTGACTTGATCCTGGTCACAGTGGACCATGGTCTTACAAAGGGGGTAATTTTCACACCTTGCAAAAAGACAATTGACACTCTAGGCACTGCAGAACTTTACATCTCTGAAATCTTCAAACAGTTTGGCCTACCTGATGTTTTAATCTCAGATCGAGGCCCACAGTTTTCTGCAAAAGTATTCCAGGAAATACAAAAAGTGTTAGGAATTGACCATAGAATGAGCACAGCCTACCACCCCCAGACAGATGGAGAAACAGAATGAGTCAACCAAGAACTAGAGGTCTATCTCCAGATGTTCTGCACTAATGAACCGCATCTATGGAAACTGCTTCTCCCAATAGCCAAGTTTGCCCACAATAACTGACATCATGACACAATCAAGACTTCCCCATTCAGGCTAATGTATGGAACGGACCCTGTCACACTTCCCACAGCCACAACACGAATGACTACACCAGCAGCTGAGGAACGCCTTCAATTCCTAAGAAAGGCCAGGGAGGAAGCACTAGCAGCACATGAACTAGCAAGACAACTAGTGGCAAGATGATGTAAAGACAAGGCAATACGATTTGAGAAAGGCACCAAAGTATGGCTTGAGAATAGGAACCTCCACATACCATAAAGCTAGCACCAAAACAAGAAGGACCCTTCGAAATTGAACAAGTGATGGGACCAGTGACATACAAATTAAAGCTCCTGAAGCAATGGCGCATTCACCCCATGTTTCATACATCACTCCTTACCCCATATAGGGAAACGACTGCACATGGCCCAAACTATGTGAAACCACCCCCTGATCTCGTAAATGGACAAGAAGAATTCGAGGTTGAAGCAATTCTAGCCCACAGGAAGCAAGGCGCAGGCTACCACTATCTAGTTAAATGGAAAGGCTATGGATCAAATGACAACTCTTGGGAGCCTGCCTGCAATCTTTCAAATGCTACCAACATCCTATCAGAATACCAACAACACTGACACCTTTGAATCATGACTCAATACAGAAACTGCCATGTCCTAAAGCAGAATTACCATTATACAAAACAAAACTGTTCAACACTCTCTCGATACACTATAGTCCTTAAAGAAAAGACTGTCCACACCCGCATACAATACCTCCCTGTCCAACATGCCCCTAAAGCACCAAATCTATCAGAAAAACCTACTCAAACTGTGGCATTGGTCACACAATATTACCACATTTCCCAACTTAATCACAATCATCAGAAGAATCCATCAGGAATAATGCAGATCCCCTGCCGTGCAGTACAACAATACCTCCCTGGATTCTATCAACTACAATTCTCAGTCAACAACCTACCATTCTACAGTACAGGCCCACCGATCTACCAGAATCTTGCAATAAAGAAAACCAATGTTTACAACATGAGCCATGGCAGACTCTTATGCCCAGCAGAATATGAGAAACTCGACAAAATCTCCAAAAAGGCACAAGAAATTGGTGCACAGATCTGGTTATCACACCAAGGAATCACACTCCCAGGAAGACTGATTCTATCCATGGATGATTACACCAATGACCTCTGCTACTTGCTTGACAAATGAAAAAACATTGTACTCGACATCATCAGGTAGATTAGGAAATTCCTCTCCAAACCTGTCACCGACCTTAGTACCTATCAGTTCATGGCTTTGGAAATGTTCATAAGGGAAGATCACAAGCTTCTCACAAACCCTGACATCCTGAATCAAATAGAAATGGATGATTCAGACCTAGATCCAGATTTTGATGAGGACAACTTATAAAGAACAGTCTGTTCAATACCAGCAATCATCTTACTTGCATCAGAAACCATGTTCACTTTCTTCACCCTTGCCACCTACTTTATGGTCCTCACCCTCCTCTCCTGCACTCACTGGTGCATCAATGAGACTGTGGCCACCTGTTACAAATTCGATGGTTTCATGTCACAATGGGTGACATGCGTGATGGACAGGTGCCCATGGTAGCGCCCTAGCTTACATCAGCAGGGCATGAGGATAAGGGGAGGCGAACATGAGGGGGCCATGAGGCGAGGGGTATATAGTTGTAGTCAGAGCCTGAGAACCCCCAGGCTCTTGATAGTCACTGTCGTAGACAGTCCTACAGAGTTTCTTTCTTTCTTTTCTTTGTTCCTCTGGTTGTGTGACTTGGTCTACCGACCTTGTAACATAATCAAGAGCCTACAAGATCACCTCGCACAGGTATTGCCTACCAACTGCGAAATGCAACCGCTATGCCAGCGTCACAGGCAATTTCAAACCTCAGTGCTAATCATGCAAACACTCAAGGCATCGCTGACGCAACAGTCAAAGCCGCTCAGCAGAGCACAACTGTCAACGGATCTGGTATGGAGTCCGTTTCTATTTCATTTTCACAGGTCGCAACGACTCAGGCGACAACACTGTGCACGGTGAGAGTGCCATCCTGCCCTGGGATAGTGGGTCAGGGGGGCTGGCAGCTGGCGCAGCGGAAGAGCGTGGGAAAACACGCGAAGACAACGCAGGGGGGTGCCGTGTATCAAGGATGCACAGTGTCAGGACACCAATCACGTATCGGGGCTAGTTCCCTGAGCACGAGGACACCTGACCGAAGACCCGGGCACCACCTCCCTGTGTCACATGGTGGACAGAAATCGAAGAGCTCTGCGGGGGTGCGGGCCGAACATGCCAAATTGACCCCAAGAGCAGGTGGAAACCCATCTGGCGACATCCCCATAAGGGCGTCTCGGCGGATGAACAGGAATGCTCCTTATGTCAGGTCGGTGTGGGACCTGAGTAAGACGGAGTTTTTATTACAGGGGCTCATTGAGAGCCGTATTGAGGACAAGTGGCGCGCCAGGGAAAACGCCAACTATGCATGGTGGCAAGCATATGAACAATGATGGCTTGCACGACTGGCATGTCAGCCAGTACCCACCAACCACAACATGCACGTGTGTTGGTGGATCGTTCACAAGGCTGCGGAGCGCCGTGGACATGAAGCTGAGGAGACACGCCGTCTTCTTGCCGAAGCCGACAGAGTGGCTTGGGCCAAACAGTCCGATGTGTGGGAGGCACTACTCAGGGAGTGCAAGGAACGTGATAAGGCGATGCGTTTCGAAAGAGAAAAGGCGCAGGCCACACGTGTCCAAGAAAGGGTGCAGAAGGCGCATCAGAATAAGCCGGGGACACCAAAGAATGCAGCAGAGGTCAAGCCTTCAACACCAGCAGTTATCACACCAGGCGGAACCAAGACGGTCCCCAGTTTCAAGTACACGGCCGACGAGCTCATTGGCAGGTTCATCCCAAAAGCCAGTTGGGATAATAAAAGAAGATCTGCAGTGGCGTTATACAAGCAGGTGTACGCCAAGTACGACGAAATGATCAACCAGCTAGAGAACATGCCGGGTGTTCATATTGAGCTGGGCAATCAGGAGGAATTGCTCTACAACCGGGTTCACATGCAGAAGTGTAACAAGTGGATCCGTGACAAAAAGTTGAAGTGGTCCCAGTCCACTTTCATCAATCTGAAGAAAGTCGGAGGACAGGGATTCGACAACGAGCAGAACTTGGTGTTCGAAATCGAGTTGGATTTCCAAGTTCTGGCAAGCTACATCTGGCACACATTTGATTGCACGCAACGCAACTTGGTACTAGTGGGCCATCACTGGCATCTGTCTCAGAAGGCCATGAACAGGTTGGTTCATGCGCTTAACGGGAACATAATGACGGAGGCGTTTATATCGGCCGTCCTTATGCTAGTAACCGCATACATAGCAATATTTGGGACAACGACAGAGAATGCCACCTGGGAAGCTCACTCAGACAATGACCGCCGGAACCAGGTCAGACCATTTGCGGAAGGAATAGGCACAGTGGCAGAAATGCTATTCCGTCCACCCAGAGAGGAGACCACTCCAACCGTTAGGCTGGACATGCCCGACCACTACGAAGGGCAACCGGAGTTGATTGCCAACTGGCTAAGAAGCATGGCAATTTACTTCCACTTGACAAAGCAAAGGACAGTCTCGCGACAGGTGACCATGTCACTTCAGCGCATCAGGGGTGGATCAGCCAACCGTGCAGGGAATTGGGCAGGAGTCAAGCTCCAACAGATATTGGAAAATGTGTTGGAGTGCGAGGAGCGGAAGGCGTTAGGAACCTGGAGAGCAGGAACCACCCTAGCGCAAGAACGGCAAGGGATAGTGTCGTTATTAGATGGAGTGGAGAGCGTCAAACAAGCGGCATTCACACACAAGCCACCTTTCACAAGTTGGCAGGAGTTTGACATGGAAGCCAGGGAATTCTTCCTGATGACCGAAACCCGGGATGACGCAATTCACAAAATCCAGGGTTTACAGCAGGGGAAGCGCAATGTAGAAGATTACATTGTCGACTTCAGAGGATTGGCCCAACTAATGGGCTACAACAAGATTGCACTCATTGCACAATTTAGAAGAGGGTTACATCCTCAACTAGGGCTGAGGATTGTTGAAATGGGAGCGCCGGGAGATGGGACCACTACAGGAGATTTGGACAAGTGGTACATGAAGGCGATGGAATTGAACAAGGCTTGGCGGGATGCCAAGAAGTTTTACAATGTGAATCCAGGGCAAGGGTTGCACCAACCCCAGGCATCAACGGCAAGGACACAGGGTACCCATAACAGGGTTTCACCAACGCCTGCAACTCGGACCGGTGGAGCAACAACGCAAGATCCACCACTGGCAGCAGCAATGACGTCGAGCGCCCGGGACCCCAATGCCATGGATGTAGATAGGAAGAAGAGCACCATCGTGTGCTATAATTGTGGAAAGACGGGACATATTAGCAGAGACTGCAAAAGTCCCAAGAATTGGAAAGGAAAAACCCATGTGCGGGAAATGGGTTGGAAAGAGTGGCTTGATGATGCCACTGAAGATGACAAGAAGGCCATCAGTGAGGCCTTGGGTTTTTGAAGCAGCCAACCGGAAACCATTCCGACCGGAAGGCCTATAGTTCTAGTTCGAATACATGTACCAATAATCATGCAAACCAATCGATTAAGTTAAATTGCATTGATTACAAACTAAGAACACAAAAGTTAAGGAATGAACCCGTTACAACAGGAAAAGATTGCTTGAGGCCCTGGCAGACTCCATGGATGGTGAGGCGCATATGGGAACGACCCATGGCCCAAGCCCTTCAATCCCTCCGGTACTGGAGTCACGACTCCAGGAAGGGGGAGGTAACAGCAAGTCTGGTACAGAGTCTGAATAGCGCAACGGAGGCACAAGCGGCCTGGTACTTAAACCACTTAAGGAATAAACCTAAGCAGGTGATAGGTACCGGGAAAAGACAGTTGAACATACCCATGACGATTACTGATGTCACAATGGGACAGTCCGTTACAATATTGGCTCTGTTGGACTCGGGGTGCACGGGTTTGGGCGTTAACAGGAATTTTGTGAAGCGGAATAATCTCAACACGAGAAAACTCCCCCATCCGATTCCTGTGTACAACGCCGACAGTTCAGAAAATGTCGGTGGGCGATTGTCAGAAATGGTGCAGTTAAAAGTGAAAATCAACACGCACAAGGAGACTTGGGAGTTTGGCGTTTCGAACCTTGGGAAGACGGATCTGTTCCTAGGACATGACTGGTTAAAATTTCACAACCCAGATGTGGATTGGAGTAAGAACGTACTCCAATTCAGTCATTGCCAAGGTGCATGCTATCCAGACTCGAAAGCCCAGGAGCCCGAGGACAAAGACGCTGAGGAGGAGCAAGAAGTAGGCGGTGTGCATTGGGATAAAGGGGATCAGCTGTTGGCGGTACAAAGAGAAGATGTGGACTCGGAATGGATCAGGGCTTATGAGTCTACAGCGACTAAAATTGCCGCAGAAAATAAGATTACTCGGACCCTAGAAGAAATTGTGCCTGAACACTACTTAGGTTACCGGAAGGTCTTCGAGAAACAGACCTTTGATGAATTACCACCACGTTGACCCTGGGATCATGCAATTGAATTGGTACCTGGTGCCAAAATGTTGGATTGCAAAATCTACCCCTTAAGCCGCATGGAGCAGGAGGAGCTCGAGAAGTTCCTCAAAGATAATCTGGAGACAGGATGCATCAGATCAAGCAAGTCAGCAATGGCATCACCATTCTTCTTTGTTAAGAAGAAAGACGGTTCACTTCAGCCAGTGCAGGATTATTGCAAGCTCAATGAAATGACTGTTAAGAACCGGTATCCGTTACCACTCATCTTGGAGCTCATGGATAAACTGTCACATGCAAAAGTCTTCTCTAAGATGGACATCCGGTGGGGATATAACAATGTCCGTATTAAGGAAGGCAATGAGTACAAGGCGGCTTTCCGGACCAATCGGGGGCTCTTCGAACCATTGGTCATGTTCTTTGGCCTCACCAACTCCCCAGCGACCTTCCAAACCATGATGAATGACATCTTCCACGAAGAAATTGCTGAAGGATGGGTGGTAATTTACATGGATGACATTCTAGTGTTCTCTAAGGATCAAAAGAGTCACACAGTTCATGTAAACCGGATACTGGCAAAGTTACAAGAGCACAAGCTGTTGCTGAAGCCGGAGAAGTGCTGGTTTGACAAGTCCACTATTGAGTTCTTGGGATTGATCATTTCCCATGATTCAATCAGTATGGACAAGGCTAAGGTCAAGGCGATTGTCGACTGGCCTGTTCCTACTTGCAAGAAACATGTCCAGCAGTTCCTCAGATTTGTCAACTTCTACCAACGTTTTGTGCAGGGCTTTGCTTCGATCTCAAAACTGTTAACCCTTCTCACCGGCAATAACGAGTGGCAGTGGATGCCCAATCAACAGCAAGCGTTTACCGGTCTCAAGCAGCACATTGCTGAAGAGGTCGTGTTGGCCATTCCAGCTGACAAAGGTCAATTCCGAGTTGAGACCGATGCATCAGACTTTGCCATTGGTGGCATCCTGTCGCAACAGCAGTCCGATGGTTTGTGGCGACCTGTCGCCTTCATTTCTAAATCTCTTAATCCTGCCAAACACAACTACGAGATTTACAATAAGGAAATGTTGGCCGTTATGCATGCCTTTTACGAATGGTCTCACTATCTGAAGGGCACGGCTGTTCCGGTGGAGGTTTTAACAGATCACCAGAATCTCACGTACTTCCGGAAGCCGCAGAACATTAATTGTCAGCAAGCGCACTGGATCTTGGACTTGCAGGAGTTCAATTTTGTCATTAAGCATCGCTCAGGCAAATCTAATAGTAAGGCTGACCTTCTGTCCCGGAGGACAGACCATAAGGGGGGGGAGATTGACAACAAAGGTGTCATTCTTCTCAAAGACAATCTTTTTGTTTGTCTTTATGATGATGACGATGCGTTGACAGAGTTGGAAGAGAAGATTGCCAAGATTAACAAACAGCAATGGGAGTCACAAGTGGTGGAAGGACTCAAAAATGAAGACCCTGACTTCAAGTTGGAACGAGGGATCGTGACATGGAAGGGTCAAATCTATGTCCCAGTCAACCAGAGGGTGCAAGAATCCATTCTCAACATCCATCACGAGTGGGGACATTATGGGATTGACAAAACCTTGGAGGTCATCACATGGAATTACTGGTGGCCACGCATAGCTAGGGATGTCAAGCTGTATGTAACGGGGTGTAGGACATGCCAAACTGTCAAACCAGACAGAACGAAGAGGGCAGCACCACTACGACCCAACAGCGTACCTGGTCAACTGTGGCAAGACGTGTCTGTAGACCTGATGGGACCGTTTCCAGAATCGCAAGGCTTTGATATGATAATGGTAGTCGTGGATCGTTTTACCAAGAAAGCATATTTCTTGCCAACAAATTCCACGATCACATCGTTAGGAGTGGCCAGGCTTTTTCGTGATAACGTGTTCAGGGATCATGGATTACCTCAGAAGGTCATCAGTGACAGGGGATCTCAATTTGTCTCCCAGTTCATGAAGGAACTGTTCTGGTTGTTGGATATTGAGGGAAACCCTTCGACAGCATATCATCCACAGACTGACGGGCAGACAGAACGGGTCAACCAGGAAGTGCACAAGTTTCTTGCAATGTACACAAATGACAAGCAGGATGACTGGAGCGAGCATTTGGCGCTTGCCCAGTTTTGTCATAATGACAGAGAGAACTCGGCCACAGGTTTCACCCCGTTCTATTTGAACAATGGGAAACACCCAAGGAAGTGGAGCGATCCGAAGCTGACCACCAAGGTGGCAGATGTGGAAAAGTTTGTGTATAACGTGTGAGAGGCATGTGATGTAGCGGCGGAAAATCTGGAGAAAGCGGCCAAACGCATGGCCAAACAGTATGACAAGGGAAAACGCCCTGCTAGGGAGTATCAAATTGGTGACAAGGTCTACGTGAACACAGAACATCTTCCACATGTATGAGCATCCAAGAAGCTTGATGGCAAGTTCTATGGACCATACAAGGTGCTGGAAAAAATTGGTTCTGCCGCATACCGACTGGATCTCCCAAAGTCATGGAAGGTATACAATGTTTTCAACGAGGTACTGTTGAAACCGTATATACTGCTGGCTTTCCCAGAACAGAAGCAGAAAGATGAGGAGTTGAACGTGAAGAGAGCAGAGGAGGAAGCGAAAGTACAGGGTGAAGAGTACAAAGTGGAGGAAGTTTTGGACAGTCGCGTACAAGGGCGAGGTATTCAGTACCTTGTCAAGTGGAAAGGTTTTCCTGTCGAGGAGTCCACCTGGGAGCCACTTAAGAATTTGGAGAATGCAGGAGAGGCAATTCAGGAGTTTCACCAGAAACATCCTAATGCTCCTGCCTCTTGCCGACTACCCAGGGACGCATTCCAAAGGTATCAAAATCATACCAGTACACATGTGCCAAAACGACTATTTGGATGGGAGGATGGCAAATTCGAATGTGACTACCGGGAACGCTTGGAGCGTAAATGGCGCAAATGGAAGGGCAATCGAGCAGCACTTTATGCTCTCCCGGATGACAATCCCGACATGGTTCATGTGGAACTGAACCCTTAAGAGGGGGGTAATGTTACGAATTCGATGGTTTCATGTCACAACGGGTGACATGTGTGATGGACAGGCGCCCATGGTAGCGCCCTAGCTTACATCAGCAGGGCATGAGGATAAGGGGAGGCGGACATGAGGGGGCCATGAGGCGAGGGGTATATAGTTGTAGTCAGAGCCTGAGAACCCCCAGGCTCTTGATAGTCACTGTTGTAGACAGTCCTACAGAGTTTCTTTCTTTCTTTTCTTTGTTCCTCTGGTTGTGCAACTTGGTCTACCGACCTTGTAACACCACCCTTTCGCCCTTCCTTGCTGTCCCAGACCTCCTGCTCAAGGTCTTCATCAAAAACACCACCATTGTCCACTTTGAAGACAATGACCTTCATGTCCACCTGGCCAATCTGCTTCCCCAGGTACACCCTGATGACCACCACCTTCCCCACTTTGCCCAATTCATCAAAAGAAACACCACACTCACCATCATTGCTGATGCCCTCTCTGCCACCACCTGCGCTATCACCAACCTTTCCTCTGCCACCAACAACCTTGCTGCTCTCACCCTCACCATCAACCCACATGAAATGACCTACAAGGAACGCAATTCCTTTCTACGGAATGCTCAGAACTTACACTGAGCTGCTGAAGCTCTCGAATGGAAGGTGGAAATGTTGACAAAAGAACTTGACAATGCTGTCAAATGGGTGGAATCCAGGACAGACCATGGTTGGACAACCTCTAGCTGGTAGAAGTTGGTGACTTCTTGCATACAAAGGGGGTAATGTTACAATTCTCTTTTCCCTTTGTTAATGGACTACATTCACTTGTTACAAATCCATAGTTACACTTGGGATGTTATCTCCTTTCATAGCTACCTTCACCTTTCCTTTCTCAGATAGCTATACCTTTTCCCCTTATGATTCTATTGTTCTCTAAATGTATATAAACCCCTCTCATGTACCATAGTTCTTTAGTTCCAACTTAGTCAAATCATATCTGCAACTTGAATGCTCTTTGCTTGTTGTCTCAACTGCTCTCCTTGCTCTCTCTCTAAGCCTTCATCATCAACAGACTTAGTGCCTAGAACCCTTGTCCAGTGGCTGGGAACAGACCAAGACTCTGTTTGTTGCTGTAGACTTGGACACTGAATGATGTTGTGGACATCGACTGTAACACTCCTTATATGCATTTTGGAACCCTAGCTTACATACATACACATTATACTACCAATGGAGTAACTATGAGACTATGTACACACAGCTATTGCTGTGTAAGAGCTATACAAATGCAGTGCGATTGCTGTACAATTCCTTGCACAGCAGATGACTGAGCATTGCTGCACATGGCTGTGGATGAGGTCATTCTGTACCTTATCTTATTATATTCCTTCTATAATGTTCTATATGATATCATAAACTTCTTTATGACTTCATAATCTACTGATAGTTATCTTAATGATGTCATCTCTATCAATAGATGTTCTAGACCCATGAATATAATAACAGTTAAATATGAAACACATTAATTATTCACTATTAATTCATTATCCTGCTCATATCTAATCCATTAATCATTATCTAATCTCTAATCAACGATTATATAATACTAGATAAGATAAGATAAGATAAGAAGTGAAACGGATGTGTATTAAGTGAAATACATTTACTATGTATCTTTTAACAGAAATGAATTCTCATTGACTATAAACAACAATGTTACAACATGACTCATGCAAGGCATGCTGCCATCATGGCATTGATCTCATCCAGAGATTATCTAATATCTGACTTCTGACTTGACCTCTGTGACCTCAAGTCAGGTTGAACACTGATTGCAACTACTATAAGTATTGCCAATGGGACGCAGCTAACTAAGTGCCTCAATATGATCTACCAAACAGGGTCCATCTTTTAGCGACTTGCCCACATGCTGGGCACTTGGTCTTGCCAGGCTCAATTTTCGGCCAACGAGTCTGATCAAAAGGAATTGCGAGCGATTTGGCTCCCGCGCTAGGCGCACGCTCGTCTGTCGGCTCGGATCTGTTGAGCCCCATTAGCCCAATGCCCAGCAGGCAAATATCAGTAAAAACTCACGCTCTTCCGCTCCTCTCCTTGATGTCATCCTCACACGCTTCGACTTCACACCACGGCATAACCACGATAGACTTGTTGTCCAGTGTGGGTACCACGTCTTCCCACCTCATCACTGGAACAACGCGGGAATCATAAGCATTCTTGGCACGGGTAAACATATCCTTCTGAATCGTGTCAAGTAGAGATTGGACCGCCGTTTCGACCCCGGAGAGTGGAATAGCATTCTTGATACCCGTGTCTCTACGAATGGTGAGAGTTTGGGAATTGGCAAGATCATTGGGACCAATTTCGAGTCGAAGCGGAACGCCCTGTAATTCGTCACAAACACGTCAAAGGGGGTGCGAAAATCTAACCTTTTGTTCCCAATCGTTGAACTTGTAACCCGGCGTATATCCATCCCTCAAATCGGCTTTGGCCCTGATTCCAGCCTTGCTCAACCTGGCTGCAAGTTCTTCACAGGATTCATTGATCCCCTTCCTAGCTTCGTCTGACGTACGTGCAGTAATCCCACAAGGGATGACAATGACCTGAATTGAAGCCACTCTCGGAGGAAGGACTAAGCCCTGATTGTCGCCATGAACCATAACCATCACCCCAATCGCACGAGTACTGAGCCCCCACGAGTTTTGCCAAACGTGTAACTTGCCCTGGTTCGTTGGGTCGTTCGGATCTTCTACAACGATGTTGAACATCTCTGCTCTAGAAAAGTTCTGCCCAAGGCAATGAGACGTGGCGCCCTGAATACCGCGCCCAGAAGTGGGTATGAACCCTTCTAAGGTGGTGGTATAGAGACCACCAGCAAATTTTTCCTTTTCGGACTTGATGCCAGGGATGACCGGTACAGCGAGGAGGTTCTCGTACACTTGCCGATAGAGATCGAGGATTTCTAACACTTCCGCATCGGCTTCGGCTTTAGTGAGGTGTGCTGTGTGGCCTTCTTGCCATAGAAACTCTCGAGTTCGTAGGAACGGTTCTGTCAAATTACGTCAGAAAAGAACATGAAATATATGAGGCAAGGATGTACGTGGGTTCTTGAACTCCCATCGAACGACGCTGTTCCACTGGTTAAGTTTGAGGGGAAGATCCCGATGGCTCTTGATCCATTTAGCATAGTCTGTGCACAGGTAGGTACAACTAACGCATGTTAGGAGATTAAAGCCTTACAAGGATACATTGCAGTTTCTGAGGTTGGACGGATTGCAATTGGTTCTTCCAAATCTGAGTTTCCACTGTTATTCACCATAAGTCGGACACGACGGCAGAGTAGATGTTAATACGAACGCCCGCGTGACCCAAGCAACTTCTGGAGAAAACCCTTCGATGTGATCTTTCTCCCGTTCCAGGACTTTGGATGACACAAACATGGGGAAGTAGGCGTTTTGCACACCAAGACCTTTAATCTTATCATCAAACCAATCTAAGCGATTGTTAAAAACAATCCAGGAGGCCGGTTATTACAACGTACGTTGGATCTCTTCCCAAATGCTGTAGGACCAAGGTTTGAGGATATAACAGCCGGAGACACTATAGTAATCTAGCATGTCTGCTTTGATCAACACCTAAGACATCAAAGTCAGTACAAATACAGGGGTCGTCATTGGAACTGGCTGACATTGGTATACCATGAAGCAAAGTCTACTTCTTTCTTGACTCCGATGGCAATTTGAACTGCACCATCTATTTTGGCGTCTTCCTTTTCCTTTGTTGATGCAGCTCCTCCAGCGGTAGGGCCAGGGACAATACCACTAGTTGATTCAGTAAAATCAATGAGTTGGATCTTGGTCTCGGAAGTTTCTAGGCTGCGGAGGTAAGCCAGGATATCTTTTCCCTTGAGGAACACGGTAGAGGACGAAGAAGAAGCGTGGATGGCATAGATGGTATCCGAGTCGATCGAGGCATCGACCACTGAAGTAACACGGGAAAAGTTTTTCTCTGTTAATGCAAGTGGAGAGACTACGCGACGTCAGCGTAAGACAAGTCAGATTGTTGCAAATCGTACGTGAATCCTTATCTAGAGAGAAGAACTGGGTGAGGAGATCTTCAGATGCGAGACGCAGCTCCTTAAGATTAAGCTTTTTTCCGAGAGCAGTGGAGGTTGTTTCCGTGTTCTCATGTGCAATGACGATAACAGGGACTGTGGCAGCGGTCTTTGCGGTCTTTGGTTTGTATACAAGGGTTTTCAGCAAGCTGAAGGACGTAGGAGTAGAAGCGGCTCCGAGAAGGGCATCTTTCCAGCTTGCCGGAGAGCTGGTCTTACCGTGCTCTACTGAGGCGATCGGTGTAATGGATAGGGAAGAGAGTGAGGCTGTGATAACATCCATTCTGGGGAACCTTGTCGCTGTTGTTGAAAAAGATGAGCAGAAGTGATTGGAGAGAAATAACGGAGGTGACTTGAGTGTTATGACTCTTATCTGATGGCCATAACCAGAAACGGACTGCAAGGCTCTGAGCATCCGGTTACTCAGGCTCTCAATGCTGGCAGCAACGACGAACTGTTTGGATTTTCGTTCAGATGTGTAAATTTTTATCTTAGCGAGATATTATGGCAGCAGCGATGTGGACACTGGACTTTCTACTCTGACCCTCCCGCCTACGCGCTTGACTCTTCGCGCATTGTGAATTTAACCACACCTCATCCTCGGTTAGAAGATTGGCCAGGCACCTCATATTATTCATAAGTACATGAAGATGATTCCTAAATTTCCCGCGGCCAGGTTCGACTCAAAAAGGTCCACGTAGTGCGCCAGCATTGCTCTCATCCCCCACCATGGCTACCGTTCCCCATTTCATGACTTTGGCAGACCTAACTGGCCCTCAAATCAGACGGCTGATATTGCATTCTCATAAACTCAAGCAGCAGTCACTCCCATGGCTGCAACCCAAAGGCTCTATACCATCCAAGCAACTCGCTCGACTCACACTCCCATCGCAGTCTCTTTTCAATAAAACCATTGCATTGTTGTTTTCAAAACGCAGTACGCGCACTCGTGTGTCTGCAGAAACTAGTACCAGCCTGCTGGGTGGGCGTGCTCTTTTCTTGGGTCAGGAAGATATTCAGCTCGGAGTAAACGAGAGCCTGCGCGATACTGCTCGAGTGATCGGCGGGATGTGTCAAGGCATTTTTGCCCGCGTAGGCGAGCATGCAGAAATAGAGGTAGGCAGAACTAGATTGCACTTCCTTTTCTAAGCCGCTCACTCCGTCGATAAGGAACTTGCCAAATATTCTCCGGTGCCAGTCTGCAACGCTCTCTCTTCTCTTTGGCACCCGACTCAGATTTTGGCGGACTTGCTCACACTGCACGAGCATGCCCACCTTCTCGATGCGGCGTCAGTGGAAACCACCGCTACTGCGACCCAAGGCAAACGATCTGCCATCAAGCATCTGCCTGAGTTACGTCCTTTGACCGTCGCGTACGTTGGCGACTCGGCAAATGTGTTGCATGACATGCTTGTGACGTATCCTCGTCTCGGGCACAAGCTCCGAGTAGCTAGCCCGGAAAAATACAGAGCACCGCAAGCTGTATGGGATCGCGTTGTGGAGCTAGAGTGCGACAAGGGAATATGGTGGGGCGCGGATCCGAAAGAAGCAGTCCACGGTGCAGACGTGGTTGTGACCGACACATGGTTTGCCTTCCTCAAAAGTATGAGTTTTCGGCACTGATCCGTGCGCGTCATCAGGATATCCATGGGCCAAGAAGCTGAGAAAGAGGAAAGGCTACGCGCCTTCCAAGGATATCAGGTGACAGAGCAGTTGTGTCGTGAGGGTGGTGCAAATAAGGACTGGAAGTTCCTTCACTGCTTACCTCGCAAGCAACATGAGGTCGACGATGAGGTGGGTGACATGCTAGCACAGAGGTGATATTGCTAATGGACCTGACAGGTATTCTATGGACCTCGTTCACTCGTCTTCCCCGAGGCAGACAACCGCAAATGGACTATCATGGCTGTCTTTGAGTACGTAATCTCTGCCGTGGTGAAATACACAGGCTGAGTCATCACACTTTTTCTCAGCATGTACTTTGGTAAATGGAATGTTCCTGAGGGCGAATCGGCGAAGGATCACGAAGAGGAATAAAGATGTAGTGTATATTTGCGAAAATTTATAGATAGACCGAATGCCGGCAGCCAGTAACCCACGTTCGTTTACATTTAAGTAATACTTGCTATTCCACGCGTCACGCTGCTCGCATGTTGGTTCACATCTTTGATGCGTTTGTACTGGCTCTCTTCCTGAGTGTGCATGGCTTCCGAAAAAAGTCACTTTCTCCAGATGGGGCTCTGACTGCATTTGTCGTCGGCTTCGGCATCATGTCATCGGCCGTAAAAGCGTTTGGAGTAGGCCTTATCGTCCTCTATCTCGTGGGTAGCAGGGCCACGAAATGTGAGCTTTGTATGCTATCTGATGCCGTAAGCGCTAATGACCGCAAAGACGGCAAGAAGCAAAAGGCGCGACTAGAAGAGGGATACCACGAAGCAGGGTATCGGACAGGCTGGCAAGTGCTATGTAACAGCTTTGTCGCATTTGTCGGCGCTGCGCTCTGGGACGCGTATTTTGTCCCTCAAAGCATTCACGCGCTTGTAGGGCGGAGTGTCGGGCTGAGAGCACCAAGCGATATGCCCGTCTATGCTCGGGGCTCCTGGTGCCCGACAGATGGAAATATGGGGGGCGGACTGAGCCGCATGATATTCTATGCTATACTGGGGCAGCTGGGATGCTGTCTGGGGGACACGCTGGCATCAGAGCTGGGAATACTATCGCAGACGCGTCCACGGCTGATAACGACACTGCAAGCTGTCCCGCCTGGGACAAACGGTGCGATAACGCCGGCGGGAACGGCATGGTCTATAATAGGAGGAATGTTGGTGGGAAGTGCGATGGGGATGAGCATGAAAGTGGAGAACGGGTTGTGTGGGTGGGATATGGTGTGGGGGAGCATGTGGTGGGGGGGCGTGGCGGGAGGAATGGGGAGCATGATTGACTCCGTGTTGGGGGCGACGGTGCAGGTGACGGTGTATGACGATGAGCAGGGCCGGGTAGGAACGGGGAGGGCGCGAATCGGCGGACGGGACGTGCTGACTAACAGCCAAGTGAATCTGATCTCAAGCACAGTGGCGGCGCTTCTGATCGGGTGGCTGACGTCACAATAAATACCACTTGTAACCCGCTCTTTCCTCCCTCAATGTCCCACGACAGGCGAGAGGTTGCAAACCCACTGCTTTTCGAATGCGCCTGGGAGGTCGCAAACAAGGTCGGCGGAATTTACACCGTCATCAAAACAAAGGTCCCTGTCACTGTCGCAGAGTATGGTGACAGATATTGCCTCATCGGACCCCTCTCCTACAAGACCGCCCCCATGGAGGTCGATCAGGAAGACCCTGCAGATCCACACATCGCTGCTACTCTAGACGCTATGCGCGATCGCGGCGTCAAGTCCCTCTACGGCCGTTGGCTCATCGAGGGCGCACCCCACGTTCTGCTCTTCGACACCGGCAGCCAATACAGCAAAGTCGACGAGTGGAAGGGCGATCTCTGGAATCTCGCTGGTATCCCCAGCCCCCCAAACGACCTTGAGACTAACGATGCTATCGTCTTTGGTTACATCGTCGCCTGGTTCCTAGGCGAGGTCCGTAGATTATTTTTTTCCATTCTTCTCACGGTTATTTTTACTCATCATCTACTAGTATGTGCAACGGCAGCGCACAACAGCCGTCATTGCCCACTTCCATGAGTGGCAGGCAGGCGTCGCCATTCCGCTCTGCAGAAAGAGGCATATCGACATCACCACTGTTTTCACAACCCACGCTACTCTGCTCGGCCGATACCTATGCGCCGGCTCCGTGGACTTTTACAACAACCTCCAGTACTTTGACGTCGATCACGAGGCGGGCAAGCGCGGCATATATCACCGCTACTGTATAGAGCGGTCTGCAACACATTGCGCCGACGTCTTCACCACCGTTTCTCACATCACAGCATATGAAAGTGAGCATCTACTGAAGAGGAAACCAGACGGCGTCCTGCCCAATGGCCTCAATGTCGTCAAATTTCAAGCCATGCACGAGTTCCAGAATCTCCATGCCACCAGCAAAGCTAAGATTCACGAGTTTGTACGCGGTCATTTCTACGGTCACTACGATTTCGACCTGGAGAACACTCTCTACGTGAGTATGTTCTGTGCTTCTCAACAAATATTGATTTCCCTTCCAGTTCTTTACCGCCGGACGCTACGAGTACCGCAACAAGGGCGTGGATATGTTCATTGAAGCCATGGCTCGTAAGTACCGCTATATTCATGCAACAGGCCTGTTAACCTGCTTCAAGGCCTAAATTATCGGTTACAGAAGGCTGGCACGTCCACCACCGTAGTTGCATTCATCATCATGCCTGCGGCAACTCATTCCTACACAGTAGAAGCCCTCAAGGGTCAAGCCGTGATTAAGCAACTTCGGGATACAGTAACAGAGATCCAAAATCGAATTGGTGCAAGAATATTTGACCACGCTGCCAGATTTCATGGGTAAGTCAACAGCCCTCCTTGCTATGTCGACTGAGCGACTTGTAGAGAAAAAAAGACTGCTCTTACTCCAAGTGAGCTCTTGTCAGAAGAGGATCAAATTTTGCTCAAGAGGCGTATATTCGCTCTCAAACGCAATGCATTACCCCCGATCGTAACTCATAACATGGCCGACGACGCCAATGATCCCATCCTAAACCAGATTCGCCGCGTGAAATTGTTCAATGCTGGTCACGACCGGGTCAAAATCATATTCCATCCTGATTTCCTTAACAGCAACAATCCCATTTTGGGATTAGATTATGAAGAATTCGTTCGCGGCTGTCACTTGGGCGTCTTCCCAAGCTACTATGAACCGTGGGGTTACACGCCAGCTGAATGCACCGTAGTATGTTTGCATACAAGTCACCGTGGAAGTACAAGGGATGACACTCTCTTAGATGGGTATACCCTCAGTCACCACCAACTTGTCTGGTTTCGGTTGTTTCATGCAGGACCTGATAGAAAATCCCGAAGACGAAGGATGTTACATTGTTGATCGTCGGATGAAATCTGTCGAAGACTCGGTCAACCAGCTAACAAATCATATGTTTAGCTTCGCACAAAAAACACGCCGCCAACGCATCAATCAACGGAATCGCGTTGAAAGACTAAGTCCTCTGCTCGATTGGAAGAACCTTGGCATTGAATATAGCAAGGCGCGCCAATTAGCTTTGAGGCGGGCTTATCCGGATGCATTTACGGGTGATGGTACAGACGGTGAAGAGGAGAGCTTGGATTTCTTTGGTGGCGTTGAAAGGATGCCTCCTGCAAGCGTTCCACCAAGTCCGAGGTTGCGCGGTGTAGCTACCCCGGGCGATATGGGGACTTTGACAGAAGATGTAAGCTCTGATTCTCGTGATTGGTATCTTAGCGGCTGACTTGAACAGATGGAGAAATTGCGAACAAGCGATTACCGCGGTTATCAGTGGCCTGAAGAAGATGACGATTCGTACCCATTGTGCGTACCCTTACGTATTACCAATGCTCAATGAAGCCTTACATACAATCTTTCCAGCCCATTGGTGATGAAAGTCCGATCCAGGTCGAATTCAGTCATGAGTGGAGCTAGTACACCAGGTGGTGGCACCTTCAGGAGTCTAAGCGAAGGAGACTTGCAACGGGCTGATGCGGCACTTAGCCAAGTGAATGGTCATGCAAAATAAGCTGAATACAACAGTGGTAGAATCTCTCTTAGAATGCGCCCAGTTTTTCAACATGTAAATCTATTACCACGCTTCGACAACTGAATAATAGACTTGTAGTTTAACCTATATCATATTGTCCAAAAAATTTAGCAACAGCCTGTTGGACATATTATGTGATGTTAGTTGAGGGAGGTGGAAACGACGTGGGATCTGGGATCATTGATATTGATGGTTCCCTTGCCGGCGCAAAACGGTGCACGACGGCCGGGATCATATCCCCGGTTACATCTGTAGCAGAATACCTGGCTTTGCCAAATCAGATGATTCCCCTAGCGTTCGGTATCTTTGTATCCTGGAATGTCAACGTACTAATAACTGCTTGCGGCATGGCGATACAAAGGAAAAGCAAGTCTACCATCGAGAGTGCGGCCAGTTGTCGGACATGATGCATGAAACGGCGCAAGCGGTGTGACGTCCCCAGTGCAATGGTACTACCATAGTTTACTACGTAGTTACTCAGACGGTCTGCAGACCAACATTCCAGACCTCAAGCTCCTTTTCAACACGTACTATCCACTCTCTCGCCTCCCTCCCCACCTCGCCTCCTTCGTTGGCTCCTCCAAATCCAACCATCAGCTCTGCCCGACTACGTATCAGTGTCTCCTTGCCAAGCCGCAACCTCCCTGGTCCAGACGGAGGATAGACGCCTCTCCGCTTATTTATCTCCAAATACAGCGGGACAGGTTCATCCACACACAGCAACTTTCCCAGTTCTGCAAGTACAAGGCCGCGTACAGGATGACCGGGCACCAGCACGCTGGCGACACCCGTGCTTGTTCGCAAGGTTGCACGGATCGCGTCATCCAGCCTTTGCTGTGCCTCTTCAGCACGCTTCTTTTCGTCTGTATTCAGATGGTTGGCCTTTTTCTCTTCTGTTTGCTGGAGGGTGGCAATCGCAGCGCGCGGACTCAAGGGATCTTGCTCTGATGGTACTGCGGCGAAGGCAACATCTAGGTCTACGAGATTCTCGACAAGCAAAGCTGAATGAAGCCTTGACAATGCTAACAGAGGATGAGCACCAGGGGCGAACCCAGCTGATGTCAAGATGCCAATCAAGTTCGAAGTGATGCGTATCGCTCTTTCGGGATCTGCGATCTTACTAGTGAAGCTTTGGATCCAGGCAACTTACACACCTTTATACTGCAGTTCCTTTGATTTCGCCAGTCCCTCATTGGATAGGGCAATAGCGTCAACTATCTCTGCTGTGATATTTGTATCATATGATGCTTGGCAGACACTACAGCCAGTTTGAGCTGTCCCTGAAGTTTACTCATCAGATACTTCCAAACGTCCATAGGACAACACCTTACCCTCCTTGGGAATCTCGCAGAGCCCATCACACGCCTTTGTAGAGGGATCCTTTTTCGTAGGGCATAGTAATGCCTCGCGGGGATCTACGACGCGCGTAGAGGGCATACAGAGCGAGCATTTGCAAACGAAGCAATAGGTCTCCTCCAAAGTTATTCTTCTTTCCTCAGATGGGAGTGTAGTATCAATATATGAAGTGAGCAACTGAAGAAATGAAACTATTAGCGTAAGCTCGATGGTCTTCAAATTACGGCGTACCTCTTCGCCAGAATTAATTTCTTTGATCGCTACGACATGTAAAAGGGGCTCTTGCACTCTAGAATCGGCAGATGTTCGAGGGAAGACAATCACAACGTTAGGATCACATGAATGATTCAATAATGCAATTGGTGGTGATACGCAGACTCCGATAGGCGATAAAGAAGGTGTAGTCAACGCCATAGTATTTGTCGTAAACTGGAAAACAATTGCGGCTTTCGAAAAGTTGGATTGTTTTGGCTTACCCGAGATATGAGGTCCACAAGGTCGGCGATGGATGTTAACCCATATTCCATCATATCCTTTGGTGAAGATAGGTCGAGGTAACGCACGAGTGCGTGTGCGAGATGTGTATGCATCTCGTACGCTGACGGTTGCAAAGACGTTCGATCTAAAATGGATTGAAGTGAGATATATTGGTGCATTGGGAAATACATACGAGATTGCATTGCATCAATTTCCTTATTCTGGAAGACTGTTTATTAGGCTATTTTCCCTCAGAATGGGATCAAAGCATACAAAAAGGTCTTGACCACTGGAAAACTTTTTTCGCCATAGTATACGCGCCAGACATCGGACCGCATCGCTCGGAATTGCTACTTGGGACGAAGGCGCCGCTTCGGCCCATGATAGAAGCGCTGCACACTCGTGCCTATGTGAACGCCAGTCTCGGTTTTGACAAGCCTTTTTTAATTGTCGCATCAGTGAATATGCGTATGCATTTACAACAACATACAGCATTGCAATAGTAAACAGCCTTACACCTTGTGCATCGTTTGAGATCACCGCTTTCTGCAGGAGGAGAAGTGCATGCAGAACAATGTTTTGAGAGGTTGGAAACGGACAGTGCGAATATCTTTGGCTTGACAATGATTATAATATCACCTTCAGAAAGTCGTCATCCTGTGTTCGCAGAGCGGGTTGAGCCAAAAGCCAGCCCTAGAAAGCAGTATACCTGGACAATATTGCTTCTGACTGAAGACGCCCCGTCCGCGCAACGAATCTTCGGTCGAGGCGTGAATCTCAAAATGAGGCGCGGGCCAAGCCGAGTAGAGTCCTTCCAACTCCAACTCCCTCGCGGTGTTATTCAGCGCCGCACTGCTCTTGTCTACGCTCCGAGAGGTGTATGGCTTCTTTTGTTCCTTCGCGCGGCGCGTTTGTTGAAGTTCGGCAAAATCGGACATGATAGAATAAGACACGTCCTGTCAGTGGGCTAGAACACTTGGCAACAGAGGGAATTCCAGTCAGATCTTACTAACAATCCGTCATAAAGATATTTAAAATAACAGAAACAGCTCTGAATTCAGTATATTTTTGTTGGCAAGGCAAGGCACAGCAAGAGGTTGCTGTATCAGACGGACCATCGCAAAACCCTTGACATATCAGATGCTGCACTCTAAGCTCCAAGTATCATCGTCATACACTTATAATGGATGCTACAGGATTTTCGAGGGAGTTCAGGTCGCAGGTCGCCCTCACCATTCCGGCTCTCTCAACACACCAGAGTCAATTTCCATAGTTGTTATCCCCCTGACATGAGCGCAGCCCGGAATCTATCGTTATCGCTAGTCGAACATCCCATTCATGGCTTCAGGACATACGGCGCATATGGACCTTCGACGTCTGCGACGTCCATAACATCGACACTGAACGACACCGAATCGGTTGACAGTGGTGACATGGTCTGTAACCGCCTCTTTCTCTGATTTTTCATTGACGACCATAGGTCGTTGCGTCGAGCGAAAAACCAATGTATGCCCTTCCTTCAGTCCATACGCTTGCATCAGCATGTAAAAGAGACGCGGGCCTCACGCCCTTTACAGCCGTGACCGTCGATAGCGTGTGCAGCCAAGATTCCTGGACAGAGGAAGAGGAGGCATACACAGACTCTGCACAAGGGGCTGTCCACTTTCGCGGTAATACCCGTCGGTTTGTGCTCGCGCTCAGCCCTGGCGTAAAGTTCACCTTTTCATCAGAATCCGCATCCGCTCCACCATCAGCTACAGGTACGTTCGTTGCAGTTTCCGAATACTCCCTGTTGCAGTATCCGAGGAAGGGACAGAAGCAGAACTGTCACTGCCGCCACCACCAGCTGCCGAACTGAGCCCAGCTGATCTAGAGGTGTTACCTAGGAGCATGATGGAAACTGAAGTCCCCGTCGCACCCCCCGTCATACCCGACGCATCGAAATCGAATGGCGAAACACCAGTGGAGACTCAAGCTCCCTTGATTGAGCGACGCATAATGAAACGGTCGCCTTCAATGGCGAAAAAACTGAGATCCTCTCGCGTGTAAATATCACTTTATTTTCAAGGGATAAACACTCCACGGCGGTACAAGCTACGCTCCCTGACCAGCAAAGAGAGGCTCACCATAAGCATTCAGTATTACGATCCTCTCCACGCGAGTCTGACTTTATCCTTGACATCAGAAATAACCGAGAATCCATCGCATCGACGGAAGCATCGGAAGACATTCTTACGCCCAGGCAATATGACACTGTCCCACAGCAAGAGTCATCGACGCCAATTTTTCCAAGCCGGACAACGTCACTCGTTTATGGCATGTATTTGCAATCACGACAGTCTGTTGCCTGCCATTGCAGTCAGCCCTACTACGTTGGGAAGATAAGCTACTGGGCTCTTGCCATCACATTTGACAAGGTGATGGACTGGGGGGTTGATCTTTATGCACCTTTTGAATACGACATAGACATGGAATTGATTGGAATCGCCATCTGATATTCTGCTTCTTTACTGCTCTTAGCACTGGCTATTCTATTCTGTGTTTCTATGCAACAGGGGGTCCCTGACGATGGACATCAAAGTCTGCTAAAGACCTAGGCGACCGAGATCAGATTGACGCGTCGACTCAACGGCGTTGAACTTTCTGAATTGAGTCAATAATTCAGATTCAGACTCTATTAGGAGTCTGCTCGAGTTTCTCTCACCTGAGACATGGGAAAGTCAAGAGGAAAAAAACGCAAAGCTCATGAAGCCATAATCGCAACTTCTATACAGGGCGTAGATCTTCCGCATGGATGGATGCAGCAGCTTTTGGCACTTGGGCCCGACCTCGCTTATGTTCTTGCAGCACTTGCCAACGCTGGGAACATCAGTGCCTCTCAGATAAAGAAAGCCAGAATAGGCCTGCCATCCTTCTCAGCCGCAAAATGGACCGAAGTCGCGCCCCGATTTGGTCTTTCTGATGATCTTTCCATGGCCAATTTCGACTCCTACCGAATTAATCCTGTTCTTCTCCCCCCATCTTTTCATGTGACTATTGCCGAGGCAGCATGGCGCATCCAAGACGTCTATCAAGAACGAATTTCTCAGGAGAGGGAAGAGGTGCGAGTTAGAGCCTTTGATGCAGTATGTCCAACTGTAGAAGAATGTTTTCGTGCTCAGATTACACCAAGTACCTTATCCCAATTATTGGATTATTTCACGGTCGGATTATTGATAAGCCGGAGCACTCAATGACGTCGACCGCCTACTCTAGTGGAGGTGAGATTGAGCACGAGGTGGGTCTATTGCTCAATATATGCCGACTTTCTGACATGACATAGCTATTCATGATTGGGGGTATTATTTTCTTCGTAATCGAACTGAAGCTGGGTTACGAAGGACAGGACAATGTTGCACAACTATTCCTTGAACTACTTTGTAAGCCTCAATTCTTGTACTTGAGTGATGCTGAGTTTGTATGCAGCGGCCGCCGAAATGAACAAGAAAGTCAAATTTGAAGGCCTGCGTGTTCATGGTTTGCTTACTGACCTCCAAGCCTTTCATTTTTACTCGTATGATCCAACCCGAAAGAAGTTTGCTTTTGACGAGACGCTGCAAGCAAGCGGCGCAAGAGAAGCGTTCATTACAGATATGATACACGGCACGTGGTTTTCCCATTCAGGTTTCTGAGGGCTAATTTTCTTCTGCAGTGACAAATAAAGTATTTACCGTCATTCTATCTGCCTATGTGGAAGGTCTCGCTGCCTCTATCAAAGCAAGTCATGAGAGGCCGCCCAAGTCACCTGTTAGTCTGCTGTTCTCGAACCTTACGGCAAAATCTCTAATGCCTCCCAAGACTGGTTCCTCACCTGTTCAGCAACTGTTGCGCAATCACACCAATGTCAATGTAAGAACAAAACAAGTCATGCTCGTGACACTGACAGTCTTGTAAGACTTCTGGCTCACAGACCAACTGTGGTCCTCGTAAATCGACTGAACAATGGGAACATGCGCTTATCTATGCGATGCAATGTCTGGAAAAATTCAAGAAGCCAGTTCATACTATTGAAGATATTGAAAACCAGTCTCGCGAAGCAATTGAATTGTTAACGAACAGGCAATTTCACACTGTTCTCCTTTTATAAAGCCTAATGCTGTTCTAGTGTCCATTCTATCCCGCGTGTTTCTTACTATTCAGGAAAGGCAGACCCAGCGGCCAAAAGTGAACTGAAGAAACTGGCTTGTCGCATTGTTGATGCAGAATATATGACAATGGTTGGGACTTCTGAACAACATATCCCCACAACAGACAGTGGATAAAATGTTCGTACAGTCAAATCGAAGATGTAAATATAAATCGTGTCCGCTATCAACAACAATACCCAACCGGAGCCTATTGTAAACAGGTTAGAGTATTCTCCGAATGTTACGAGGGGTACTAGTAGTATATTTCCTGAATCCATGAACAAGAACTATTATAAACAATTCTAGAGTTACGAAGAATGGTGTCGCATTGGAAGGAGATTACAACAAGATTGGAGCGCAAATGAAGCTTAACGCGTAGACATATTAGCGCCCATCCCAGATTGTTCTCTTTCGCACTCATCTTAATGTCATACCCTTCGACCTCCACCATTCTTCGCGCGCGAATTTCGAGGTCTATGTATACCAATGGTATATGAGGGACGTCACGGAGAAGAATAGGCGTGGAATCTGATGATGATGAATACCCAAAAAATAATAGTGCATTGACCCTGAGACCTATTTGTGCTTTCTCCCATTTCGGGCCGCTGTCTGGAAGAAAACGTCGAAACTGTGACTTTAGAATAGAGGGACTAAGCTTTGAGAAAGGTTGGGCCACCAAAGTCGGTATCTGCCCCAATCTCTGCAATCGATCCACTGCTAGTCCCAGTATCTGACGAGGTAACGATATGTGAAAGTTTGGCATTCAACCTATGCAGGCGAGCTGCTTCAGCGACTGCATACATACCTGTCTCTCACTTTTTTGCGCGATGGGCGCGCTTGAAGCTTGACTAGTGACTTTTGATCGCTTCCACTCTTGGGCAACATCCACTCTGGTCACTTACGCTCAGATGGCACCTTTGACATATGGTGAGTCTCCTGCATGACCATCACACATCAGTTTGCCGGGCTTATCCCAATTGCACTGTCATGATTTGCTGGCGATGGTGCGTCGGCCATTTCCCTCGCTGCCCTTCAGAGCCTTACATATGAAAAACACCAGCTTCAGCTCTCGGTACTACTTTCTCTTTCAGAAGGCTACTTTCCAGATCTTTCTCCTTTGGTTTCTCTATTTTCCATGCCTTTACTTTCACACCCAACGCTTTATTTGAGTTTGAGCTTACTGAATAACATAACGTTGAAACAGCTAGTCCTACGGTAGGGCTGCGCACCATAACCGGGGCCATTGACTGAGAGCTAACAGACTATCTCAAACGTGCACGAGGGCAAACGAGTGTCCTTAGTACTAGCAAAACGGCAATTACCCAGTCACAGCTCGCATGACTGACAGAGGGTGAAGAACGGGTGGTATTTGGCGTTCTCGGCGCGTACGATCTTTTCTCAGGTCATAATAGATTGCGTGCAAACCTTTCCATTGTATAGTATGCCTCAGGGTTTTCAAGAGCACCATGCGCCACCATCTCTGGTGGGTCAATACCTTGGCATCTATTCCGGTCATCACCGCAAAGCTGAACTCCACTTCAGCCTTTCACTTTTACTGTGTTTTCTGATCTCAAGGGGAATGTCAATGCTGATAGTTGCCATTTTCAGTTTGTTCAAACTCATCGGAGCCCAAATTATGAATCAATGGTGACACTTGTATGGATGCAATATATATTGTGATATGTACTACCGTCGTCGAACGTACGATCCTTTTTTTAGTGACTGTATCCTGACTTCTGCTTATACTAGTCACCTTAACCTTGAAGTCAATTCCATGGCATCTATTCCAGTCGTTTTTCGAAACGCACAGCTAAACTCTCTTTAGTACAAGAACACTACATATATTAGAGGGTTTCGATCACGGACTGGTGTGTCAATACTAGTATCCGGAACGTGAAACTGGCTCCGATTTTTTAAGCCATAAGGGTCGGCACTTCTTGAGAGAGAGCGATGGGTGGGATTAAGACCCCCATGTATGATCCTTTCAGGTCATAATAGGCTGTGCTGACCATTGCACCACAGCACTGGCATTGGACCGGACCACGGACAGGATCTATCTCTGTTTTAATTGAATGGGTTGGACGTTTGTTGCTAGTTTGAAAGAGTAATATGATGATATTGAGACGACTCGGCAGAGGAGATAGGGCGAACTAACACATGTACCACATACCTATGCGGTACTATGACGTCGATCACGGTAAGCGCGGAGTGCATAGAGCGGATTGCGCCGATGTCTTCACCACCATTTATCACATCACAGCATATGAACTCATTCAATAATAGAAGCCCTCAAGGGTCAAGCTGTGATTAAGCAACTTCGGGATACAGTAGCAGAGATCCAGAATGCTGCCAGATCTCATGAGTACCAGGTGGCACCTTCAGGAGTTTAAGCGAAGAAGACTAGCAACGGACTGATGCGGCACTGAACTTGAATGGCCAATCTCTTAGAATGTGCCCAATATAAATCTATTACAGCTGAATGCTAGTAGACTTGTCGTCTGACCTATGCTGTCCAAACTTTAGTAATCAGCTCTGTTAGGCCTGCGGGACGTTAGTATAATCGAAAAATTAAAAATATTCTACCTACCAATGTCATTGGTATTAAACTGATAGATCCCGACAAGCGTGGCAACCGTCGCAGTTCGCAAAACCCATGTCGCCGCCGCCCCGAAAATAGGGAACTTGCGCTTGTGCAAGTAATCAACGACCATGTTGTCAAACTAAGAATGACAATTAGGGTGAAGTACAATCCGGGTGCAGCACGTACCCCAATGTGACTGTGGATAACTAAACTGACACCCAAGAGCCCATCAAGAATTGGATGTTGTGTGCCACTCGTTACAAACGCAGCGACGGTCGTTGGCACAAGACTGGCAGAGAGCAAACGTTCAAAGGCCCAGTGGTACGAGCCGTGTACACGTGAAGGAGGTGGAAACGACGTGGGATCATTGACAGTCCCCTTGTAGATTGCTAGCGCATTACACTTAGAATAGCAAGCCAGAGATTAGGAAAACGACGCACGACCGCCGGGAACTACAGCCCCGGATACATCGGTAGCAGAATGTCTGGCTTCACCAAGTCAGATATTCCCCTGGCGCTCGGTATCTTGGAATATCAACGTACTATAAACGGTTGAGACGCCCACAGCACGGTGAGACACAGCTCTAGGGAAAGTAGAGCGCAAGCGCAAGCCTAACTGGGCCGACATTCTATCAATCCAAAGGATGGGTTAGGGACCGGTTTATTACTGTTTGGCTCTTGTTGGCGATGCCAACTCATCAGAGGATCCCTTCACTATCCTACTGTAGGAAATACGTCCTAAGCATGTGATATAACCGCCTTGAGTTTGGCCCCTAATGATACTGGCTGGATGTCAAGATGGTGCAAGAGCGAATGCAAAATCTAATTTGCGGTGCCTATCTCAGTTGACCTTTCTTTCATTTGCTAACAAGAGAATTTTCCAGCGGGCCGCGGTATACCGGTGTTAGCCTAACACCACTTTACCTGCTCAAGTTTTATCCTCGCCCGGATCTTATTATGTGACAACATTTCACGCGGAAATGAGACGCAAAAAGGTCTCAGTTGAGTTCAGCCCTTTGGTTATCGCTGGCAAGGTTCGTTCATTAAGCTGAATAGGAAATACATATGGGGATTTCATACGTCATGGATCCCCTGAGAGCAGTGTACAAGTACCGTTATCCGTTATCAATCGAGACAGTATCACATCGGTCACCCGCAAGGCGCGATGTGATCCCCACGGTGCAGCATGTGAGACGCTAAAATTTTCTTGTTGCGCTGTTTCTGCTTCTAGAATTGTCGTACGTCTTTCCCAAACGAGATGCACAAAGCTGCCAAGCTTCAGGAAGAGACGATAGGCATCTCCATTCTAGATTGATTGCTTTGGCATGAATGGGTCTCGCATCACAAAGGGCTTCTTCAGACCAGGCAAGACCGATGATGAGAAAATATTGTTGATTGTGGCTGTACCTGGAAATTTTCATCGAAAAGTAGAAAAGGCCGACGGTCTCCATGTCGCACCTTGTCGTTCCACCTGACAACCTACAACACTGGCGCCCTTCACTTTGTCCCCGTACACTTTCAAACTGTCCACCTTTGTAGAATCATACTTCCTTCTTGGCTGCTTTCCATTCTTTGGAGACAACCGACCTTAGACGATTGCGCTGGGACTGTCAAAAGATAATAATACACTTTCGTAACATTTTCACAATCTGGTAAGGCATTCATTGTCCTCGGATTACTTCCTTGTAATCTAACCTTCCCCGTATTTGATCCAGGAGTAACTTACCATGTCAATGAAGGACTCTGACTCGTCCGCTGTCAGAAGTGACCTTGAATCGCGAGCCAAGATTCAAAAGGTCTCTTATTTAGATCGTCTCGAAGCGGCGCTGTGGAATATAGTCCCGTTCAAGAAGAAGAAACCGCATGTACAAGATGTATTATCGGCAAGGGAAGGGGATACTTTAGAATCGTTGGGCGCTTGGTCGCATACGAGTATCGAGCACGGTCTCCAGCGTCTCAAGTCTACAATCGAGGGACTAGAGACGTCGGAGGCGCAGCAGTTGCTGAAGAAGTTGGGTCCCAACCAGTTATCAAACGTTAAACCTCCTACGTGGTGGTGGCTTTTGCTATCTGCGCTTCCGAATCCTTTCAACATTTTGTTGATCGTCCTTGCCATCGTGGCTGTTGCCACCGGCGACTTTGCCACGTTCTCGATTCTGCTGCTCATGGTCGTTCTCAGTGTTGGGCTTCGTTTTATCCAGGAATTCAAATCAAACCGGCGTGCCGCATCTTTGAAAGATCTGATCACGGCTGAATGTGATGTTCTACGCCGCGAAAGTGGAAAGGGACCTGGGACAGCGCGAGCCGTTCATCGAGGACAAATTGTTCCAGGTGATGTCGTCGTACTGACCACCGGGAATGTTATACCTGCAGATTGCTTACTGCTCGAGGCCAATATGCTCACGATCTCTCAGAGCTCTCTCACAGGAGAGAACTTGCCAATTGAAAAGATGCCAGAACCTGCAGGAATTCCAGAGTCCAAAGCATTGCGTGCGTTCGACGCTCCCAACATTTTGTTCATGGGTAGTTATGTGGTCAGCGGCTCCGGAAAAGCGCTTGTTATCGCAACCGGAGACAATACATATGTGGCGACTATGGCTGCTATCTTTAGTCAAGGCAAACCGGTCACCGCTTTCGAGACGGGTATCAGGAGGGTTTCGATCCTGCTGATCGCATTCATGGTCATTATGGTCCCGATCGTCCTTATTGTCGAGGGGTTCGTTTCTCACAATTGGAAAGCCGCGGGTCTCTTTTGCATCGCGGTAGCTGTCGGCCTCGTCCCCGAAATGATGCCTATGGTCGTCAATGCAAATTTAGCTCGGGGTGCTATTGTCATGGCCAAAAAGAAAGTGATCATTAAGCGTTTGGATGCCATCCAGAATATAGGTTCGGTCGATGTCCTCTGCAGCGATAAGACCGGCACCTTGACTGAAGACGAAATGAAAGTTTCTGCCTTTGTCAACCCTGCTGGAGAACCAGACGTCCGCGTTTTGGATCTATCTTTCATCAACGCTTCGTTACAGACGGGACTCAAAAATCCGCTCGACAGAGCAATCATTGAAGCGGGTATGCACGAGGATCACAAAGTGCGTGCGACGTCTCAGCTGGAGTTGTACACCAAGCTCGCCGAGATCCCTTTTGATTTTATTCGGCGGCTATTATCTGTTATTGTCAGCAACGCTGCGGAGAAGAGGACGCTCATTTGCAAAGGTGCTGCCGAGGAAGTGATAAGGAAGTGCATCCACGTGCGGACAGGTGATGATGTCACCCCTGTTGACCGCCAAGCCCTCCTGGAGCTTGTAGAAGGGCTGAGCAAGCAGGGTTGTCGTGTCATTGGCGTGGCTACACGTCAGTTGGCATATTATACTGCCCAAACCAACATGCCGTCTCCATTGGATGAGGTTGATTTCGTTTGTGAAGGCTTTATTGCCTTCCAGGATCCACCAAAACAAGACGCAAGGCCGGCCATCGCTGAACTTGCATCTCTGGGTGTCGAGACGAAGGTGTTGACTGGTGACACTTTGACTACCGCTATTAAAGTCTGCCGCGACATCGGCATCCTTCAAGGCGACGATGCTGAACAAAGAGTGATTTCGGGTGCCGACCTCGCACTTCTAGGACCCGCCGACCTCGATGATGCCATACTGCGTTGCAGAGTATTTGCAAAGCTGACACCTATCCAAAAGAGCCAAGTGGTCAATCGCTTGAAAGCCAATGGCCGCCGTGTCGCATTTTTAGGCGACGGCATCAACGATGCTCCTGCCTTGCGTGGAGCTGATTGTGGCATCTCCGTCAATTCTGGCTCAGATATTGCCAAGGATGCTGCGGATGTCATTTTGACAGAGAAGTCACTTGGTGTCATCGTCGATGGCGTACGCATTGGCAGGATTACGTTTGTCAACACAGTGAAGTATATTAAAATGGCTGCATCATCGAATTTTGGTAATGTCTTTTCGGTGCTCATTGCATCCGCCTGGCTTCCGTTTACGCCAATGCAACCGATTCAACTCCTTACCCAGAACCTGGCCTATGACATTTCGCAGAGCACGATTCCTTGGGACAACGTTGATCCTGAAATGATTGAGCGACCCCGCCCGTGGGAGATAGGCAGTTTGGCTCGTTTCATGATCTTCTTGGGTCCGACATCATCTGTCTTTGACATCTGCACGTTTGCGATTAATTGGTATTACTTTCGTATCCGGGGCGATTCGTCGACCGCGGCAATCAATACTTTCAGGACCCATTGGTTCATTGAAGGCCTGCTGTCCCAGACCCTCATCGTACATCTCCTTCGTACGCACAAATTGCCGTTCATTCAGAGTCGTGCCTCCAAACATGTCACTTTGACTACTTTGTTCATAGCCGTCATTGGCATCGTAATTCCCTATAGTCCCTTGGGGTGGTTTGAGAAAATGGAGCATCCGTACCCGATGTTCTACCCATTCTTGGTGGGAATCATCATCTGCTACATGTTGCTGGTTCAGATTGTGAAGATGGTCTACATACGCTTGTTCAAAGAATGGCTGTAGAGAAAGAAGTATCTTACTATAGAGGGTCTCCTTTTTAGATTCAATTGTCAGTTACCATAGAACGAATGAAACTTTACTTGTGAACGTGAAATTATTTTAGTGTCAAGTTCAATGAGCAGACGACTTCCAGAGTGAACTACTAGAACCATTAACAAACTGGACTGGGCACGTACAGCATCCACTCCTAGGTATATCTCTAAGTCCATTTTGGCATCCTTTGCAGTTCCTCATTAATTGAAAAACCGAGTCGTCTTTGTGTCTTCGCAGCCTTCCTTCCGCCAGTTGTTCTACAAGGAAACATTATAATGTATATCCAAAATAACCAAAGAAAGCCTTACTTTTGTTCCTGGCATACGAAGCTCTCTGGAGCGCCTTCCCAATCCTCTAAGATATACTTTGCATTATCACCTCTCGGTGCATCATCTCCGTCTCCAAACAGATCGCGTGCTAATTGGGTATGACTGACACCGGCGTACGTTGTTGGACATCTAGGATTGACTAGGATTCGTGCCGGCCTGAACATGGAATTGGGTATCGAAAGTTTTTCAAAATCATCCGCAGAAGGAACCTCTTCTCCACCTTCTTCGGGTGACATAGCATCATAATCAGAGCCAGCATTAGCATCCGGATCCGTCTTCTGTTTTTGTCGTCTATCTGCACCATTGTCATTCACTTCGTCTTCCACTCCATCTGCAGCCTTCACCCTTACAGCATCGCGTCTTTCCATCAAAGGATCCGAGGCGGCAACCTCGATCACCTCTCGTTTTCTCAATACTCCAGAATTGACTTCATTGTCAATATCAGTCATAGCATCACGAGCGGTGAGGACCCACAAGTCCCTGCAAAACCACGCCTGGCTGCTATCAAGACATGCAGCATCTGGATGTCGCGTAGCAGAGTTCTCGGTCATAGTCAAGTTTTGTATTTCAGTTCCTGACCTGTAATGTACACCCTTGTAGTACGATTGGTGAGGATCGACGACGTGTGTGCCAGACTCGCAGCAAAAAACTTGGAATGGAAGATGATGAGCATAGCGCTGTGCGCCTAACTTATCACGGGGTGGCACTGCATCCGACTGAGACGTTGAAGTAGATTGCCGAAATTGGTCGCCCTCAATATCGCGCGTTCTCCATCTATATGGCTAATGAATATATGAATCTCAACTGTTGACGCGTCCTCACCTATCAGAGAAGACGAAAAAGCCATTGTACTCTGCCCAATCCATCCCACACACCATTGCTGCCTCATTCAAGAAGCTGATCTTGATGGTCTCTAATATGTCGTTGGGACATGTGAAGCCTTTAAGCCAGATGACTCGACTGAAATTAATGTTTCTTTTCCGTTGTAATTCGATCAAGGGCTCAAGGGCCAGGTTTCGCATATAGGCTTCCTCTAAAGGGTAATAGGCAGCCATTGGGTCTTCTGTCATCCCAGGGACCCTTCGTATTCTAAATGGAACACCAAGCAGTGTAAGAACTGCTTCACATAGGTCGGTCAAAGTCTCTGTGGAGTCCGTTGAAGCATAGTCGAGCATAGAGACGAAGAGATTATGGGTGCCCAGACGCTTGGCCATTTGGATAATGACAGCCAGCTGGTCGACCAAAAAGTGGTCTGCAGAATGAATGACGATTGCAACATAATACAAGTGACCTTGCCGAATGAGGTCATTGTATGCATTTTCGTGCTTGTTCTGGCGAAAGGGGCGGGTAAGCGTAGGACAGAGAGCTGCCACCCAGCCATTCAAGGAGAGTAACTGGTCTATCGCATTGACTACATGTTGAGCGTCCATGTTTGACGTCTCCTTGCTTAGAATGCTGCATTGCGACATGATTTGAGTTTGGGCGATTGAAATGAAGTACGCACTATGGCTTCTGAAATCGGTCCCAAAAGTCACTGACACCATTCCGCATCACCTCACCCATAAGTTCATCACGTTCGTCCCGCCCCATGCGAGCCTGTAGAAAGCGGTGTTTCTGAACATTGAGTGACTTGTCTGGACGAGTAGCCCGCTCAATGAAATTATGGCTTTTGATTTGGTGTTCTTGAGAGGAAGGCAAAGAGGGAGAGGGAAAAAAGACTATCTTGACGAAGAGAGCAATGCCGACAAAGAGGAAGAGGCGCGAAAGACTCCTGCGGCGGAGGGATACGACCATGGTAGTGGGAATGCAGAAGTCTGATTACGGCTACTTGAACTTGAACTACTAGTCACTAAGTACCCCGCTTCCTGCCCTTAAAGCCTTTGAATACCGCCCCATCATCTGAATCGTCGTCCACAATTACTGCAGCCTTCTTTTTCGATTTTGTCTTCGCCCGAGTCTTCAGTGCTTCCTGACTGTCTTCAAGACCCATTGCCTTCTCATTGTCAGCCTCTATGAACAACGGCTGCGCAGTATTTCTGGTTTTTGCACGCGCTCTGCCTGCTCTCAAAGTTGGCTCGACAACCGGTTGTACCTCGTTAAACTCCTCGTCAGAGTCATTGATGATCAGAGCTTGGCGACGCCCCTTCTCATTATTCCAGGCTTGTGTTTCCGTCTTTATTTGAGTAGCTTGAGTAGCCGACGCTTGACTACCTTTCCAATATGCTAATCGTAGTCAATCGTCATTTCACGTACAACGGGAGCCTGCCGGTCACTTACAGGGTCCCAAACCATAATCATTTTCTTCACTGACAACCAATTCTACCTTCGTCCCTGACCGCATGTTATTTTTCTGATTTCCCTCAGCAGACTTGTCAAAATCCACGAACGATAACTGTACCTTTTTAAATTTCTTGAAATTTGGTAGTGCTTGCCACTCAGATTGCATTTGACACGGCGAATGCTTCGTTCGATTCTCTTTGAACGGAATATCCATCTCTAGGATTACCATGAAATTACCCCGAATTCCGGTCTCATTGCCAAAGTCATCTACCACATCCCACTGTTCCTCCTGGCGTTCCAATCCCGGCCTCGCTATCTTTAAATTGTTGAAATCACGATCAAAGTCTTCTTCTTTTCTCTTGCCTTTCTTGGTTGAATTAATTGCTTGAAGAAATGCGGCATCGATATCAGGCTTGTTGGAACTTTTCTGTATGGTTGAAGATGGTGTGGTGTCTGATTCCAGGACGGCCACCTGCGACTGCTCTTTCGTGGCTTTGTTTGTATCCAGGTGTATTCTCTTCATTGAAGGCATGGTCTCCTTGTTGTCAATTACGATGATAACCTTTGGGCTTCTGAACGTCCATACTTACATTAGCAACCGTTTCAGCCTTTCTTTTAAGACCTTTTTCACCTGTGGTTTGAGTTTCTTCTTCTTGAATAACAGACAGCGTAGGAAACGCCGTAGACTGAGCTGGTCTGGATGCCTCGCTTTGGGATTGCGTTTGACTAGGGGCAACTGATTCCTCGGTGGTAAGCGAAATAGGCAATTGACTATACATCTTGTCGACGTCCATATCCTGAGGTTCACCTTGCTCATACAGAGGTTTGTGTCTCTTGGAGGACTGCATTCCATTTCCTAGGGATGTGCGTGTATCTGATGATTCAACCGGCTCCGGGGCTTCACGCCTGCGCTTCAGCCGTGCTGAGCGTAGAGGCAGAGGTGCCTTTCCGAAGTGTCAACAAGAAAAACACATGATAGAAAAAATACACACGGAGAAATCAATAGGGACCACCTCCGGCTCTGTGGTAGGCGCAGTTGGGAGCGTATTGGCTATGTCTGACAAATCCTGAAGGGCCCTCACGCGTTTGGTTAAAGGCTAAGGATATATCAATGAGTTTGCTGCAGGATAAGTAATGGACACACACACGACGAGGGGGAGGTATTCTGTCTCCTAGAACCGGGTCTATACTTTCCATCGGCTCAACAGAAGGCTGGCGGGCCGCGGCGGGTTGTTGCGATTCGCAGTGAAGTGAAAACGAATGCTGCTGCGATTCACGATTTGCTTCCGGAGATGAGGTATGAGAACCTACAAATCTGGGGGTTAAAGAAAGTACTGCGAACATCAATAATTCATCACCTTGAGTCACAGTTCCTGACGCCGAGGGCGCATTGAGCACCGAGGTGTCAATGTTGATTATTGCTTGCACCACGACCTCGGGAGAAACAAAGGCCAGGTTGAAACTGTACAGTGAGATACGAACATTGAAACGAGGATCATAACACACATCTCTACTTCGCGCAGTAAATCTTGCCATTCATTTTCATCGATGGCTGGTCGCAAAGACTCTTCATTCCCAACAAGAACTAACTTTTGTCCCTCTTTTGAGCTGCCTCGAACCAACGCTTTATGCCATCTCGATTTCCCGGCACGAATATCGAGACATTCGTATGACCCTCCACCCCGTTGAATCAGATCTCTCATATCAGACCCTGTAGAGCTGGGAATCTCAATCACGAGGAAGATGCGATAGTCCTTTAACAAATTGATTCTTTCTTCATTCGGTTCCCACACTCTGTAGACTTTCTGCGAAGTCTGCAAGGCTGGTGAAAATGATGGTCGATATTTGCTTAAAGGTGGCAATGCAAAAGATTTTTCGAGTTCGCTTGCACCAGGCTTGTCTTCTCCTGTTGGAGTACCTAACCTGAAAATTTCTTCAAGCCATTCTAGTTTAACAAACTGAGACACCGATAAGAGCGAGAGTGCAGTAGCAGCGCTTGCTGTATAAGTGGATATGAGGTGGTGAGTGACTTCAGGTTGAGGAGTGTGAACCAGATTAATGCCTTGTCGTCCGAGTTTGGTAAGGCAAGAGCAATAGGAGGGCAATCATACCGAGGGAAATACATCCTTGTACAATTGATGCTACCTTTTCATCAGGGGGATGATAGCAACACAATGCCTCCCATTTGACACTATCTATTCATCAGCATCAGACGAAGGCTAACACTCTAACTCTTACAGTATTTTCGCGCTCACAATAGGCCATACGGTATCACCGTCATGCAGTTCTTCTTCTTTACGCGGGTCTACCAAAAAATGCGTCTCGCCACGATCAATTTTAGCAGGCTTGTCTCTCTTGTTTATGTATCGTAAAACAGGTTTGAATGAAGGGTTTGACTACACCGTGTTACATGCAAAGCAAGGAAAGATAAAACAGGGGGGTCGCATACCAGGTCATCTTCCGTGCAGCTTGCAACGTGAAACTCGGCGTGGTCCTTCGAAATCTTAGGATGTTTGATTATGAGGGGCTGGTCTTTCCTTCCTAGCACATACGCTTTGCCAGGCTTGAGTAACTTGGCCTCTGCAGCGAATCATTAAATACTTCTAAAAGCGAGAAAGCCAGCATACTCTGAAAGTTGGTATCATTATCCTGAGCTTCGTCAAACAGGGCGGTTAAAATCCACATGAAGACGCGCGCGCGGTGGGAAACGAGAATGGGCCGCGTCCTTACGTGACTCACGTGGCACAGCATGATATACTAATTTCAAGGAAAGCTACCGACGTGGGTCCCGGTCAGTCGTTCTTATGGTCGAGACCTGTCGAAAATATATCTTGTCGATCACCCGCGTTTTACCGTACAACCGCAGAAAAACCCGACAAAAACAATAACTAAACTCATTCAAGTCCTCATCGGCTTTCTTGACTGTTTTCTCAACACCGAGGAGACAGGTACCGATTCACTAGATCTCAGAAGCTTCATCAGATAGAACGTGACGTGAAGGATCCTACCCTTCTCGACCTCATACTGGACGTCCTCCGGGCCAACTCTATCGAATTTCAAATGCAAGATTAGTTGGTCGGGGCCTCGGCATCCCTGTCTTAACATAAAGCCTGTCATCCACATTCATTAACAGTTGAACGTCGAGGTTCCGCCCAAATCTGCATCACAATCTATTGCAAATTGTCTCATGTCGTCGTACGGGTCGAATGTGGTGGCCTTTGCTCGGTCCCCTTGATGCGCAATACCGAATCACTGTCATGCATTACTTAGCTTGACCTGTGAGACACACAACCAGTTGGATGCCATAGAAATCCATTCAATCGCTAACCCATCTAATCTGTATAATATTTACCAGAAATATTCAAACATCGTGAAAGAAACCAATCCTTTTGTCATAGGACAACGCGCTTCAAATTTTAGGTGCAAGATTTCCGTGCTTTTGGTTCGATCCCGAAGGATCTTAAGCCCAGGGCCCACGACAAGGGAAGCACGAGGAAAAGAGACAAATAGCCTCTTCACCATCCCTGGGAAAGGAAACACTCACCTTGTTCAAGCGGCGAACGAGGCGGGCGACGGGGCGACGGGGCGGCGACGAGGAAAAACCTAAATGAAACTCTGGAAAAGCAGAGACATTAGCCAAATACAAAAAGATATCGATTCATCACCAAATCCAGGGGAAATTATCTTCTCCATAAAAGCGTAAGAGTAACAAGGAACGAAACTAGAAAAGAAAAACAACGTCAGCCACACTTGAAAAAGAAAAAAAGCAGAAAACAAATCCTGTCGGGCATTGCTGCCCAAGCCCCTTAGGGGCGGAGGTGAGCTTGAAGAACTGGCCTGCCAAAGAGACGTGCCATCCTGATTCCACATCGTTTAAGAATATTAAGGCCAGCCCGCTTGTTGACTTTCCTAGAGCGCTTAAGAGAAGATTTGGTTTCAGCGAGCACAATCGAGTCATCGCCTTTGTCGCCAGAGAGAGTCCCTTGGCGCTCAAGATTTTCCAGTTTGCTCATAGTGGGATAACGTTCTGTGCTTTCCAGTATAGCCAGAGTATGCTGATAAAGCGACCAAGACAACCGGTCAGAGTGCAGATTCTCTTGAATTTCCAGCTTGTCAAAAGTCCGAGTGCGCTTGATGAGCGCGATTTGGTCAGCAAGGACAAAATCATCCAGGGTGAAAGGATCTTTTTTTCTGTTCTGTGGCACTGGCAACGAGGCGAACGGCGAGTCCCTGGCGGGGTTGAAGTCCTGCACATCCAAAACCTTCTGTAAATTGTTAGCAACCACGTGAAAGGGGCGGGCAGGAATGGGTGTGACGGCCGGCGTGTCCTCGGCGGGGACGTCCAAGGCGGCCTCCCAAAATTTAATGGCGTTGTAGAGAGGACGGGTCGGAATGGGCGCGGCGATAGGAAGACGACCAGCGTCTGAGGAAGCGGAGTAGGAGGAGTAAGTGGAGAAAGCAGTGCAGGGCGTAATAGCATGCATGGTGTGTAGTATGTGGTTAACTGGAAAGACGAGTCGGGCGTGCAAGGGCATCTTTTATATGTCGCTGAGATGTCAGCCACCTGGTCACGATCGACATACCTGTTTTGGCATTACGTTGTCGAAAACTGGACGTAACGAGCGCGTGAAATTGGCCCCTCGCAACCTGTACATGTAGCTCTCAGTTCGTCAGCATAATGCAGTTACATCATTACGCACAGATATCAGAACAAACAAAAATAAGAATCTATCCCTATTGCTCCGACCTCTACCGTGGCCTGCCTTCGGCTTCACCGATGAAGAGTCCTCGGAGGAGCGGAACACGCGTCTGTCTGGAAGGTGAGTGAGGTTGATATGATCGTTAGTACGTGGTAGGTGGGATTGCATAGAGTGTGAAGAGCAGCATTGATGACACTGCACGTCCAGTTGATGACTTGCATTAATTATTGATTTAACAGTAAACAGTTACAGAATTCTTTTGAAAGCGAGGAAATAGAACAAATTTAAACGAGAGGAAAATACAGTATAATCAATCACTCAGCCGACGGGGGTACTGACGACCTTTTTGCCTGGCCAACAGCAGCCCAAACAATATCCCTCAGTTGCGGATTGTCGCGCAACGCGTCTGCAATTTGAGAAGGTTGCATAGAGGACAACGCGACTAATTCCTTGAGGATGCCTTGTTCATCCTCTGGCTGGCTAACTGATTGAGTAGTTGCGTCCTCCATGGCTTGAGGAGGTGTCGAGGATGTCAGTACCTGTTGCGTCGTGGTCGCCGTGGTCGCCGTGGTTGCTGTGGTCGTTGTGGTCGTTGTGGTCGTTGTGGTCGTCGCATTCTGACTTGGTAGCGCGCCAGTATTTCCATTCGAAACCGACTCGGCCGTGGATGGTGTTTGTTGCTTCCCTGGCTGGCTGGCAGCGGATGGTGGATTCCCTGACACTGACCCATCGGAACGAGGTCCTTGATAAGGCTGTTGCCAGCTTAGCTGACTAGAACTGTACTGACCGGTGCTATAAATATATGGACTGTGGTTCATCGAGCCAGCAGCCGCATAGTATCCATAAGGATATGGCTGTGAGCTAGTAGCATATGTGTGCCCCGTGCCTTGGTATGGCCAATACCCATAGTGACCCGTGCTAGATGAATAGTAGTACGGAGCACCAGGATACTGATGCTTAGCAATCATCCCCCCAGTTGGGTTTTGCCCAGCTGGAGGTGCGTTAGCTGCGATAGACGAACATCTATGTCAAGTCAACGCTACACGTGGAACGAAATTACCCACATCCATGATCAACCAGCATTTCTGAGGGTTTCTGTTGTACATTAGCGCCAGTGTTGCCAAAAACGACACTGCCCCATTTGAATTCCCTCTTGATTCCACGGTCCCACAAAACCTCAACTGATTTTGTTTCTTCAATAACTCTGATAAGAGACACCTCAAAAACGCCCGCGCTCACGCGTATCTTGATGCGGGCCATGCTGGGGAGGGCTAGTAAGTCAGATTTGATTTTATCCTGTTTGTTGGCCTTTTTGGTGGCCGTGACAATCTAGCAATCCACCCATAAGTAATGATGAGCGCAGAACTATGATGTGAACGGACGGGATTATGTTGTGTACATAGAATCTCAACTTCTTGCTTCTTGATGATTTTCAATACACGAGATTTGGACGCCTGAGAAGCCCCAGGATCGGGGACACTAAGGTCAATTGTTGACCCAGGCATTGTCGTGGTGTTAGGTTGCCCGGCAAGATTGTCATCTACTTCCATGGCAGACGGATCTTTCTGACATGCTTCTGTTGCCGCATCCACAAGAACAACTTCTTTCTCGATTTCTCTCAAAATCGTGAACACGATACCCGTGCCATGGCCTTCGCGTGCACAGTTAACATGGAAGGCTTTCGGGCATTTCCCTTTGGTACATTGCACAGGTGCTCCATGAGCTTTCTGACGACTCTTCGTGCATGCGGAACATTTCTACCCAAGCATAAACTTCAGCATATAGAAAAGGAGGCACGTTTCATACCAAGTTCCAGCGATCCTTCACAATGGCATCGACGCCAAAGACATACTTCTGCTTGACTCCGTCAGGTCCTTCTTCGATTTCGTCAACCCATGTCTCGGGTATCACATTGGCGCAGCTTTCATGAGCCATCCAGGCCTTCGGCTTTCCAGCAAGTTCCTCGATATCCTTCCTACCCACCGGCGGATCATGCACAGGGAGCAAGCCCTGTCTGTCGGTTGAGATGCAGAGACAGCAAATGAACTCTTCTATTTCCAAAGGTCTGGGTCCTATCTTGAGAGTAAGAGATATTTTTGGGAGTGACGCTTTGGTTTCTGATTTCGTCTTCGGCTTCTTTGATTTCGCAGACTCGGGTAGACCAACTGATTTTCTCTTCTTCGACTTCGACACTTCATCTACATCTCTATGTCTTTGTTGGAACCCAACAGGTTCAAAAGCTCTATCACAAAGCAGCTGCTCAACATCGATTCGCACACTATCGAAGTGAGCAAAAAGATGCTATATAAACCATAGAGCTCACCTATCACTGATGCATTCACATGCTTTGGCTCGTTTACCTAGTTCGATCCAGCTATCTAGGGCAAAGTTGACACTTTCTGCACAGTTAAAACCCAGGTTGAATCCTGCGTGGTAACCCCTTGGGAAAGTGATGACAAACTCTCCAGCATGCTGTACAAGATGATTTGGCCGACAAGATGACTGCGCTAATAAAGTTGGCGATGCCAGGAACGACTTGTGGCGTAAAAACTGGGGACAACGCGAGGTGTCCTTGGGGAAATACCCTATTGACACATAAGAACAATACAATAAACGGATAAGTGACATGCAATACCTCGCATAGTCTGTTCAAGAGCTGATGCCCTGCCTTGAGGTACGGCATACCAGAATTTGGGAGCACCAAAATGGACGTAATTAATGCTGAACAAATCCATATCTTCAACATGCCAAGCAAAAGTTGCCCTCCACATGCCAAAATACAAGTACGGGGTGTTAACACCAGGCAGTCCGTTGTCGGGCGGCAACAACCTGGATAGAGTCGAAGGAAGGTGGGCGACATTCCAAGATTTTGTTTCGTCGGTATACAATGAACCTCCACACATAAATGAGAGGCAGTCAATGTGCGCGTACAGTGAGCAAACCTTGGGTATCAGCTCCATACCACGCCGATTTCCCTAAACCACAGTTTCTCCAGTACTGTCTCTCGAGCTTCTGGCAGAACTCGGGAGTGTAATCAGATGCCTTCGTATTAGGAGGCAACCAATCTTCGTGTGGATTGAAAGTCTTTAAAAAGGCTATATCCTTAGCAGCACGATCCGCGAGGCTGGCCTCTCTGGCTTCCCTAGTCTGACCTGAGCGCCTCGCCTTTGGTTTGACCTTGTCTTCCACGGCCGTCTCGGAGTCTGCCGAACCCACTCCTACCTCACTGTTCGGCGTTGCGGGAGAGGCAAAGATGCCACTATCCGAGGGCGTCGCAGCACAAGACTGCTCACGATGATGTACCGACTGTTCGACATCCTTCATATGATCCTCGTCGTCCGGCTCATCCTTGATTTCAGCCTCCGTATCGGCTAACTCGGTCTTTCCCGTATCGACTTTCTTCTTTATCTTCTTCACCCTTGGCTTAACGGTCGAACTTCGAGCATGCAACCCTACATCATCAACTCCAGGCGTGCGAAATTCTTCCCGACCGCATAATTCGACCCATTCACGGACACTCATCACTTTGCGCTTCTCCATGTTTTCTTGCCGGAACAGACCTCCTGCCCCAAGCATATGTTGTTCGATGGGAGTCCTGATCTTGACATCCTTTAATTGAGGCTTCAGCGATGGCAGTGCTTCCGTCCTGAGTAGGAGCGAGCGGAACGCGTAAGCAAGCATATCGTACGTAGATAGACCGAGTACCGACCATTCCTTTGGTGGGATGACCTTAACTACGCCACTCCGCATACCCCAGCACTCGATTTTGGTTATGTATTGTTCAAAGTCTTTAAACTCTTCCATCGTTGGTCTGAAGACAGGTATGCCACGGTGAGCCAGAGGGTCATCCTCTGGAGATAACCATATCCTTCCGTCTGAATGAGGAGAGGGGGGTAGCTGTATGTTTGCAGAACCGTAGAAATGGTCGGGCTGTACTGGAGGCTCGGGGGTGGTTGATCTGCTAGGAGTCAAGGAGGGCGTGCGTGAAGCGGACGACATTGACATTGGAATAAGGGAAGGCCTTGAGAGTTGGCGCCCGTCTTCCTGTTCAAAGGTTCGCAGCTGGACGGGCGGACGATGTCTTCTGCGTTCAGCCCGAAATTCTGCCGCCCCGGGCGGAGCCCGAATCACTTACAAATAAGGCTACCTGGCCCGGCTACCTGGGCCGCTCCCATCATTACATTGTAATATTGTATACCTACAAGTCATCGTATTCCACGACCCGCATCTCGGAACTCGTGTACTTTCTCCTCCAAATCTCCACATTCTGGTCTAGATGCTCTAATGGCATACGCCTCTGGAAGAACTTGCTGCAGATACTATGACACGCCCATTTGAGCTCCCTAATCGGAAAAAGCCATAACACGATAACAAGCTCACTTCGACACGGCTCCTAGATGAGGGATGCGTCCGCAAAAAATCAAAATTAAGATTTCCCCCGGATTCCGCTTTTCCCAGACGTTCAAACATCCTGAAAACAACATTGATTTTCTACGCTTGCAGAATCAGTGGTTCCCACCAGGACTCACTGTGGCGATGCGCTAGGATCATAACAGGCTTTAGACATCAGTTTTATTCCGATATAATCGGCTAGATCAACAAGGAGAGTTAGCACATGATGCATCAAAACTAGTTCGCGCAGCACCTTCCCGTTCCTGTGTTCTTGAATTTGGGAGTTCCAGCATTAGATCATTCATAACTCTTGATACACCGAAATCTATTCCGATGAGGTTAAGGAGAAGGAGGACGCTGATGGTCACTGTTCCAGATGATATCCGCTCTGCGCTGTGGCGTGCAACTTAATACGTCGTGCTCGATTATTCAGAGTTAGGCAATGGCAAGACAAGGTACGATTACCTATGTGACCTATTTCTAAGGGAAGGTCAAATCTGATAAAAAATTTCAAGTCGGCAAACATTTACCATGCGATAAGACAGCTGACAGCCCTGGCTCGTCCTTACAGATGGGCAGAATCCCTGTGAAGACGACTACCATTCCTAGCGACTCGCTTTGTCATCAACCTGATACAAAATGTAACCTGCTTAACTTACCGGGAACCGCCATGGCGTTAATAACCTTGGGATTGTTCACGACAATCACGTCCCATTCCTTCCCAGGTCCAATGGCTGTTGACGATGACGACAACGGAGGCTCTGCATCTGGATTCCAGACATCATCTCCGAATACACCGGTTGGCGCAACGGAATGTGAGCTAATTCCCACAGTTTTTACAGATCCGAGATCGTTCGATGTCAATATACGTTGCACGACACTTCGAACACGCTGTGAAATAGGGTGATGATGGGGGAGAATGTCATCATGCAGCTCGCGACGAATTTGGTCACGAGCCGCTGCCCCGAACTAGTTGACAGATTTTAACTTGGCATCAGAGAGGTAAAAGGAGATGTGATACCTTGGCCTCAGTTTCTGGACTGGTGTTCATGAATCTCCATCTTCCAGTTTCTGGTACCTGTTCTAGACTACATATATCAGATGTGCCACAGTCCTCGACCGTGCTATAGTCTATGCCACGTGCTTGGAACATTGAAACTCACTGTGCTACGTAATACACGCCAGACAATAGAGACACAACGACAACGGCTTTATATCTTTTGTCCAACCGATTCCAATAGCTGCCATAAGGACCCCATGGTGAGCGGGTGGTGGTGGTGTCTGAGGCTGGATGTTGATCATCAAAGCGGACATAGCGTGCTGAACGGCATGGCGTAGATGAGAGGTGTCTTTGAAACAGCCCTGGTGCCCTTAATGATCCTTCAATCGACTTGGAAGCAGTGCATGTATTTCTGCGCAGCGGCCGAATCAGACAGTGGCGTTGAAAGGGCAACATGACTGGTCACTCGTCACGCGTGACATCGCACTGCCCAAGGTTGGATCCTAGAACCATTGAAATGTTTTTCGACGTTTGTCTGGCACAGCATGGACTCTAGATGGTCCAGACCTTTGATGACACAATCCTTGCCGGGATCATGGGCCCCGCTATGACAGAAGAAAGATGATGTGATGTGCCCCGGAGTGCCATTGGATGCAAGGGATCTGCTCAATGTTCAGAAAACTAAAGGCCGGCCGGATCGGCTTATTCGTGCCAAGCAGGGGTACGACATACTAACAGACTGCGCTCAAAAGCTCAAACGAATCGGCTCGCTGTGCCTTATAGACCTATTCAAGCTCTTTCATTATAGCGCTCAAAGACATAAAAGGTTAGTGAACAGTTGAGGGGACGTGAACTGGGTTTTATGTATGTGTACGTAGCTAACTATCGGAGCTTATTAGCTTCCTCTTTCGTGTGCAATTACACTCGGTACCTTTATTGATGTTTGTGTCCATCACTTGTGTTGCTGCTGCTGCGGTTGCGTGGGGGAATGACAAAATGCGAGCGTGGTGATTGGTTCGCCATTCTATAGTACTATGGGGACACGGCCGCGGCATATTATCTGACAAGAGGAGCAGAGCATGTTACGGGTAAAGCGGTGGGTCTAGCCCTGAAGGTCTGACCGACTGACCGACCGACCGACCGACCGAGCTATCAGCGCCACAATTACGCATGTCACATTTCTTGAGGACGGGCATGGGCTCCCGCCGTGCCAAGGAATTTCACGGTTGCCTGAAAATCTGGCCCGCAGGTACCAACAATGTTTTGAGTTCGCAGGGTTGATTGTCGAGGCCGACGTGAACACGCTCAAGTCACCTTGACATGTTCACTGCGTGATGCAAGGATAACGACCATTAAATATTAACTGCTAATTCCTAAGGGCAAAATGCAAAATGGCTAGTCCGGTCGGACGAGCCACGCGGCTACGAAGAGGGACACGAGGTGGGCCTGGGCACAGCTTGCCACTCTTAGTAGGGTTTAATCACTTCCCCAGCCTCTCCCTTGAAACGTTTGACAACAGTGGGCACTTATGTCTTCAGGCACTGCTCGCAAATCACGGAACTGAGCGCTCGGAAAGGACCAGGTCTCTGATCGACGCATGAGTTGTGGTCAGGGCTAATATATTCGCCCTGGTGCCTGGGGCATCACGGGTCATTTACCGTTTATTCCTCGACTGCCTGGCCTGGACCAAAATCGCTCTTCAAGACCGCTGAGACCGTCATCACCATCAATTATATTTCTGACCTTCCGCCTTTCCTACTTAATAGACTCCCAAAACCCTCTCCCCATTTCCCTCACTCACCTCCCTCTTCAAAATCCTTCCCTAATCGCGTCCACCCTCTAGGTCCAACGCCATGGATGCCCGATATTCCTCTACTAACAGTAAGTTTGTTCTTGTATTTTCTTGCCATCTCCAAGTACCTATTTTCTTCAACCCTTACTTAGGTGATCATCGTCACGCTCGTCAGGCCATGAATCACCTCAGGTTTCTTCCACCAGCACCTGGGTTGTACACCGCCGACACCCACTTTGGCGACGTACCCGAACGACGCGATTGTATGTCTTTTTTTTTTTCACACTTGCCAAAGAAAGTATAAATATTTAATCGTCTCAATCGCGCTTCTAGATGTGACCATTAGTGAACCCACTACAATACTAAACAATTCAACTTCTCATACGGGTAAGTTCCATATTTTTTCAAAAACACATTCAATTCAAATTCATTTATAAACAGCTCAAGGTTTATCATTTTCAGGATTTGACTACAACAACAACTGTGGGTGTTTTCTGCTTGACGTGGCGGTTCTCATGTTGACGGACCTCGGAAGCAGACCCTGTTGATTGGGCAAATACCTTTGATATCCATTCCCAGCCTCACTTTCAGCCGCGAAATGAATTTCCCTTTGTACACTATTCGCCCAGCTCAAGCAGCAATAGTTTCCACGGGTCCTATAGTGGTATGGGTTTTTAACCAGGTTGTTATCGATGTGCCAGCTCAATGGGGGGGGGATGAGGAACAGATTTTCCCAAATACGATTTGTACGACCAGCACCTGGCGGCGCAGGAACTTTTGCCGCCCAATCCGGTCTCGATCACTCTCGATTCGTCTATGATCCATCCCAGTCGGTCAGCTCCGCCTTCATGCTCGTCCTCGCCGCAAGTACCCGACACGTTCGTGGACTTTTTAGAGGTGACAATGGCGACGGGGAAGCCTTCTATATCACGGGAACAGTCCCCTGCTCAGAGTGAGGTCGACACGGGCGACGCCAGACGCCGATATCCCTGCTTGATGGAGGGCTGCCCTCGCAGGTTCACCAGCCAGTACACGCTGCGAGTCCACATGGACGCGCATAAGCCGAAACCCAAAGTTACGTTTCCCTGCACCCTCGGGTGCTCGGAGACGTTCTCTCGGCAACACGACCGGCTTCGGCACGAGGTGTCGAAGCATGGCAAAATCTGCGAGTTCCTGTGCAATCATTGCGGCAGGTTCTTCTCGACGCGGAAAACTCTCGGAAATCACAAATGCCCGGTGGCACATGGTACAACTCGTTGGATGGACAATTGAAATGGACCCTTAGGCCTTTATTATTCGTGCTTTTAGATATATATTTTTTTTCTTTTTTTCTTTTTTTTTTTTTTCCTTTCTCTCCTTTTATTCTTTCCTGGGAAACATGGGTTTAATTAGCTTTGTTGGGTTATGCGTAGTTTGTAGGGCTATTAGTTTTACGTTGGCTCGTGTAGGTACATATCAAAGGTTGTAATATGTTATTAGCGTGTGTGAGAGAGCTCCTGAATGTCACCCCTAATTTTGGAATGCCAGCGCGGACGTTGCCGTAAACACCGTTATATGCTCCCCAAGACGCTCCTGTGCCTCCTCAGTGTCGCTACCGCATTCGCCCAGCTAACACGAATCCCATTAACCTTGAATACAGTCCTGTCCGTCTCCAAGTCTGATGTCTCTCCCGTCTTTGCCATTCCAGACGGAAACGACCTGACCGTGACGGTTGCGTTGTGTTCGGGCGATCCGACCGGCCAACGTTTCCTTCTGATAAACACAAACTCCGATCCCGCAAATGTCCAGGTACCTGCACTCGCAGGTGATGATGGCGTTGTCGAGATCATGCTCAACCAAGGACTGGGGGTATTCACAGGTTCCTTTCCAAACGGCGGAGTGCTGGCGGTGAGCGGGCAAGGTCCTTTCGAAGTAGGAGTCAGTGATTCGGGTGAGTTGGGTTAATGGTAAATAACACTCGTGGTTTAACGTTGAACCGTCCATCTCTCTCTTTCCTCTCTCTTTCCTCTCCCTTTTTAGGCCCGATCCACGAGTGGCTCAGTGTCACCCCTCTTTTGGGGGACACGACATCCAACCAGGCCATTGTGTTTTCGGCCTCGTTTGCTGATGTCGAGCCTTCACCCGAACCATTATATCCCAATTATACCCTGCCGCAGGCGAACCTGACGTTGCCTCCATTTCCTCAAACCCAGCTGTCGGATTTTTCGCTTGTACTAGCACCAACCCCCACACAGACCAACGGTCCTGCATTGGCGGATGTGCCACAGACAGCATGCTCCATCCGCGCGTTGCAACCGTCGAGTGTGGGCACTGTGGTAAACCAGACGCTTTGGTTGAGAGATGATAGATACGGTTGGAGAAATCAATGGTTGGTGGCTGGTCTTAATCCATCCACTAACTATACTGCCTACGTGATCCAGAATAATACCAAAGTCAGTGGGCCAATATACTTTGCAACAAAATCAGGTGTGTGCGCTTATCAACGTTGGGAGGGGAGGAGAGAGGAAATGAATTCATCTCTAATTTGAGCTCCCCAGCTGCCTTTCCGTGCTCCCTTGTCCATTCCTTGTCATATTGCCCTTCCGTGGCCTATTCTGTCCCACTTGACGCGTCCCTCTTGCCCAGTGGATATTTGGCTTTCGACGACACATCGCTCCCTTCCAATGTCTCTAAAAATCTCCTGTCCTATCTCACCAATTTCACGACCAATCTACTGACATTTCCGTGTGGAAGAGATATGTATTCCCCTCTCGTCACTTGCCAAGACTGCCAGGCAGCGTATCGCCGGTGGCTATGCGCCGTCAGTTTTGTACGGTGTGGCGAGCCTAGCCCACAGCACCCCGGTAGCTTCACGACGACGATGGCGGGACCAATGGCAACTGGGATGGGAGTGTGGCGCTCTGGGGGATCTGGCCAACAACAGGTCCTGTCAGCTCTTGTGCCCATACCTGCTCCGACATCGACAGGAGGTTCGAATCCCCGGAATCTCAATATGCCCGCTTTGAATGCCCAGTATCTTATGTTGTTGCCATGCTTGGAAACGTGCAACGCTGCAGCTCGGGCTTGTCCTCCCTTGTTGAAGTTTAAATGCCCTCGTGCTAGATTCAATGCAGGTGCAAGTTATGGCGTGGGTTATATCGACGGATTTGGTGGAGATCAAGGGAAAGGTGTTACTGGTGTCGCGCAAGACAGATGGGGCAATGTGTGGTGTAATAGTATATAAGCCGCATGGATACCATAGACGCCAAGATCTGAATTACAACCAAGTAGAGATATTTGCCCCCCAAAAAAAATCAAAAAATAATAATAATAATCTGCGATATTTTTTAATTTTTTTTAATTTTTAATTTTTTTACCCATTGAGATATTCCAAAGCAGCTAATTGTTCCGCGAGGGTATCCATAACTGAATGCGTATGTTCGCCCTCATTTGGATTTCTGTTTTCAGGGCTTGAGGCAGCCCGGGTAGGTACCAACACGCCTTGAGGCTCAAACCCTGGTGCAATCCTGCGAAGAGCCTCTCGTTTCCTCCTCTCGTTTTCTCCTTCTCTTGAAAGAAGGAAGGCCTCCCTTCTGGCAGTGTGGGCCGCGATGGTGGCCCTTCTCGATGATTCGACGGTCAGGACGTGTGGTTCTAGAGTGAAGGGATAAACAAACTTGTGATGGGGCGGGCAAGGTGCGATCAGCATTGGACAGGTTCAAGGCACACACACACAGCTCACATAGGCATCGACGGAGTCTGGTAGTGGGTGGATATCGGGTGGCAGATGGATCTAAAATAAATTGGTGGAGGGGTGCGACTGAAAGAAGAGAGACATACTGGAAGAGGAAGGTGCAGACTTGGATATTTAATGAGAGGGACGGAAGCAGCAGCGGCATATTGAGCTAGGAAGGGCAGGTTAGGAACGAGGAAGAGGTGATGAATGGGTGAACGATGTACATTGGTCGGCCATGTCGTTGATGTTGGGTGTTGGGGTGTGGGAGCTGCGAAAGGATAAGTAAGGTAAGGTAGTAAAGTACCTAAAGGACATAGATCCTGTTACATGATTCATGTTAGATCTGAAAGGCCCCTGTTGCCCGTCGGGGACCCATTTGGGCGACAAAGACATTCATAGCGCCTACCTATCTTACGCCATAAGCTATGAGGACAGCCTATGAGGATAGCCTTATCCTATGAAGCCTTATCCTATCCCATATCCCATATCCCATATCCCATAGGTTATGGGTAAAAGGGTAACACTCACCCTCACCCCCTCAATTTGACCTGTCATGGTCCTGCTGCGGACATCTAACGACATCCCTCATCACACCGCTTCACCCGGTCCTCCTGTCATGCCCCGAACACCTTGTCACCCATCTCGATCCCAAACCTCTCTCGAGCAAACTCTCTCACGTTCCGCTCAACCTCCTCCTCAAACCCTCCTCTCCTGCGCTCTCCCGTCATCTTCTCAACAATCCACGACACAACCTTGCTCCTCCAAAATCCAATATCAAGCACAAGCAGCACACATCGGAATACCAGATGCTTCCAGTATTCTCTAAGTCTCATGTCCCACGTTAGGTTCCCAGTCCGAGTTAACGCTCGGGACGCCCAAAGACCTGTAATCTTGACTCGGTTCACCGGAGAACCAAAGGACTGGTTATTGCCTGTGCCACGTTAGCTATCTCAACAACATTCGCATGTCTGAAGGCGGTAGACCGCACCTTGAACCATCCTAAAACCGTACATAATCGATAATCAGCATAGCTGATTCCTGATCCTGATCCCACCACCACCACACCACTCACCTCATGTTTCGCGTTAAAAATATGAGCACTTTTGGTATCCGATCCGTGTCAGTCAAAAACCCTTTAAGTCTCTGCTTCATTAAAACGCTCAGCTCGTACTGGGTCAAAAGCTTTCTCCGTTCATTGTCTGCTTCCTCAGCGGGAAGCCTGCCTCTCCTAAGATTAACGGGTCTCATCAAGGTGAAACTGGCCACGAGATCGGGCATTCCCATGCCCCAATCCTTCGTCACGCTCTCTACCTTGTTAAAATCTCTTTCAAGCATACCTCTCCATAGGGACACCCACTCTCTTCTGAAGCTTTCCGGTACCTCCACGTACAAGCCGTGGTCAATTAACACGAGCTGAGGGTAACCCAGATGTGAAGGATCAGGACGGATTATAACGTTTCCAGGATGTGGATCACAGTGCACCCAGCCCCATTCAAACATTTGAGCAGAGAACAACTCGACCATAGTCTGCATCACCGCCTTGGTCCCACCTTTGAGTGGTCTTGACAGGTTCAGTGGCAGAGCGGGATACGAGGACACAGAATGTAAACACGAAGGCAAAAGGTCCAGAAGCGGAGATGCAGGGTACGAAGTGGGTGTGGGTGGCTCGGCTTGATCATCAACATGTTCGCCCATGAGTCGCCGTATAGATGAATGGTCGCTGAGTCGGACGCCTTCGATCCATTCAGCAGTGAGAACTCGCTTGGTTGAATATTCCGTGTATACTTTGGGTATGTAGACCTTTCCACTCAACCGAGGTTCAGATTCGACCAAAGCCGCAGTGCGCTGAGCGTTGTTGGCTTCCCGAACAAAGTCCAATTCCTGACGCAGATGCTCGGAGATGAAATCTGACGCTTAATATAAGAGGAGCCCAGTGCCCATTATTTAGCATGTTCGACGCACCAACAACAAAGTAGACGGGAAGGTCGAAAGCCCAATGTTCGAACATCCACATGACGATTCGAAAGGCACCCAAATCCCACTCGAGCTGTTTTGCAACGGAAGGTTTCTGCACCTTCACGGCGACCCACTTTTCTTCAGTGTCGCCTGGTTGTGGCCATAGCTTTGCCCTGTGGACTTGAGCGACACTGGCACTCGCGACAGCATCCTCCTCGAACACCTCGAACACGCCTCCTGGACCACTTGGAGGTCGACCCAACTCTTTTTCAATGACGCGACGAACAACAGGGAAGGGGATCTGTGGCGCATCGTCAAAGAGGGAGGCAAACTTGACTTGCATGGGTTTGGGAAGAAGAACAGCATTTGCACCAATAGCCTGGCTAAAGTAAGTGTGGTGAGTGATATGCAGGCTCGCATTGGGTAACTAGGTATTCACCCTATTTTGATGTAAAGACCACCATTAGACGTGAGGAGGCTGTAGACCCGCTCCGCCACGCGCTCATGTAAAAGGGGTATCTGGTCAGATTTATCCGGCGTAAAGTTGAGCTTGTAGTCTAGGGTGATGAGAGCACAGGACCATAGTGTGCGGCAGTTACGATGGATGGCACTGGCGTTGTAGTGACTGTCGACGGCATAGATGGTACTGAGGCTGAGGGTGAGGTAAGCTAGTCGGCGGGGGACCCGAGAGCGGCGGAGCAGAGCGCTGAGCATGACTCAGACTCAGACTCAGGCTCAGGTTCAAGGTTGATGCTCGCGCTTGCAGGCGCCTCTCAAGTACCCTTCAACACCGTTCCAGGTGCTCTACCGGTCCCCAACGCAACCCAGTCGCTGTGGATCCATACCCCCGGCGCTAATCCTCTCGCAGACCATGGCCATCATGGCCCTGTTACCCCTCAGGCAGACATTTGCATCATCGGCTCTGGGATGAGTGGCGTCTCCGCTGCATACCATCTCTCAATGTCAGAGTCGCCCTGTACCGCCGTGATCCTCGAAGCCAGGGAATTTTGTAAGTCCCAGACTTTTCTGCCGTTGCATGATTTGATCACTGACATGGGCAGGTTCAGGAGCAACCGGCAGAAATGGTGGCCACCTCACACCCAACCCCTTTCATGGCTTCCGCGAGCGTCATGCTCAGTATGGCATATCCGACGCTATCAAGTCCTATGCCCTCGAAGACCATACCGCCGCCTCCATAGTGTCCTTCATCCATTCTCACAATCTTTCGGATCAAGTAGATCTTGTTCATGGTGGACATTACAAGCTATTTACCTCTTCTGCAAAAGAGTCTGTTGCACGCGCAGATTACGAGGCTGCGCTGAACGCAGGCTGGGACCCTGTCCAAAACCTGACCTGGCTCGATGCAAAGCAAATGAACCAAGTGCGTTCAAGAGGGTTTTTTTTCTTAGAGTTTGTACCCAAAAAATAAAATAAAATGACGTGGTAGGTATATGGTGCATCATACCCCGGATACCGAACCTCCTCAGCTCACAATCTTTGGCCTCTCAAGCTCGTCACGCACTTGTACAACCAAGCCTTGAAATCACCTTTTCTCAACTTGAATCTACACACGCACACACCCGTTCTCTCCATCCATCGTGCCAGTGCACCCGGGAGGAGATGGACATTAAACACCTCTAGAGGCACCATTGATTGCACCACCGTTCTCCATGCGACCAATGGGTACGCATCACATCTCCTACCCCACCTTTCGCCGACACCCATTATTCCCACACGGGGTCAAATCATCGCGGTCGAGGTCACCACTCCCTCTCAGACCCAGTCCATCTCTCTACCCAGAGAAGGCTCATGGGCCAACTCGGGCGACGAGTACTGGTTTCCCCGACCCAACTCGACACCGACATCGACGACCGTCATCCTCGGGGGCGGTCGCAAGATTTCTCCCAATCATGAGCAAAACGAGATCAACGACGCCGTGCTCAATCCACTCATCAGTGACATGTTGCGCACGTTTTTGCCCCGTACTTTTCCTGGAATTGAGATGGAGGTCAAAGTCATGATGGAATGGGTGCGTGTGTAGTCGAACATCTGTTCATTAGCGATTGAAAAACCGCGGTTTTGTTTGATGCTGGGTACAGACGGGTATCATGGGTTATACGACCACGGGTCATCCGCTAGTTGGTCAGGTCACGGAAGGACAATACATCTCGGCTGGTTTCAATGGCCATGGAATGCCCCTGGCGTACGGATGGTAAGCTCTGCTCTCTCTCGTGCTTTTGTTTCCGTTCTCAATGATCTGCAGTGCAGATGTCGTAGCGAGGATGATAGCAGCCGATCTACGGAGCGAAAACTGGCAACTGCCAACGTGGTTTCCCCATTATTTCCTGATATAATCATGTTTTTCTGGGAGCAATGTTATAGAGAGCTGAATTCGATGAACGTCATTCAGACTGGGCGCACTACCGCCGAGTTGAATAATATTCACGTTTTCTCACTCATGTGGGAGGCGCAATACAATAATAGCATCAAGTCCATAAACCGATTTGTTACCAGAACGACAGGGGAAAGGAATGATAGCTAAAATGCGAAGGTGATAAATGGAGGGATTAGATCACGATGCATCCGTTCTCTCTGAATCTCTTACTCCAACGTCTTTTCATACTTTCTTTCAGTGCAAGATGAAACACGTCCTTGACGCCCACGCCCGTCTTGGCGGAGCATTCGATATATTTGGCGCCAATCTCCTTCGCTACGCGTGCACCCAGTTCGGGTGTGACAGGCATCTGACCCTGGGCACTGAGCATTCTGCGCGTCTGCTCGTCTGATCGTAGGTCTGACTTGGTTGCGACGAGTATCAACGGTGTACCCTCACAAAAGTGGGCGACCTCTGGATACCACTGTGTAATGGATGCATGCAAGTCAGTCAAGTCGGTCAAGTCAGTCAAGTCAGTCAGCCAAACGTTCTGCGATTAAAAAAAAAGGCAGGGCGACGGACCTTATCTTGCACGTTTGCGAGACTTGTCGGGAAGTCGATGGAAAACACGATCAAGATCACGTCCGACTCTGGATAGCTCAGCGGGCGGAGCCTATCGTATTCTTCCTGACCCGCCGTGTCCCACAATGCAAGCTCGACTTGCTTGCCCTCAAAGTGGACCATGGTGACATAGTTCTCGAATACGGTGGGTATATATGCCTGTGTGCCTCGAGTGACGGTGAGCCGTGTTGGGGCAGTGCGGGCTAACGCTCACCTCGGGGAATCGGTTTTCGGCATAAACGATAAGGAGACAAGTCTTTCCGCAGCCACCGTCGCCTACGACGACGAGTTTGCGTTTGAGGTCAGGGCGACGAGAGTCCATGTCAACAGTGGCAAGGAGAAGACAAGGTAAAGAGGATGACACGTGACAGCATGGAAGTCGTCTTCCGCCGCCACTCTCGGCGCTCCCGTCGCTTTTACACCGACGACGGACGCGCCCTCCTCGTCCTCCCGCCCTCCCCTCCCCTCGCATCACCCTCTGCCACCCTAAATCAGGCCGCAATCCGCTTTCACCAGCTCAGAGCCCTCATCCGTCGCGACCTCGACTACAATGCCTTCTTCAACACCCTCTGGCTTGTCCTCAACGATATCATAATCGGCTGCGCGCTAAGCTCGTTTCTGACAGAGAACGAACTCGCACACAGATTGGAGCCATGGCTCGTGCACACCATTCACGATCTGCTTCGCTGGCTCGACTCCTGGCCCGCCGGCTTGAAACTCAACACTGAACTCAGTAGATTCTATGCCCACTCGCTGGCCCTGCTCTCCCATGCCTTTAGCCACTTTGTTCGTCTCGTCGTGGATCACTTCCAACTCGTCCTTGTGGTCGTGTCTTGGGTCAGTCATCTAGGCGCCTCCTTTGCCCTCGCGCTCTTGATCGACTTTGTATCTCTCTTGACGGCTCACATCACCTTATCCTATGCCCTCTCGCGGATATTATATAGACGAATGATCCTTTCTGCACGTTCACTTTTTAATTTATTCCGAGGTATGTAACCCCCCTCCGCGATCGTGACCGTAAAGCCGTTTTTTAATGACTGACCCATGGCAGGTAAACGATATAACGTCCTACGACACCGCACTGACTATTGGGAATACGACATGGACCAGCTCTTGCTAGGCACTATCCTCTTCACCCTCCTCGCATTTCTCTCGCCCACCATCTTTGTCTATTACGCTCTATTCGCTGCACTCCGTGTGGCCATTCTCCTCCTCTTTGCTTCTATAGAGATTCTCATCGCATTTCTCAATCATTTCCCCCTGTTTGCACTTGTGTTGCGCATAAAAGACCCAGCAAGGATACCAGGATCAATCTATTTTGAGCTGTCCACTGACTCTCCAAAACCTCATCTCATACTCAAAAGCCAACCCCTCTCCCTTACCGCCATCCTCTCCCGATACAGTGCGTACTTGCCGTTCTCTATAGCCTCAACTGACATTACTAGTCCAGCTCGCCTCCCGCCTTGCTACACACTACAATCCGCTTCGCTTATTATACCAACTTTTCATTGGCGAATACCTGGCAGCCATCAGATGCTCTTAATTTATGCAATGCAATGGAATAATGGAATAATGGAATATATATATACAATCACTGCGTGAAACTGTCCACAAGCGTCTGTTCGACCGTCTCAATGGACCCCATTACCTTGCGCTCCGTCATCCCCAATCCCACCTTTCGCAATCCCTCCAAAACGGCCTGGTATACGCTCGGCTCTGACGGGCCGACAACACCGACGACACCCTGTGCCGGTCCAACTTTACCATCCAACACCATCAGCGCTGCAATGGCAACTGGAATGCCCACTGTGCGTGCCATGGCGGAGTGTCCGCTAGGATCACCATACGCAACGAGAGAGGAAGTGTAAACCTCCTCCTCCTCGGTAGGCCGACCCTCCTGGGCAACCACAAACTCGTGTGACAGCACGACCATGTCCCTCTCTCCCGGTTCATACCTGAGCCTGTCTCCCAACAGGGCTGCAAACAAGTCTATGGGCGCGAGCTCGCCTTCGGGAACGCTGGGCAAGGGTCTGTTCGGACCCTTGTCACCTCCTGGGACGATTCCGAGCCACTGACAGGCCTCCAAAACTGCCTGCTGCAGCTGCCGCTCGTCTTGACCAGCTAACGCCTGTTTGACCGCCTCGTCTGCCTCCATCTTGACCACGCCCTCGTCCCTTACCCTCGTCGCCACAGCCGCCGAAACGAGGCCCTGCCACGTCCGCACACGGACCTTGTTGTGCGCCTCCAACAACCCGAGCAGCTTAAAGCCCTCCATCAAGTTCGCAAAGCCGGGATACCTCAGCGTGCCCCTCAACACCGTCCTGATGGCGTCGAGCGGTCCCAAGCCGTACACATCCGCATATGGGAGACTATCCCTGTTCGGCAGACCCTCAAGACGGACGACGTTGGCGACGCCCTTGTCACCACCACCCAGCTCGATGCCTGGTACAGGTACATTGGAAAACACGCTCCTCAATAACTTGGCACCCTCCACCTCCTTCGTCTTCCCTGCAAGCTTGAAACGTGCGCTATTGAGCGTGGCGCCCAACACGCCCCTGGGCGTCCAGCTGAATTTGTAGTTAAACGGCACGCCACGCGCCGCTTCTGGTGCAGGGAAACCGCCGCAAAAGGACGAAAAGGAGAGGACGCGTTTCTTGTCGCGCCTGAACTGGGCCATGAGGGCGTGTGTGGAGCAGTGGTCAATGCCAGGGTCGAGCCCGATCTCGTTGAGAAGGAGGACTCCAGATTGGGCGGCGCGGGGGTGAAGGGCATGCATGGCTGGTGAAATATACGAGGCAGTGATGAGATGTTTGTGGTGTGCGATGCATAACTCGGCGGCACGGGAGTGGAGCGCAACGGGTAAAAGGCTTTCAAAATAGCGCGTCAAACTTTTTGGCCTGTGTGAGAGAGCGCCTTTTAACGCACACCTACCTTATGACAACATCCGTCTCTGCCACTAGCTGCGCCAACGCACTCTCGTCATTCATGTCGACCACCTTGTATGTTGCATTGTCGTGCTTTTTCGTGAGAGACTCTAGTTCACCAATCATGTTGCTAGCTATAATACATATGTAGAATGAGTAATCAAAACAAGGAACGCGACTCTAGTAGACTACGGACCAACGAGGAGATCCACATCCCTTCTCTGCGCGATATGATCCACCGCCGGCCCAGCCACCATGCCGCTTCCGAGCATTAACACTCTCTTTCTCTTCAGCGATGCACGGTCGGCAGTGATAGGCTCAACGACGTGAGGCTTCTGCTCGCGCCACTTGTCCACGGCCTGTTGCAGCCATTGGTGCTTCTCAGTCAACGCGCCATCAACAGCGACGGTTGCGCGCTCCAAGGCCCTTCCCAATGGGTGGTTAACGTGATCCTTGGTATACCAACCCATGGCACGCTCCAAGTAGGGCATCAGGGCCGCAGAGAAATGGCGAGACGCGTCCAGGGGTAAGGCAGTTGGCAGGATATCGACCGACATGACCTGGACCTCGGGGAGGGACGAGTCCAAGGACTTGACTTTGAACACGGGGGACGAGAGGGTAGTAAGTTGGGTCATGAACTCAAGACCTCCACCGATATCACAAGCAATATCACCAATGTTCGTGAAACGCGCTCCACCCAGCTCTTGGGCGCGCCTGAGCGCGAGGACGAGCTGTTCATTCGTCATTAATCGGGGGAAACCCTCGGACCAGCCAATGCCATTCAAGAAGAGCGTCAGGTAGGGTGCGACCTATACATGTATAGTTTGGTGAGAAACACCGGTTTAAACGGCGCTGAACGACTCGACTCGCCTTCTCGTAAAAGACGGAATGGTACAAATTAGGAGAGACATAATAGGACTCTCTATCGTACTGTTTCCGATCTGAACGTACAAGGTAATCTTCTGGTTTGGCATGAACAAGATAGATCTAAAGTTCAATTCTTCACATCTTCACGACAGGCTCTGTGAACCAAACCCGCGTACCTTGTGCAAACTGGTATCTGCCGTAAATAAATAAAAAAACAAAACGCCCCCCGTTTAGAATACAAATGGAGGGTGACGTTTGACCACTCACTCGGATCACGAACAAGAGCGTCCAAATCATTTACGGATACAAGCTGAATGGGCAACTCGGATAGGATTGACAGGGACCCTTGAGCCACGTTGCCATTTCTGATATGTAACATCTGCATCAGAGATGATTCTTTTTTTTGAATTTGAATTTGAAAAAAAAAAAAAAAAAAAAAAAAAAAACAAAGAAAAAAAAAACAAAAGGTATATGCGCGCTAGAACTTACCCTGTCAGGCCAACGACAAAGGGTCCTAGAGGCTTTGGGGTCCCCTGTGCAACAATCATAGCTCCGATCTCACGTAACGCGCCCCGTAATTGGGCTAGCGAGGGCATGGTATGAGGGCGTGGGGTATACTATCACAGCATAATGGTAAAATGATATGAATTAACGTGTGATAAGATTCTAGTGTTACATACCAAGAAGGGCGAGGCAATGCCGATTTCCAGGTGGGCATGGGCCATTGCGGACAGGGATTCCAACACGCCCGCCACTAACGCGTCAGGTGAGTGTGAACCACGCGTGCAGGTACAAGGGGCGAGAGACACATACGACCAGCGAAAAAGCCGAAACCGACGGTCCGCTTTCCGTCCACGTCATTTGTGAGGAGCTCATAGTCAACGAGGCGTGGGAGGAGCTTGGTTGAGGCCGGGGTGGACGCAGGGGATGCCAAGAAGCGGGCCAAGAGGGGGGTGTTGTACGGCTGGCCCTTGACTGTGTGGGAGAACATGAGGTGTGTCCGGGGGGACCAAGAGTCCTCGGAGGGAACGGGTGAAGTAATGAGGTCGTCCAACGGTGTTTCTTTGATACCGACAATGATGTGAGCATGGGTGAGAGAGGATTGGATGGTGGCACCGGCCTTGGCGTACTCCGACGCAGGAAAGACGCGTCTGTCGCAAGGCTGGACGTGGACATGAACCTTCTTCTCTGAGACAAGTTGGTGAACATGGTCTGGGGTCAGAGGCGCGCGACGCTCCCATATTCTCCGTGGGTCTTCGCGCCGAATTCCAATGGTGAGGCGGGGTAAGTGAGCACGGGACATGTCGGACAAGCGCTCATGGCGGGCTGTTTTATACAGCGCGAACCCCCGGCTCGGATCTTTACTTAATCCAAAGCCAAAGCGCTCGCTTCAATCATCCCCGCGTACTCGTCGTAAGGCGCAAACGTCCCCTCCATCCGCCGTCTCTTCCATCCTCCTCCTCCTTTTCTTGAGTCTTTCCCTTTCCGCTTTGTTCCTCCAAGATTGTCTTCCTCAGACTCTTCCACCACCTCATCCAACTCATCCTCATCCTCATCCTCATCCAACCCTTCAACCACCTCATCCTCATCCTCATCCGACCCTTCAATTAGTTCCTCCTCCGACTCCTCCGACATGTCCTCATCCCCAGCTACCCTGGGCATAGTAGCCTTCATCGCCTTCCACACCTCTTCTTCATCCTCCGACTCCATCCCCTCCTCATCTCCCGACTCCATCCTCTCCTCATCCGTTTCCGACTCCGTCCTTTCCCGTTTCTTCTTCTTCTTTCTCGCCTCGTCCTTTTTCTTAAAGAAGCGATGAAAGAACACCTGATCCGCTGGCACATCCGACTCAAACGCCCTGCCATAGTCCCTCATCGACGCGCCATCCGCATCCGTCCGCATCATCTTCACTCCCAACCCATCCAGCCCACTCGCGGCAGGCTGCATCGCGCTCGCTCCCCGCGTTCTCACGCTCCCCTCTTCCCCTGCCTTGGCCTTTTTCGGATTCTTGAACACAAACCGGTCCAGGAAATGCGATAGTGTGTTTTGCGTCAGGTCAGGATTAGACGTCACCGGAAGAGACAGGAGCAACTGTCGTGCATGCAACGAAATGGCGGGGTGGTAGTGATATAGCAGTGGAGTCTAATTGATAATTGCGTTTTTTCTACTGTAGACGCAAGACATTGGATAAATATAAGTTACTTACCAGTTCCCATATGGGCGACGCCCGAGCATGAGCGTATTGAGGATCCCTCTTCCGAGAATCGTACACCTCTTCTTTAGACGACGACGGATGCAATGTCGATCGGAGCCCTGGAATACTGCTGAATATCTTCCAATCCCTCGTCAGTTATTACCGTTGAACGGTCAAATAAACTGACCTCGCCCAGTAGATACAACCCGCCCACGACCACCTCATTAGTGCCACTGCCACCGCTCACCAGCACCTGTATGAAGCGCCGCACAAGAGCGACCACCCGATCGATATTCTGTGCATCAGCCTTGATCGACTTGAACAAGAGATTAAGGTACATGGCCTGCTTGGACGACGCCGACAGACGGGTATCATGCAGCGACGCATATAATGTGCGATAATACCTGTCCTTGATCGTTTTGGATATCGAAGGAGAAGAGGATATTTGTTGTATGAGGACCAGTGCCTGTAGAGAGATATTAAACGTCGACTTGTGCGTGATCAAAAAGAGGGTGTCGATATGTTTCCCGATACTGGATGAAACCGTCAGCCTCGTCGTCAGGTCGTCGAGTTAACAACGCCATGATCAACCTACTTTGAATCGGTACCATCAACTTTTGCAAATGGCAAAGCCCGGTTAACACCAGTGAGCGTCGCCGAGAGCAGTTTGGCGTTCACGTCCTCTACCTCGACAAAGCCTGCAGCACCTTTGACTTTCTCATTCGTCTTCTTTCCCTTTCCCTTTCCCTTCTTTTTTTGCCCCTTTCTACCGCCATCGATCACTCGTCCGGACTTATCCATCTTGACCCTCTTCTCGTCCGTGTCCTCTTTTTCAATTTTCTCATCGCTGCTTTCGCCAAGCACCTCCTTGAACATCTTGAAATAGACATCCAGGAGCTGCCGGGCAACTTGAAGGTCAGCCGGGGTGAGCACAATTTGGTTCAAGGTGATTGTGGAGTAATAACGAGCATGTGACACCGTCTTGGAAGAGGAAGGCTTGAGAACGAGTGAAATGATCTCGCGCGCGACAACGGCCTTCATGGCCGGGTGTGTCTGCAACAGTTGCAAGAGATGGTAGGATGCCTTTGAGCATATCGATTTTTCCGCATCTCCCAATTTGTTGACGAGAAGACGAAGGAGATTTTGCTCCTGCTCGGGCTTATCGCGCAAGAGGGTGAAAACGAGGTTGATGGCCTGCGCTCTGACATAGGGCAGCGGATCCAAGGACAAGGCCTCGAGTATCTGCAGAATTGAGAAAAAGTATTTTTTCAGCCAGTCTTCAAAATACCACACGATCAAATGTTGGTCTGTGACTGATCGATGCAGCAGTGGCTGGTCACGGAAATATCTGCAGCAACGTCAACACGAGCAAAGGGGCCATCAAATGGGCGCAGGGATATACTTTAGCTTCCTGTCCGGTGCTCCGCCGCCAACCCACCAATCGACGACACATCGCAGGGCCTTGAGGCTTTCGTCCCTGCCGTGCTCTGCCATAGCCTTGAGGGTGTCGAGGGCCTTGACATTGTGGATGGGGTCACTCTGGACGAGCAAGGTGAGTGCACTGAGTCTGTCCGAGAGGGTGCCCGAGTGGACGATGGTGGAGAGAAATTTGGCCTCTGAGGAAGGGGCGGGTGTTGGCGTGGTGAAGAGGGACTGCGCACGGGAGGTGAATGCGGCTAATTGTGAGGTCGCTGGCAAGTCTGCGCCATCGTCCCGGGCAAGCTGGAGATCGGCATACCACAAGGTCCCGGTCATGAGGCGGGACGTGACAGTGTGACCGGATGATCATAAAACGACCCGCTGCTGGGATGGAGCCCAAGTATTGTGCTCGCAATGCCCCACGTCCCTCAGGAACTCGTCGACCTCGTAGTCGACAATATCCACGACGACCGCTCCTCCCTCGTCGCTGCATCTCTCGTTTGTAGCTCCTGGTGTTGCGCAACCCGGCCTCACCTCTTCCGCCGCGCCGTTTTCCATATCAATTCCCCCCTTCTCGGCGACGACGACGACATTTCAGACTATGATTGCGATTCTTCTTTCGCTTTTCGTCGCTTTCACCTCCTTCACCAGATCATCGTCGACAGGCCCTCTCTTGCCTATCATGTCCGCCATGTCGTCCTCTCTGGCGCCACCGCTCACAAATGCTCGCCCTGGAAACAGGTTGAGCCTGTGATCTCCTCTACACTTGCTTGCCTTCCCCGTGTCACTTCTCTGGCCCTCCGCGACGTCCATTGGGACCATCTCTCGCCGCAATGCCAGACGGCCTTGCGCGTTATCTTTAGTCACCCCCAGCTTTCTCATGTCGATCTCTACTCTTTCGACGCGCCGCTTCCCGTTATTTTCTCTCTCGTCGGTTCAGCCAAAAAACTCCAGTCGTTTAGTACCGCTTTCACCCCAGCTACCAATTTCCGCCAGCCTTTCGAATCTCTCTCTGCCAAATTTTCCACTTCCAGGGTCATGCTCCGCTCCCTTGAAATTGGCAGCTCTCCGCGCATCTCAGAGTTCGCAGACGCTCTCATGCACCCAGACTGTCCAGTGGACATTTCAGGCCTGCATCACATGCGGATGACTCATGTCACGGATGTTCCTGTCTGCGGCCAATTATTGCGTGCCGCAGGCCAGTCATTGGAAATTCTCGAATTGTGGGCGCCAACCAGTCGGTCACCCATTTCTATTGTTTTCCGTCCCTGTTCTGATTGGATTCCATCTCAGGTCGCGAACCCAGAAGGGTTGGAGATGACATCAGCCTGAGGTGGATGCCAGCCCTGCGCTCCTTCCAAATAAAGGGACTTCTCTTCTCGCCCAACGTGTGTTCCGTTCCGTGCCTGTGCGACATCTACACCGTCGATATGCCCCACGGACTGGAAAAACTCGAGCTCCTCGTCGATGCCGACAATAGTCGCCGCATGATGCTAAACTGGGCGTCCTGGTCTGCATTGGATACCGTGCTATCCAGCCCCTTCTTCTATTCGCTTAACCAGGTTGAGATCAAACTCCACTTTTCGCGTCCGGGTGCATCTACCTATCTTGGTCTGATGGCGCTCCAACGGGCCATGCCTCGATTGCGCCAAAGTGGGGTTCTCAACGTTAGCTATGCCTAATTTTTTTTTTTTTTTTTTTTTTTTTTTTTTTTTGGTTATAATATCGAATTACGCGTCTCTGTTTAGGCTTACTTACTGGGCCTCTATACCCATTCGAAGACGTCGTCTACTATATCTAGTTTAATGATCAACTAACGTGATTATCGGTCTGTTAGCAGTTGACCGTGACAGAATCTGTCATTATCCAGCTGATGAATCAGTGGCGTGACTATCAAATTCAACTATTGTGGAACCATTGGAAATCGGTCTTGTGGGCATTTCTGTCATTATAGGAAAAGAAAAAAGAAATGCAAGTAACCCTTGCTCCGGAGAACTTTGTTTACAACTTTATCCCATCGTCGTCCTAAAGTCTAAAGTCTGAGTTTGGCGGTTCGTTCCGAGTCTGAGGAATCGGAGTAATCATATATTAAGCTGCTGCTACTGGCAACAAGCGTATGGCGGCGGTATAGTATATATCAATTCTTGCCCATTTCGGATAAAGAAAAGGCAGAAAAGGCGCTGCTTGAAGTTGTACCTGGATTGGTTTTCGTTGTATTTATTCTAGCTCTTCCTCTCCTCTTTACGTGGAACGTGATATTCGTTGGAACATAATCGCTTTGAAATACTCCAAGTATTACCGGTTACCAGTTACCTTTGGTGGCGTGGTTCTCCAAGGCCATCCATCTCTCATGGGTTGGGATTTGAACGTTCCTTTTGAGACCCATCGCCATTCCCAGTTTCCAATGCCAAATACTTCACTAAGGCGAATCGCGGAGAAGTAGAGATGGAAGATGGGCGAGGAGTGAGGGAGACAGGGCCTGCAGGGAGCAGAACTTGCATGGTTGGGCGTGCAACAACAGAGAGACGGGTGACAGAGCTACTAAGTAAGTAGCAAGATGCAAGCAGGTGGGCGTGCAGAACACCCGGGGCCGCTTACCTTCTGCCAAGCCGTATAGAACCGGGTTTGCTGCAATCATGACCCGCGCCCCCTATAGGCCATCCCATGCGTTTCTTGGATTCAAATTTCCTCAACCTAAGCCAGTGATTCACCTGACGGAAGAGACATGGCCCCGACAAAATCATCACGTTTCAGTGCACCGCATGTCAATGAATGGCCGTACATGAAACCTCATCGCATGTGGAAACGCTCCACCATGAATCACTATTTAGGCGACGTGAAAAAGCAATGATCTCTCAGAAAACTTTGGGCGAGTTTTGAACTAATCATCTACTCTGCATGGCGATTCACCTTATGGATGCAACTGTCGTATCGGCAACCATGGTGCTCTTTTTCTGGATTTTGAGAAGACGGTCGTCTGCTCCGCTTCCACCTGGGCCCTGGAAACTACCACTACTTGGAAATCTGCTAGATATGCCAACAGAGCAAGCGTGGATAAAATTCACGGAATGGGGGAACAAATATGGTGTTGAGAAACCCTCAGATGGTTGCGCTGTGAAATACTAATATTGGCAACAGGACATCTGGTTTCGGTATCCGTCCTTGGCCAGCAATACATCATTGTCAACTCGGCACAAACTGCCATGGAGATGCTTAATAAAAAGAGCCTCATTTACTCTGATAGACCTGTTGTTCAAATGGGTGGAGAGCTTGTCGGGTGGAAGGATAGTATAGGATTTCTTCCGTACGGTCAGCGGTTCCGCGAGCATCGCAAAGTGTTTCATCAAATTATGGGCACATTCGAAGCGATGAGCAAATTTTACCACATCGAAGAAGCGGAAACCCATCACTTCCTGAAACGCCTTTATAATCGACCCAACGAACTAGTAGAACATATTAAGAAGTGTGTCTCAACGCAGAGGCTTAGGGACCATCGTTGCTCACTATTGTCCTTCAGGACGACTGGTACCGTAATACTCCGCATTTCTCATGGATACAAGGTTAAAGAAGAAAACGATCCATTTGTCTCTCTGGCAGATAAGGCAGTCCTACATTTCTCTTTGTCCACAGCCCCTGGAGTCTTCCTCGTGAATATGGTACCATCTTGTACGTTTCTATCATGAACATTTTCCGCCTATTATTTAGTTCGCGTTAGTGAAATACCTGCCAGACTGGTTCCCTGGAGCCGGGTTCAAACGAACTGCAAAGGAATGGAGAAAGACATTTTACGATATGATTGAAAAACCATATGAATTTGTCAGGAAACAGATGGTTTGTATAGTCGTTAAACCAAAGACATTCTTCCTCAAAGGTTCTCACCCTACAGGAGCTTGGAACGGCAGAACCATCAATGCTGTCTAATCTTTTACAGAACGAATCGGAGCTATCCAGTGACCAAATTTTGAACATCAAATGGGCAACTAGTGTAGCGTATGCCGGCGGCGCTGATACGGTCTGTGACCACTTTTGAAACTGAAAATAATGGCTTATGTGGCTGTTTCTGCACAGAGTGTAGCCACTGTTCACGCATTTTTCAAGGCAATGTTACTCTATCCGGAGGCGCAGAAACAGGCGCAGGACGAGATTGATGCTGTTATTGGCAACGACAGGTTGCCAACCATGGAAGATCGTGAAAAGTTGCCTTTCGTCAACGCAATAGTTTCAGAGGCTCTTCGCTGGCACACCACAGCTCCGACTGGTTTCCCACACCTTGTTACCCAGGATGATATTCACGACGGATACTTGATACCCAAGGGCACTGTGATTCTTCCTAATATTTGGTATGTACGCCTTTTTCACTAAGTGCCCACTGGATCAACTCTCGCCAAGGAAAATGGCTCATGACCCTAATGTCTATCAACGACCTATGGAGTTTGATCCCGCGCGATTCATCAAAACCGAATGCCACGTTCCAGAACTCGAACCCCGTGAATTTGTGTTCGGGTTTGGTAGAAGGTATGAATTTTGCCGCACTGTAGCCCGGCGCTGACGCAACCTTTTCGCGGCAGAATTTGCCCAGGTAACGAAAATATATATCGCCCACAGCTTTCAGTGCCGGAAATGACTTTTGTCTTATCCTAGGCCGCATACTCGCGGACACATCCGTGTTCATATCTTGTGCCATGACCCTTGCTGTGTTTAATATCACACCATGTATCGAGAATGGCAGGGCAGTGATACCTGACTTGGTCCAGAGCACAGGGACAATAAGGTAAGACAATTCGATCGTCACACATGCGACATCTTCTCAGGTTTTGTAGTCATCCCTCTGAATTCAAGTGCGAAATCACACCAAGATCCCCAAAGGCAGTTGCATTGATCAATGCAGATCCTTTCTGACGGCCTGCGTGAAGCTAGAAACTCGGCGAGGGTGAGGGTGAATGTTTATACAATGCCATTACTTTCTACGTGACCAATTCGTCTTAATGAATGGCTATAGTGGTCCATAACGAGTGCACGATGTCGACAAAAGCGCACTGCACTGAGAAAGTTAAGTTATTTTTCCTGTACGGCAGAACGTTTGTGGCCTCGGCGCTCAAGCCGTCCTTGGCAAGTTTGTTAAGATATTACAAGCAAACGTGCGCTGTGACAGCAAATATATATTATAACTTTCATATTGGCTTGGGCATAGACGAGACGCCACAATTGACAATCGATATCTCAAAGCCGGCCAAAGTTGACTTTCTGCTTTGAAGTTCAAGGCTGCAAAAGCAGTGGCGTGGTGTGCAGCCCAGCAGCTGATATGCAGACAGAGCAGGTTAGTGCAGGGTGCAGATGCAGAAGTGAGCGCGGATGGGTGCAGGCAATAGGCCGGCGGCCGTCACGGCCGCCGCTTGATAATGAATCAAGCTATCTTCAAGCTAAGGGTGATGACTATCACCTCGATAACCATTCGTGCCTCAGGATGACCTCTTCCAGACCCGCCATTCCTCGCCCCTCGCATCCACGTAAGGAATAGGAGAGATATCCGTACAGCACAGCCACGGCCACCGTCTGGACAGTACACCTGCCCACTACCTGAACCGATCCGTGATCAGGGCGCTGCCCGCCTACGTACCCGTCTACTACCATCCACGCCCATCCGCGCCCATCCGCGCCCATGAACAGTGCACGGTTGCGGCTAGACGATATTGTACAGGGATACAGTCCTTTGTGACACCCGAAATGACTGCTGATATAGAACATTAACAAAGGTTTTGTATGGCAAGTGATGGTATGACGTTCCGCATGTCTATCAGAACCATATAAAAAAAACTGGAGGACCTTGGACTTTGGAACTAAATCCCATCAGCCTTTCGTCTACACGACATGGCAATTCACCTGATGGATGCCGCTATCGTATCAGTAGCTATGTTTCTCTTTTTCAAGATTTTCAGAAGGCGATCATCTAGTCCACTTCCTCCTGGGCCTCGGAAATTACCATTACTTGGAAATCTTCTGGAAATGCCAACAGAACACGCGTGGATAAAGTTTGCGGAATGGGGGAATAAATATGGTACTTCATACTGTTGTAGTTGTGAAATCCTAATGTTTGGCAACAGGAGGTCTGTTTTCGGTATCTGTCCTTGGCCAGCAATACATCATTGTCGACTCTGCAAAGACAGCCATAGAAATGCTCGATAAGAAGAGTCTCGTCTACTCTAATAGACCTCCGGTTCAAATGGGCGGCGAACTAGTTGGGTGGAAGGATAGTATAGGATTTCTCCCATATGGTCAGCGCTTCCGTGAACACCGCAAAATGTTTCATCAAGTCATGGGAACATCCGAAGCGATGAGCAAATTTTACCATATCGAAGAAGCAGAAACGCATCAGTTCCTAAAGTCCCTTTATAATCAACCCAATGAATTAGCAAAACATGTTCGGCAGTACGTTGCGATGCACAGGCCAAGGGCTACCATTGCTCATTGTCGTTTAGAACGGCTGGTGCTATCATACTCCGTATTTCTTATGGATACAAAGTTCAAGAAGAAAACGATCCATTCATCTCTCTGGCAGATGAAGTAATCGCACAGTTTTCTTTGTCCATAGCCCCTGGAGTCTTCCTTGTTAATCTGGTACCATTCTGTACGTCTCTATTATGGACATCATCTGGTTATTGTTGAGTCTGCATCAGTGAAATATCTGCCAGACTGGTTCCCTGGAGTCGGGTTCAAACGAACTGCAAAGGAATGGAAAAGAACACTGTACGATATGATTGAAAACCCATATGAATTTTCCAGGAAACAGATGGTTTGTCACCGTCAACCAAAGACGTTCTTCCTCTAAGCCTCTCATTCTTCAGGAGCTTGGGACGGCAGAACCATCGATGCTGTCCAATCTTTTACAGAACGAATCTGAGCTTTCCAATGACCAAATTTCGAATATAAAATGGGCAACTCACGCAGTGTATGCAGGCGGCGCCGATATGGTCTGTGTCTAGTTACGAAACTGCAGATGATAGCTTATGTGGCTGTTTCTGAGCAGACTGTAGCCACCATCTATGCATTTTTCAAAGCAATGTTACTCTATCCGGAGGTACAGAAACAGGCGCAGGCTGAGATCGATACTGTTATTGGCGACAATAGGCTACCAACCATGGAAGATCGCGAGAGATTACCTTTCATCAACGCAGTAGTTTCAGAGGCTCTGCGTTGGCACACCACGGCTCCTACTGGTCTCCCGCACCTCGCTACCAGAGATGATATCCACGACGGATACTTGATACCCAAGGGCACTGTGGTCATTCCTAATATCTGGTACGTACGCCTTTCATTGGATGGCCACTGGATTAACTCTCGTCAAGGAAAATGGCTCACGATCCTAATGTCTATCAACGACCTATGGAGTTTGATCCCGCACGGTTTATCAAAACCGAATATCACGTCCCAGAACTCGAACCTCGTGAATTTGTCTTTGGATTTGGTAGAAGGTATGAATCTTGTCGCATACTAACTGACAACCCTGACGCAACTTTATTGCGGCAGATTATGCCCAGGTAACGAAAGTACCGCACAGTTTTCGGTGTTGGTAATGATTTTTGTCTTCTCCCAGGCCGTGTACTCGCAGACGCATCAGTGTTCATATCTTGTGCCAGGACTCTTGCTGTGTTTAATATCATGCCGTGCATGGAGAATGGTAAGGCCGTGATGCCTGACTTGGCCCAAGGCCCGGGAGCGATAAGGTGAGACAACTTGTATTATTGCGCATACAACATCTTCTCAGGGCTTATAGCCATCCCTCTGAATTCAAGTGCGAAATTACACCAAGATCCCCAAAGGCAGTTGCATTGATCAATGCAGATTCTTTGTGAAGGCATGCGTAAAGCTAGAAACATGACAGAGGGTGAACGTTTATATGCCATTATCTGTAATACGTTCTGCGTCAATTCAATGTCAAGTTTTATGGATACGGCGGTCCATGACGGGCGCACAAAAGCCTACAAAGGCGCATCGCGCTGACAATTTCATATTTCCTGTCTGGCAGAACGTTTAGGGCCTCGGCGCTCAAGCTGTCATGTTTGTTAAGATATTACAAGCAAAGGTGCGCGCAACAACATATATTGTCTTGCACAACTTTCATATTGGCTTAAACATGCTCACGCACATGAGACGCCACAATCAATGTTTCCATGTGACTTTCCACTTTGATGGTCGATCCAGGGACTCTGGGTCAGGCAATAAGCCGGCGCCCATTGTCCATGACCGCCGCCTGATAATGAACCAAACTATCGAGCTTCAAGCTCGATGACTATAATCTCAATAACCACTCGTGCCTCAGGATCACCTCTTCCAAGTTACACGTCCTAAGAAAAAGGGATATCGTATAGTACAGCCGCAACCGCCGTGCTCCACGCCTAACGCGGTTCGCGGTATGCCTGCCCGCTGCCTGAACTGATTCGTGATCAGGGCGCTGCCTACCTACCTATCCACCTGCACCCATCCACGCCCATCCGCGCCCATCCGCGCCCATTAAGGGTGCGCAGTTGTGGTGCGCAATATCATTGTACACTGTCCTTTGTGACAGCTGAAATGACTGCTGATACATTAACAATGACTAGTGATGCCCAATATGATGTTCCGCATGTCGAAACGCTCCATCGGAATCATATAAAAGCCAATGATCTCAGAGGGCCTTGCTAAATCCCGTCTGCCTTTGGTCTGCACGACATGGCAATTCACCTGATGGATGCCGCTATTGTATCAGGAGCTATATTTCTCTTTTTCAAGATTTTCAGAAGACAATCATCTAGTCCACTTCCTCCTGGGCCTCGGAAATTACCATTACTTGGAAATCTTCTGGAAATGCCAACAGAACACGCGTGGATAAAGTTCACGGAATGGGGTGATAAATATGGTACTTCATATCGCTGTAGCTGTGAAATCCTAATGTTCGGCAATAGGACATCTGGTTTCGGTATCCGTACCTGGCCAGCAATACATCATTGTCGACTCTGCAAAGACAGCCATAGAAATGCTCGATAAGAAGAGTCTCATCTACTCTGATAGACCTCCTATTCAAATGGGCGGCGAACTAGTTGGGTGGAAGGATAGTATAGGATTTCTTCCGCACGGTCAGCGTTTCCGTGAACACCGCAAAATGTTTCATCAAGTCATGGGAACATCCGAAGCGATGAGCAAATTTTACCATATCGAAGAAGCAGAAACGCATCAGTTCCTAAAGTCCCTTTATAATCAACCCAGTGAATTTGCGAAACATATTAGGAAGTATGTTGCAATACACAGGCCATTTATTACTTACTATTCATTGTCGTTTAGAACGGCTAGTGCCATCATACTTCGTATTTCTTATGGATACGAAGTCCAAGAAGAAAACGATCCATTTGTCTCTCTGGCAGATGAGGCAATCATGCAGTTCTCTTTGTCCATAGCCCCTGGAATCTTCCTCGTGAATCTGGTACCGTTCTGTATGTTTATATCATGAACATGGTCTGCCTATTTTTGATTCTGCATCAGTGAAATATCTGCCAGACTGGTTCCCTGGAGCCGGTTTCAAACAAACCGCAAAGGAATGGAAAAAGACATTGTACGATATGATTGAAAAACCATATGAATTTTCCAGGAAACAGATGGTTTGTCACCGTCAACCAAAGACGTTCTTCCTCTAAGCCTCTCATTCTTCAGGAGCTTGGGACGGCAGAACCATCGATGCTGTCCAATCTTTTACAGAACGAATCTGAGCTTTCCAATGACCAAATTTCGAATATAAAATGGGCAACTCACGCAGTGTATGCCGGGGGCGCCGATATGGTCTGTGTCTAATCATGAAACTGAAGGTGATAGCTTATGTGGCTGCTTCTGAGCAGACTGTATCCACCATCTATGCATTTTTCAAAGCAATGTTACTCTATCCGGAGGTACAGAAACAGGCGCAGGCTGAGATCGATACTGTTATTGGCGACAATAGGCTACCAACCATGAAAGATCGTGGAAGGTTACCTTTCATCAACGCAGTAGTTTCGGAGGCTCTGCGCTGGCACACCACAACTCCCACTGGTTTCCCGCACCTTGTTACCAAAGACGACATCCATGATGGATACTTGATACCCAAGGGCACTGCGATCATTCCTAATATCTGGTATGTACGTCGTTCACTGGATCGGCACTGGATCAACTCTCGTCAAGGAAAATGGCTCACGACCCTAATGTCTACCAACAACCTATGGAGTTTAATCCCGCACGGTTTATCAAAACCGAATATCACGATCCAGAACATGATCCTCGTGAATTTGTATTTGGATTTGGTAGAAGGTATGAATTTTTGTTGCGTACTAGCTGATGACTTTGACACAACTTTTTGCGGAAGAATATGCCCAGGTAACGAACATATTGCACAGTTGTTGACGCTGATGATGATTTTTGTCTTCTCCCAGGTCGCGTACTCGCCGACACGTCAGTGTTCATATCTTGTGCGATGACTCTTGCTGTGTTCAATATCATGCCATGTATGGATAACGGCAAGGCTGTAATCCCTGACTTGGCCCAGGGCCCGGCAGCGATAAGGTGAGACAACTTTCATCATCGCACATACGTCTTCTCAGGGTTTATAGTCATCCTTCTGAATTCAAGTGCGAAATCACGCCAAGATCCCCAAAGGCTGTTGCATTAATCAATACCAATTTTTTGTAAAGGCTTGCATGAAGCTTGACTGTGAACGTTTATATCTCTGTTGCTCAATACGTTTTATATGATCAATTCATCGAGGCGGTGTGATGATTGATAGTTTTGTTGTCTGTCACGTGGTGCATTGAACTACGAATATATTAGTTCCATCTCCCGACCTTCAGGTACTATGCAGAAAGCGATGGTCTCTGAATGTGCTTGAAAAAGACAATGACTGAATCATGTAAGTGTTCAACATTCAACAATGAGCGTACGTTAACCTCCAGGCACAAAACTTATGGGTACTGAGATTGGACATGCCAAGTTCATGCCAAGTTTGTTCTAATAGAGTGATTCGTTGGTTACTAACTTGAATGTACTGCGTCTGCAGCTATGTATAGACCACTTGTTATCCCACTTTCAGCAAAGCACCAGGACTGAAAAAAGCAGCATGTTTACGACTCACTTTACACTCCGCTAACAGTGCATACAGGCTGATGTATAGCTTGCACCTGGCGGAATTATCCCATTTTTTTGACAAGCAGACATACATAAAATATGATATAAACTGGTCCTTGTGGCTCCATCTCTCGCGAAACCTCACAACCGATCCATCCATTGGGTCGACTTTTCTTTCGAGGCCTTGTGAGCCCGTTTTCTGTTTGTTTGCTTTCTGATAACCAGTTTAGATCGGAATGTGTCAAAACATTTCTCAATTTAAATTTCAGCACATTTGCTCTGCAGGATATCCGTCTGACGCTTTTAACGGAAATTATCACGTTTCAGTGCATTGCGTGAGAGGCGTTTGGCAGGTCTGGACCCATGAAACCGCGACAGCATATTGAAACGCTTCGTCGAGCTATATTTACGACGTAGAAAAGCAATTATCTCTCAGAGGACCTTTGGACTAATCTCCTTGCTCTGCACATCATGGAGATTCATGTTATGGATGCAGCTGTCGTATTCACAGCTGTGCTTCTCTTCTTCAAGCTTTCCAGAAAACAGTCATCTACTCCGCTTCCACCTGGGCCTCGGAAACTACCATTACTTGGAAACCTATTGGATATGCCAACAGAGCAGGCCTGGATGAAATTTGCAGAATGGGGGAACAAATATGGTATTCCATTCTGCTACAGCTGTAAAATCCTAATGTTTGCAACAGGAAGTCTGGTTTCAATATCCGTCCTTGGTCGGCAATACATCATTGTCAACTCGGCACATACTGCCATGGAAATGCTCGATAAGAAGAGTATCATCTACTCTGATAGACCTGTTCTTCAAATGGGCGGAGAGCTTGTCGGGTGGAAGCATACTTTGGGATTTCTTCCGTATGGTCAGCGCTTCCGTGAACATCGCAAAATGTTCCATCAGATTATGGGCACATCCGAAGCGATGAGCAAATTTTACCATATCGAAGAAGAGGAAACGCATCGCTTTCTGAAGTCCCTTTATAATCGACCGAACGAATTAGCAAAACATATTAGGAAGTATGTTGCGACGCACATGGCTAAGGACCATCATTGCTTACTATTCGTTGTTCAGAACGGCTGGTGCCATCATACTTCGTATTTCTCATGGATACAAAGTTCAAAAAGAAAACGATCCATTTGTCTCTCTTGCAGACAAGGCGTTACTGCAGTTCTCTTTGTCCACAGCTCCTGGAGCATTCCTCGTGGATCTGGTACCATCATGTACGTTCCTACCATCAACATTGTCCATCCATTGTTGAGTTTGCGTCAGTGATGCATCTGCCAGACTGGTTCCCTGGAGCCGGGTTCAAACGGACTGCGAAGGCATGGAGAAAAACGGTGTATGAAATGGTTGATGGGCCATATGGATTTGTCAAGAAGCAGATGGTTTGTTAGTCGACCCAAGACATTCTTTCTCTAAGCTTCTGACCCTACAGGAGCTTGGGACGGCAGAACCATCGATGCTGTCTGATCTTTTACAGAACGAATCGGAGCTCACGGATGACCAAATTTCGAACATCAAGTGGGCAGCCATCGCAGTATATGGTGGCGGCGCTGATACGGTCTGTGTTTAGTTGCGAAACTAAAAATGATAGCTTACGTAGCTATTTCTGGGCAGACTGTAGCCTCTATCCACGCGTTTTTCAAAGCAATGTTAGTTTATCCAGAGGTACAGAAACAGGCGCAGGCCGAGATCGATGCTGTTATTGGGAACGATAAGTTGCCAACCATAGAAGATCGTGGAAAGTTACCTTTTGTCGACGCAGTAGTTTCGGAAGCTCTGCGTTGGCACACCATAACTCCAACTGGTTTTCCGCACCTCGTTACCCAAGATGATATGCATGATGGATACTTGATACCCAAGGGCACTGTAATCATTCCTAATATCTGGTATGCACGCCGTTCACTGAATACACACTCGATCAACTCTGGTCAAGGAAAATGGCTCACGACCCTAATGTCTATCAACGACCTATGGAATTTAATCCCGCGCGATTTATCAAAACCAAATATCACGTTCCAGAACTCGAACCTCGTGAATTTGTCTTTGGATTCGGCAGAAGGTATATATGAGTTTTTTCTATGTGACGTGGCCGACGACGACCCTGATGCAACTTTATCGCGATATGTAGAATATGCCCAGGTAGTGAAAAATACCTTAATTCGGTTGCTGGTAATGATTCTTTTTTTACCGCATACTCGCAGACACGTCCGTGTTCATATCTTGTGCCATGACTCTGGCTGTGTTTAATATCACACCCTGTATGGAGAATGGCAAGGCAGTGATGCCTGACTTGGCACAGAGCACAGGAACAATAAGGTGTAGACAATTTTGATCATCACAACATAAGCCGTTTTCTCAAGGTTTTATAGCCACCCTTCGGAGTTCAAGTGCGAAATTACGCCGAGATCCCTGAAGGCAGTTGCATTGATCAATACAGACTTCCTGTAAAGGTCTGTATGAAGCTTGACCAGTGACTGTGAACGTTTATATCTTGTTACTCAATACATTTTATATGATCAATTCATCGAGGCGGTGATCGAGAGTTTTGTTAACTGGTCACGCGGTGCAACGACGAACATTACTCCGTTTCCCAACCTTAAGGTACTGTTCGGCATACATTTTTCCCCTTCACACAGAAAGCGATGGTTTCTGAATGCTCCTGCAAAAGACAATGACTGAATCACGTAAGTGTTCAATTTTCAACAATGAGCGTACGTTAACTAACCTCCAGGATTAGACATTGTAAGTGCCAAGCTTGCTCTATTTAAATAGAGTGATTCCTGGATTATTAATGTACCGCAACTATGCATAGACCACTTGTTATCCCACTTTCAGCAAAGTGCCAGGACCAAAAAAGCGGCAAGCGTACGACTCACTTCACACTCTACTAACAATGCATTTGCGTAGCTTGAAGTTGGTCTGCATCTTACGGAAGTATCCCTTTTCTTTGACAAGCAAGTATACGTGAAACACGATATAAACTGGTATACTTGTGGGTGTCCACCTTTCGCGAGACCATCGCAACCGGCCAGGATCCTTCCGTGGGGTTGACTTTTTTTAATGGCCTTGTGAGCCCATTTCCTGCGTTTTTTTGGCTTCTGATAAGCGCTATTCTCAGTTTAGATCGGAATCTGCTTGTGTCGACGCTTTTCTCGAATTTAAATTTCGGCAACATGTATTCTGTCAGAGATCCATCTGACGCTTTTAACGGAAATTATCACGTTTCAGTGCATTGCGTGAGAGGCGTTTGGCAGGTCTGGACCCATGAAACCGCGACAGCATATTGAAACGCTTCGTCGAGCTATATTTACGACGTAGAAAAGCAATTATCTCTCAGAGGACCTTGGGACTTATCTCCTTGCTCTGCACATCATGGAGATTAACTTTATGGATGCAGCTGTCGTATTCACAGCTGTGCTTCTCTTCTTCAAGTTTTCCAGAAAACAGTCATCTACTCTGCTTCCACCTGGGCCTCATAAACTACCATTACTTGGAAACCTATTGGATATGCCAACAGAGCAGGCCTGGATAAAATTTGCAGAATGGGGGAACAAATATGGTATTCCATTCTGCTACAGCTGTAAAATCCTAATGTTTGCAACAGGAAGTCTGGTTTCAATATCCGTCCTTGGTCGGCAATACATCATTGTCAACTCGGCACATACTGCCATGGAAATGCTCGATAAGAAGAGTATCATCTACTCTGATAGACCTGTTCTTCAAATGGGCGGAGAGCTTGTCGGATGGAAGCATACTTTGGGATTTCTTCCGTATGGTCAGCGCTTCCGTGAACATCGCAAAATGTTCCATCAGATTATGGGCACATCCGAAGCGATGAGCAAATTTTACCATATCGAAGAAGAGGAAACGCATCGCTTTCTGAAGTCCCTTTATAATCGACCGAACGAATTAGCAAAACATATTAGGAAGTATGTTGCAACGCACATGGCCAAGGACCATCATTGCTTACCCCTCGTTGTCATTCAGGACGGCTGGTGCCGGCATACTTCGTATTTCTCATGGATACAAAGTTCAAGAAGAAAACGATCCATTTGTCTCTCTGGCAGATAGAGCAGTACTGTACTTTTCTTTGTCCACAGCTCCTGGAGCATTCCTCGTGGATCTGGTACCATCATGTACGTTCCTACCATCAGCGTCGTCTGTCTATTGTTGAGTTTACGTCAGTGAGACATCTGCCAGACTGGTTCCCTGGAGCCGGGTTCAAACGGACTGCGAAGGCATGGAGAAAAACGGTGTATGAAATGGTTGATGGGCCATATGGATTTGTCAGGAAACAGATGGTTTGTCGCAGTCAATCAAGGACATTCTTCCTCTTCTAGAGCTTCTGACCGTACAGGAGCTTGGAACGGCGGAACCATCGATGCTGTCTGATCTTTTACAGAACGAATCGGAGCTCACGGATGATCAAATTTCGAACATCAAGTGGGCAGCCAACGCAGTGTATGGTGGTGGCGCTGATACGGTCTGTCATTACTAGTTGCTAAACTGAAGATGATAGTTTATTTCTGGACAGACTGTAGCCTCTGTCCACGCGTTTTTCAAAGCAATGTTACTCTATCCAGAGGTACAGAAACAGGCGCAGGCCGAGATCGATGCTGTTATTGGGAACGACAGGTTGCCAACCATGGAAGATCGTGAGAGGTTACCTTTTGTCGACGCAGTGGTCTCGGAGGCTCTGCGCTGGCACACCACAGTTCCAACTGGTTTCCCGCACCTCGTTACCCAAGATGATATGCATGATGGATACTTGATACCCAAGGGATCTGTGATCATTACTAATATCTGGTATGTACTACATTATTCGTTGGACAACGCGCCCGGGCCCACGGGATTAATTCTGGCCAACTTAAAGGAAAATGACTCATGACCCTAATGTCTATGAACGACCAATGGAGTTTAATCCCGCGCGGTTTATCCAAACCAAAAATCACGATCCAGAACTCGATCCCCGTAAATTAGCCTTTGGATTTGGTAGAAGGTAAGTATATGAGTTTTCTCTTTCTAGATGCCATGGTCAACGACGACCCTGACGCATTTTTTTTTTTATCGCGGTATGTACTAGAATATGCCCAGGTAATGAAAAATATCACGCACAGCTTTCGGTTTGTTGGTAATGACTATTTTTTTTGTTTTATCCTTCCAGGCCGCGTACTCGCAGACACGGCCGTGTTCATATCCTGCGCCATGACTCTGGCTGTGTTTAACATCACACCCTGTATGGAGAATGGGAAGGCAGTGATGCCTGACTTGGCACAGAGCACAGGAACAATAAGGTGTAGACAATTTTGATCACCACAACATGAGCCGTTTTCTTAAGGTTTTATAGCCACCCTTCGGAGTTCAAGTGCGAAATTACACCGAGGTCCCTAAAGGCAGTTGCATTGATCAATGCAGACGTGCTGTAATTAAGGTCTGTATGAAATTTGAAGCTTGAAGGGTGTAGGGAAATATATATATTGTTAGTCACAATACGGACTTCACGATGAATTCATCGCGATTATGGAAATGAATGGATGCAGTACATTCCGTCCGTGCTAGCGCCCAAAAGAAACAAATGCGCAACGCGCCGAGAATCCCTTGGCATATCCATGTCGCTATGGTTCCTTGCTTGCCAAAGCAGTCCGATATACCTTATCACAAATGTGTATTCACGAGCAAACGCGCTCAACAATGTATATTGTACGCAGTTCAATAACTTTCATATCATCAATATCAGCATGGGTATTCCACTTCTTCAATCACTAGATCACTACTCATGCTACCCTTCAGATTCAAAGCGTAAATGTTGTTCAACATGGTGTTCAGGGGTTCCATCGCCAGCGCCAGCCTGTTCAGCAGTTCCCATCAGGTCCAAAGAGCCAAGACGACTGCTCTTGAATCTTGTTCCTTTCACTTTGCAGATCGGTGCACTACTGGGTCTAGGAATGATAGGAACAGAACCATCGGTGGGCAAGACAGAAGGAAGACGAGTAGCTGGACCGGCCAAAGTACGAATTGTCCCAGGTGCCTGCATCCGTCTTTTTCTATCCAATAGAATTGCCTCAAGAGACGACGCTGACGTGTTTCGTGCTGATCCACTGGGTAGAGCTAAGCCAACCTGTTTCTGGGGTATGGCTGAAGGCGAGAGAGCATCACTGGGTGAAACCGTCCAGGGCGGTGTAGATGTGTTATTGACCATTGTTACATCTTCAACAACGCCACTTTCCAATGCTGTGCCGTCTCGTATCTCGCCCAAGTGTTTTTGTGTCGTGAGAGAAACGGTCTCGACCGTCTTGGCAATGTCGTCTTTAAACTTTGCAGGAGCATCACTTCCAGGAACGGGAGGTGCACTATGGGATCTTAACGCAAATATATCAAGTGCCTTCAGTGGTTTCGGTATCTGTAAGCCGCTGAACGACATCCGGCCCGGCGCGGTGGGAAGAGTAGTGTCAGTACCAGGTAGAATATTGTTCACCGCGTCAAAAGTCTTAGCTCGATCTTCAGTTTTCTCAACGTGGACTTGCGGAAGTTCACATGGGTCGCCACGGGCACCTTGCGCGTCGAATTCATCGTAAATTTCTTCTCCAATAAGTTCTATCGAGAAATCCAGTTTATTATTCTGCTTCCAGAGGAGAGGGGGTTAAAACTCGCCTTCCAGAACATCTTCGAGTGTAATGATTCCCAACGGCATCACTGCGGGGTCAAAATTCTTGAGAAACTACGCCGCGTGGTTAGGAATTGGCAACGCTTATATAATATTCTACAAACCTCAGCAGCACCTTCCTTACTGAGCACCGCGTCTGCGGGCATATTCTGCTCAAGCTGAGGCAAAGATATCATCCCAATTCCAGGCATTGTTTTCAGAGGTAGGCTCAATCCACGTTTCTTTGCCTCATTGGTGATTTCACCCATAACCTTCGTATTGTCTCCGGTTTTCCCTGTGCGCTTGTTTCCAAGATTAGCACGTTCAGAGTTGTTGGCCTCATTGGCTCCATAATCGAGAGCCAGATTTCCGGACTCCAAGGTAGGTGCTTTGTCAAAAGCAAAAGCATCTTCTTTACTCTTAAGTGTGGCTTCCCCGTCTTCCGACGATGCGTCCTCTGTTGATTTGCCTTTGGAACCTCGCTTCTTGCGAAACCTGTACCTCTTGCGCAAACGGACACCCTCAGAACCATTCCCCGCACTATCTTCTTCAGACGACTCTGAAGGTGAGTCGTCGGAATCTCCGATCCCTACTTTTCCCAGAAGCCGTTGAGTCAAACCGCGCTTAACTACTTGCTTGACGCTGGCAGCCTAGAACGAGAACATTAGGACGTTGCAGTCAAACAAATTTCAATTATTTCACCTTCTCCATACTGAAGCGACTAACTATAGCCATATGGCTCCTGCCTTCTTGGAACCTGTCCAGGATGTGGAGAAGAGATTCATTATTGGGCACGAATGGAACTTTATTCAAGGGTATTGTGCGCAGCGGCGTGGCATCTTGAATTGGTCTAAATTATTTACTTCAATTTGACTAGGCCAAGTTATCCTTACCTTTGGGGTCCAGTAAAACACAATTTTTGACAAGAAATATGCCTAATATCCTCTTGACCCTATGCATTCCTTGACCTGAACCAGCATATGCGGGTATATCGACCTCCTCGTACACTGGTACTCGGCTATGTCCGGTATCACATATCTTCTTCATGGTATCAAAATCAAGCTTAGATTCAATGGATAACATAAAGACGTCTCCTATCGGCGTCATCGCCTTTTGAAAATGGAGTCAGTTGTGCAGCGATAGTAAAACAAAGTACGTACTTGCTTCACGACCTTTTCTTGCAGATCTAACGTAGCGCCGATGATAGTGACTGTGTCCATCTTTAAATCTCCCCCATGAGCGGCGTGCGCAGAATGCATCGCAATCAATTCTTTCAGCTCTAAAAAATGAACGGAGTCAGCTTGCGCAACGCGGAAATGCGTTGAAATGTACCTGCACGACGGTAAATAATCCCATGGTGTGCGCCAAGGACAAATTCCAGTAGCTTAGCGACAGGCCAAGCAATTATACCCTTTGCAACATGAGATGTCAAAGAGGAGATTGTTAAAGATCATGTTCATACCAAAGCATAAATCAAAAATTGGGTAAATCCGGCCATCTTTGCTCCAAGGTATAGGCCATGACGAGTGAACAGAGATTGAGGTATGATTTCCGAAAAGCTATTAGAGGGGAGGGGGTGTCAATCAGCGGATCAAAGGACATAAGCCTCGCGCATTAACACGTGACGTCATTCTGGGGTGAATATCAAGAAATCAATCAGAAGAGTAGCTGAGTACTCAGCAAAGCGTCTTCAGGAATAGGAAACCCCCCGCAGACTGCTCACGTGAATTCTCGAACTTTCCACCGGACAAGGCCGGGGAGCATGCGGCGACATGGTATTTTTGCACGTCGTGGAAAACAAGAAGCCAGAACTGTATACTCACATGACGATAAGAACCGTGCTAACCACCACGCTCTGGACCCCTCCACCCAGAACGGGGTCAGCGATGACTGGCAACGTTTCGTTGACAATCATGTTAGCCAGTAGCAGGGTAACAAGTAGGAGGTGCCCATTCTTCCTAATAGGCTTGATCTTATTCGCATACTTGCGCTGGTCACTGCATTCACGGAACATGAGCAAGAGCTTTATGAGTCACTGATAAGAAAGACCCACGGTGTGCCACTGATACTAAGTACATTGAGCTGGGTTTCATCCAAGCTCATATAGCCTAATGTCAACCCGGCAAACAAACCCGACAACAGGACGAGAATAGGAATGAAGATTGGGAAGATAATCTCGTGGACTTTGTGGCTGATACCAGCCGAGTGTCTGGTCGAGCGACCGGCAAGAGTGTGACTGGGTGGATCGCCGAGCAAGTCGGGATGAAGCAAGTGGCGCACATAGTAGGAAACGACGTTCACTGAAGCGTACAACAGGCGAGAAGAATGAGCGTTTCTGGACGATGCAAGGACAGGGACCATTCGATACGGGGAAAAGGGATTCGGATGATTATGTCCTATTTATCCTAGTTGTCCAAACACGGCCAAATAGAATACGTAAATAAAGCTCTACAAAAGGAAAGCCGAAATGCATGTATGTGGTTTACAGTGAACGCAAACTTGCGATTACATGATAGCACAATTAGACTCGGAGAAAGAGTAGATATGGATAGGAAAGAAGGACGAATGTCATAACAAAAAGGTGTACTAAGCGGGGGGGGGGACAATCACTTATATGCCATCCAAGATCCCAGCCGTCCTCAAGGGGCTGCGGCTCGGTGTTCTACTCCCCTGAGAAGATTCTCGCCCACGTGGGACGAAACCCTTGGGACGTGGTCCCGCCGGTGGTGGCGAACGGATAGATTGCACCCGTGACGAGGGCGTGGGTATAGCCAATAAGTACGGTTCTGATGGGCGGCGCTCCATTAATAACCGAGTTGATTGTATTCCGGCCACGGGCTCCGAAGGACGGCGCGTATGCGTAGAAAGTGCTGGTGACGAGCGCCGTGGCAAGACCGGTGTCACAGTTTCTGGGGATGGACGACGTGAAAGTGCTGGTGACGAGCGCCGTGGCAAGACGGGTGTTACAGTTTCTGGGGATGGACGACGTGACAATGCTGGTGACGAGCGCCGTGGCAAGACGGGCGTCAAAGTGTCTGCGGATGGACGACGTGAGTGCGTAGGAAGTGCTGGTGACGAGCGCCGTGGCAAGACGGGTGTCACACTTTCTGTGGATGGACGGCGTGAATGCGTAGAAACTGGTGGCCGTGGCAAGGCGGACGTCACGGTTTCTGGGAAGCTAGCTTTCGTCGGCTCCACAGACGGGGGGACAGCTGGTAATCGACGGACGGCTGACGAAGGACGATCGGCCGCCGGTGTCTCTGCTAGCTTTGCTGCTGGCTGCGCTGGTATTGGGGGAAGGGGAACTTTGGGTGGAGATGTCGGAGGCTGAGAAAGAGCATGGGATAATGCCGTCGAACCTTGCAGGATGCCCCGAGGCCGCGGCTTTGACTTTTTGGCTTGCATGGCAGCCGATTTAACCTCTTTACCAGGAGACCCGGGGTGGATACCATACCACTCCAGGAAACTCCATGTCGTCGATGCTGAAGCAACCTTGGAACTAGGTGTGGGTAGGGGAGACGGTTGTTGCACGCTAATACCAAATTCTTCGGAACTCCCCGTTGATGAAGGCGGAGAGAAATTGAGAGGTGATGGTGGTCGTAAGCCTTTTGACTGCCAGAGCTTTGTGAAACCATCTGGACTGTCGCCTTGGATTCCGGTCCTTGGGAGTGGCGACAACACAAGAGGGCCGGTTACGTCCTGCTGGATTCCTCCATATACTGAGGCAGAGCGGGACGCAATGTGCGAGTCGTCCTGCAACCGAGTCACTTTGTAGTGATCGGGGAACGCACGAAGTATCAAATTGTTTTGTTCCATGGACAATACCACTTCCCGCTCATCCGTACTTAGCGATAGTCTTTTGAGCTTTTCGACCTCCTCTGCCAGCCATTGCATTTCCAAGTCGTTGTGCCCAAACTCGCCTAGAGGGTTATCCCATGAATCGGGATCATTGAATATCTTCTCTGCGATGGCGCTCCCAGGTATGCCACCTACTGAAGTCAACGGACTGGGAGAAACGAGTGGGGATTCCAAATTGTCCAAGTCGAGGTGATAATTTCTGACCATTTTGGAGAAAATGGGGTGTGGGGGACCTAATAAAGAACGACAGTACCAGACTGTGGAGTGTCACCAGTGACGGGAGGGAAGCCGGGGCACAATCCTGAACAGGCAGGGAAGAAGCAAACAAAAACGCTGGTGGAGATGGTTTTGATTAGTGCTGTGGGCACGAGTCCAGCGTGCACCGCTTCCGAGTCATTCTGATGGACCTGAAACAAGTAGCATCCCAAATTTGGGATACAGAAGACTCGTGAATGACCATTTTATTGGATAACGTCTAACAACGCTGTGATGTTGGTCACCGAGCGTATAGCCCAGCGAAACTCTCTAAAGCATGCCAGCGCATGCCAGCTTGAAAAACCAAAATGGTGGATTCCAACCACAGTGATCATAATTCATATCAATCACATTATCACATTATAATAATCACACGTCACGTCAGCCACGTTTCAATTGAATTGATTGACTTTGTGCGAATCCATTCATGTTTACATGATCATCCTGTATCCGAAAACTTGGCGAACGCTTTCTTGTTCCGTCTTATATCCTCATCTCTAAGCTTAGCTTCCAAAGAGCTGAACAAGGCTTGCGCATACTTTTCACCTTGCTGCAATTACCAGTCAGTCAGTCACCAGAGTCGCTCATACAAACCACACGATACCACCTGCGTGAGCTCCTTCACAGCACGACAATCTAATTCCCCCGAACCAAGCATCCGCATCCCTTGGAGAACGGGCCCAGATGAGGACGGAAATGAAAATATAAAAAGTAATTTTAGAGGTGCCGCTGCTTCTTCGGCTAACGTTGCATCTAAATAGTGAACCGGTGGAACCTATTGACATTCGGTCTTTCTTAGCATAGCACGAAGAAGAATCATTCATACTTACTAGATTCAACGTGACACAAACTGGCCATCGTTCCCTCCCGTCCAGCACTTCTCCTTCGTCCCAATAATCATGTAATTCGAAATCCGTAGCCTTCGGCAGTTGACGCGTCTCAAACCCGCTGGTGGCCTGATCAACATCCATCTTTCCAGAGTCAGTGGCTCCATTCCCCCCTTTACGTGCTTTGTACTCGATGCTTCTCGTTCTGGGCACCTTTGTATCCCACAATGCGGCTCTTGCTGCCATGAACAATACGTCGTATATATTCCCGGCGTCCGAAAGAACGACGGCATCGAGATGCAGAAGCCAAGACTTCTTTCCACGCAATATGTAAAGATTGTTGGCATGCAGTGTCCGATTAGAAAGTATCTGGTGGAGTATGATGGTCATGTCTTGCTGGAGATCCTCTATGGCATTTGATGAGAGGTGGGGATATGCGGCAGGGGAACTGACTTTGCGTTTTCATTCGTTTACAATGTCTGAGAAAATTATCGAGAGGCGAGCGACTAACCATGAGACTGCGCATACTATCCTGCCACCTTCGACGCCATCCTCGTCCAAATCTTCTACTTCTAGCTTTGTTGCAGCGATAACTTCCGTTCCACCTCCGATGTGTTGTCCTTCCCTTCCAATGCTAACCCGCGCGCTGCCATTGGCGAGTGGTGCTATCCCTGTTTCAAGCTCCACATTTCTATAGGCATTTAACGCGCGTCCATCTGCTCTGTGCGGAGGATTGGATAGTATACCAGCTTGTATATATGATTTTTCAGCTTTTGACGACGATATTGAACTTGATGCCATGAATGTTAAAATAAGGCCGGGACGGAAAACTCCGGCACGGTGGGCGGATCTTATCTGCTCACTTCCATCATGGTATACCCTGGTCAATCTCTCTCTTACTATTCAGCAAGTTTTTTTATGCTGAAACATACGATGTAGCACGCAGTCATGTTACCAGGACATTAGAGGCGTTGAAGAAGCTCCTCCCTGACAGGGAACAAGACAAGGTATGGTCCCAGTGATGTATCGCCTTACTGAGTCCCATCTTATTGTTACACCCCCAGCCTCAAATTTTTGTCCTCACAGGGGAAGTCACTGGATACCGGAACAATACCGATCGTGAACTATCATTTCGGCAGGAGTCCAATTTTTTCTACCTGACGGGATGCAACATACCATCATCTTACCTGGTGGCCACCTATCAACCGAGAGAACAGGATCCTACGTTAGACCTATTCATACCAAAGGCGGAGCTCATGGACCTACTATGGTCCGTTCCTCCACCGTCAGCAGAAGAAGCGGCAAAGACTCACGATGTAACGAGCGTGCAATATTCGAGCGCACTCATTGCCACTCTCGAAAGGTTACTGAAAGATCTGCCTGGTGCCCTTGTCCATACCCTTCCCAGAGGTACAAACCAATTTCCCCAACTTCCTGAGGATTACCTCCGACCTATCCGGAAGGAGCTTGACATTACCCTTACGGACACATATCTTCTTATCGCGCTCGAAAATACTAGATTAATCAAGGACAAGGACGAAATCGCGCTCATCAAACGAGCTAATCAGATTAGCTCGAGAGCTCATGAAGTTGTGATGCGCGTGCTCGGCAAGGCAGTCAAGGGAAAGATTGAGAAAGTGCCTGAAGCGGGAGTGGCCAGGCCGCTATTACCAGGCGAGTGGTTGATCGAGAAGGAGGCAGAAGCCGAAGCCATCTTTGTCGCGTCATGCAGAAGAGAAGGGTGGGGCATAACATGTTCAAGCTCTTTATGATCTCTCTCATCAATGTCACAGTGCTGTTCACCAAGCATACCTACCTATCGTCGCTGCAACAACTCGTGCGTCGACGCTTCATTACTGCTGCAATGATCGCGAATTTGCCTGGGGGCCTGTGAACGTACACGATCATGGCAACAAGGACGAGCTTGCCCATGCTGGTAACCACGAGTTGCTGCCTCAAGTGTTGCTCATAGATGCCAGTTGCGAATGGAATTGCTATGCCTCAGATATCACTCGTACGATGCCGGTTGGAAATGGGGGTAGATTTACACCAGAGGCTCGCGCAATGAATCCCAATGGAGGCCCGCTCGAATAATGCTAAAGGATGCCTGATGAAACGCTCGTCAATGTCTGTTGGGATCGACCGGTGGCTGTTTATGCACCTTTTGCATCTCGAGCACCAGCTCATAGAACCAGCTGACTTGCCGTCGCACACTCGTCAAGGGATTGGAATCTTCAAGACTCCTAATTCACTCGGATCTGGGTCGTGGAACTCAGAAGACGCCATTTTAGCGTCTGGAGTCAGATCTTTCTTCCTTCACGGACACTCCCTTGGCATGGACATGCACGATGCTGCAGAAGCCAGTAAACCTATCAACAATCCTACTATACCCACGTTTCCAATCGCACATGAAAGTTTTTTCACGTACCTCAGACTTCGTCTCCCGCTACAAGCAGGAATGGTGGTGGTACGTTTTAGTGTTACTGTGGGTCCCGGTATCATCACTAACACAGATTTCTTAGACCGTTGAGCCTGGGATTTACTTCTGACCTCACCTCCTCAAACCAATCCGAGATTTGCGTCACGTTGGTCACAATGTTCTGAAACAATATGAGAGTGTCGGAGGCATTCGCATTGAAGATGATGTTCTCATCACAAATACTGGGCATGAGAATTTCACTACTGTTCGTAGTGACCCAGAGTGGGTAGAGGGTATTGTGCTCTGGCAAACTATCCCAGTAATTTTGTGAAATTTTAACATATGCAAGCAAAGGCATCTGAATTCGGTCATCAGAAGCAGAGCTTCGTGAGAAAAAAGGGAATATTGCTACCCGGCCCTTCGCTCGAGGGTTCTGTGTTCAGTTTAGATAGCATTGCAGAAGAAGATTGGATCCAGGCAGAGAATGAACAGGAGGAAGAGTTTAAAACGGTGGCAAATTTTGTAGCAGGTATTGTAGACTAGACGCCGACAAATAAATTGCTCATTTACATCCTATGCAACTGATGCACGTCTGATTTCTAGACTTGGCAGGATGTCAAGTTGCGATGAGAAGAGGGATATTTACGCAGTGTAGCTGGCGATATCAAACTATCTAACGTCTACTAGTAGGTGTTGGCAACAGATCTGAGTCGTTAATCATCATTGTAAGTCTCTTGCAGCTGAGCACTGATCATGATGGGACCAGCCTCGCTCGATCTGAACAATCTGGCCTTCATAGATATGAGACTTGGTAGTATCATCCTTCTCACATCAAGACCAATCCTGTTGACAGTCAACTCACATCACCACAATCACTCACCCAACTATCCCATCTCCAATTCTCCTTATTTCAGCTGACGTCAACATTGTTGTCATCTGGACAATCTGCCAATCTTCGATATGAATCTTCTTGGTGTAGTCCTTCTCACATCAAGACCAATTCTGTCCAAGTCCACACTGTCCACTCAGATCACAATCATTCACCCAACTATCCCTCTAATTCTCCCATCTCATTCCTCTCAATCCTCAGCTTGAAGTTTGTCTCGTGGGTCTCCCTGGCAATCGCTTCTCTTTTCTCTCACCTCATGATTACTCTAGGCTTGATAAGACTTGGTTGTGATGGGACGATAACGATGCATGCTGGCAGAGACTTGGATGCATCTTATCACATTTTCTCACAGCTATCAACTTATTGACTACTAACTTCTTTTGTCCCACCACTGCAATGTCCTCAACCACTCCCCGTTTGCAGAACTATACCGTGTCCAATGTAGCAACCAACTCACAACTGATCCGTGGCTTCTTACCATCATATAGTCAAGCAGCAGCATGTGCAACCCTGAGTCATCAGAAGTTTGGTGATCAGACAGAATATGTTACCAGACATTGTATTGTTGGATTGCACCCCGTGTATTTCGCCTTCCATGATTCTGCTGGATCTGTAGATGACCTGATTGTGGGGGACAAGCTCCTCAAGGACACACTGATAGACATATTTGATGCTGTGAGTAAATTAGAGCCACTTCACGAGTGTAATTGAACAGCCTTTAGATCACAACCCTCAACAGATTAGACAGGGGCATTACACTTTTGGTGAGGTGCCCTGGGTACTGCGTCCCATCGGGCTTCAGCGTGGAGGATATCACAATTGACACCTACATTAGCCCTCGCAAAATCGCCTTTGGCGGCCCCAAAACACAGGAAGCAGTGGCGCTCATCATTCAAAAGTTTGGAGAAGACATGGTACTCAGTCACCTACGGCGCTTTACAGACCGTAGCCAATCAGAAGGGATTCCAGATACTTGAATACCACATAGTATGCTATCCTGGTCTAACCAATAGGGTAACTAACACTTCTACAGGTGCAGGAAAATCATTTTCCGTCAATGGCTTACCAGATTTTGAACAGGAAGGGAATGGTTACATGAGATGTCAATGTGGACTGGCTACAGCACTCACTCAGTCTACTACCACAAGTTCTTCCACAAATCCGATGAATAGGGCCTGTTCCACGACTCAGGGTGCCACAGCAAGCTCCTCCACAAATCTGACAAATAGGGCCCACTCTGTTACTGATTCTAGTGGGTGCTCTGGTATGTCATCATGATGTTGTCCGCTCTACTGCCGCAGTCTAACTATCATAAGCTACAGCTTATCCATCCCATGGGAATAACTCGGAGCTTTCGACTATGGCCATCATTTCAATTGGCCCCAACACTGATGCCATTGCTGATCAGCTGGGACTTCCAGATTCATCTATGGTGCAGCTTTGCAACATGACTTGTACCGTTTGCAGCAGCCGCTGGCCACAAGCACTCTGGGGCCCAGAATGGGGCTTAAACTGTGAACAGTCCATTATTTTGCCCAAGGCTTTGCTGGCAGACATTGAGAAGTTGAAGGTAAGTGTCTTATTCAAACTTATGTAGCAATGCTCACTATGGTGCTACATACTAACCAGTACTACCTGGAACCAAATACTGCAACTGTGTTGGACCCAAAGATTGTGATTCTGTCCTTGCTCATTTCTGCCTTTTCTGGTTTAGTTGTTGTTTCTGTGCTATCATTCCTTTAGCCATTTTTTTAGTGTATCTATTTTCAGCCATGTATTGGTCTCCATGATTGATTAATCTGACTAGGATCGGGTTTGCCATGGCAGCAATATGGTTGAGTCTGCAAAATCTATACCATTTGCAGACAAGTCCAGGTTCATCCACTGGTGGGTACCACAGGCTACCAGCTACCAGTTATACTCTGAGCAGAGCACCAGGCTCAGTGTGCAAGCATCATCAGAAAAAATTATAGGTGTACTCTGAAATGCTCCCTAACAACACTATTCCTCTTTTGACAATCCCAAGATTTTAGAGCATTGAGCCATAGTGCTTTATTGGGCTCAGACCAAATACTGAGGCTTGCAAGATGGCCAGACCTTTTTTTTTGTAAGCAAATAATTTATTGGGAATTATAAATTGGACTCAGATCAGTACACTGCAGTGAGCCCCAACAATGCCAAAAGGATGTTTTTTCAAGACTACTATTCCTGCATCTTTGAATAAAACATCAAAGCCACGTCCTTATGTCCCAATCAGCAAAGAAACACACACTAATCTCACAGCAAAGTGAAAAGAAGCATCAGCAAAGTACAAGGAGGCCATTCAGGAGGTGCATGCAGTAATCAAGCAAAGGATCCATGCCATTGCAAGCAAACATGCCAAAGGCATCCAGCATGTTCAATCCAACCTCCACATGGCGCCGCAAGTTTCCTTGAAGTTCTGTAGCAAGAAGAACCACTGGAATGCTTACCTGTGGAAAATATCCCAAGACAAGGAGAACATTGGTAAGCCCTTCAGATTTGATGTGGTTTCTGTGTTGATGTGCTTGCTGCAAAGATATGACAGGTAAAAAAATGTTGCCAAATATTGCAAAGAAAGCAAAGGAGGGATACACTGCCCTGATGGACGAGGAGTTAGATGCAATCATCATCAAGTATGAACAGGCAAAGGCAAACAAGGCTAAAGGTTTTCGCTCATCAGCAAGGTCTTGTGTCAACAATGTTTCAAAAACAGTGGAAGTATTAGAAACTGAGGTAAGACTCCTCTTATACTATACTATGTTGTTTAACTGAAACCACCCAGATTGAAAATTTACCAAGCCATAGTGGTATTCAGGTGATTCTCTGCATTACTCATAGTTCTACAGACACCCAGCTCTGGCCCATTTGCTATGCGACACCAGGTGTTGTGGAATTCTTTGAATCCGTATTCAAGATTGATAACCACAAATTCTTAGCATGAATGGAGGCTTTTGCCATACAAGGCCTTGAAGGTATACCTTGCCAGTCAGCACCATATGTTTCTTATTTACAGTGATTTGCATAGGTACTGCAAACAACTACAAAGAGACAATTGGAAAACGGCATGCTGAAATTTGCACTGAAATTCTCAGGCAACTACGTAAGTTGCATGTTGTGGCTATTTACTTTCTATTGCTCAAGCTGTACAGGTGCTATCACAGGTGATAGAAGTGCACAAATGGAATGGAGACACTATTGGGTCAAAGTAGTTGCACGATACCAAGTCAAGATAGAAGGGTGGCCGGAAAGCATCCCTTTCCAGAATCTCAGCTTGGCATTGAGCCCACTAGCTGCTCTTGTCATGCTTCTACAAAGGTGGCAGGAAGGAACAACTTACTGGAAGTGGTTAACATTGGCAGAGACCGATGAATTGGTCAGTGGCATGAGGGCAAAGGGTGAAATCCAGGATCCTTTGCCATGCTGCACTAGATCTGATTGGGGCAAAAAAAGGAAGCGACAAATCTCACCACCAGGTACCAATGAATTGGATAATGATGGTGAGTCAAATGATGGTATTCACACACAGCCCAGTGCAAGCAGGCATGGAAAGCACCAAAGGGCCACCATCATTAGTAGTCCTGAGTGCAGCAATGCTGCAGAAGACAACTAAGGCACAAACTCATTTTGTAAGTAAATTGTGCAGAAGATGAGCTTTGGTTAATGAAATGGCTATAGCTATGGAAGTTCCTATTGAATTATTTGAGTCTTATTCTTACTTCACAACTTATGAGCTTTTAATATATCTAATAATTATTTGATACCTCAGTCTCAATTGAAAAAAGTGTTTTTCCACAATGGGCCAGACGTGTGAAAGTGATACTTCCTAATATAGCTAAGAACTCAGCAGGAAGCCTGATGTTAAATCAGGGGAGAGCAGCGCAGGACACTAGCTAAGTAAGGATTCAACTTACTTGTTCTTAGCTTGTGTTGCCTTAGTTAGTCAACTGTAGTTCTTGGAACTGAGGGACAGTCATCCAGAATGCCCTCCTTTTATGCATTTTGGAACCCTAGCTTACATACACATTATTCTACCAATGGAGTAACTACAAGGCTATGTACACACAGCTATAACTGTGTAAAAGCTATCCAAATGCAGTGTGATTACTGTATCTTGCACAGCAGATGACTGAGCATTGCTGTGGATGAGGTCATTCTGTACCTTATCTTATTATATTCCTTCTAATATGTTCTATATGATATCATAAAGTTCTTTATGACTTCATTATCTACTGATAGTTATCTTAATGATGTCACTATGACTTCATTATGTACCTGATGATATCATATCGTGCCTTATGATGTCATCTCTATCAATAGATGTTCTAGACCATGAATATAATAACAGTTAAATATGAAACACACTAAATATTCACTATTAATTCATTATCTTGCTCATATCTAATCCGTTAATCGTTATCTAATCACCAATCAACAAGTATATAATACTCTGATAAGATATTGATTAGACGAGATAAGATAAGATAAGATAAGAAGTGAAACGGATGAGTATTAAGTAAATACATTTACTATGTATCTTTTAACACCTGATACATTGAATATTGGTGTCAAACAAACCCCATTTGTCTTTGAACTTGTTGTAAGAGGCAGAGATTTCAATGTCTGTCTCTGCCAAAGCATGTTGCCATAGACATGGCACCTCAAAATGGCTTTGAACGCAGTCCATATTGCTCAAGTCAACCGTGAGAAATAAAGTGTCTTGATATGGCACAACATGATGCACTTAAATTTTGCGTCAAAACAGGCTCTATGTTGACCTTAACTAGCTGTAGGAGAACAAATTAATCTTATCTACCTTCATCTTAAACTAGTTAGATCAAGATAACCTCAAAAAATGCTGTTGAACGCACCCCATATTGCTTTGGGTGCATCGTGAGAACGTGGTGACCTCAGGGTCCAAGGGCGCACTTCCAAACGTGGAAATTCGCACCGACGAGGGGTAATCTAGCCTTGATTTGGTTGGCCGAGGTTGTTTTACTTCTCACACGACTTTCCTTATGCGGGGGCTTACTCAGCAATGCTATATATATATATATATATGGAGGCCCTTTGCCCAAGTCACCCAGCCAACCCTGAATTAGGCGAAGGTTTAGCGCCGGTGTCGAGAAATAGCAAATTTAAGCCTAATTACTCGTGAGTTAAGCTCCAGTCAACCCAGGATTGTTAGGCTTAAAACCGGGGTGCACCAGGTGCATTGTAACGTAGGCAGTGCGCGGGAGACCTGCATGTTGGGAAACCAAGGTGTCGGTGAGCTCGTTTTCCGGGACACCCATATTGCTAGGGCACCACGAGATGGTGAGGGTCACAGCGGAACCATGCGCGGAGGCGCGGGACTATGGAGTTCTATGACTTGCTACAGGCTTAGTAACTGCAGCCGGAAACAAAGTTTGCGGTAGCATGATGTTATGAGCTGAGCACAGAGTATCTAGTCACTATGGCATCGTATTGTCATGAGCTTCACAATGCTTTGAATTACAGGTCTCATGCTACGAGGTTCTTTCGATGCTAATGCATGTGAAATGATGCATCAAGAAAGACATGATTATGGTAACATTCCTGATCCTGCGCATTCTGAATCCAACATAAGTTGTTTTGTGATCACGCTGGCAATGACATCCTCCAGGTGAGGGTTGAATATCGGATCCAAATCGATATTGTCGAGGGAGTACTGTTTAAGATCGGTTTCTGTACGTCTTAAAACATTAAAAACAACATCATTAGACAATGATCTTGGAGGATTGGAACGCAGGATGTCAGTGAAAACATTATACAAGACCACAGTGAGATTGATATAGTAAGTTGACAGAAGTTTTACTGTCGAGGGACTATTTCATGCATAAACTAGCGAATATCTGCAGCCTAGTCATGAACGCACAACTTGTTATAGTATCCACACAGGTATTGGATAGCTCGAGAGTTGAAGCCCAACTGACGAAGTAGGGGCCTTAAAACTGTGGCACCTGTGGCACTGTATGCTAACAGTGACAATCTGAATAAAGGAGTGAAAATTCACAATATGGATCCCATTTCCTTTTAAAGGGCGACGCACGGTATCTTCTCGACATGACGATCAATAAAAGGCTTGGTAAGGCCCATCATTCCAGTAAAAAAATTGGCTCCTGACAGGATCTGCAACACGCCTCAATGATAATGGAAGTTGACCAAAGGAGACTCAGCAACTAACCTTGGTAGGGTCATTGAAGTTCCATACCTTCACAACATCGTCGTGGATGCGGTGAACACAGTCAATTAACATCTGGCCTCCAAATAGGCTGTTTTGACGAAGATTTAGCCAATACTCTGCAACAGGCTCATGAGCGCAACATTTGAATTGCTGAGAAAAATAAAATTACTCTTTAAGCCTCCACTTATGACGCAATATAAGTGTAGATTCAGAATCACCAGAAGTTGAACTTTACCTGATAGAAAGCTCAACCTTTTTACGAGCATTGACTTGCTGCGCTACGGTCCAAAGAACCCACGGATTCCCGGTCATGTCTATCGTTTTCTGGGTCTCATCTTCCAGGACTTTAAGCATCTCTGTGATATGACTTGTCTTAATATCGATCGCTTAAGAGACAAATGAACTAACCGGTTGCGTTGGCATCAGTCGTCGACATCTTTACACAAGGAATAGAGACACATTCCGGTGACAACTTCGCCCATTCTTCCTGTAGTAGCTTAACTGAACAATCAAACCTCTCTGACGCGTTTCTTTCAGCATCAGCATCCCTCTCCTGACTGGGCTTCCTCTCAGCTTGTTCGTCTTTTCTCGAAAACTGTGTCACAAGTAGATCGTACTTGGTAAAGACTGCAATAATGGGAATATTGACTACACAAGCAATGATCCATCAATCAAACAACAAAGAAGACACTCGTACGTTCTTTTGCCAGCTTCAGTAAGTCGTTGTCACCCGCTTGTAGTAGCCTTGCCCCTATGAGGGGTGTCTCGACGCAGAACCTACCAGTAGCCATCAGCGACCATTGAAACGCCAAGAGAATCAAGCCTTACCAAATAGCATGAATCCTTTCAGGGAGACCTTGTTGTTGGCGAAATGTTAGGAAATCTTTAACCGTCGTCCAGTTGCCGTTGGAACCAGCCTCAAAACCCTGGCTGTCGTGCAAGATGAAGCGGGAGTTCTCATGTGACTCGTATTCGACATGAATGTCAGCCCTTCCAGCTTTACCATGGGAGATATGAATCTATAGTCTGGGTTGAATTTCCGTTAGAGCGAGCTAGATGGCACGAACCTTCCCCGGATCGACGTTGAAAATGCTCTTGATGAGAGAAGACTTCCCTATTCCAGACTAGCCCTCATCATGAACATGATTGCATAGCTAACCGAATAAGAGTTCGCACCTTTCCAATAACAACGATGCGGAACCTCCAACGCACGTCATTATTCACAAAGTTGTCAATATTAATACTAGCACTCACTTTGGGCAATTTTCTAGTGTCTCATCCAAATGGGAACGTAACCCGTTCGGGACGGCGGGTAGTTGGTTTTCTTGTTCGACTGAAGAGGGTACTTCCGGGTTACCGCCAGTCTCTTCTGTTTTGGAAACATCTTGTGTCAGGCGCCGTCTGTTAAAAAATGGCAAGCGCATGGGATACTAATGCACGTGCCACGATTTTTTGAGTTACATGTCTATCTTTCATTAATCAGCAGTCGCGGAGCTCAGTGAGCTGTGAATTCACATGTTGAGCTGCGTGACATCTGAATCGCATGATGGTGACCTTGTCCCGTTCTATAAAATACATTATGCAATAATTTACAGTTCATCGAGTCTGCCTCACTGCATGCAAGCCATATACTTCACAATACAGGCGCCCACTCAGCCAATTTGGGCGCACTCCAATCTGTTCGGTATGCATCCAGCTAGCCATTTTTAGCTACCGCAAACTTTGTTTCCGGCTGCTCATAGAACTCCATAGTCCCGCGCCTCCGCGCATGGTTCCGCTGTGACCCTTCGAACCGCCTCACCATCTCGTGGTGCCCTAGCAATATGGGTGTCCCGGAAAACGAGCTCGCCGACACCTTGGTTTCGGTCCCCCGCGCACTGCCTCCGTTACAAGGCTCTCAGCTCAGCGTCGCTTCCGACAATCAGCGGGCCTACAATGGCGTCTTGCTTGGCTCTCGCAGAAGACCCGCGGCCACAACTTTACCCGTTTGAACGCCAGTCACAAAACCATCAAGCCCACTATCATCGATTCATACGCAAATGTGACAACTACCCGGCGCTCTTCGCGCGCTTTCTGCGGTTCACCACAGGACACATGCCGTCTGCAGAACGCTTTTTCCCCATGGCCCCAACTCACTGTACCACAGTATGGACGAGCCAAGTTCTCTGAGCGGGAACTGATCACGACAATGAGGGTAGGTTTCTGAATGAGAATGGTACATTTGCATTTGTTTGGACATGCAGACCTTTTGTCATGCATCAAATTAATTATGTAATTAGCTTTACTTTTTGTTCTCATACCAGTGCTACATGCCAATACATATTGGTTCAGTGTATGGCACACCACAAGAATTAAGTATAAAACCCAACAACTTTACAAGTTGCCAAAAACAGTTGCAGTCACAGGAACAGGGCAGAGACTAACTGCCAGAATAAAAAGTCACCAGCTGAAGGTTAAAAAGCTGAAGGAGTAACCACCCAGGACCATCAGGATTGATAGGAGTAAAAGTTGATCAAACAAAGGATGGGGTCAGGCCTGAAGGGAAGGTTGACTCATTATTGTCAAAGATCAGAAGATCTTCGGAGTCATGCAATGATGACACTCCCTGATTAGGGATGTGAGGATACTATGTGATAAAATCCTGGGCAGTTTGGAAATCCACTTAGGTTCAGACATTATGGGATGAACACATGGACAGAGAAAAATTGCTGAATATAGGATTGCTGGAGCTATACAAGATATTTAGCAGGAACAAAAAGAAAGGGGTTGCCACCTCATAGCTATGGAAATACCTAAAATCATGGAAATTTTTTTTTCTCATGTTACTCACTCATGCTTCTCTGCTGGGGGTGGGGGGCTTTGGTAGGATGGCTGTGTTGTGGCTGTCCTCTTTAGTGTCAGCCAGCCTTCACACACCATCCATTGCATGTGTCTGGAATCCACATGTTGAGGTGAAGGTGAAGGAGGGAAGAGGAAATGAGATGAATGGAGGCAACATGAGGGACTCTGAGGGCTTGCTGAATGAAGTGTGAGCCAAGGCAAGGATGACTGAGTATTGGGGAATGAATGAGTTTCCATTCACTTTCTGAAATAACAGCCTGAGGGAAAATTTAATTTTTTCTGCCATTTGATGTTTGGGATCCAAACCCAGTAAGGTGCTGGGTCATCAAAAGCAAGCCAAGGGGAAATGCCAAGTTACCAGGGCATTTACCACCCAGTATGTGCTGGGTTACCAAAAGCAAGTAAAAAGTCTACAACAGTGGGAGCCTTAGGCAAAGGCACTTAGGAAAGGCTGCTTAGAAAAAGCCAGGAGGATCACAGTCAGAATGATTGGATCAAGGGCCAGAAAAGCAGGCCAGGAAGTTGTCAAAGGTTATATGATGTCCAGTAGGGGGCTGGAGTATCAAAACTCAATTAGGTGAACTTGATGGACAACCAGGAGTATTCATATTGGGATATGGATTCTTTAAGAAAATCAAGAGAACTGAAAGACCAATGTCCAAAGGTCTTTAAAGAACAAAGGTTAACAGTGGGGCAACAGGGCTAGTTGCATGCTGGCTTCTTGGGACAAGAAGCCTTGAGGGGAAGGTGATGTTAGGAATCCATCCTAATGCTATCTTCTTTTTCTTCTTTTTATCTTTCTAGTGGTCTGGGATCACTCTGGGACATCTATACATGGTCTGGGATCATGAAAGGGACTATGGGAACACTTCATGTGGGTTAGCACATGGGAGCACTCACTAGAAGATGAGATGATGGTTGGTTGGACCAACCACCTACATATAAGGAAGGAGATCACAACCCTGGGTGGCAGTGCGCATGGATCACATCAGCACATCAGTACATCACCCCAATAAGGCATGGGATCAGCAGCAATGCTTGACAGCTTGATATGGCAACAGCAACTCCCTGTTGGGGATTGTGGGAGGCTGTGAGCAGCATACCTCATGGAATAGGGCCTAGACAGAGACTGTGGGAATTCCAGGCTGAGGGGAAGGTTCTAGGCCATGGGCGCATGTGGAACTGTCAAGGGCACACAGCATCACTAAAGATAGATGAAGTCCAGAAGCAGCACTCAAGGGTCTGGAAGCAGCGCTCAAGCAGGATGAGTCACTGAGGCTGTAGAGGTGCCAGTGGGAAGGGTCCTTAGTAGAATAGTATATAAGACCAGCTGTAGGTAGTCTTGGTTCCCCAAGACTTAAGATAGTTTATCTTATGCTCATTGTATGGGCATTAGATTCTGTCTAATGTAGTCTCAATACCATTTCCTTCTCTCATTCTTATCCTCCTTCTCTCTCTGCAAGGCTTGTGGGTTTGTGTTGAGCATGAGCTTGTAACAATATCTTAACTAAAAATTTAATGTTGAATAAACATAGCAAAATGCTGGACCTCTGTGGAATACATGTTCAGTAAAATATTCAACAAGGGGGAGTGTTAAAAGATACATAGTAAATGTATTGACTTAATACTCATCTGTTTCACTTTATCTTATCTTATCTCGTCTAATCTATATCTTATCAGAGTGTTATATAATCGTTATTAGAGATTAGATAACGATCACCAGATTAGATATGAGCAAGATAATGAATTAATAGTGAATAATTAGTGTGTTTCATATTTAACTGTTATTATATTCCTGATCTAGAACATCTATTGATAGAGATGACATCATAAGGCACAATATGATATCATCAGGTACACAATGAAGTCATAATGACATCATTGAGATAATTATCAGTAGATTATGAAGTCATAAAGAACTTTGTGATATCATACAGAACATATTAGAAGGAATATAATAAGATAAGGTACAGAATGACCTCATCTGCTGTGCAAGGAACAGCAATTGTACAGCAATCACACTGCATTTGTATAGCTGTGTGTACATAGCCTTGTAGTTACTCCATTAGTAGTATAATGTGTATGTAAGCTAGGGTTCCAAAATGCATATAAGGAGGGCATTCTGGATGACTGTCCCTCAGTTCCAAGAACTACAAAGTCACTGTAAGGCAACAGCATTACTAAGATGTAAGTTAAATCCTTACTTAGTCAATGTACTGTGCTGCTCTCCCCTGATTTAACACTATTGTTAGGAATCCATCCTAACACGTCATTTTCTTCTTTTTATCTTGCTAGTGGTCTGGGACCACTCTGGGACATCTATACATGATCTGGGATCATGGAAGGGACTATAGGAACACTTCATGTGGGTTAGTGCATGGGAGCGCTCACTAGAAGATGAGATGATGGTTGGTTGGGCCAACCACCTACATATTAGGAAGGAGATTGCAACCCTGTGTGGCAGTGCATGCGGATCACATCAGCGCATCAGTACATCACCCCAATAAGGCATGGGATCAGCAGCAATGCTCGACAACTTGATATGGCAATAGCAACTCCCTGTTGGGGATCACGGGAGGCCTGTGAGCAGTATGCCTCATGGAATAGGGCCCAGATGGAGACTGTGGGAGTGCCAGGCTGAGGGGAAGGTTCTAGGCCATGGGCACATGTGGAACTGTCAAGGGTGCACAGCATCACTAAAGATAGATGAAGTCCAGAAGCAGCACTCAAGGGTCTGGAAGCAGTGCTCAAGCAGTATGAGTCACTGAGGCTGTAGAGGTGCCAGTGGGAAGGGTCACAAGGGGTCTTAGTAGAATAGTATATAAGACCAGCTGTAGGTAGTCTTGGTTCCCCAAGACTTAAGATAGTTTATCTTACACTCATTGTATGGGCATTAGATTCTGTCTAATGTAGTCTCAATACCATTTCCTTCTCTCATTCTTATCCTCCTCCTCTCTCTGTGAGGCTTGTGGGTTTGTGTTGAGTGTGAGCTCGTAACAACTATCCTCCATCTGGACCAGGGAGGTTGTGCCTTGGCAAGGAGGCACTGATAGGCAGTTGGGCAGAGCTGATGATTGGATTTGGAGGAGCCAACAAAGGAGGTGAGGTGGGCAGGGAGGTGAGAGAGTGGATAGTATGTGTTGAAAAGGAGCTTGAGGTCTGGTTTACAAATCTAATGATGACAATACAACTAGTATAGGCTACTATTAACATACATGAGGTGAAGTCCAGAGTCAGGACCCATGACTGCATTCTCACCATGCACCTCTTGTTCACCAGTATCTGACTCATCATCTACACAGTGCACATTCAACCTACCAAACCTTTGCATTGCCCTCAGGGTAAATGCAAAATGCACACAACCCAGTGTGAGAATCACTGTAATCATGATCCTTAATGCCAAGTCACCAGTGGAGGACTTCCATGCAAAGATAATGATGCCAATGAAGAAAAATACTGTTGACCATGCAAGCCATGCAATTGGAAGGGCAAGAATGACCCATACACTTGACCATACTGATACCAATGTGGTTTGTGCTTCCTGCCAAGATATTCAAGTCATTAGAGGGCTGTACAAAGGCTGGAGGACTCACAGCTGTCCAACTCAATGCTTTTGATATGCTCCTCAAAGATCCCAACTGGAGGATGGATGCTGATGCATGCAGGATACTCAATAATGCACAGATAAAGGAGGCAATTGCCATCTTTGTCAATGCAGAGTCATTATTGACTACTGGCGACTGGTATATTGCAACAATGACCCTATAAATCAATCAATATGATATGAATAAGTTAATGGACTAACAAACCTACATGATCAGCAGGCTTGACAGGAGGATAACTGTCGTCCACTCCTGTATCATTGATTTTACAAACATGTCCCATGAATCCATGAATGATTGTAATGCAGGTGAAAGGTGGATTAATTTTTCTGGTGGAGTTTTCCATGTCCAGTGCGAGGGCAAGCTGATGGGTGTATGGTTCCCAGTCGGTGCAATATTGGCCATTTCCTGTGAGAAGACCCAAGCGTCTTCAAGAACGTTTACCATACGAGTAAAGTTCATCATCGGGAGGCCTAAAAACAGAAGGTGGTATAGTCGCTGTTTGATAGCATTTGACCCCTTGTAAGGGTGCCTTAAAGCGTACCGCTCCTTAGGATGATGTCTTGGGGGTGTGATGAAAGGATCTGCTCTATTGGCTGTGTGTGGTCGCTGTGTTGGGTGTCGCTGCACTAGATGGTGTCGCTGCACTAGATGGTGTCGCTGCGCATATGTGGAAGTGGATGGTCCAAGAGGATCTGTCTCATTGTTGTCGTTGTCCTGGGCTGAAGTCAATTTCTCAGTAAGGCACCATTGAAGGAAGCACACCTGCTCCCTATTTTCCATGTCTGCAACAAGTGACCCAGAAAATAATACTCTACAGCGATTGCGACGCGCTCCTGATCCTAGGAAGTCAAGATAATCCACCTGTCACAGTGTCACAAAATATCCGCTAATGTAATCATAAATTACATTTACACTGTAAAGCTCATAGTTCGCCAGAGCACACACCCTCTACCCACTCTGGGTCACTACGAACAGTAGTGAAATTCTCATACCCGGTATTTGTGATGAGAACAACATCTTCAATACGAATGCCTCCGACACTCTCGTATTGTTTCAGAACGTTGTGATCAACGTGACGCGAATCTCGGATTGGTTTGAGGAGGTGAGGTGAGAAGTAAATCCCAGGCTCAACGGTCTAAGAAATCTGTGTTAGTGATGATACCGGGACCCACAGTAACACTAAAACGTACCACCACCATTCCTGCTTGTAGCGAGAGACGAAGTCTGAGGTACGTGAAAAAACTTTCATGTGCGATTGGAAACGTGGGTATAGTAGGATTGTTGATAGGTTTACTGGCTTCTGCAGCATCGTGTACGTCCATGCCAAGGGAGTGTCCCACGCCGTGAGGGAAGAAGGATGAACTGACTCCAGACGCTAGAATGGCGTCTTCTGAGTTCCACGACCCAGATCCGGGTGAATTAGGAGTCTTGAAGATTCCAAGACGTTGGAATCCCTTGATGAGTGTGCGATGGCAAGTCAGCTGGACTGAATCCCAATGGAGGCCCGCTCGAATAATGCTAAAGGATGCCTGATGAAACCCTCGTCAATGTATGTTGGGATCGACCAGTGGCTGTTTATGCACCTTTTGCATCTCGAGCACCAGCTCATAGATTGCGCGAGCCTCTGGTGTAAATCTACCCCCATTTCCAACAGGCATCGTACGAGTGATATCTGAGGCATAGCAATTCCATTCGCAACCGGCATCTATGAGCAACACTTGAGGCAGCAACTCGTGGTTACCAGCATGGGCAAGCTCGTCCTGGTTGCCATGATCGTGTACGTTCACAGGCCCCCAGGCAAATTCGCGATCATTGCAGCAGTAATGAAGCGTCGACGCACGAGTTGTTGCAGCGACGATAGGTAAGTATGCTTGGTGAACAGCACTGTGACATTGATGAGAGAGATCATAAAGAGCTTGAACATGTTATGCCCCACCCTTCTCTTCTGCATGACGCGACAAAGATGGCTTCGGCTTCTGCCTCCTTCTCGATCAACCACTCGCCTGGTAATAGCGGCCTGGCCACTCCCGCTTCAGGCCCTTTCTCAATATTTCCCTTGACTGCCTTGCCGAGCACGCGCATCACAACTTCATGAGCTCTCGAGCTAATCTGATTAGCTCGTTTGATGAGCGCGATTTCGTCCTTGTCCTTGATTAATCTAGTATTTTCGAGCGCGATAAGAAGATATGTGTCCGTAAGGGTAATGTCAAGCTCCTTCCGGATAGGTCGGAGGTAATCCTCAGGAAGTTGGGGAAATTGGTTTGTACCTCTGGGAAGGGTATGGACAAGGGCACCAGGCAGATCTTTCAGTAACCTTTCGAGAGTGGCAATGAGTGCGCTCGAATATTGCACGCTCGTTACATCGTGAGTCTTTGCCGCTTCTTCTGCTGACGGTGGAGGAACGGACCATAGTAGGTCCATGAGCTCCGCCTTTGGTATGAATAGGTCTAACGTAGGATCCTGTTCTCTCGGTTGATAGGTGGCCACCAGGTAAGATGATGGTATGTTGCATCCCGTCAGGTAGAAAAAATTGGACTCCTGCCGAAATGATAGTTCACGATCGGTATTGTTCCGGTATCCAGTGACTTCCCCTGTGAGGACAAAAATTTGAGGCTGGGGGTGTAACAATAAGATGGGACTCAGTAAGGCGATACATCACTGGGACCATACCTTGTCTTGTTCCCTGTCAGGGAGGAGCTTCTTCAACGCCTCTAATGTCCTGGTAACATGACTGCGTGCTACATCGTATGTTTCAGCATAAAAAAACTTGCTGAATAGTAAGAGAGAGATTGACCAGGGTATACCATGATGGAAGTGAGCAGATAAGATCCGCCCACCGTGCCGGAGTTTTCCGTCCCGGCCTTATTTTAACATTCATGGCATCAAGTTCAATATCGTCGTCAAAAGCTGAAAAATCATATATACAAGCTGGTATACTATCCAATCCTCCGCACAGAGCAGATGGACGCGCGTTAAATGCCTATAGAAATGTGGAGCTTGAAATAGGGATAGCACCACTCGCCAATGGCAGCGCGCGGGTTAGCATTGGAAGGGAAGGACAACACATCGGAGGTGGAACGGAAGTTATCGCTGCAACAAAGCTAGAAGTAGAAGATTTGGACGAGGATGGCATCGAGGGTGGCAGGATAGTATGCGCAGTCTCATGGTTAGTCCCTCGACCCCGTAAACATTTTTCTCTTATTTATTGGCTGGTGTCCGGGTCTTTAACAGACTTTGATGTCCATCATGCTGGTGCCAGTGGCCCATTTGATCGAGTAACATTTAATGCTACATAAATAGGGGCCCATCAATGCAGAATAAAATAGCCAGTGCTAAGAGCAGCAAAGAAGCAGAATATCAGATGGCGATTCCAATCAATTCCATGTCTATGCCACATTCCAAAGGTGCATAAAGATCAACCTCAGGTTGTGAATCCCAGTCCATCACCTTGTCAAACGTGATGGCAAGAGGGCTGACTGCAATGGCAGGCAACAGACTGTCATGAAAATCACTGCGTCGTGATTGCAAATACATGCCATAAACGAGTGACGTTGTTCGGCTTGGAAAGGTTGGCATCAATGACTCTTGCTGTGGGACAATGTCATGCTGCCTGGGCGTAAGAATGTCTTCCGATGCTTCCGTCGATGCGATGGATCCTCCGTCATTTTTGATGTCAAGGACAAAGTCAGACTCGCGTGGAGAGGGTCGTAATACTGAATGCTTATGGCGAGCCTCACTTTGCTGGTCAGGGAGCGTAGCTTGTACCGCCGTGGAGTGTTTATCCCCTGAAAATGCAGTGATATTTACACGCGAGAGGATCTTCCCCAGTTTTTTCGCCATTGAAGGCGACCGTTTCATTGTGCGTCCCTCGGCCAAGGGAGCTTGAGTCTCCACTAGTGTTTCGCCATTCGATTTCGATGCGTCGGGTATGACGGGGAGTGTGACGGGGACTTCAGTTTCCATCATGCTCCTGGGTAACACCTCTGGATCAGGGCTCAGTTCGGCAGCTGGTGGTGGCGGCAGTGACAGTTCTGCCTCTGTCCCTTGCTCGGAAACTGCAACGAACGTGCCTGTAGCTGATGGTGGAGTGGATGCGGATTCTGGTGGAAAGGTGAACTTTACGCCTGGGCTGAGCGCGACCGCGAACCGGCGGGTGTTAACGCGAAAGTGGACAACCCCTTGTGCAGAGTCTGCGTATGCCTCCTCTTCCTCTGTCCAGGAATCTTGGCTGTACACGCTATCGACGGTCACGGCTGTAAAGGGCGTGAAGCCCGCGCCTCTTTTACATGCTGATGCAAGCGTATGGACTGAAGGAAGATACATTGGTTTTTCGCTCGACGCAACGACCTATGGTCGTCAATGAAAAAATCAGAGAAAGAGGCGGTTACAGACCATGTCACCACTGGCAACCGATTCGGTGTCGTTCAGTGTCGATGTTATGGACGTCGCAGACGTCGAAGGTCCATATGGGCCGTATGTCCTGAAGCCATAAATGGGATGTTCGACTAGCGATAACGATAGATTCCGGGCAGCAGGGCGTGATAGGGACCGTCCCCGAGGGGTTCTTGCGCTCATGTCAGGGGGATAACAACTATAGAAATTGACTCTGGTGTGTTGAGAGAGCCGGAATGTTGAGGGCGACCTGCGACCTGAACTCTCTCGAAAATCCTGTAGCATCCATTATAAGTGTATCACGAGTGATGACGATGATACTTGGAGCTTAGAGTGCAGCATCTGATATATCAAGGGTTTTGCGATGGTCTCGGATTGTCTGATACAGTAACCTCTTGCTGTGCCTTGCCTTGCCAACAAAAATATACAGCATTTAGTGAATTCAGAGCTGTTTCTGTTATTTTAAATATCTTTATTAGTAAGATCTGACCGGAATTCCCTCTGTTGCCAAGTGTTCTAGCCCACTGACAGGACGTGTCTTATTCTATCATGTCCGATTTTGCCGAACTTCAACAAACGCGCCGCGCGAAGGAACAAAAGAAGTCATACACCTCTCGGAGCGTAGACAAGAGCAGTGCGGCGCTGAATAACACCGCGAGGGAGTTGGAGTTGGAAGGATTCTACTCGGCTTGGCCCGCGCCTCATTTTGAGATTCACACCTCGACCGAAGATTCGTTGCGCGGACGGGGCGTCTTCAGTCAGAAGCAATATCGTCCAGGTATACTGCTTTCTAGGGCTGGCTTTTGGCTCAACCCGCTCTGCGAACACAGGATGACGACTTTCTGAAGGTGATATTATAATCATTGTCAAGCCAAAGATATTCGCACTGTCCGTTTCTAACCTCTCAAAACATTGTTCTGCATGCACTTCTCCTCCTGCAGAAAGCGGTAATCTCAAACGATGCACAAGGTGTAAGGCTGTTTACTATTGCAATGCTGTATGTTGTTGTAAATGCATACGCATATTCACTGATGCGACAATTAAAAAAGGCTTGTCAAAACCGAGACTGGCGTTCACATAGGCACGAGTGTGCAGCGCTTCTATCATGGGCCGAAGCGGCGCCTTCGTCCCAAGTAGCAATTCCGAGCGATGCGGTCCGATGTCTGGCGCGTATACTATGGCGAAAAAAGTTTTCCAGTGGTCAAGACCTTTTTGTATGCTTTGATCCCATTCTGAGGGAAAATAGCCTAATAAACAGTCTTCCAGAATAAGGAAATTGATGCAATGCAATCTCGTATGTATTTCCCAATGCACCAATATATCTCACTTCAATCCATTTTAGATCGAACGTCTTTGCAACCGTCAGCGTACGAGATGCATACACATCTCGCACACGCACTCGTGCGTTACCTCGACCTATCTTCACCAAAGGATATGATGGAATATGGGTTAACATCCATCGCCGACCTTGTGGACCTCATATCTCGGGTAAGCCAAAACGATACAACTTTTCGAAAGCCCCAATTGTTTTCCAGTTTACGACAAATACTATGGCGTTGACTTCACCCTCTTTATCGCCTATCGGAGTCTGCGTATCACCACCAATTGCATTATTGAATCACTAATGTGATCCTAAAGTTGTGATGGTCTTCCCTCGAACATCTGCCGACCCTAGAGTGAAAGAGCCCCTTTTACATGTCGTAGCGATCAAAGAAATTAATTCTGGCGAAGAGGTACGCCGTAATTTGAAGGCCATCGAGGCTTATGCTGATAGTTTCATTTCTTCAGTTGCTCACTTCATATATTGATACTACACTCCCAGAAGAATAACTTTGGAGGAGACCTATTGCTTCGTTTGCAAATGCTCGCTCTGTATGACCACTACGCGCGTCATAGATCCCCGCGAGGCACTACTATGCCCTACGAAAAAGGATCCCTCTACAAAGGCGTGTGATGGGCTCTGCGAGATTCCCAAGGAGGATAAGGTGTTGTCCTACGGACGTTTGGAAGTATCTGATGAGTAAACTTCAGGGACAGCTCAAACTAGCTGTAGTGTCTGCCAAGCATCATATGATGCAATCACAACAGAGATAGTCGACGCTATTGCCCTATCCAATGAGGGACTGGAGAAATCAAAGGAACTGCAATATAAAGGTGTGCAAGTTGCCTGGATCCAGAGCTTCACTAGTAAGATCGCAGATCCCGAAAGAGCGATACGCATCACTTGGAACTTGATTGGCATCTGGACCAGGGAGGTTGCGCCTTGGCAAGGAGACACTGATACGTAGTCGGGAAGAGCTGATGGTTGGATTTTGAGGATCCAACGAAGGAGGCGAGGTGGGCAGGGAGGCGAGAGAGTGGATAGTACGTGTTGAAAAGGAGCTCGAGGTATGGAATGTTGGTCTGCAGTCCATCTGAGTAAGTTGCACTGTGTGACGTCACACCGCTTGCGTTTCCCATGTCCGACAACTCATCTGGCACTGGCCGCACTCTCGATGGCAGACCTGCTGAACCGCTTCCATCTACATGGTCTCGCCCATCTCAACCCCAGCGCGTCGGTCGCATCGGCGATTGGTCAGGGTAGGCTTTCTTTTCGATCTAGCAACTTCATAATCACATCGCCTCCAGCTCTAGTGGCAGGAGTTCAGGCAGGTTTGCAACACTTGACAGCATCAACTCAGCACCATCGGTCGGCACACCCCGTCCAACTGCTGGAGCCGACGACGACGATGACGATGACGCTGATCGCGGCGAGAGCTGGTTTGCTGGTGGCGAAAGAAGGTCCGTCTGGCCACTCACATCCATCCATATTATTCTCATCTCAGTCTAGTGGTTTATCGATAGAAAACCCCGATAGACAGAGGGGCGTTCCAGGCGGTGACATGGTTAGGGAACTGCTGCGCCGAGCTGCTGAGTACGTCTTATAGGGCTCTATCCACTTCTGTTAATTTCAAATTTAGAGCTGGTCCACCGCCCGCTGCTGCATCCCAGTCGCATGTATTTACTGGAGGGGGACATCGACTGGGCAGCGATGAAGAACCCAGTACTTTCATTCCTGATGCATCAGCCCCTGAACAAGGTACGCATGCGTTCTTTCTCGCATTTATCATGCCGTCCTAACCTAGGACCTGCAGAAACTGCCGTACGTCACGTCACCTTCTGGAGAGAGGGGTTCACAGTAGAAGATGGTGAACTCATGCGTTACGACGATCCTGCCAATACGCATATATTAGCTGAATTCAATGCTGGGTAAGTGGGTATTTTGCAGAAAACGTTCTTTTTTGTTTATCCATTGCAGTCGAGCGCCAACGTCAATCCTCAATGTCCTCCCCGGTCAACCCGTTGAATTGAGAGTCGCTAAACGCACTAATGAGGATTATGTCCCTCCACCTAATCAGAATAAAGCATTTATTGGAACAGGTCATCGTCTTGGAGCACCCGTCCCTACGCTCTCAGGTGCAGGGGGCAGCACTCAACCATCAACTATGCCTGGCTCGTTCCCTTCCTCCTCGTCATTCACCGCAAGTCACTCTGAACCTCGCGAGAGCATTAATACCCGCTTCGAAGTTGACCAAGCAAAGCCGATGACGAGCATACAGCTTCGCCTCGCTGATGGCACAAGGTATTTTTAGGCAAGCTATCCGTCTCCTTCTCTCATGTCATGAATCAGGATGGTTTGCAGAATGAACTTGACCCATACAATACAAGACATCCGGAATTTCATCAATGCGTAAGTCTACCATTCTCATTCAGAAACCTACCCTCATTGTCGTGATCAGTTCCCGCCCAGAGAACTTGGCTCGGCCATACACCATTGGAACCACATTTCCAAACCGCACCCTTGAAGACGACACACAAACTATTGAATCCGCGGGTCTTATCAACAGCGTCGTCGTCCAGCGTTGGGTGTAAAATAATATCTACGTGCAACTTTGTTTGACTCGGCCTTAAAATGTATGTATGTAGAAAATTGTTTGGTAGACGCAACTAGGAGAACTCTTTTTTTAACTTCGGTCCTGCCGTCTCCCTATGGGCAACGCAACTTGATTGACTCTAACATGGTGGGGGCTAGGAATTCCCTACGCTACTGAATGAACTTGCTTTCAAATTTGACATTTGTATCATAGCGATGGATTGATCATATAGCACGATTATCAATAACAGACATACGCCTTTTAAGTGTCAAGATTCAAGATTCAATAATCATACAGGCCTTTACAAAAAATCTGCATTAATCAATGCAAGTGCCTTTGGGGATCTTGGCGTGATTTTGCACTTGAACTCAGAGGGATGGCTATAAAACCTGAGAGGACGTCGCATGCGCGATGATACAGTTAATCTCACCTTATCGTTCCTGAGCTCTGGACCAAGTCGGGGATCACTGCCTTACCATTCTCGATGTAAGGCGTGATACTGAACACAGCAAGAGTCATGGCACAAGATATGAACACTGACGTGTCTGCGAGTACGCGGCCTGGGGAGGAGATAGAGTCATTCATTCCCAGAACTAAAAGGTGTCTGTGGTAATTTTTTCGTACCCGGGCATATTCTAGCATGATAAAGGTCAGCTAGCATATGGGAAGGAGTGAGAAAAAAAACTCGTATACCTTCTTCCAAATCCAAAGACTAGTTCACGCGGATCGAGTTCTGGAACGTGATGTTCGGTTTTCATGAACCGTGCGGGATCAAACTCCATAGGTCGTTGATAGACATTAGGATCGTGAGTCATTTTCCTGGCGAGATGTTGATCCCGGGGCGTCCAGTGAATAACGTACGTACCAGATGTTAGGAATTATCAATGTACCCTTGGGTATCAAGTATCCATCATGGATATCATCCTGGGTAACGAGGTGTGGGAAACCAGTGGGAGCTGTGGTGTGCCAACGCAAAGCCTCCGAAACTACTGCGCCGACGAAAGGCAACCTCTCACGATCTCCCATGGTTGGCAACCTATCGTTGCCAATAACAATATCAATCTCGGCTTGCGCCCGCTTCTGTACCTCCGGATAAAGTAACATTGCCTTGAAAAATGCATGGACAGTGGCTACATTCTGCTCCCAAATAGGTGATTATAATTCACCATTTTCAGTTTCAGACACGGACCGTATCAGCGCCTCCAGCATACGCTGCGCTAGTGGCCCATTTGATGTTCAAAATTTGCTCATTGGAGAGCTCCGACTCGTTCTGCAAAAGATCAGACAGCATCGACGATTCTGCCGTCCCAAGCTCCTATACGATGAAAAGTTTAGAGAAAAAGTGTCTGGCTTGACTGTACAAACCATCTGTTTCCTGACAAATTCATATGGTTTTTCAATCATATCGTACAGTGTCTTTCTCCATTCCTTTGCGGTTCGTTTGAACCCGGCTCCAGGGAACCAGTCTGGCAGATATTTCACTGACGCAAATTCAACAACAGGCAGAGGATGTTATGATAGAAACGTACAGAATGGTACCAGATTTACGAGGAAGACTCCAGGGGCTGTGGACAAAGAGAAATGTACGAATGCCTCATCTGCTAGAGAGACAAATGGATCGTTTTCTTCTTTTACTTTATATCCGTGAGAAATACGAAGTATGACGGCACCAGCCGTTCTGAAAGACAATAGTAAGCAACAATGGGCCTTAATCTCTGCATTACAACACACTTCCTAATATGTTTCACTAATTCGTTGGGTCGATTATAAAGGGACTTGAGGAAGTGATGGGTTTCCGCTTCTTCGATATGGTAGAATTTGCTCATTGCTTCGGATGTGCCCATAATCTGATGGAATATCTTGCGATGTTCACGAAAGCGCGAGCCACATGGAAGAAATCCCATGCTATCCTTCCATCCGACAAGTTCTCCGCCCATTTGAAAAACAGGTCTATCAGAGTAGATAAGACTCTTCTTATTAAGCATTTCCATGGCAGTCTGTGCCGAGTTGACAATTATGTACTGCTGGCCAAGGACGGATATCGAAACCAGATTTCCTGTTTCAAACATTAGAATTACAGTTGCAACGATATGGAGTTTCTCAACACCATATTTGTTCCCCCATTCCGCGAATTTTATCCACGCGTGCTCTGTTGGCATATCCAGGATATTATCAAGCAACGGCAGTTTCCGTGGTCCAGGTGGAAGCGGAGTAGACGATTGTCTTTTAGAAATCCAGAAAAAGAGTAGCAGAGATACTGATACAACAGCTGCACCCATAAGATGAATCGCCATGATATCGTGCAGACCGAATGCAGATGGGATTAGCTTGAAAGTTGAAGGTGCTCTGGGCAATTGCTTTTTTACGTCGCCTAAGAGAGTTCTCATGGAACGTTTCAACATAATGCTGCTGCGGTTTCATGAACTCAGACCATCTGTACATCTCTGGGCAATACACTGAAACGCGATAGTTTCCGTTATCCGTCAGTGTATCTTGACAGTCATGTTGGCGAAACTTATGCATGTAGATATAGTGGTTCGCTTTGGTGAAGGGTTGGCACTGGCAAATCCTGATCTAAGCTGAGAATGACGGTGCTCAGACACATATAGAAAACGGGCTCACAAGGACTCAAAAGGAACGTTTAACCCTTGTGGCCGATTGCGATGGTCTCGCAAAAGTAGGGATCACGCCACGCAAAAGTAGTACCGGTTTGGGGCCCACCATAAAGGATGGGCTTGAGGTATCCGTGCTCCAACGAACATCGAGTTTCAAATATGTTTGATTATCATTTTTCTAGATGTGTTCCCGCAATAGCATTCATGGCAGCTGATCATGCAAAAAACTCTTTGTACTTCATGGCGTAAATGCATGTTTGATAACAGTTACCAGGCTGTGCTCAAACGGCCTCGGTGTCTCCGACACAAGCCATATCCAAGGGTTGCCGTTTCCCATGTTTTGGGGGGTCTGCCCGTTATGAACGCACTCTATCGTCACGTTGACGGCAAAGGACGATAAGCGTGTGCTTGTTCATTGTGCACGTTCTTCAATTGCGTATTTGTTTGACTGCTGAGGCCTGAGGGATGGGAAAGGCGATATTGTGCATATCAATCCCAATTGTTGAATATACTGTGGGTTGTGCAGCATTTTTTTTGAGTTATACAAACAGGGATTGCTTGGGAATTACTTGTGAACTTAGACTTGCCGGTCCTGAGGAACCGGTTCGCAAAAAAATATGCGGTACCCTCGCTTGAGGCTGTACTCTCGGTGAAAAGATTTGTCCAGACAGTCAAGGCAGCGACCATGAGACCTCGATAATATCTGCAAGACATCAAGAAGATCACGGTGGAGGATAATTACCAGGTAAGAATCGGCTAATTTGACGATCCAGGCGGGGATAACCGACATAGAACTTTTCTGGATGTCACCCTGTAACCTATGATTTACTTTGGGAACGAATCAACAATTGGCAATGTTGCTTAAAAGGTTATCGTTTCGTTCGGCTTCAACAATCCTCTAGGCCGTCATAGGTGTGAATGCCGCTGACGAAGTCACGGCAAGCGAGCACTGATTCTGTAACTGGCACAGCAAGCGATGCCAACTGTTGAGCTCTTGACTTGCAGAAGTAAACCGTCATGACACTCAAGGGTGTTGAGGGATTGATCGAGACTATCATTTCCAGAGAGGACGACAGAACCATGGTCCATCTAATCTTGCGCAAAGTCCTGTACAAAAATGAGTCTCGAGGTGATGTTGAAACCGACGTCCCGACAGCCCTCAAACCAACGCCGTCGTCTATCAATAACATGTCGCAGAACATCCAAAGATGGTTTGGCTCCTGTCTTCTGCAAGTCGGCCACGTTGAAATTTCCATAGGAAGTTGTTACCTACCCGGAGGAGATGGGATCACGTGGACAAAAGAGGCCGGCCCTGAGGTCAAACTTAATTTCCTCAAGTGATACTTGAGATTGTGCGGAACTCAGAGTTCGCTGGATCAGTGACTGGCAGGCGCCATACAACCCACAATCCACACAAAGATACTCGTAGAAGTGAGTTCAACCCTCAATAGATAGAATCAGATACTTACTCCAGTCTCAGCAATCATGGCACCCTTCTCAAAACCTGAGACGGTGCTTAAGCAAGCAGAGGGTCTCGTCTCTGTCGGTCAGACGCACGCAGCATTACAGTCATTGTCAGAAATGTTTCTGTCGAAGCGCTTTAGATCAACACCCTTGGCATCCTTGGAGCCGATAATGCACCGCTTCATGGAACTTTGCGTTGAAATGCGAAAAGGAAGGACAGCAAAAGAGGGCCTTATGCAGTATAAGAATATTGCGCAAAATACAAATGTTCAAAGCATAGATGCCGTGATCACTCGATTCCTGCAGTTGGCCGATGGAAAGGTGCGGGAGGCGCAGGAAAAGGCGGCTGTAAAATCTGCCGTGGATGTCGACGATTTGGAAGCTAGCGAGACGCCAGAAAGCATATTGCTGGGTGCTGTCAGTGGCGATCAAAATAAGGATCGCACTGACCGTGCTCTCGTAACGCCTTGGCTCAAGTTTTTGTGGGAAAGCTATAGGATGTCATTGGAGACATTGAAAAATAACTCCCGATTGGAGGCGATATACCAGGTGCGTAGGCTTATGGCTCTGAGATTCGCAATTTTGATTAAGATATAGCAAATCGCACAACAAGCATTTAAATTCTGCCTGAAATATAGCCGAAAAACCGAGTTTCGGCGTCTCTGCGAGACTCTACGACTACATCTCGCAAATATCGCGAAATATCCCAATCAAACACATGCGATAAACCTTTCTGACCCTGATACTTTACAACATCACCTGGATACTCGTTTTGCTCAACTGAACACATCTGTTGAACTGGAACTATGGCAGGAGGCCTTCCGATCTGTAGAGGATGTACACAATTTGCTAACCATGGCTAAGAAAGCACCACGGCCCACCATGATGGCAAATTATTACGAAAAGCTTACGAAGATATTTCTGATGAGCGGTAATGCCCTATATCATGCTGCTGCCTGGAGCAGATACTACGCCATCGTCGTATCCACCGGGGGAAGATCAGAGGAGGAGCTTGGCAAACTTGCAGGGCAGGTTCTCGTTAGCGCCCTGGCGGTTCCAGTTGGTCTTCAGCTCGAAGAACAAGATGAATTGAAGGGCAGAAATGCTCGTCTTACAGCGTTGCTTGGTCTATCTAAAATGCCTACGCGCACAGGATTGCTCAAAGATGCGGTGAGCCTTTTCTTCGTCAGTCTACGGCTTTCTCATGGGACTGTGCGACTGTAGCTTTCCCGAGATGTATTGAAGCTTTCTCCTACAACCATCAAATCATTGTATAATATCCTTGAAGTCACATTTGATCCTCTTACCCTTTGCACCTCTGTCGCTCCCCTTCTCCAACACCTGTCCGCTAATGAAGCATACGCCCCTTATCTAGCTCTTCTTCAAAGAGCTTTGCTTTCGCGACTGTTCTTGCAACTTTCCGAAGTATACACCACGATTAAAATCGACAATCTTCTTGCCTTAGTCAGGCCATTGAAAGAAGCGGGAATTGAAGGTGCTTTTGACGAGGAACAAGTCGAGTCATATATTTTGGGCTGTGCTAGACGTGGAGAATTGAACATTCATGTCGATCACAAGGACGGAAGCATCACCTTTGTTGATGATCCATTTGTCACGACAGAAGAATCAAATGGGACCTCAGAAGCCATGGCAAGCATCTCAAGTGAAGGTTTCGTCCAGCCAAGTATAACGGACCTTGTTCGGACTCGATTAAGTAGAATCGCAACGTGTTTGCACAGGTCGTTGGAAATCATTGAACCCAAACAGTCGAAAATATCGTTATCACAAGATGAGCAGGCCGAGAAACTTAAGTCCCTGGTAGCGGCAGCAGACGGAGAGAGGCGCGCTTTACGCTTGCGACGCTCACTGGTAGCTAGGAGAAGAGAGTTACTGAGCGAGCTCAGCGTTAGGAAGGAGAAGGAGGAGACAAATAGACGAGCTGAAAGGAGTAGGCGAGAGAAGGAAGAGGAAGAGCAACGGCGAAAAGAGGAGTTGAGACGTAAGGAACAAGAACGAGCGAGAAAAGAAATCGAGTCAATCAAGATCGATGAAGCCAAGAAGTATGCACAGAGTCTGGTGACCAAGGGAATCCTCAAGGCCAACGACGTCGATGTAAGAATCTTGATATCATGCCAGAAGTGCTCCTGACGATCTGCCATTAGAAACTCGAAAATTACGACACAGAGGGTCTCATTACTATCCAGGTTGCGCAATTGGAAAAAGAGAAGAAAGAGTTGAACGAACGCTTGCGTGTTGTTTCGAAGCGTATCGATCATGTTGAACGCGCATACAGAAAAGAGGAAATCCCGCTTCTGGCTCATGACTATGAGCGACAACAGAAAGTGGACCGCGAGGCATTTGAAGCAGCCCAAAAGGCGCGGAAGGAGTCAGCCAAGCAAGCACATCAGGAGGATCTTGGCACCAAGATTCGCCTGGCTCGGATGATGGATGAGTACCATACTCGTAAAGAGGCATTGTTGGCGAAGAAAAAAGAAGAGTTTGCAAACAAAAAGGAAGTTGCAAACAAAAAAATCGAAGAAGAGAAGGAAAAGAGGATGAAGGCCGTTCTCAAATCAATGGAAGAGGAGAGACGGCGTCAAGAAGAGGAAGAACGGCGCAGGAGAGAAGAGGAGGAGGAAGAGCGCCGCCAAGAAGAAGGTATGGTCTAGCATCTCGTATCAACTCTCAAAACTAATTTCACCGCAGAACGGAGGGCAGAGGAGGAACGGAAAAGGATTGAGGAAGAGGAACGAAAAGCCGCCGAAGAAGAAGCCAAACGCGCAAAGGAGGAGCAATTGGCAGAACAGCGCAGAAAGCGAGAAGCGGAACGGATTGCAACTCTCGAAGAGGCACGTTTGCGGCAAAAGAGAGAAGAAGATGCGGAATTGAACCGACAAATGCGAAGGACTGCAGCTCAGCGGAAGCCATTCGGTTCACCTGCGGTTGCAGTTACAGCCTCTGTACAGAACGGAGACACCTGGAGAAAGTCCGGTCCAGTACAACACGTGGGTCCACCTTCCCGACCCGAGAGCCCAGCTCCTGCCCCAGCGCCCAAATTCAGAGCAGGCCCAGGTGCAAGTGACGGTGGTTGGCGCGCACGAGATGAAGCCAAACGGCAACAAGCGGGAGCTGCACAAACTCCTTCTCGGCCGACACCTGCCATTGCAGCTACTCTTCCTCGACCGACACCTCTCACTGCACCCCTTAAGAAGGAGGAGCCTGGAAAAGACGAGGACGGTTTCCAAGTTGTGACAGAGAAAAAAGTTTGGCGACCCAAGCGTGGACGAGCATAAACATATGTACTTTCCATCGATGTGATACTTTTATGAACCTAGTGGAAGTATATAATAGTATACAAGTTCCCACGCTTAGATTTCCGTGCTTTTGGTTCGACCCCCAAGAGGGGATCTTAAGCCCAGGGCCCACGACAAGGGAAGCACGAGGAAAAGAGGCACATACTGGGCCTCTCCACCATCCCTGGGAAAGGAAACACTCACCTTGTTCAAGCGGCGAACGGGCGGGCGACGGCGGCAACCTGTAAATCTAAAGCTCAAACGGACAAACCACGTCAGCCAGCATACAAAAAAGAAAAAAAGAAAAAAAGCAGAATAAAGAAAATTCCAAACCGTATGACTGCCCCCTCCCTCCCACACCGCCAGCCCTGGGGCATGGCGGCCTACTTCCTGGCAGAGACGCACTGCGCCCGTGCCTCCTTCCACGCCAACCTTTTCTTCTCATACTCCTCCTCCCAATCTATATCAAGGTACCTTTTCGATGGAGAAAACACTTTTTCTAACTCCTCTGGAGTGTAGATGGCTGCAAAATTTGCTTGGTGCTCGAGACGTGCCCTTTCATTCTCGCTGACATATGCGCAGTTGCGGACCGCGTCTTCGAACATCTTCATCATGCGCAGGGCCGCCTCGCTAGGGCCTTTCTTTTTATGGATCTTGTTCTTAATGATCCGAGCCATGCGCGCCTTCCACCGGTTGACCTTCGCGACTGCAACTGACCTCTGCTTTCGTCCGCATCGTCGAGGATCTACGTCTGGCTCCTGAACCGGAGACTGCCAGAAGGTGACCGGGATATCCGTGTCCTGAGCAAGGTGTTTGTGACGACGACCAGCGCCGCTGATAGTAATGCGAGAAGTGATAGCGTGCAAGATATGCATGGTAAATGTAGTAAAAAGGAGCTAGTTGGGCGATGTGAGTTTTATATAGGCCATTTCATTGTCAACCGCACGCACGTGCACGATCGGTCTGGTCTAGGTCAGCCACTCTATGAACACAGTCGACGAATGTTATCCAAGATGACGCTGAATGGGCTTCCAGAGGTCGTAGTCACGCAGCTGTGCGGAATCTCTGATTGACACTCAGTCGCCGAACATCGTTACTATGCTCGTGCGAATTGTTGCTAGAACATTTCGATGAATGAACTTATATCAGTTACCATGCATGTAACTCGGTAGGATGTCTTGTTGACAAGGCCGCTCTTTGTTCTTGACTCGTCGTTTGTGTTTACATTGGTAGTTTAATCATGATACGGGAACATCATGACCATGCGACCTCGCTCCGGCTCCCCATCCATTTTGCACAACAGAACTGGAATTCGTAATTAATACACTATCATACATACATACTTGTAAAAAATAAAAAAACCTGGAATCCATGCTGAGAATGAGAAAAGGGTATCAAACTAGTTTACAAGTCCTGTTTGAATAATATTAATCAACTCCTAGGATAGAAAATATTGTTAGTCTTTCATAGCCTATTTTCTTCTTCCTCAGTAGCTTCTTGCATGAGTTCTGGAAAAGCAATCGGCAACAGGCTCATTTACTCCTTATTAACCACTCACCTCCCCACATGGAGTTTTTGATGGACGATAGAATGGCCTGTGGATCATCATCTTGGAAGGAACTACGACTAGCAGACAGCTTTAGTCAAACTCAGAAGGAGAATATAGAATATAATGTGGACTGACGGAGAACGAGAACCGAGATCAGCGGACAACATGCTGACATCACTGGTCCTTGTATTTCTCCGTAACCGCGTCACGTCTTCTAGCGCAAAAGAAACGTCGGACGGACTATATCGCCCATCCGATGCTGATGGGCTGCCAGACAAAGAAGACGGAGAAGAAAAGTCATAGAGGGCGCTAGAAATATCTCTACTGGAGGAGGGTGGAGTGCTGGGCATGACATCCACGATAATAGAAGGTACGTCAGCTTTACAACATTATCAGTTTATACTAATTCGTTTTTCTCCAAGAAACGCACCCAGTATTATCTTTTCTCTCTCGGCTAAGTATCTGCGTCGTGCTATGCGCATCGTCAGTAGCGATCGAACTCGATCAAGGTTGACGAGATCTGTAACGAGCTTATTCGTTTCTGTTCGGACCATGAGGTCTTTCAAGCTATGGTAGACTGTGTTAGCCTCATCAAAACTATATTTCACTCAAGCTTACTCCAATGCGTCAGCATCAACAATGATCTTGTGATGTGCCAGCAGAATCAGCATCTCTGTGAACGATATCCCTTGCCCTTCATGTGACACGCGTGCTTCGTGGAAGAGTCGGGTGTATATCATTCTGCGCTTTCTAATGGCTGCGTAATCAATCTTGCTGAGCTTCTTTGCAAGTTTGCGTGTGTCCAAACCATCGACAACATTGACTGGTCTCGACCGCGCATCAGCACTGCAGAAAGCAACTATATTGGCGATACTATTTTCAGCTGGGTAGATGCGGACTTCAAATATCCCTGTCAGCCGCTCAATGTAATGTCAGCCAAGGAAGTCCACACAAGGCATGCCCAACTACGTACAGAGAAGAAGCGCCCGAATTGATTCGGGAGTAAGTGTCCAGTTTTGGGATCAGCAAATTCTGCCCAAACTTTCTTGAATGCGCGCATCCCTTCTCTCGTGATTGTCTTGGTGCTACTGCTCGACGTTTGGTATACGTAGGAAAAGTTTTGTACGACAACACCTATGATAGGTTCACTTAAATCAGCATTTGAATGTTAAATTCTGGGGACATAACGCACCGGTAAACAGGTTCGCAAAAATATACTAGATGGAACTTCAAGCACCTGCGAAAGGAATAGAATAAGTACATACCATGCTCAACAAGTTCCACGCAATAAACAACGACAAAGCCCAAACGGTACTACCACAGTCGGATTCATTGGCCACGGTACAGAGAGGATATTCCACAGTGCTAACACAAATAAGAACATGGTAAGTCAACAAGTAGGAAACGTACTAATCATGCATATATTGATTCCAGCCCTCCCTTGACAACAGTTGAGCTTTATCAGTCTTATTTACGAATATCACTTACCCTGTAATCATAAAGGTCAACATGACCAAAGCCTTCGCAAGTGTCGTATAGTTTTCATATCTAGTTTCATTCGCACCCCACCTCGTCATGCTGAATATTTCCATTTTTAAAATGGCGAAAAAGATGAAGATCACCATCCATAGACCGAGCAAGCTCAAGATCGCGGGCAAACTCGCCCTATCAAAGAGTCGTGTTATGATTTTATCAGACAAAAAAACAAAAGCGCTTACACGGATGTCTTGAACAACATATTCAGGCTGTCCGTCCGCTGGACAAGTTTGAAGGCAATGCTGACTAGGAAGAGCTTCTGCAACTGCTCGATAGCATAGCCATAGTTTCCAGGTTGCACGATCGCTGTCGTTATAAAACTCCCGATCGAGACAAACACGTCGAAAATATTCCATCCGTTTGCCCTGAAACTCGACCAGCCTAAACCAAAAGAACGCACGGCGACGTCGACAATGTAGATGGCAGTAAATACTAGAAAAAAGTAATCTTTGAACCAAGGTCAATTTACGACATCATCAAATCAAACCAAAAGCTCACTTCGAATCCTATCACCCTTCAAGGAAGAACTGTAACTCTGTGTCCTGCGAATGGTGTTAGAGACATGGTTAGACAGGAATGACGTCAGCCCAACGCACATCAGCACGATTATATGGAGGATGATCATGACAGTTATACCCCGCGACCACCATCCGTGTTTCTGCACAGCACGGTCAAAGCACCAAGCCCGAAGCGGGTTCGTCGGCCTGACTTTGGGTCTTTTCGAAGGCCGCTGACGCTTGATGAGTTTTTGCAGATCTATCCATTCCTTCTGAGGTTCCGTGAGATAAGCCAGGCCCGTCTGTGCGCTAAAGTTGCCAATAATGATGCTATAAAACGAACACCTTGAGATGTTACACCCGGCAAATTAGCAGCCTGAACACACCTGACAAAAATAGTCAATAGAACGACTCCTCCTAGCAGATTATAAATCAGGAAAAAGACCGCGTTGACAGGCGAAGACCCTAGTTGAGGCTGCAGGTCCGGTCCAGTGATACTAGTCGCGACGCTTAACACGTCAATCCATCCTTCCAGAGAAACAATCTCAAAAAGGATCAATAACGAAGCCCGAAAAGAGTCGAACGAAAACACAGTTGACGGTGCTGGGTTGTCCCATGAACGAGGAGTCATATAGCCAAAAGCGGTTCCATAGATTGTGTTGTTATACTCGTATATGCAGTCAGAAAGGCCATTCCTGTTCGTATCGTTGCACTCGTTCACTAGGCCAGCAAAGATGTTCAGGCCCCAGACTGCATATGGGATCATATACAGAATACAAAGCATAGCGGCATCAATGATACCCGGTGCACCATCGATGAGCAAAGACTGGAAGGTGTAGCGCATCTTGTCAACCAGCGTGATTAACCGAAGGGCCGGAAGGGCCTTTAGTGCCCTCGTCAGTCGACTGAGACCCCCAACAAAGACCAGATTGGTGAAAACATTGACGAGAAAACCAGCCATGATGAAAAAGTCGAGCACGTTCCATATACTCTTCATATACGCATTTGGTGTGAACAAGAACCCATCGGCGATAATTTTGATCAGAAACTCGATGAGGAGAGTGAGCCCAAACACCTCATTGGCAATGTCGAACCAAGTACTACGAGTCATTCCATTCCTGGCAAAGTAGTGACGTCGAAAGAGAGGCGTCGCAATACCCTCTACCACTATGTTCCCTAGGACGGCCAACAATAGCACAAGCTGGAAAACGGTATGCGCAATGGGAGAACAAGGCGTTCCGAAGAGCCTCTCCCCGTTCGCAGGCTCCACCAGCTTTTGACACCACCTGCGAAGCGCATTCTTTTGTGAAAATATCCAAAACGTACGGTCATACGAAGGGTGGTTGCGTATAAAGTCGGCCTTTCGTGCTCTATGCTCATACAAAACGTCATCCAGACCTTCATTGCTAGTCTCTGTACCATGAATAGTAGCCAAAAGTGCCCTATATTCAGATTTAAACGTAGTCCGCGCAAATAGAATGGAACGACGACGCACAAGTGACGATCCGACTCATCCTCGTCTTCAACGAGCGTGCCGCTCCGAGCGCGACCCAAGTTCCTCAGCGGAATTTCATTAGAGTTCGCCTCTCCAACAAAAAGCCGATGAAGAGTTGATATTGACTGAGAGATATAATGTCCCGATTTAGACGACTTTCTCGACCTCTGCATATACATTAATCAGATATACAACCAGAGTCTGCTGTATGAAGACAGTGACGAACACTCTTGGACCGCTCAGGTAACGGGACACGGTTATATTCTTGTACTAAAGACTTTTGCATCGGAAGCACAAGGTTGGAAGGTAGATTGTCGACTTTGATTGTGACTGGATTCGCCTTGAGCCATTGGTAAGGATTCAGCTTGCGTGTCCAGCTCGGCCTGGCTTCTTCGGTGCCTTGAGCCGCCCAATAGTTCAATGCTTGTTGGCTCTTCTTCGATTCTTCGGCCACTTGAAAGTTTTCATTTATGACGGCGATAAACATCTGTAGAAGGATGACTATTGTGTCAGAATTAGTAACCATCCTTGCCTATGACCACCTGGAAGCCACGTACAAAACGAGAACAACAGCCAAAAGGCCAAATATACTAGCGCAATAACCGCCTGGCCTAACGGCACTTCAGATGAAGCAGCGCCATAGAGGACCGTCGTCCAGTTCTCAGACGAGCACAGCTGATAGACGCCCAAGAAAGAGTAATACACATTTCCAAAGTTCATCAATTGTGTATTGGGAATGTCGCCTCGGAGAAACTGGACAGCGACAAGGGCGGCTATGTAATTCACCAAGAGCAAAAAGATTGTCATGTTGAGCAAGCCATATAGGTTACCAAACACCGCGAGCTAGAAGGGCACGTTCAACATGTTAAAAGCACATGCACAATATACATAGAAAAACAACACTCACTATCATCGGCTTCATATTCGGCACGACCAAAATGACACGATAAAACCTTGCCAATTGAAAGACCGTCAACCAAGGATATGCTGGCGAAGAGTGAATAACCGGAAGCTGAATCACACTCGATCCTATCGCAAGAACGAGATCCAACATGTTCCTGCCATGAATGAAAAAGCTTCTCCAGTATGGGAAAGAAGCGACGATCCGCAACACAATTTCCACATCAAACGCGAGTGTAATCCCCAACTCGCCGTAGTAGAGAACAGCATCTTGCCATCCACTCGTATCCACCGTTCTCGTAGCTTGGAGGACGACAGAAGCCAATGCGAGGAGAATCCAGCACCACTCAGTATGGCTGACTATCGTGTAGGCCCAGTTCCTCCTACGGATCGTCCGCCCCATCTTTGTGTACCCGTCTTCCTCTTCATCTACCACGCTGGGCACAAGACTAAAGTGCAGACATCAGAATCAATTACAGTCGTCCGAAAAGCGACTCACGGTGCGGCACCAAACGCACTTGTCTTTGTCACTGCTCGGATGGACTGAAAGGTATTGGTGATAACGGCCACAAAAAGATTCAAGAGCCAAAAGTTCAAGACGATGATACAAATGATGAAAAAGATGCTCGATATAAAATACTCTGCGTCGAGTATATTGTACATGAGGGTCGACCACTGTACAACTCGTAAGCAGCATTGCTGAGAACTAGATAGACGCTACTCACTGTATTGGCACTAGCAATGACAATTACCTGCAGAGCAGCATTATATATAGTATCAAAACTTTCTATATTAGTATTCGGATTGTCGCCTTCCTAAACATCGGTCATATTTTGACGTCAACATTGTCAAGCAGAACACTTACAATACACAGCTGGCCAAGGGGGCAGATGAATCCCTTTGCTGTTCCCGCAGGGGTTCCGTCCATCTTGATATAAGGGACTTTATGCATCGCAATGGGATCAATGTGCCCTCCACAGAACTGCTGGAGCTGCGTCTGATTCTCGCCCAGCGTCGGCTGCAGATTACATGAGCGCCGCAGCGAACCTCGAAAACTTTGCACGCCGATGATCCTATACCCGTACTCGGCGATACGATAATCGTAGGGAAGCGTGCCACGCACGAAAATAGCATCATGGCAAAAATGACAAAGTAAGCCGTATTCCCAAGAAGTGGAGCAGCCATCTTGAACGAATGCATGATGGTCTATGAGGAGGGAAATCATTTGGTCTACTTTGTTGCATAGTGACGGCTTACCGTCGTCCCCGTCGTGATAGCCAACAAACGCGCGCACCTAATTACACTCATCGCCCTAAACACCCCAATATGATGTGCACCCCGCTCCTGCCCCGCGGATGCCAAAGCAAATGTGATCCAAAAGCTGACAATGGCCACAAAATCAATCCTGTTCCAGCTGTTACGAAGGTACGGAATATTCCTGCGCGACTGATCATGAATTTGGTGAACGTTCAATTTGAAAGGGAGTGAAAGCTTGTCTGAATCTGAATCGACAATGTTAGAGTAGTATGTTGGGTGGGCTCCATTTACTTTCTCTGCAGCGACAGAAGTGGACGGATAGGTGTTATGTCGTCTTGCGGCTGGGGCGAGAGTAAAGGGTCGGAGTAGAGCGCGCTGCATTTTGTACATAGTGCTTGATATAGAAGCACCACGTGAAAGGGATGGTTGGCGCGATATAGAAGGAGATGAAGAAGCGGTCGTTGCAGGAAAGTTATCTAGAGTCTGATAAAAGGAAGGATTGAATATGGAAGAGAGGGAGATCTCTGGGTCTAAGAGAAACCCTGATAAGCACATTCGGGCAAAGGCTTCTAGGCTTGAACAGAAGTTAGACCGCAGTCAGGAAACGGCCAGGGAGCAACTCACGTATAAATGATAAATATAACAAAGAGGACAAAGTCCTCCCAAGTATGAAAATAGCCATACGATGTGATGGGTGAGCCACTGGAAGGGAAGGTTAACAAGTGTGCAGACTGTATGGTCAGTACAATAGCATTTGCGATAACCAATGCGAGTATGAAAGGTTCTGTCCAGCTGTGGATTGCGTGTCAACCTGGAATTCAGATATTAGGCACAAGACGCACGGATGCAACAGAAAATGGTGTAGAGTCAAGCGAAGCTTGCTCTCTGGTCCAAAAAACGCGAGCGTCCGGCCACGGAGAGGTGTGTTACTCCATCTGTCCTCCTGAGGGTGGCGCGAAACGTCGTCTTCCCTAGGACTCGCCTCCTCCTCCTCGTCTTCATCGTCATCGGGCAGACGAACCTGATTCTCGAGTGCGGCGTTGGAAAAGTTGACTACGCGGAGGGAGGCCCTACGGAGGCTTCTGGAGACAGACCTGAAAGCCGATCCGACTGGACTGACGGAGGTGTACCGTTTTGTACGGCGACGAGTGTTGCCAGCGATGCGCTCTGTATCGATGGCTGTTGTGATGGCGGAGGAGGTGAGGACGGTGTCATCGTCGTCAATGTTTGAATAAAAGGGCTCGTCAGGCATGACAAACGATGGTTTTTGATTGGAACCCCAGCTGCGTCTGCGGGAGAGCAAGCGCTGGGGCAGCTCAGGGACGAGGGCAGATGACATGAATTAGCACTGCAGACGGCCGCTATCCTACCATACTCCGCTTGCGCCCGCGCGCCCGCACCTCCTCCAGCCGTCGCCCAATCGCTCCCCATCCAGCACCAACCTCGCGTCGATATGCGTCCAGTACACGCCCAAACAGCGCTCCAGACTCGGGATGCGTCGACGCAAACGCTCGCTCAAGCACATAGAGATCAACCGCCTTGTCCTCGACCAGCGACGACTGGAACGCCAACCCAAAGTCAATCAACACCAGCTCGCTCTCAACCCCTCCCCCGTTCGTCGCCCGCCGCATCATCATGTTCGACGTCGTCAGATCGCCATGCACAATGTCCACCTTGTGCATCTTTGCCAGCTCGCGTCCAATCATCTCCATCACCTGGTCTGTAAAAGCCCTTACCGGGTTACCAATCACACACTCCTCCCGCAAAGTTGGGCCACATACTGACAGTCACTCCGTACGCCTCCACGCCTTCGCCCTCCCCTCCAGGAAGCAGCTGCCTCACGCTCTCCCCATCAATCCATTCCAGCCCTAGAATTCCCTCGGCCGCATCGACCATCCGAATGCCTGGAACGCGCACCCCAGCCCTAAAATGTAAGTATTATATTAATACTATTCAATTATCCTTGCCACGCAAACCGGAGACACTTGAGCAGCGCTCTGGCCTCGCCCGCAACACGCGAGCGCGTCAGCGTCGAGTCCAGAGTTGGGTGCCGATACTGTTTATGGAATCTATGTTTGATCAAAACTGGCGGCCCATCTTGCGTTAGATGGCCAATGTACACTTTCTACCGGTCTAAATCAAGTCCCGCAACGCAGAAATAAAGTCAAATCAGACTTGCTGCCTCGGCTCCCTGAGCTATGGATGTCGAAGACGCTAGGAGACGTTGAGATGCCGTCGTCATGATGAATGTCTTGGCCTATTTGCGATTATTAGGTCACCGGTAAACGGTTAAACCTCGGCTTTATCCTCCACGTTTATGACAGAGCCTCGCGCACATATCCTGCTGCGTGTCGGCTTTGTGTACATGGCGGCAGCGCAGGGTCGTGCCAATTGATTGGCACGGTTATAAAAGTAAACGGCGCCAACTTGTGGCCTCTTGATCACCGACAATCCACCATCGATTTTCTATTATCATTAGGATCCAATCCCTTTGAAAGCTTAGCTTGAAACATTTATCCGATCACGCAGCACACCCGTGGCAAGCGGCCGCCCGAATCCATTACATATGTATTGGGCAGATTTTCATGCTGCCGAAATATTCTTATGGAGATGGAAGACAGGCATCTGTCAGCGCAAGTCACAACGAATAACTCAGAATGACATCCCAGCCACGTGTACAGTAACCGACTCGTAACGCGGCGGCGTTACTCGTCCGTGCCCTCGAGTCTGTGCGTCGGAGACATACCAACAGAACACGTTACAAGCTGTGTTCCGAGGCGGATGAAGATCACAAGCGTACAGACCTACAGAGCTCTATCGGCACAGCCCACCTTCCGAGTTCCCCCCTGATCTGATGTCACGTGACCCTAGCGACATAGTTAACGTTTCGTCTGTGCAATCAGCAATGCTGTCATTTCTCATGTGTTTCCGGTATTGCACGGCATCCTTCCTATAAAACAAGGGGCCTGCCTCTCTATCACTTGCCTCTCAATGGACCCTTCAAACTATCGTCTCAGACTAGCTCTCGACTTGTGGCGCATTCTCGTTGCCCCTGCAATCGTCTTCACCATCATCAGTCGCTTTGCGGCTTGGCGTCTTGGCTGGCTATCACTCCCGGCCTATGTCTCTTTTATCGCCTTATGTTCTATAGCCAGACGGCAATGGACAGAATTATTGCAACGACGAGAAGCGCAACAACTTGATGCCGTCGCCATTCCCCGAGTCGTCGGAAAATGGCCTGGAAACATCGATATCCTTCTCCGAATGATACGCGACTTCAAGAATAGCTACATTCTGGACGTTTACCTGCGTCTCTTTGAAGAATACAAGTGCACCACTCTCAACCTTAGAATACTCTGGACTGACACTGTTCGTTACCTCCATCTATCCATCTCGTATCTTCTAGAACGGCTCACCGTAATCGCCAGATCATAACGATGGACCAACAGCATGCCAAATTTGTACTGGCATCCGGCTTTGATCATTTCTGGCGGGGTAAGATGCAAAAGGAGAGAATGTGGGTATTTTTTTTCAAATTATTCTCGTCACCTGTCACGCTGATTCTTTTCTGATAACAGGGAGACCTTTTTGGGCCAAGGCATTTTCAATCGCGATGACGAAGTAAGTAGAGTAATACACTTATCCTAGTTGATAATCATCTAACGGCTTTCATCTGATAGCAATGGAAAATGGTTAGTCCGATTTATGCCCACTCATCCTATTCCACCGCTCAAGTTTCCACATTAGCACCGTGCCGTTGCGCGACCGTTTTTTGCCCGCGAGCGTATTGCCGATTTCGACGTCTTCGAAAAATTCACTTCCCAAACACTATCAATACTATCTAACCTTGCATCTTCCAATCAAGCGTGCGAAGCGCAGGATTTATACGCCCGCTTCTCGATAGATGCAGCCTCCGAGTTTCTATTTGGAAAGAACCTCGACACGCTATCAGCCACTCTGCCCGTTCCAGGGTTGACATCCATGGGTCCCAAGGGCTCTGCCACAAAGGACACGTGGGGCGCGTTCGTGGAAGCATTTGACATGTCTCAACAGGAAATCACACGACGAGGACGGATAGGTTATTTCTGGCCTATATTTGAGTTGTTTCGGGATAGAAACCAACGCCACACAAAGCATATACGCGATTTTCTCGATCCCCTCGTGGATATGGCCCTACATCAGAAATCACAATTACAGAAATATGGAGTGATCAGTCCCGTGGGAGACAAGACGTTCTTGCAACACTTGGCTGACAGTACAGATGGTACGCCAACGCGCGCCTACTTGTTTTTGGACCGGTCATTGATGTCGATTCAGATCATGTACTCATTCGAGATCAACTACTGAGTATGCTCCTCGCTGCCAGAGACACTGTAAGTTGCCCTCTAAATCGGACACTCAAGGCCGCCAGGGAAACTGAATGATCTTCAGACCTCGTGCACTCTGACGTTCGTAACCTACTTTATGGCCACCCACCCTGATGTGACCGCAAAAATGCGCGCCGAAGTCTTGGACGTGTGCGGCGGACAAGCTCCTACGTACGAAAATATCAGACAGATGAAATACGGTACGCTATCCGAGCCTGCGTGACGGTGCGCCCTCAGGGGCTGATGGATTTCAACAGTGCGCGCTGTCATAAACGAGACACTTAGACTTTTTCCCCCGGTGCCCTTAAATGTCCGAGAATCAAGATCTGCTTGTGTGCTGCCACCCTCGGACGGGACATATCCAAGCTTGAGATCTCAACCGCTCTACATGCCCGGCAGCACGACCTTGACTTTTCTCCCTTTGCTCACTCAGCGTAACCCAGCGCTCTGGGGACCTGATGCAGACGAGTTTAAGCCAGAGAGGTGGCTAGAACCGGATCGGGTGGCCCAATTTGTAGCTAATCCGACAATGTACCTGCCGTTTAGCGCGGGTCCGCGTATCGTAAGTCTACGTTGTGCATGCAGAGAACCCTGATCCTTCGAGAACTGATCTTTGGTTACATTCTAGTGCATCGGGCAAAATTATGCTTACAACGAGTTGACGTACTTTTTGATCAAACTCTTGCAACAATTTCGCGCCTTTTCTCTCGCTCCGGAATATCAACCTGAGTGCTCCGTACCCCCATCCGAGTGGAAAGAACGTAAAGGCCGACAGGCCATCGAGAAGTTGTGGCCCAGTCATGCGCTGACACTCTATGTCAAGGTCGGTGTTTTTTTTTCCCTCTTGCGTTGTCCGTTTGGGCTTATCCGAATGGGTAGGGAGGTCTTTGGGTGCGATTTCACAAATAGATGATAAGACGTCTAATCGCGTCACCGGACGATAATTATTTTTTTCTTTTGATAACTCCCTTGCACCATACATTTTTTTACGGCATACGTATATACGTTTCTCAAGCGCGTGTACATTTGGGTTTGGACCTCCCACAGTATATGATAGAAAAGAACTGTAGCATTATCAAAATGTATATGGTCGGATTTCCTTTAGGCGACCGGGCGACCTTGTTGCAGCCCGACATAACCTTAATATGCGATATACATATAAACATATATATCCCCGCAAGTATAATGAATCAGAGTCCTCGAATACACGTAATGACATTGTTCCTTGGGAGACGAGCGCAAGCCACCCAAACCCAGAAAATATCCGGTGACGGGTTGTGAACATGTCACAATTCACAATTCACAACAAAATGAAAAAATGCGATTAATAAGGCATCCATCCTAGTACACTAAGCGGAACGTGTGGCGTAAACTTGCGTAGTAGTAATAGTAATAGTAAACCATAAAACGTTGCAAAAAAAAAAAAAAGCTTCAATAACAGCCCTACTAGTGGCCATAACAGTCATAGCAGGATATCGTATTACTAAAGGTCCGTCAGGGCGTGGCGTTCAGATGGGAGGTCAAATGGACATCATAAAACTTGGGACACGGACCTTGGGATATTCTCAATGCAGCAGTCTCGACAAACGGTGCGACCACAGCCAGGTCCGATGCCATAATAGTCCTCGTCAGAGCAATCATTATGACTGATCTGCTCCACCAAATCATCATCATCGAACGCTTTTCTGCGCTTACCCATCACCTGGCTGGTTTTGATGGTCGTATAGGGTGGATCCGCTTCTATATCTGTGTCTGGCTGATAAGGAGACTGGGGAGGCGAGGGCGAGGGCGACCAGGTGAGATGAGGAGTGGGCGGCTGTGATGGGACACGTGCGGTGCAAGTACGAGAGCAGACGGTGCAGGTCGGTGCAGAACACCTGGGGAGTTCCGTATAACTATCCATTTAGCTGGTGAAGGAAGTACGAAGACGCGTTACAGACGCGCACCGTGAACAGAATAACAACTGTCCCTGCATAACTGTCAACAAGCGATGACATGACTTGCAGGAAAGAGGGCCTGGCGATTTACTTGGAGTGACCCCGATACGTAATGGAGAAGATGCTATGGAGGAGAGGGCGGGGATTGGAGAAGCAGCAGAGGTCCTGAGACGTTTGTGAGGCCTGGTGGCACCCATGGCCATGGCTTTCAGTGCAAACGAGGAGTGATGTAAATAGCATGTCATTGACCCTGGCACTGGCACACAAAGCATGTAGCGTGGTGGTTATGAGGATTAGACAAAAAAAGTTACACCGAACGGGAGTCGAACCCGTGCCGCTTGCTTTCGGCATGGAAGGCAAGCATGATAACCGCTTCACCATCGGTGTTCAATTCAAGTTACCAATCAAATACATACATAGGATTCTAATACACAAATGGCCAAAAATATACACCGAACGGGAGTCGAACCCGTGTCGTTTGCTTGGAAGGCAAGCATGATAACCGCTACACTATCGGTGTGTTGATGCTTATTGATGTTAGCTCCATAAGGAATTGATTACTAATACATACTCTGTTGCCGCAGCCGCGTCTCACTACGCAAATCAATCATTTACCCTGGAAGATGCAACACTTTGGAAAAGGAGCCCTTCGGGTTGCAAAGAACTACACCAAGGGATACTCTGACACACAAGCAAAGGTCCGAGATGCTACTTCCAACGATCCATGGGGTCCGTCTGGGGCACAGATGAACGAACTCGCTCAACTGACGTACAACCAGTTGCGTAACAGTACTTGATCTGGGAACTCATATGGCTTATCATTTTTCGGGCCATCAGAACCGACTTTGTAGAGATCATGGAAATGCTCGATAAGCGACTGAATGACAAAGGGAAGAATTGGCGTCATGTATTCAAGGTACGATGCAACCTTGTTCTGTCTTAGAAATGTATTAAATGCAGTGTAGAGCTTGACAGTCCTTGATTATTGCCTGCACCAGGGATCAGAAAACGTCGTCATTTATTTCCGCGATAATTTGTACATTATAAAGACGCTCAAGGAGTTCCAGTACATCGATGAGGACGGAAAAGACCAAGGTGCCAATGTCAGACAGAAAGCAAAAGATATCACTTCATTACTTTTGGATGAGCCAAGACTACGGGAGGCTCGGCGACAGAGAGCGTTAATGCGCGATCGGATGACACGCGGCGGCGGCGAAACTGGTCCAGATTATAACTACGAAGACGAGAATGCTCATCGGCATAATGGTCTTGCCAACTCCCAACCAAGCAGGAAGGTAAATCGAGATGATGAAGATCTTCAGCGAGCCATCGAAGAAAGCAAAAAATCTCATGCGGTGGATGAACTTAGGGCGGCAGAAGAGAGAGACCTTCAACGAGCCATTCAGCTTAGCGAAGAAGAGGAAAACCGCAGGAAGGAAGCCGTGGCTAGTTCTAATGCTACCAGCCTGTTCGATGAGCAAAATGACCTGTAAGCGCTACAATCGCTCTGCGAAGATTATTTATCCATTTTTACTAGGAACTCTCCAGCCTCATCAACGGGAAATACGTTTCCATTTACTGACCCCACGCCCTATGCAGTGGGATTGCAACCCCAGTTCACACAAGTTCAGCCTCAATTTACAGCTGTTCAGACACAATTTACGTCTTTCAACCCATACCTTCAACAAGCCGAACAAGAAGCAGCTCAGGTATATCACTGTGGTACATTCGTCTTTGACACTCACATCCTTGCCATAGGCAGAGTATTTACGTCAACAACAGTTATTCCTTCAGCAGCAGCAGGCACAACAGCAGGCACAACAGCAACAGGAAGAATGGTTACGCCAGCAACAGTTGCTCCAAGCACAACAGGAGCAACTTCAGCAACTTCAACTGCAACAGCAACACCAGCAGCAGCAGCAGCAACATCAACAACAACAGAATCTATTCCTACAAGCACAACAACAGCTTTCTGCGCAGCCCACTGGCTTTGGGTAAGCGGTCATTGTTGTTTGTAAGATTCGTACATCATTTTTGTCAGTTCAAACAATCCGTTTGCGCCACCCCAACATACTGGGGCACCACCTCAACCTACGCAGAGGCAGCAGCCGCAATTCAACTTACGCGGAACATATGACACGCATTCCACATCTACCCTATCATCATTGTCCATGCCCTCGACCCCAGCATCGCACCCTCGCCAGAGTCCGCGTCCTACAGTCGACGTACAGGCAAGGAGAGAAACCACAGAACACGAGCAGCGTCTTGCAGACCTGTTTGCTAGTCGCGATGATGGACAAGACACGTTCGGTAATATTGGTGCTCTGAGGTTCGTGCGGCGTAGGAAGAATCTTCTTATGACGATCATGTTGCTCACTTTTTGTTGATAGATATGGCTATACCGATGCTGGACGTGCTGTCATTTCTCAGCGAACAGGAGCTTCTAGTCACAATCCATTCGCCTACAAGCAGCAGCAAGACAATGAGAGACCGTTTTTTGATATCTAATGAAATACCGATCAAATAAAACGTAAACTACAGCTTCCTTTCCATCTTCCGTTCCTCTTACTCTCCCTTTTTTAACTAGTTCTTTGTTAGTCTTCATTAAATTAACGGAAAGAACTAGGGCGATAGGTTTTTCCCTTGACTTTCAGTCCATCCTCTCCCGTCTTCTTAATCACTTGTTGTGGATATACGAATGTAGTACTTTATGGTATACCAGTTTTCATCAGGGGGGGTTGGGCATTCCAGTGATAGATGCGTGCCAACTTATTCCACCTAGAACATATCGCTATGCTCCTGGAGTATCATTGGAAGCGCAATGCGGTTTTCTATAGGTGAATGATCCCGCCTTCAGGACTTGAAGGACGGATCCTTTAGGATGGGGATTCTGGGAATTATTACCCCTTTCAACGTCCATGCAACATCCAAAAGCGTCCAAAAGGAAAGCACCACAAAAGAAAAAAATCCCTATACGTAACATATACATTGATTATTCGAGTAAGTATTGCTACAAACGGGGCATCACTCCCCGGGTTTTAAGTTTCTTGTTAGGCTTCCATATTGGACCTCATTGTGGAGACTCGAGGTAACTCGTCAAGACAGTGACTATCGTCATCATGGTTGAAGTGAATGGTTGTAATGTGCCCAGCTACTGTTTCACTTGCAAGAGTAGTGGAAGTCCACGCGCGTCCTTGGGCAACTCGTAATATGATCAGGTATCCTGCTATTTGCTTCGAATGCGGGCATTAATAGCACGATTCGCAAGATGAAATACATTTAATCACCTGGCACGTTAGGGATATACTTGTGAACACTTGACTTATCGGATTATTCACAGCATAGGTGACGATGAATGCCACACCAAAGATGGAGTACAACAGTGCAGACTCGACAACGATCGCGGCCACGGACAAATAACCCTTGAAAAAATCTGGCGGAAACAGATGCGAAAGTGCTCGGCGATGGAGAAGCAAGCGCAAGATGATGAGACCAGTGACAATAACGTTGACGCTGACTGATGTAAGAAAATAGGCGGTACCATAGATGAGGGCTACGGTGCTATATATCGAAAATCCTGGTTGACTAGTACGTGCAAGCCAGACGGTTCCCAAAGCTGATATGTACATCAGTCAAGCAATTTTGCAACAAACGTGATTGATAAATACCAAAGGACACTAGGAGTACGAGGGCGGGGAGAGCCATCACGGTGCGGGTGGCCATCTTTCCAATAGGGCTCCAGATGACCCAGCAGCGCCAAAACTATGAATCAATGTGAACATGAACGCAACGCATGTAAATGCGGACACACCACAAGTAGGTCCGAGAGGAAAGACAGAATGAAAATGGCTGCGTAGTATGCGATACTTATTGGCATATCTTCAATCACTGTTAAATATGCCATCGGTCCACCGGGATAGTTGCGATTGTTAACGTATACTTCTCCAGTAGTCCAAATAGGCATAAAAGTGATGAACGATGCGAGTAGGATAAGCACCGTAATATATGCCACGCGGAGAAACACGATTCTTCCTCGACTTTTTCGTTGACCCACCAGATATAACGCACAAAGACAATATAAGACGACTAGAGCACCTTTTGAGAATGGGTTCAATGATTATTGATGTACTAGAAACGACAATGCAGCACCATAGCCAATGGCAGCCAAGAAATTTGAGGCAATAAATGTTCTCTCTGTATATAAGGTGTAAGCATCCTCGTGAGGACCATTGTTCGACATGATGAACCCATGCCCTCACCCACGTTACTTATATCAGGGAAAGGAAATGTCCACGCTCAAAAGTCCCTTGGCGGTGATCGGGCATAGAGCGTTAGATCCTCAGTGAATTCAAGTTCCTTTCCCGCAAGTGATCCTACTCTCGAACAACGAAATGGGCGTTGCCTTCCGAAGCTGGGCTATTGAGTTCTGACGTGGACGATTCCCATGAATTCATTCCCGGCACAAAGCGACATATGGGGATATGGTCAGCATCAGGAAGTAATTTAGATTTCGTACCTGAGGCTTGAGGCTTTCAGGTTATTATGTATGTGGGTCATATGCGGCGGGCGAAGTAACCTCAGTTCGTGCACTTGACATGAATCGTGCCAGAACCATTTCGATGGCGCACCGAACCAACATCAAGCAATGACCAGCCTCTTGTTGTGGCTACATAGGAACGACCAGCTGGTGCGTCGGTCTTCGGTGACTGAGGGAGGTTTTCTACATTAAATTTGACAGGTGCTAATAAGGTATTTGGAAGAAGGGCCCAGCGCTGGAGGAATTGTGCAATCACCCCCGCCGGCGATTGGGTGTTCAAATGGAGACAGAATTGATAGAACAGACCACATCTTTGGTCTGAACGGCAACAAAGTTTCGGGAATGTGCCGAAGACGACAGGACTTTCGCCACGAGCAGACGAATTGAATGTGAGAGCTCTATCATCACCACAATACTGGAGAGATATTCTCATAGGTTTCACGTAGTGTGCAGATGAGAGTATCCAGGATACGGCTGGGCTCATACAGGAGCAAAGCTCTAGCCTAGAGGAAGAGGCCGCGGGAAACGCCGTGAGCGTGCCTGTTAGTGTCATGTGACCCAATTCCCCGCTTTTCTTTGTCTTTGCAGCCTCTCCCGGCTCTGCCATTCCTTTCTGCACTGCTCCCAACTATCTTTTCCTTTGCAATCTTTTTGAACGGTCGCTAGTCGATCAGAACCCGGTCATTTCTTCAGATCACCTTGCAGAATGGAGCCTCCCATGAACGGAAATACCGTACGCGCTCCAGGGGCTCCCATTGCGCGTCGCAGGACAGCATCAGGCAGGAAGGGCTCCTACAACCGCGATTCCGCATTGCGGGCATCTGTATTGGATGCTGCAATGCAAATTGGCTTGGGGATTGACGGTGCTGTCACCGATTGGGTCTACAATAACTCTGTCAATGAAGAAGAGGTGTGTATCGCGTCTGATCTCTTTCTTATGTTGTGCGCACTTGTCAAGAGCATCTGCGACGACATACCTTCGCCGTATCATCTCCGCCGTCTTATGGCATTTCCGTCATGTTATATGTTCATTTACTGAACTTAAGACAATGCCGTGGAGTCCCTGTCCGCTCACCGGACATGACCTAAGCCAAACGGACGTTTGGAGTCTTAATGAGATTGGGGCTTGTTATGCTCTCGGCGTTAGCCTAGTCGACCTTCCATTAATTTGTTCTTCGGTTACCTCACTTGGCCGCTCAGAAGACATCTTTTGTTGACCATTCGCCCATATATAGGAGCCCACTCCTTCACCTGGGTTAACCTTTTGCTCTTCCGCTGCATCAGAAGACTGGTCCTCAGCGTCTTCCACTCGCTTTCCATATTCGCCCCCTTCATCTAGTCGGTCTATAGCGTCGTCAACGAGGAGCGTCCACTCACCACAAAAGCTTTTCGCACCGGGCGCACTTACGATTCCTGAAGAACCACCTGTTCCCGATACCAACAGCGAGGAAGGAGCACGTTCTGATCACGCCACAGACGCCCCTACTCCTACTTCTGCTACATCGCTAGGCGCGTCCGCTATGCCCCTACCATCAATTCGCATACCCACAAAATTAAAAAAACGTCGTGGGGATGGATATGAAAGCGACGCAGGATACGTCAGTGACGCTAAGGGGAAGAAGAAGGATAAAAAGAAGAACAACGGTAGTAGCTTGGGCAGAAAAGTTGGCAACGATGACGAGACCGATGTAAAGTCTCAACGAGAGGCCACGAAGAATAAGGAGCCGGAGCGACAAAGAGCGAGGAGCTTCATGTCTCAAGGAACAGGGGTGGATGTGAAGACCAGCGAGAGCTTAACCTCCAAGGGCTATGAGACTGACGCGCCGATACGAAAAAGTAGATTTGGCAGGAAGAAGAAATTAAACGCGGGATACGAGACAGATGCAAGCAATATTTCTTCTCCAAGTCTTGGTTCGAAGAAATCAAGGGCCAAGTTCTTCAGGCTTGGTGGAAAGTCTTCCAAGTCGGAATTGATCGCGGCTGCGTCGAAAAACTGGCCACCTTTTGCTATCGGGCAGAAATCTGAAAAGGGGCATCGTCCGAACGTCGCGACCCAATTACCTGCGTTACCTCCACTTCCATCCCTGGATGCAAGTTTTGCAGATTCTCTATCAATTCAGGACTGCATACCGCCGACTTCACCAGTGTCTCCTCCTGTGTCCATGCAGCCTCCAGTCTCAACTAGATCAACACCTCCCGCTGAATCTGGAGATCTGATAAAAGGTCCCTCGTCAGAGAAGCCAGTTCGAGATTCGCATGTATCGGGCGAGTCGTCGAGATCATCTGCGAGTAATGCCAGCAGTATTCCCGACCGTGAAGCTCGATCACCAAAGCATAGAAGCCTTCGATTCTTTTCTAGCTCTAAATCATCGTCATCTGGCAAATTCCCCGTCATTTCTCTTCCCCTCCGGAGGCCTATTTCTCCCTATTTAGAGGCAAATACGGACAGTGTTTTGCAAGATCAAGACCGTTCAGAATCCCTGCTTTCTGATTCATTGCGATCCCCCCAGGAAAGCCGCGGACAATATACCTCTCCTCCTTTGGCTACTGTACCTTCCCCAACTCCTCCGATTTTGCCTGCTTTCCTTCCATCTGGCTCTCCATCGTTTGTCACTTCTGCTTCTGAACCGTCTCCAAACACTGCCGGTGTTTTGCGCAACAGGCACCGTGGCTCCCAATTGACTGTCGCTACAAATATTGGCATCATGCCATCGCTAACTCGTTTGGCAAGTAAAAGAATAAGTCAAAGCCCCGTTCCATCATCAGAACGGTCGGTTCATACTCCAAGCTCCGCGAACAATGGAAATTTAGCTCTTCCTAATTCTAACACATTATCTTATTATGATATACCCCCGCCAAGTCCCCCGCCTAACGCTCCTTTGCCGAAGGTTCCTGATGCTGTTCAAAGCGCGGCAGAAGATGATCCATTTGGAATCAACGCTACATCAGTGATTCCTGCTCTGAGCATCTCCAAGCGCAGCAGTAAAGACATACCTTTTTTAGCGAGGCTTCGTGCTCGAGCTGGCTCTCATAACAGTGCGAAGAATCACAATACACCAAGACGAGAAATAAGAGCCATTAAACACCAAATCTCAGAACCTCTGTGGATTGCCATTGAAACAGATCATCAGCGTCCATCGTACAGCTCGAAGAGCCAAGAAACCGATGTTGATGACATCGATGGCCAAATCCAGGATGTTCTTGATCGTTTCGCAGACACTACCAGTAATCAAGATGGGCATGAAGTGGATGGCAGGGCACTAGGCCGGAGTAGGTCTTTCGAAGCGCTCAATACCGAGTTCCTGTCCGTTCCGGTAGCGAGCTCTGAGGGTGGTGAGGGGGATGCAGATGAAGATGAGTCCTTCTGCAGCCGAGAGTTTTCTCGCAAGAGACGTTCGACGCTCTATTATTCTGATCAAGAGGAAGACGGTGTCGACCCTAGACTGAGCAGATGGAGCGGGAGCGTCTACAGTCGTACTAGCATCATGGATCCCCAAAAGAGTGAGGAAACCAGAGCAAGGTTTGTGAAGAGAGTGGAGGCTATGTTGGATGAAGCAGGTGTGGAGCGGGGAAACAAACGAGATTGGGATGCAGTGCCTCCCGTGCCCAAGTTGCCCGAATCCTTGGCGCGGAGTAACATCTTGACCCGACAAAATCAACGAAAAGGTATTGGAGCAGGTGATAACAGTTGGATTCAATTTTGACATGCAATGGGGGTCTTTGGCGTGCATTTCTTGGGAATGTTTATCGATTTTCTGCTGTGTAATTCAGGTGAATGTCCTGACGCTCTATCTTGCTTTCTTGGCATCCATAGATATTTATTTTTTACATTATTGTGCAAATATACAAATCAAATAGTTTATGTTCGGACAGAGTCCGACGTCCGACGCCAATGTACTGCACCACCACGCAAATACGATGGCTACATGCGTCTTGAATGTTGTTATTTTGTAGCAGGCTCAAGGGCTGCCAGGTACGTCAAGCATTTGCCGAATGACACAAAATAATGGCTCTAATGGCCAACTCAAGGTTTTGCGCCGTGTGAGTTGCACATCGCCTGCCAGGTGAGATTTTCATATTTCCGTCCTTCGAGAACCCTGGAGTAGCAATGTTTCTGAACAATTGCAAGCCCCGAAATGGTTGGTGCCCTACGTTTCATGTCGCGCCCCGGCGGCGGCGCCCGGTGTCAACAGATGTGCTTTCACACACTATGTCCCATTTGACCCTTCTTATCAGATTATATTGACAGTTAAATACCCTGACTTGAATCCACTGAACATGCGTCAACTGCATACCCGACCTTTTGTCAATGACAAAATACGGCCTTAACGAAGACTCCTACTCTTTCTTATTAGAAAAGACGTTCGTTTCATCGAATTTTCTAGCTGCTATAGGCTATGGTGCGTATCATTTACGGTACGAGAATCATGAAATGTACTTTCGGTATCTGCAGGCGCACTCCTTGTGTTATACTGCCTTTGCGCATCACACCTACTTGAGCGACGGAAAAGCAGAGGAAGCATCGTGTTTTTCCGCCTCACATATATAACGGTGCTCATTCTACTCGAGTCGCTCGTTACGATCATACCGATCTGGCAAACCGAAGAGATGTATATCATCAATCGCAATTATCCCGGTGGTCCACTTGGATACATGACGGCTTCGGAAAAATATTCAGGAAACATTTTATTCTATGCATCCCTCTTCTTACAGTTTTTTCTTTCGGATTCACTCGTGGTTAGCACATATGCACACATTTTAATCGTCTCGACTCATATCTCTGCACAGTTCTGGCGCTGTTGGGTTATTTGGAGCTCTAAAGGAAAGCCTGTCGCCTGCGTCATGGTAGCTTGTCCTGCTATCATCCTTGTCGCATCGTGCGGTAATTTGTCCAATGCAGCAGTATCTAATAACCTATTGATCATGTCTTAGCATTGGGAATCGCATGGCTCGTGCAGACAAACTTACCCGGATTTTCCATATACAGCCAACTGTCTGTCGCTCTTGGGACAGCCTACTTCCTAGCATCAGTCGGTGTCAACATCATTGTCACCGCTCTTATTATCCTGTGTCTATTCCTACATCGTAGGGCAATGTCGGATCTGCTTCCACCAGATTTCGCAAGGCACTATTTTTCAGTAGCCACCATTGTTATCGAGTCAGCATTACTGTATTCCGCTCTTGGTATAGCATTTATCGTCAGCTATGCTATGAACAATCCACTCAATCAAGTATTCGCGAGCCTAGCTATTACGTGTCAGGTGTGTATGCCTCTTGATGTGTTCGCATTGTACCATTGATGACACATTTAAAGCAAATTGCAGGATATTTAATCATACTACGAGTCGCCCAAGGGCGCGCATGGACTTCAGATACGATAACAAAGGGGGGGACGATATCTGGACATCTCGCAGGATTACGTTTTAACCAATCTATTATCCATGACGAGATGCAGTTGGGTCAGGTCCCAAGCCTCAGACATCAGGTCGAGCACGACGGTTCGAAGCTTGCTTGATCCAAAATGTTTTTCTTTGTGCCCTTAGGCAAGGCCTCACATTCTGTTCTGGAATATACCAGTTCCTGCTATTGAACATACATGGATGTTGACAGAAAGCTCACTCTAACAGTGATGAATGCTGTTTATGGGTCAGGCAAGTAAAATGAGCATCATTCCTGTGGTTGCTGAACTTGTTTGCAGCCAGTGTGTGGATGAAGATGTTGAAATGGTGGATGGGGAAGTGGGAGATGAGGATATCAAGATGGGAGAGGTGGATGAAAATGTCAAAATGGCAAATGGGGAAGCAGAAGATGAGGATATTGAGATGGGAGAGGTGGAAGAAGATGTTGAAATGGTGAATGGGTGTAATGGATATACATTGTCTTTGACAATGTATCCCTTTACATTCTAGATTCATTAATTCAAATGGACATGCATACTAGATATGCATGTCATTAATAAATATTAAAATAAATATTATATTTATGTGTGGTCATGCAACCATAAGTTGTGTGTCACTGATTATGTAAGAATAGTTTTATTTACAAGTAATGGCCACAGCACTACCAGTACAAGGTCCAATATAGTTGGTTCAGTGTACAGTGCACGGTGGGACTTAAGAAACCACCAAACCAGGGTCTACGGGTTTCAACTCATAGATCCTTTATGTTAAATCAGGGGAGAGCAGCGCAGGACAGGACTAAGTAAGGATTCAACTACTTACTCTTTGTTAGTACTGTTTAGCCTTAGAGTTGACTATGTAGTTCTTGGAACTGAGGGACAGTCGTCCAGAATGCCCTCCTTTTATGCATTTTGGAACCCTAGCTTACATACACATTATTCTACCAATGGAGTAACTACAAGGCTATGTACACACAGCTATTGCTGTGTAAGAGCTATCCAAATGCAATGTAATTGCTGTGTCATGCACAGCAGATGATTGAGCATTGCTGCGCATTGCTGTGGATGAGGTCATTCTGTACCTTGTCTTATTATATTCCTTCTAATATGTTCTATATGATATCATAAAGTTCTTTATGACTTCATAATCTACTGATAGTTATCTGAATGATGTCACTATGACTTCATTATGTACCTGATGATATCATATGGTGCCTTATGATGTCATCTTCTATCAATAGATGTTCTAGACCATGAATATAATAACAGTTAAATATGAAACACATTAATTATTCACTATTAATTCATTATCTTGCTCATATCTAATCCGTTAATTGTTATCTAATCACCAATCAACGATTATATAATACTCTGATAAGATATTGATAAGACGAGATTAGATTAGATAAGATAAGAGGTGAAACAGATGAGTATTAAGTGAATACATTTTGTATGTATCTTTTAACACTTTATACTTTTTTACACTTCCATCAGGAAGAGTAGCGTGAAGAAGACATCTTTTGATGTCTTCTCTTTTTCTTTGGCTCCAGGAGGAAACCCTTGCAAATGCAAAGGGTTAAACTCGAGAACCCTCCACTTTGAGAGGGTTCAGACCAATAAATTTGCACTTAATAAATTTCAGTGTGCAGAGAAGCTACAAGCTTCTCTATGTGTGATGCATCATCACCCTTGCAAATGTGAAGGGCTTAAACCAGTGAACCCTCCACTTTGAGAGGGTTCAGACTAAATATGATTGCACCCAATGAGCTCGGGTGCATGGAGAAGCTACAAGCTTCTTGACATGTGACATGTCACCATGAGAAGTACTTGTACTTCTCAACAAAAGCACCACTTTTGCTTACTGTTTTACAGTCAAAAAAGCCACTTTGAGACCAAAGCAAACCTTTTGGTCTCATCTGACACCCAGAGGGACCTATGTGCCCTCAAACTCTCCACCTATAGAGAGTTTATCGAAATCTGCCTGTGCTCAATGACAGAGTGCACGCTTTGAGAAGCTCTGCACTTCTCAATACACCTCCAGTCATCTGGAGGCATCCTGGAACTCTCCACTTATTGAGAGTTCAAGAAATCAGCCTGCACTCGACAGAGCGCATGCTTTGAGAAGCTATAAGCCTCTCAATTCTCCTCCAGTTACCTGGAGGAGCTCTCAAACTCTCCAACTATGGAGAGTTCCTTTGATTTGCCTGCACTCAACAGAGTGCACACTTTGAGAAGCTCTGCACTTCTCAATTCTCCTCCAGTTACCTGGAGGAGCTCTCAAGCTCTCTATCTATGGAGAGTTTATTCAATTATCCTGTGCTCAACAGAGCACATGCCTTGAGAAGCTCTATGCTTCTCAATCCTCCTCCAGTTACCTGGAGGAGCTCTCAAACTCTCCATTTATTGAGAGTTCCTTCAATTTACCTGTGCTTGACAAAGCTTTGAGAAGCTTTATGCTTCTCAATTCTCTTCCAGATACCTGGAGGAGCCCTTGGACTCTCCACCTACAGAGAGTTCCTTTGATTTTGCCTGTGCTTGATAAAGCACACACTTTGAGAAGCTCTGCACTTCTAAATTCCCCTCCAGATACCTGGAGTAGCCCTTGAACTCTCCTACTATTGAGAGTTCATGATATTTACCTGTGCTCAACAGAGTGCATGCTTCAAGAAGCCCTGCACTTCTCAATTCTTCTCCAGTTATCTGGAGGAGCTGTCGAACTCTCTACCTATGGAGAGTTCATGAAATTAGCCTGCACTCAATGAGAGCACATGCTTTGAGAAGCTCTGTGCTTCTCAATTCTCCTCCAGTTACCTGGAGGAGCTCTCAAACCTATCTGCACTCAACAAGAGTGCATGCCCTGAGAAGCTACATGCTTCTCAATTTCTTCAGAACCTGGAGAAAAATTTAAAGGGGGAGAGTTGGTACCCTCTTTCAAAGAAGATAGTGAGGCCTCTTTGAGAAAGTGCCTCAGGAGATGACAAGATGACTATGAGTCATCTACAGAGGACCAATACAGTGCCTCTCCATGAGATGAAAGTGAGGATTTCCAAGGAAGTGCCTCAGGAGACAAACAAGATGACTATGAGTCATCTACAGAGGACCAATATGGTACCTCTTCATGAAAGAGAGCAAGGGCCTTCCATGGAAAGCATCTCAAGTAAAAAAGGAGATGACTATGAGCCATCTCAGGATGACAATGTCACCAATGGTTCTGCCTTATTAGCAGAACCAGAAATAACTCTAGAAGCGGAAGGGCATTACACCTCTGCTGAGGAACAACATGAGGCCTTTCACAGAAGCACCTCAAGAGATGAAGGAGACAATATGGAATTTGTCTCAAGACTGGTGCATGTCATGACCGACTGAAAAGCCTCGGCTTTTTCACCAAGTCATTTTCATTTTATTATTTATTTTCTTCATATTATATAAACACGTGCTGACTAAGCAGGCGCCTATTGCGTGGCGCTTAGATAAAGCCATAGATAAGATACCAGAGCCTGGCGCTGATGACTCATTACCATTACTACATGCACAGTCATCTTACTCATACCATACTATATTTAGAGTAGGGCTTAGGGTAGTGCACAGACCACCTGTTGTAGTATATAAGGAGTGCAATTCAGCACCCAGAGTCCTCAGTCAAGTTCTCTCAGGTTTCATCCCTCCTCTCCTCTCCTCTCCTCAGTTCTCTGTTGGGGCTCCTAGGCGTCACACCGGGGGGTTCCTGATAGTAGAACTCAACTACTTCTCTAGCAGCCCCAACGCTTGTTATACCCGGACCACAGGGTTAAGTGGACGAGAACTGGGGGATCATACAGTCGTATGCCGACTATAAAATTGTGGTACTGGTTGCCAGACACCGTTAAAACTGCGCACCTGTGGCCCTGCCTCGTGGCCCTTGACTAACTTGGCATTACGTTCCCGGTCTACACAAACTGAAGTACCTAACCTGGTAGATAGGGTCACCTGTGCACAGGAAACCAGTGCTGGACTTATCACATGTGTCATGACCGACTGAAAAGCTTTGGCTTTTTCACCAAGTCGTTTTTACTTTTATTATTTATTTATTTTTCATATTATATAAACACATGCTGACTAAGCAGGCGCCTATCACTTGGCGCTTAGATAAAGCCGTAGATAAGATACCGGAGCTTGGCGCTGATGACTCATTACCATTACTGCATGTGCAGTCGTCTTACTCATACCGTACTATATTTAGAGTAGGGTTTAGGGTAGCGCACAGACCACCTGTCATAGTATATAAGAAGTACAATTCAGCACCCAGAGTCCTCAGTTGAGTTCTCTTGGGTTTCTCCCCTCTCTCCTCTCCTCCTGTCAGCTCACTGTTGGGGCTCTTAGGCGTCACGCTGAGGGGTTCCTGATAGTAGAACTCGACTATCTTCTCTAACAGCCTCACACTTGCTATAGCTGGACCACAGGCTTAAGTGGACGAGTACAGGGGGAATCACACAGTCGTACGCTGACTATAAAATTGTGGTATCAGTTGCCAGACACCGTTAAAAACTGCGCACCCAGTGGCCCTGCATCGCGGCCCTTAACTTGCTTTGCATTACATTCCCGGTCTACGCAAACCAAAGAACCTAACCCGGTTGATAGGGTTACCTGTGCACAGGAGACCAGTGCTGGACTTATCACACGATACATGATACGTATCTAGGGACCAGCCTCACCAGCCCCCTAGCACATTAAATTGCCCTGGTCTAGGCCTCTGAAGGCTATAGTTATAGTTTACGTAAATACCTTTTCACCCTACCCCTTGGAGATAGCCAGCGCTTGCCCATGCGTCTCTGAGAAAGGCCCGCACCCGTACGGTGTAGCGGCATCAGGACAACCGTTTGGACCCTGATTAGTTAGACCCTTCATCTATAAATAAAACAAGTAGTCAGTATAGTAAATTGTAGCACTGCAGGGGTGGTTGCAGACCCTGAGTGCACGTTTCGTACATACGTTCCCAAGCAAGTGACAGGCCAAGACCTCCCTCACTTATGTACAAGTACAAAATAGGAGATACAAATAACGATACTTTTTGGGACGCTGTCACAGGCGATCTTGATCCAAACGATGCGGGTTTTAGTTCCTCTGAAGGGGAATCTACATCATCATCATCATCACATTCAACAAACTCTATCACAGAGGAACCACACCAGTGGGAAGCAGCACCGTTTCCCATCCTAGTACCTAATCCAGCCACACTAAATCCTAACCTACTTTTCAACTCCGATGCCGATTTCATCGGAGAACCCGCACCACCGTTTTCATCACCACCACCCCCGCTTACACCATCACCTACATTGCCACCGCCACACTATCACAGTATGGCAGCGCCCCAAGAAATGACCTCAGCAGAACTGCTGAACCTCCTCAATGCGCAAGCCGCAACCATCCAAGCCCTCCAAAACCAGCTGACACAGCTACAAACAAACGCTGCACAGGCCGCCGCAGCTGCAGCAGCACATACTCCTCCCCCCGCCAATATTGTTAACATACCGCCAGGGACAGTATTCAATATTCCCGGAACCAGAAACGGCGGAGCATCTAGAATAGATGTAGCCAAACCACCAGTTTTTTCAGGAAAGATGTCCGAAGTGACAAATTTCATCAACGCATGCAGATTGTACATTCAATTAAAGATGCCGGAATCTGACAAGGAGGAACGGATCTTGTTGATCATCTTGTACATGACGGAAGGCTTTGCCGCGGATTGGAAGGACAATCTGTTGGAGCAGATGGCCAACGATGAAGAAGGAATTCCGCAAACGGCTGAGCAGTTGTTTAGGCAGATCAGAAGGGACTTTGGTGACACTGGACCATGACACAAGGGTCCAGCACATGCAAAGAGCACGTGCAAAAGTTCAAAAAGGTATCACGAGGCACCAGGTACCTAGGGAGAGCTCTTATCAAAGAGTTCAAACGCAGTTTGAATACTGGACTCCGTAAAAGGATAATGGAGGCTGATGAGGTACCCAAGACCATTGAAGGATGGTACCAAAAGGCAGTAAAGTTGGATTGCCAGTGGAGACAGGCGAAAGCCAAGGAGAAGTATTACTCCTCGTGGACCAGTAGCTCCGCCAATAGGAGTGAAGGAGCATCCAAAGGCCCAGATACGGCGAAGCTGGTAGCCCCTGGCCAGCCCAAACCCCGATGGAGATTCGGATCGGGATCAGCGAACCAGGGACAATTGGGAGCTGGAGCCTCCGCGAGTTCAAGTAGTACGGCAAATCAGCCGGACCCTAATGCAATGGACATTGATCAAAATCAAAGACCACCACTCCACTGTTACAAATGTGGCAAGATCGGACACATTTCCAGAAACTGCAGATCAGGACTTGATATTCGCACCATGACATTTGACAAAATGAAGGAGTACTTCAAGAAAGGGGAAGAGGATTTAAAAGAGGAAGAGAGTCAGTAGGTCCTGTACTGGTCTCTCACAATAGATACGCTGTATTAGATAGATTAGATAGTGCACAGCCCCTTGATATAGCGCCTAGCGCTGACCGGGTTGATGCAAGGACCATCTCAGAAGTCTCAAGGACTTCTGGGGCGTCCCCGCAAGAGGCGAACTCCCAGGTGAAACACCGTGATATAGCGCATGGTGCTGAAAGTGTCACTCCCAAGGAGCGCGGCAGGGTGGCTAAACCTGTGCTTAATTCCTTGTTACCAAATACAGTAGTACAAGTATCTACAAAGGGACAAAAAGACTTAAAAGGAAAGCGGCGTGATATAGCGCTTAATGCTGAAACTGCTTGTCCGAAAAGGATGTTGAAGAAAGGGGAAAAGAAGTTTTTAGTTAGGTCAATAGGGTGGAAGGACGAAATCTTAATGGAGATCGGGTTGGAAAGGTTGGACATGCATGAACAAACCCAACAAACTGCATTGCTTGATTCAGGGGCAACAGGGTTATTCATGCATGCTGCATATGCAAAAAAAATGGGCTTCAAATTGATACCCTTGGAACGTCCCATTCAGGTTCGGAATGTGGACGGAACAAACAATGAAGGAGGAATGATCACCCACGAGGTTGATCTTCTTCTATCTTATCAAGGGCACAAAGAACGAGCCACCTTTGAAATATGTGAGCTAGGAAAGACCAACGTAATTATTGGATCCACATGGTTATGAAAACACAACCCTGAAATTAATTGGGAGACCGGTCAAGTCAAATTGACACGTTGTCCACAAAGCTGTGGACATAGGCAAAGGGAGTGGACCAAGAAGCAGGATCAGAAGGTCCGATCAGCGGAACACTGGCATGTTCTGGAATATCTGTGGGAACAGGAGAAAGAACTAGACTTCGCGCACTGGCTCGAAGAAAAAGAGGAAAGTGAGAAGCACCTCACGTACATGGAACAAATGAAACACCCAGGTCAATACAAGTATGGGGATAAATACCCATTCTTACCAGTGTTTCCATCATCTGCTGGATCAAAGGCTGGATCAATGAAATATGTACGAGAACTGGCAAAACTCACAGCCAAAGAGATGGTACCTGAACAATACCATCAATACCTTAAAATCTTCGAAAAGGGAGCATTGGAGCGCATGCCGGCTAGAAAGCCTTGGGATCATGCAATTGATACCAAACCAGGCTATCAGCCCCGGAAAGGGAAAGTCTACCCCCTATCCCCAGATGAGCTTCAAGAAGTATGGAACTTTGTGGATGATCAACTATCAAAAGGGTATATTCGACCCTCCAAATCACCACAGACATCACCCGTCTTCTTTGTAAGCAAGAAAGATGGGAAGAAGCAGATGGTTCAGGACTACAGATACCTGAACGAGTGGACGGTTAAAAATAACTATCCACTACCCTTAATATCCGAACTCGTAGATCAAGCAGGCAGTGCCAACTACTTCACTAAGCTAGATCTTAGATGGGGTTATAATAATGTACGGATCAAGGAAGGCGATGAATGGAAAGCCGCATTCACTACCCCAGAAGGTTCCTTCGAACCGGTAGTAATGTTCTTCAGGTTAACCAACTCGCCAGCCACCTTCCAAGCAATGATGAATGACATTTTCCGCGATATGATCAATGCAGGAAAAGTCATTGTGTACATTGATGACATACTCATCTTTACTAAAACAAAAGAGGAGCATGACACAATTGTGCAACAAGTCTTGCAATGATTGGAAGAGAATGATCTATATGTAAAACCAGAAAAATGTGTATGGTGCATGGAAGAAGTTGAATTCTTGGGTGTCATCCTAGGACCCAAGGGAATTCAAATGGATACAAAAAAGGTCGAAGCTATTATTAGCTGGCCTACCCCTTCTTGTGTCAAGGACATACAAAGGTTCTTAGGCCTAGCCAATTACTATAGGCGCTTTGTACAGGACTTTGCCAAAATTGCACGGCCACTACATGATCTGGTTAGAAAAGAAAAAACATGGGAATGGACGGAGGTCCAAGAAAAGGTTTTTCAAAAACTGAAAAAGATATTCATGGAGCAACCCTTACTAGTTGCCCCGGATTCAAATAGGAAGTTCAGGGTGGAGTCAGATGCATCGGATTACACTACGGGTGGCGTCTTATCTATGCTCTGCAAGGATGACAAGTGGAGGCCTGTGGCCTACCTATCAAAGTCACTCAATGATACTGAGCGCAATTATGACGTCCATGATAAGGAAATGCTGGGCATCATGCGTTGCCTGGAACATGGCGTCACTATCTAGAAGGAGCACGTGAACAGTTCGAGATATGGACTGATCACAAAAATCTTGAGTACTTTATGAGTGCAAAGAAGTTGAATCGCAGGCAAGCCAGATGGGCTTTGTACCTCAGCCAATTTAATTGTGTTGCATCAT